>JAFBJZ010000850.1:0-600000 GCA_016785225.1 Psettodes erumei | reverse complement strand
GGACTGTCATCTGAGCTTGTTGCAATACTGCCATTCAACATATAACAGGCAAAGACAGCCCAGCTATGTATAATGACATTAAAGCTCAAAATGATACATAATACCGAAACAGACGTTTCACACTGAGAGGGATTTACATCAGAAGAACTGCTACAGCTTTAATATTTGCATTTCTTCCACCACATAATTGTGTCCACTGATTTGAATGTTCATTACTTTTCAAAATATGGTAAATAATTAGATGTGGGTTCTCCAATTTACATTCACTCAGGATCCATAATTAATTGCACTTGTGTACACATGGCGAGTAAGATACATTGAATTTCAAATGAGTTTTTTAAGTGTGCGGGCATGACAAATAAACTCCTATTTATCTGCAAACCTACAAAACCTGGACAAAATTCAGTTATTTGGATGGACAGACGGATGAACTGACCCTTTTGGTAACCTTGGCAAAGAGAGGCTGTGTTGCATTTGACAGGGTAAGCATTCATTTGCAATACAGGCAACACGACAATAATATTAAATTAATTAATATGCATCTTTGGTATCAGCAAAAATCTTTTTATTTGTACAACTTGTGTTTTTTCTAAACACGGAAATTCATGTGTATTTGCAATGAGAGGTTTATCTACATTTTTTTGGAGTTTTCCTTGTCCTGACAGCTTTGATAGAGCTCTGAGGAGGCTGCTATGTTACAAATGATTATAATCTATAAACTTGCCTGTGCCTGTGAGTGTGTCTCTGTCTACTGTCTGAAGAGTGGGAGAGAAGAGAATGTCATTTGCCATATGATCCTGGCCAACCCTGCTACGGCATGGGGATAATTAATAACTGAAAATGATTAATGAAGTGACTGCCGTTGTGTCACATGTAAATGGAGACACTCATATCGATCGTCTTGCCAAATGACAGCTACGGGTATCTCATGAAATCACTCACTCAGGGGGAGAGAATGCAACAAACAAGACTTCAGTGGGCCTGTTGACGACTTTTAAAACCTCGGATTACATTCAGTGCTTTCACGTTCATCATTGGCCGGTCTCATTAATCCAACCTGTCACAAACTCTGCTGAATCGCACGAGAAGTTTTGTCCTGAGGGACATTTCAATTTCTAAGAGTTGTGAAATTGCAGAGCAAAGTGAAGGCAGCAGAACATGCAGCTGGTCGAGATCAGGTCAGTGTGCACCCCTCAGTCTACTTTCTTTTTTTATATTCAATATATCATTTACTGACTTAGTGTAACCACGTTATTTAAGACTGCAACATTTAGGGAGTGTTGTCACACCAGTGACATAAGGTATGTGTAAAACTAAATAAAAGATAAAAAAAAACCTAACAACAACAATGCAATAGAGAGCTGGGATATAATGAAGCACATACAGAACTTATTCCATCCACCGTTGGGGATTTCTAACAGAAGTTTCCATAGAAACACCATGGTCAAGGCAGTGATATTCATTCATCAATGAGCCAAGTGACACTAACCAGAAAAATGCAGGGGAAAAAAAGCACCAACAGGAATCAGAGGTCTCGCTTCCTGAACTGCCAGACAGCAGAAACCACTGCAACTGAGAGCTGTTTGTATGGTGTGGGAGGATCTGTGAGTGGTAGCGTATCAAAAAACAACTAAAGTAAAACGCACTGCTGATATCAGCTCTCATACAGACATTCTCCCGCATGCCGAACAATGGCCGAGAAAGTGGGCTTGCCAGATTCACTTGTGCACCAGAGTCAAACACTGGACTTCTTGTCAGCCGGTGGATATTGTTGCCGCTGCCTGTGAACTTTCGAAAGTCACTGCTGCAGTGGCTGATAGTTACACAACCTTTAGCGCCTGTGATTGTTTTGCATAGAATTATAATACTTTTATCCTTTCCATTTCATGTATCACACCTCAATATAATTATCACAACAAAATGAACACCTCTTGATTTCATATGTTGTCATCTTTCGGTAGGCTACAGGTTCATGTTTAGGTAGGATAATGACACTTTCACTCAACACCCATATCATGTTAATGCGCACTGCATTCTTGTGGCCTGAAATGTCTCAACAGACATTAAAAACTCCCTGAACTTCCTGGCACGATTTACAATGGCACTCTTTATTTCGGTGGCACAAGTATGGAACAGAGGCTTACTACTTACAAAAGTTGGAAAACAAATAGCCAAATGGCATTTTCTGAGCTTGATAGACAATCATAACTGTTCTGTTTACTCCAAAGTTTAATTTTCACCTGCAGCGCACCAAGTCATAATTAGTGGTTGTAGTGAAAACATTAATTTTGCCATTAGACGGAGCCCAAATGAAGCCAAGATAAATGACCAAAATGTATTCGCAGAACGATTACTTAGGCATATTATTTCAAGGACTGTAAATATTACCATATTAATTACTCCCTAATTGCTGGCAAAGATTTGTCCACACTGCCACATTGGACCATTTTACCTTGAGAATGAAAACCAAGTTCCTGCCAGTGCCTTTTGCCTCGACTGAAATGTTTGACAGGAGCCTCACTGTGTTGCATGCTTTACCCCATTTATAACTGGAAACATCAGCCAAAGAGCCCTAAAATAGAAGAAGATACAACGAAAACAACAAATTACATGGCATAATGAAAATCAAGGTCAAATGGCAGGTGCATTCAAGTAAAATCTATCTTGATACCCCAAATTATTTCTAAAAAGGTCCTGATGCAGGAACAGTTTATGGAGGCCAAGGTTAGATGGCATAAAATGTCTCAAAATGTTATAAACCCAGGTTTTTGGAAAAGTACAGTTAGACACCCAAATATTTTACTGGAGCAGCAGACAACAAAGACAAGAAAGCTTGGAAGTAAGACAACAAATGGAAGAGGAACATGAAAAAGACAAAGAGGCAGAGCAGAAACTGAGAGAAACAGAAGACAAGCTGAAGTGGTTACTATGAAGCTGCTGCTGACTGACTGCTAAGTATTAAATACCACAGCAAACCTTTTCTTGTCCCCTCATCAGGTAAATGTGGGTCATCTCCGGTCCCTTGGCGATTGGGTTTCTTCTACTACATTAGGTCTGTCCTGAGTTCAATAAGTTATGAGTGCACTGGCCTTAAAAGCTCAAATTGCAGTGAGAACCAAACAAGAAAGCATCACCTTCTGCATTTTTTTTCCTGTAGTGTGTTTCTGTTTGTTGATTCTCCTGAGTAACATTTTCCAGCTCCTCCTGGGGGATCATGAGGTGCCCCTAGGCCAGATGAGGTATCTGGTCCATTGAGCATTTTCTGGGTCTACCCTTTAAACTCTTACCAGTTGGACATGCCTGGAAGATGCCCAGGAAGTACCATAATCAAATCCTTGATCCACCTCAATCACAAAGGACCAGTGTCTCTACTATGGGTTCCCACAGGATGTCCAAGCACCCTATCTATAAGGGTGAGTCCAGCCACCCTGTTAGACAAACTCACATCAGCTACTTGTATTCATGATCTATCTCATTCCTTTGGACAGGACCCAAAGCTCATAAACACAGGTGGGAGTCAGAACCCACAGTGACTGGTAAATCAAAAGCAATGCTCGGCTCTTCATCAGAACAGTCCTGTACAACAGCCGCACCGATCCACCTGTTGGTCTCCAGCCCTTCTCTCACTCACGACCAAGAACCTGAGATCCTTGAATCGCAGTGCACCAAACAGAACCACATCATCTGCAAACAGACCAAATGGACCTTCCAGACTTTCTACTAGATCTTGATAAGATTTGACCATGCAGCATTTACATCAGGTACCACAGTGGCAGTATAATAGTAGCGTCTCTGCTACTGTCCTCTGCAGATTGATGGTTTGTGTTGTCAGTGACACAGGGTGTGACTGGCTTGCTAATATACAAATGCGTTATGCTGCATGCAGTTACATAGGCAACAGATTATTGATGTTAAAAAATAAGACAGTAAACTGGACCCCCATGGTCTAGCTTCTGAAAATCCCCAGAGAGCGCAGAACGCTGACGCCTTTTAATAAAAGGACACTGGGTTTTGCCCCAGCATGAGGTATTATTGATTGGTCGCACACTCCAAATACAGCACAACATTAGTATGCAGGAGACTGGTGGCAGCCGTATGGGGCAGGCCATTCCACTGAACGTCATGCTGCATCTCCTCTTCAGGTGAGTTAGTCTGTTTACACAGGTCGGATAATATGAGCAACTGGATTTAGTTAGGATGACGACTTCATGTGTGCATAAATTTGTAAAATCCTCTTCAGAGAGGAAGAGGTTAAGACTATTATATTTCATTTATTTTCTTTTGACCCATGTTAAGTACATTTATTCTACTTTTTTTATATGGCTAATTGGTATCTGGACATAATCTGCCTGCTCAATGTATTATGCAACCACATGTTTGAATTGAACCGAGATGCTTTCATTCTCTTCAGCCTTGTCACCATACGTTGTACCAACTTCCCATTTTGTACAGCTGGTTCTTTAGATTTGGCTTTACATATTCTGTCTGGCGTGTCGATCTCAGTGGAGGTCTCTGAGTACACAACGGAAATAAGCGGGTTTATGACAGCAACAGTGTAAAAAGAGGATCTGTTGACTCAAGCTCAGCAGGAGTTCATGTCTCAGATTTAAAGAGGCTTCCCTCCTCTAAGACTGGGGAACTAAACTGAAGTGAATACAGTCGGGTGGGCACGATGTCTGAGAGCTATCAGGGCATTACTGTACAGCAACACTACACAGCCACAGCATGGCTCGGCCTCTTGAAAAGTGATGTAGGAAGGCAGCTGGACTGTATGAGGCTTTAGACTTTCTCTCAGCCTAATGTTGATTGAGTCAGTGGAGAACCTCAGCTCCATCTTGCAAAGCCCCCAGCTGTCATGCAGTCAGGTGAAGGCAACGCACGCAGGACGACGTGGATATTAAACATGCTGCGCACAGGCAGAAGTTCTGCTGCCCTTTGGCAAGATCTCTGACAGATGCAAGAGTGCTTAGAGGACAGTAATATTGATAAATACAGCTGCCACACGGCACATAGGTTTGAGACGGCTGGATAATTTTTCCAGACAAATCTATTTTGAGATGAATGTTGTTGCCCACATTGATATGGGTTTCATCAAGAAGACATTTGTGCTGTATGAGTCCACAGAGATCTGACTACTGCCTGCTGTAAAGTCTGAATGCTGCTCCAGACATCATATAGTGTTGTATAAAACATCCTTTTTCTAAAGTTATTGTTTTTAGCCTTTAGCCTTTAGTTAGACAGGAGAAGTACAGAGAGGCCGGCCATATAGAGAGTAGGAGAATGACCCCCCCAGCAAAGACACAAATGCCCCAATCACCCAGCCACCAGGTAACCCCGTGAAAAGAATTCCTAACATGTTTCCTTGAACTATCTGTATTTAATGATACTGTTATGTTCTTATTGAATTTATTCAAATCAGGTGCAACCTGCTGCACACTCGCTTGATCCTCAGCAGAGGAGGAAACAGCTCTTTGGCATCATATTCATATGTAGTAAAATCAAGCACAATCACATGCATTGAACATAGCATGCATCATTGTAATCTTATTCTTTTTATAAACCGAGACTTTAGTTTTTTGTCTCATTCTCCTGCAGACATTTTTTTTAACCCTCATACTCGAGGTAGCATACACACTAAAACTGGCACCACATAATGTCTGCATTCTGTTGATGCATGAGTGCCATTAGACATGGGTTGTGGAGGTCACAGCTTAAGTAACAGCTCATTACTTAACCATATTATTTTGAAATTAGCTCCATGGGCCTGAAGCTTGTGGTAGATGTTGCAACATGTAACTTTGTAACTCAGCGAATGTGTGTCAAACTGGGGGGAAATGCAACTGAGCATGAACACTGAACATGAACACTGGCACGATAGACAGGAAATAACACTGTATATTTTTAGTGTACTGTACATTTTTAGTCAAACTGAATATTTTAATGTTGTTTTCTTCAACCAGTGACAAGGGAAACCAGAGGCATAAGTCATGTCCTATACCAGCAAATCATGTCCCCACCCACCCAAGAGGACTACAGCTGTGCAGGTAGACCAGCAACTCCCCAAACTGACAACAATTCTCAGCAACTAAAAGTTTCTAAACACTAAAAAAAGTGCTTGTCCTTCCTGTCTTTCACCTATACTTTAACCTCCATACCTCCAACTTCCTTGTTTTCTTCACTACTTTTATCACTAACTTTCTCCCTCTCATCAGTCCCTCATATCTGCACGTACCTCAGGCCTGTAGGCAGTCAGAACTGTGTGGAGCACCACTGGGGGCTGCAGACACATCACCTCCTCAGGCACAGTAATTATTTGGCTCTTTTATTGTTGAATGCGCTGCTGACGGTTGGCCTGAGGGGAGTCAAATATCTTTTTTTTTTTTTGCCACAAAGTTTCTTGGAGGAGACTCAACAGCTGCTAACTGCTCTAAACGCAGCTTTCAAAAATTACCTGAGGTGCTGGTGAAAGGATGGAAGGATGCAGGCATTCAAAAATTGTCGGACGCAAAGTTTTGCTGTACATTTAAATCGGTTTTGATGCCATCCTGTATTATGCATTCCACAGAGCTTGGAATCACAAGATACATTTCATTTAAGCTGGAATTTTTGTGCTACATCTCATTAGAACAACAGCGGTCTTACCAGATACCACTTGCCACTGTATCTAATTGACCAGATATTTCTTTCCACATTTTCTTTATGGAATTGCTTTCAAAGGGAATGGGAGACTGCACTCTGGCTTATTGCATGTTACGCACTAAGAAAGCCCTTCATGAACCACATGCCTGGTACTAACCCCCCCCCTTGTTAAAAGGAGCAAAAGGGGAGTTGGACACGTCTTAAATGCACTTACATTTTTAAAATAGAGCCTTCAATCACCCCAGCGTTTTGCTTCACCTGTAAATTGGCTGGAGACCATTGCTCAAGGATCTGACATTTTTGTCAATCTGGGTCCCTTGAATATAAACACATTAGAAACTTGAAGCAAACTTTTAATTGTATAATGAAAAAGCAGTGTAAATGAGCTACAACAGGAGTGTAGTCCTTTTTTAGTTATTCTGTAAACAGAACACACCCAAACACAAGCTCTACCATTGAAGTCCCCACCAAACTTTAGGTGCAACAAGCCACAATACACTCTAAGCTATAAAGACAAATGGTAAACAATAAGAAAATACAGCATGATATGCGGATGGTATTTCCTCAGACATATTGCCGAATCAATATGTCATCAAGCATCCCTTGAAGGGGAAGTAGAACACGTTTTTTTGTTTCATTCTGCTCAGCAGCTCGTATGGATTTTTTTCTCGACATGTTTATTCAAGTATTGCAACTAAAACTGAATAATGGAAGTGGGGTGGGTTGCGGGGGTCGGGAGAGGACAAACAAGTTATATCATTAAAACACATTTGCTCCTAAATTGATTTAATGAAGATAGAGTTTGAGTGCAACTTCACAGAACGTCCAACGCATTCTTTACAGATTTTATTAAAGGGGTTTTTGGGCTGATGTCACAGCTTATGAGCTAAGTTAACTAAACTGAAACTTTACCAAACGTGAAGTCAAAGTAACCGAGACACCAGTCGTGGGGGAAGCCAATGCACAAGGTTCTGACAAAAAAAAACAACAACAACAAAAAGCTGGGTTGGGATTGTCACAAGGCCGTGTTGTCATTCACTGACCCTTCATTAACATAGTTTGAAAAGGTGCCAACTGTAGGAACCAGTTGTCATCATAGTTGATGTCAGTGCTTGGAAAGTTTACCTAAGGATTTCCTACAGGGCGATCCTCATGCAAGTGGAGGATCTGGGGACAGATAATCTTTTTTAGCTGTTCTCCAAAAACTATAATTTTTGACAGTTAAATAAAACTGGGTCAGAAAAAAGAGGTGTTCGCTTTATGACTGGCTTCAAGACATTTTGTTGTGGACGCTGATTGCTCCAGTACCCTGGGGTTTGAAAACCAGAGATTAATTAGGTGGCCATTTTTTCAGTCCTCCTGTCGAGATATTCATAATGCCAAGGGGACCGACAATGTTGTGGCAGACACGCTGTCCAGGGCTTGTCATAAATAATGACTTTTAACAGTGTGTTCCTCTCTTTCGTACTCCTCTAGCATTTTCCAATCCTCTTAAAGGGATAGTTAGGGTTATTTGGGGTTGCAGCAGAGAGAAGTAGTGACTCAGAAGCTGAGCCATGTGCTGCTGCACACGGGCTCGGCTAAAAACTTATTTTAACCAACTAAAACAATGCCTACCTAAAAAAAATCCAACATCATTTTAAGTGTATGGTATTCTCCATATTACGTTACCATCATGCAGCCCTCTCCTCCAATACTAACTTTTCAAATGACTGAACGGGCATACTCTTTCACAAAAGCACACCTACACCCGTCAGTGGATCAGTTGTTTGGGTTTAAACAGCTGATCTGCTATGTAAAACAATGTCCCTCCTACGATGTAGTGCAGAATGAAACATTTTTGCTTTGTCCAGCTACACAGAGAGATGGGAGTGTTACACAATTGTTGCAGTTGCTCAGATGAAAACTGACTAAACACCGCTGGATTGTAAATGCATGCAAATATATGGGCGTGTGTGTAGGAACTGTGCACCTGTTTAGTGAGGGGATACCTGCCACTCCCTCACATCAATAGAAACAGGCTCTGTGGCCTCATTAAATTGGCTAGTAAGATTTCAGGGATGAGTCAGGCCCATCTCGTTGGACTCGGTGTGGCCTACAGCTGGTTCAAGGTCTCCGGCCTGGGAGACAAAAGATAAGAAAACACACCTCCTGATTCCCCTCTCATTATTTACTTGTCCTTCGCAGGTTAGTAGCTGGTAAAAGCACACATGTGGTCAAATCTTGTCAGCGCAATGAAAACACAAGTGCCTTCCCACCTTGTGTTTGCCAGGAAGTGCAGCCTTCTTTGAATGTGGCTGAGTTAAAAGATAAAAGCAAGTCAGTTAAGTAGTGCTGCAGCTAAGGCAGCTAATGCAACACACGCATTCGAGTGATATCATCAGCGAGATTCTTGTGCAGGCAGGGGGCAGAGAACAACACCAAATTGATTGAGACGTCATGGGGAGATCAAGTTGTTTTTGTGCCTACCACAGCTCGTGACTGAAAAGTAATGAGTCAGAAATGTTCATTACTCCGAGAAGGGAGCTTTCCTGTTCACCCAGAGAGCACAACTGGCTTCTAGTCTTACTTATATGACCAGAGCTCTGGATTAGATGAGGGCATGGATAGTTATGCGCCGCAAAATGCAAGAATAAATAACCATTTAAGGCAGGACAGCTCATACTATTATCACATGCAAATATCTGTATGGCTCTCTGTTGGACATGTTTTTAGAATGTCAGTGTTGGTTTCAGTGACAGCTGATCAAGCACACAAACAAGCTACATTGTGTACAGTCTCATTTCCATATTGTTGCAATGTTGTACACAAAGCTACATACACAGCTGGCTAACAGCTAGCAAACATAAGTACCGACTGTATATTTGACAGATGCTTACCAAAAAGAAAAGGATGAATGTCACATTCATACAGAGAAGCTATCTGTATACAGTATAAGCTGCTATATGGTAACTGACACACATCCTGGGTTTTCTGTAAACCCATCTATAGGTGCATGCAGAGGGTTAAGCTTTATTAAAGAACACACTCTGCTGGACAGACGGAGGGCAGATTACTTCAAACTGTCTGTTGTGCTTCTATAGACTAGAAATTTAGAATTTGGAAGCAACTAAATCCTTGCCGAGTGGCTAAATACAGATTTAACAGTTAAATGATTTTTTCCCTTTTAGGAATTCATGGCTGACTTTAAAATACATTCAGTACGATGGACAACCTAGACACGTCTGTACAGGCAGTCCTGTCGAATAATGATAAGCGATAAGCAAAGGAAGAAGGAAAAGAGATTTCTCTTAAATCAATTGCATGTTGTTTTTTGCAACTGCAGTTTTTCCAAGTTCCTGCATTTGAGCAGCATCATCAAGCCACTGAAAACCAACAGCAATCACGCGAATAAATTCAACAGGAACGATTTAAACTGTGGTTGCTGCATAACACATTTCAAATGAAATGTACAAACACACTGATGCATGATGTCTGTGTGGTGCAAATGAGTTGACACACACACACAATTCTTGTGGGTCCAGGCAGTGGAACCGATGCATCTCGGCATGGTGATTTATTCATTTGCTTCAAGCAATAACTGAGGATATTGTTAACGCTCCACCCATAAATCTATGTTATTTTCCCCAACATAGAGATTTGGAGAGCAGAGGCAGTCAGGGGGAAATTGAGATCATGAAGCCCGATCTTGACTTTTCCATGAGGAACCTGCCCAGCGGTGAGCAAGGGAGGGTGTTAATGTGCGACTGCTGGCAAGTGTGGTTTTATTCCATTTGTGTGATGACCAGACGAAGAGTCAATTTCTCCATGGATACCTGTGCAGCCAGTTAAGAGCCCCTTCAAACACAGACACACACTGCAGTCACTGTGATATACAGTGCATGCATCACGGACCCATGTATTGTAAATGTCACTTCACCACAAGTGCAGCTTCACAGCAATGGTTGAAGCCCTTTAAAACGAAAGGAAACTCCTGACTTAGACATCAGTATTCAGGTACAATAATGTTGAACTTATCCCAGATATTTGTAGAGCCTCATCATGAGTATGCGAATGACTGTGAGGTTTCTGCATTTCCTCGCTGAGCAATTACCGAGCAACAAGAGAGTCATCATGTTTGAATGTCATGGTGAGGAGGATTGGCTTTTCAAATACTCCACAAAAGGTGAAGAAACCTATCCTTAATGCTGGAATATCATCAAAAACCCACTGGATAACCTTAGGCACTTTAGTACTGTACAGTACAGTACTCATTTTTGCCATTACAGTCACGGTGTAATCAAACCTCATCCAGTTTAATCTAAGTGTGAATGTCAGTGTTGAGTACAGTTGGAGCACCAGTAACGGCACAGACCAGACAGCTGACATCTCAGCATCTACCTACAACAATACTGAATTAAGAGGTGTTTGTACTGCAGCATTTTCATTGTATGTTACTTTTTTTTTCCATACTCCTGGAGTCAGACATGGCAGGCCACAAAATTCCCCAAAAAAGCCAGTGAATATCCAGGGGAGACTGATTATGTCTTATGAGTATGTTTACTTGCTCTTAAATTCCCAGACTGAAGTTGGTGATGACTGACGACTGGGCCTTTGGAATGCTTTGCCAGAAAAACTCAGACTCGCCATGTCACTGTCAAGTCCCTGCTCTGAACACACTTGTTCGCACAGGCATTTTTAAGTTCACAATCTACAGCCTGCTTGGAGCCTCTGATGTTTCTTGGGTTGCTTTATATTTCTGATGCCTGTATTGTAGCGCTTTTATGCAATTTCCACTTTAGTGTTTTATGTCCTAATGGTTTTATTGGCTTTTTTATTTCTTATGATCTTTATGTAATCCATTGCTCCATGAAGCACCTGGTAACTATTGTTTTGCTTTACAAGTGCTATATAAAAAGTTATTATGATATCAACATAATGCTTATGTACACTGACTTTAGTAAACTTTTGAATGCCAGACTTGTAAATGGAACATTTTTTACTTTCGGTGTATGCACTGCACTTTTACTGAAAGAAGATCTTAAATCATTTCTTTCAATAATACACTGTGGTATGACATGCATTATGGAGTGTACATATTAGATGCCTGTAGAAAAGTAAACAGAGATTTTCAATATTTGGTCATATGGACTCCAGGAAAAAACAATGTTTAGATGAAAACCTGTATATGGCACTCATCTATGCATTTCCATATCTCCTGTATGACATGCCACATATTGATGGACTTATGGCTTAACATGCTGTTAGCATAGAAAGGGTAGTGTTAGCAAATAATATGGAATTCCTGTTGTGTGCCTGCTGCACAATTTGAGAGCACAGAAGCCCCTCTCTTTCTGAATACTGATTTTGGTAATGCTGGTATGTACCAGATAAAAGATACTGTAGATGTGTCATGTTCAGATCATATTTGGTGATTGCAGTGTATACAGGAAAGAGCTCACCAATAACAAACTCTTGAATACAAATAGTAAGCACAACAGAATCTGTTTTACCTGGAAAGCCACCAGGATGCTGCATCCAAAGCCAGGTCAAACTGATCACCAAAGCATTGCCCACAAGCCAAATCACTGAACAACAGTAAATAAGCAGTAACAGTTTTACCTGCACTTTAAACGAGGCCTATCTTCCTCAACATGCAAAACTAGTCAACAACTAGTTTTCAGGGCTGTGACATGTTGTGTGATGCTAAAGACTAAATTGGCATGCTGTGCGACCAGGGAGATTTCCTTCTTGGCATAATGAACTTCCTCCAGCAATAATTTCTGAGCAATGTGTCCATGGATGTAGCGACAACTATCACTTCACCATTCTGATACCGAAGAAAACATAACATGGTTGCAGTGGAGATAAATGTTATCTTCAGGAAGTGTGTGTCACGTATACACATTGAGATATCGATGTGTGATTCATCTATAAGTTCAGAGGCAAACAATATTAGGCCTGCAGCCTATCAAAAAAAAGAAATTCTTATAATGGATTGTACAGTATGCTGTAAATCTCATGAAAACTTGATGACTCAACAGCAGCTTGCATGTTGTGGTATTTTTATCTGCTGCACAAAAACCTCATTTCTAAACAACTCTTGGTGCCTCTGGTCTGTAATAAGCTCTTTGAAGTACACTCCAAACAGTGCGGTTATTTTATGATGCATTCAGTAATTCTCAGAATTGACAGGTAGTTTGACGTGCAACAAGACGCCATCTGGCAGTTTGTATTTGGGAAAGACGCACATCCACTTCCTCCCTGAGGGACTTTCACCACGCCACGTCACTGACCAAAGCACAAACCAGCAAACTGCGTTTACAGGAGATGTGGTGATAATTTGTGACAACAGTAGCATTAACAACTCCATGCAGTACCAGACGGACTATCAATTCTTCTCCACTGTGGTGCCATTAAATGTACCAAGATAGCACTATAATTTGACATTGATGCAGTGATGTTTAAAAATGATACACACACGCCTTTAAAACACTGAAGCCTTCATGATACACACACATTTACTTTAGATGCCTTTGGTGGAAATTGCATAGAGATGCAACCCTTTCCTGGAGACAACCCCACCCCAAAACCATAACCACTGACTTAAAAAATCCTCTTTTTTCTAATTTCAGATGGTCCTTTAGTCCTTTAGTTTAGCACCAAAGATGGGCAACAGCGAATGACATTTCGAGCATGCACATTTGCAGTACTCAGAGGTATGAAATGAGGGAGGCTAAAACTAACAATTATTTTCCCTTGCGATCAATTGCTCAGTCTGTAACATGTCCAACAACAGTGAAAAACAGCGGTCGAATTTCCATCCCAGGTGACATGTTCATGTTTCTTGTTTTTACAACCAACCGCCCCTCACCCACAGATATCCCATTCACAGACATATAAAAGCAGACAATCTTCACATTTGAGAAAGTGGAAGCTGCTAGGCTGAAGTGATTTAGGATTGGTGTGCTATTCCAAACAACATTAAGCTCCCAAATTGCCTCTCTTATTTCTTTCTGTCTTGGCATGTACATGTACACAGAGGAGTCTCTGAAGCCTTAAACTGGATCCCATCCAGCGACTTGGAGCAACATCCCCTTTAAGTGCCCAATCAACAATTTGGACAAAAATGCGACCGCGGCATTCAAAATGCAGTGAAAGGGAAAATTGTTACCTCACAAATGATTGTTATTTCAACTCGTGAGGAAGTTGAAAAATGCCAAAGAGACATTTACTGTTACTGTAATAGTGATTGAAACAACATGCTTTTACGTAAGGAGCAGATGCACGCTGGATCCTCAGACAGCTGGTGGTTTTATGATTTTTACTTCTTTTTTTTCCTGACGTCTGATATGCATGCAATGATGAGCTTCAGAGCACCATTTACAGGCACAAAACACAATCCATTTATAAGCCCAAGCCTATAAAAATTGATTTTTTTTCTTCTGCCACAGAGCATGTCGTGAAAGCTTTCTCTTTCTCTTGATTTTTATCTTTTTTTTTCACTGGCCAGAAATCTGCAATTACCAGCTGAAATGAACTGTTTTGATGAGGCTTCATTCTCGTTTATGCACATGGGACTGAGTCACCACTGCTGCCGCAGTATCTACTGAAATGTGTCCAAATCATGACTTAAAGCTCACTTTGGCAGAATCTCATACAACTTTTAATCCACGTAATGCCTCCTTATGAGGATTCTTGTTCAAGCAGCAGCATATCGACTGCGCTTTGGTGTCCTGCGGTAATCTCACTTCACTGGCTTTTGCTTCATGCTTTTAGCCCATAAAAGGCATAAAAGTGGGGTGATGATGTTAATGTTATCTGTCACTTTTATGGGGGCTGGTTTGGCCAGTTTTCAATAAAGAGCTTTCAGCATGATACCCATATTTCTTGTGGATTAACTATCCGAGGGTCAATAAAGTGAAGATGAAGAAAAGCAACAGTAATACATAGACGAGTTTGTGTACTTACTTTTCAGGGCAGATCTTCATGGGTTTGGCATTACTATGTTAACAATAAAATAGGTTCAGGATTTTTTGTCATTCTGGGGTTGTGTCCACTGCAGCTACAATCTCAAAGGAAAATGTGACGTCTTGTGTCACCCATTTAGGGTTATTTTTCATCAATGTTTTGATGATTGGGAATAGAGCTGGGCTAAATTTGGTCAAAAGATGTCTGGGTAAGAATCATTGCTTTAAGAGCACTTCCATGACGATATTCCTCTTAACTATACTGAAATGAGTCACATTGCAGTCAATTCATAACCAGCTGGTGACCTTTGTTTGGATTTCATTCCCCATCTGGCTCTCCTCTTATTTCCTGTCATCTCTCCACTGTTCAATAAAAGCAACAAAATGGCCCCAAATATAAAGCTTTGAAAGCATTCACATTTTCAGCCAAGTGAAATAAAGTCACCAAAATCACCACAATGATGTTCACGAAATGGAGGCTTGATTTGAGAAAGCAGGGGAGCTCCAGTGGAAGTTTAGGAAGTTCTAGTGCGGGGATCTAAAACTCCAATTACATTTACATTACAATTTCCTTGGTGCAGTGTTGCCAGACCTGACTGACATGAAACAAGCCCAGGCAGAAAAGTGGCCCGATGCTTTGTTTTTGGATGGTTTACAGTCAATTCACTATTACCTTATTACCACTGTAACACATTGTACAGCAATGGTCACAATTGGGTTTGCCTTATGGTGCTGGGGAGGAACTGTGCTGTCAGAGCCTCTCCATTAATTCTCTGGCCTAGCGTAGCGAGCCTATTTGCAACTTGTTAAACCCTAATGTGAAATAAAGAGGCAAAATGTCATCATCCAACTTCGCAGCCTTGCTAGACAATAAACTGATAAAATAAATGGCTGGAGAAAATACATGGAAAACTATTTTGTGGGCCAGTCACAACAATCAACCTTGTGTGTCTGTGTGTGTGTGTGTGTGTGTGTGTGTGTGTGTGTGTGTGTGTGGGGGGGGTGTTATGAAATTGTCTTGTGGGCCAGATTTGGCACCTGAGCTGGTAATTTGAGGTGCTCCAGCTTTGCCTCACACAGCAGTTTAAATCATCAACTGAACACATATAGAGCATCGTTGTTCTCTTTCTTCACTGATGCACTTTGCCAGTTTCCGTCTTGCAGTCATGATGAAACGGTGTGGACCCTCTCTCTGGAGGTACTGCTGAGGCCCTGTAATTATAGCTCCATTGCCAGCGGATAATGCTCTCAGTTTGAAAAGCCTCAACCAAAGTAAATACCAGCCAGGAGAGTCTCCAACAGGCCTGATCTGGAGAAAAAACACAATATTATAGTCCCTTGGTCTGTAGACTCTCACTGCAGGGAGGACTGGTTGGCTGTGTGTGTGTGTGTGTGTGTGTGTGTGTGTGTGTGTGTGTGCTCGTGCGCGCTTCCATGCTCACCAGGAGGGATGGACTCATTCAGCCTCATTAGCATGGATACAAATAGGCTCTTTACCCCTGATGTCTCATTGTAGAGACATTTGGGAGAGAAGGAGAGTCTCTAATGAAGCCCATGTACATCACAGTTTGGGCAATGAGGCGGGGGTTATAAGAAAGCGAAGACAGAGATGGAACGTGCAGGAAAATGGCAAGAGTAAACACTTTGTCTCATCAATGACACAGTGTCCCTCTAGACCCTGAATAAATGACAAGGCTGTACGCACGGGAAATTCGTCCTCATTCAAAAACGAATGGCATCATTTCATCACAACCCTGTTGCCAGACAAGAGCAACAATACTGGACAGTTCTAACGACAGCACCGTTCAAAAAGTCTTGCCTGAGTGCTTTGTTTGCATGGCAAGTACTGTATGGTTGAGATTTGAAAAAAAGGTAATTGAGAGCTGTTATATGATGTTTGATGGGATGATAACTCTGACATGCTACAAGTCTACCCCACACTGTGACCTCCAGACATTTACAATCCCTTTCAACACACTGGACACACTACAGTGCCAGTGCTTCCTGGCACTGAGGTGAGAAGTGGACATAAATCATGAGGGGAAGAATCATCAAATATGGAGGATGTCTTAACAAATAATGGGCACTGCATTTACTAAAAACATTGTACTTAAAAAGCCATTCCTACTGGTGGGATCTGAGAGTTTTTGCAACATTGCTGAAAGATAAGTCACAAAGACAAGTCACAAAACCGTGAGCTGAAAGATGTTAAAACGGTCTGTCAAGACTGCTGACAATTCTCTGTGGGTTTGTCACCATGAAGGAAGCATTTCAGAGTCATTTGCTCCAAATATTATAAGAAAATATTGATCGTAACTTGTCCATGGCACAAATCGACTTCAGAAATACCTTCAAAGACTGATGAAACCAGGGCAGGAAGAACAGGAAAATCGGGCCAAAATGAAAGAGGATCGATGCAATAAGGAAAGAGAAGGAGAGTGGAAGAAATATCCAAGGCTGTTTTCTAACTGCTGGCAATAGACTCAGCTGCCATTAGCTGTCCCTTCTGAAGACAAATGCTGGACTGTCATTCATTAGCTTTGGATCATTGAAAGGGAATATAGTACGGCACCATGACATCAGTGGACACATGTAGGCTTTGATTAATCATCACTTTTACTTTTCTCTCACTCCTCTTCACTGCCACCGCACTCTCTTAAGAACAAGGGCTATTTTTCTCCTAAACTAAAAGAACTGAGGAACTGAAAAGACTCCCAATTAGAATCAGACTCCAACTGTGAGGTGCAGCTCTGTTCTGACTGATAAGGGATTTTTGAAAGTTAGAACAGATGCTGACTGACTGGCGATGCTGAAAAACAGTGTTTGTGCTAATATTTATCTTAATATTTGACTATCTTAATGCCAGAAATTCCCCAAGTGTTGCGGGTGGCATATTATTTGACACAGCGTCAAACCCGAGATAACCTTTTGAAGTATTCATTAATTTCATCATAATTAAAATCAATCGAAAAGCTTCTTTTCATCAGCACATGGATAGACAACTCTCGCTGATGGATTTTCATTTCCAAATTACAGGCCAGCATCGGCCTCACAGATTGGGAAAACTCAATCACTGCAAATGTCACCAACAAACTTTACTTGTGACTAAATAATAAACACTATGGTGAGTTCAGTGGATTGGAACTTAACAGCTATTTAACCTTTCTTTGAATTGTATGCATTTATGAGACAGCAGTTGATATAAACTGTATAAAATACTGTATAAGTACTGTAAATATAAAGAAATCCTACAGTATTCTCAGCTAGCATTTCCTGTTTATAAATTCAGTGTCCAACCATGCTGCCCTCCAGCCAAAATGCAAAACTGTCTGACCTCAACAGAAAAAAATGGCATTGTTTGTTCAAATGCCACTTGCGGCTGTGTGAATTCTAACTGATGTCTTTAAGGAACAAAAGAAAAAGAAGAGGCCTGACTTCGATATGGCGCCGTAGCACCTCTTCAGCCGGAGGTCAGGGTGGACAGTCAACAGCGTCCCTACACACACTCACTGTTGACTTCATTTACCTGTATTCTTAACCTGACCCTCGAGTTACCAGCAAGCCAAAGTGGGGAGGGCCGTCACCTAGGCTGGAATTACTACATGGTATTCATCTGTAATTTTGAAATCTTGCATCAGAAGCATGATAAGGAATTTATAGTTAGGCTCCAGACATAGCAGAATCAGAGCAGATACAGCACATTCATAGAGTCAAGAGTCATCTCTAATTGCTATATTTTTTTTTGATTGCTGCAAAGGTGCAAGTCAACCTTCAGCAGATTCAGGAAAATGTTGAATTTCAGTCTGAATTAGCACTTAATAAGACACCCTGTTTTCAGACCAGTTGTTCAGTTTGAGATTGAGAGTGGGTCTAATCTAATCTAAATTTTACATTTTAATCCTCTGGATGTCTGCTTTAAAAATCTACGCATTGAGTTTGATGGCCTTCTCCAATCGTCTGATGGTCAGGGTGCAATCAGAACTAAAACACTATGATAGATATGAAATAAATATGAAATATTCTGAGATTGTGCAGACTTTCTGAAATGCTGTCAAATGACCGGATTACCGATTACTCCAATAACCCACTGCACATGCTTGAATTGTATTCGTACAGACATGACGGCGCGTGCACTAAAAGGGGAGGCTTTCAACGTGCAGGGCCAAGGTTACTGTGCTACAACAGGCCCAATCCAAAACATCCATCCATGCTGCAGTTGCATCAGTGAGACCCCACTTGTGTTTAGTCACTTGACGTGTCGAGGGTGCCTCCAATATCTATCTGACATCAAAAAGCCCCAGTTTCCTGTGGTAATGGCAGCCAAGGTTACACTGAGGTTCCAGTGAGATTTGTCATCCTATTTGGAGAAAAAGCATCTCAAGACGTTTCCAGAGACGCCCAATCGGACTCACAGAGTGGCCACAATTTTTCAAACAAAAAAGAAAGAAAGAAAAATAAACGGTCAAACCACTGTTACTGGAAATTGCCCACATGGTATAAAGAGTACATAGAATGATCACAGTCCAAATTACTGTATGCTGTATGAAGAAAGTAGCCCACTGCTGCAACACCCAAACACTGATAAACATGTGCCATCAGGTGCGAATGATCTGCATGGGTGAAGTAATGGCCTGAAATGAACTCGCAACTCATCAACGTGGCCCATCCACGCATTCATGTCTGTTGATATACAGGTTTGTTTTTGCTAAAATGCTAAAGTTACTCTCCGTCAGATGTTTCTTGGCAGTTACCAAACAGCTTCAAGTGACTGGAGTAGAACTGACACTGATTTGCAAAACAACTGAGACAGATTGCAGCCTGATTTGTGATACTGCCAACAGACGGGCATATACTTGGCTAAACAAATCACATCTGGATTTCATCCACACACTATACGCATAATGACAAGTGTGAACTGGGTTTGATGTATTGCATTGTGACTGGTGGACTGAGGATGAAACATGCTGCTCATGGTAATAGGCAGTCCTTTAATGCTGATAAAGAAGATACGTAGGTAGTTATTTTAAGTGTAACTAACAGTAAATCAAAATTGTGGGTTCACTTTCGGTCGAACCGCATTTTAGCAGACTACAGTCTGTACAAATGAACAGTCCGTCCCCAGCAGCAGCATGTGTGTGTGTGTGTGTGTGTGTGTGTGTGTGTGTGTGGGGGGGGGGGCTGCTCTCTGCAGCAGATAACACAGAGTAATAAAGCCTTCTGCAGGAGGTCATGAACGCTGCTGCTCCATGATTGTTTCCTGAGCTGCAGGGCAACAATCAATCCACTCTCTCCTCCTCTAGCACTTTCCTTTCACCTCATTTATGTCCCTCTCTCCTCCACACCTCCACCTGCTGCCGCCTTTTTATTTATCTCTCCTGCCTTTTTCGCCGTCAAATTATGCTCCTGAGACAAAGATCTCACTGTGAGAGATGAGGAAGGTTTCTTGCATTTGCAGCTTTTGTGTACTTCACGTGTAATTCTGGTTATCAGTCACAAAATTCGACTTTTGATGGCTATGTTGATTACAGTGGAACATGAGCCTTATTTGTGTCAAATTAACCGAGAAATCCTGTAATAGTTATCTGCTGCTGTGGTAATTTGAGTGGAACCCTCCTGGTATTCACGAGATAGATTCCTACAAAAGGTTGTCGTTTTACTGCAGCACTCCACTCCACTTCTCTCCTCTCTCTCCCTCAGTCCATCACACAATCAACTCATTTTCTCCTTTCTATGATTTCTGCAGCTCTGCCTCCTCCTCTCCCGCAACTTTTGCTGTGCGTTCCTCCTTGCATATATATTCTCAACAGCAGCATTTCACGAGCGCTCTCTTTGACTTTCCTTTCTCAGCTTTCATCCTCCCTCCAGTATCTTCTCTTCCTTCGAATCAGGGACGCATGATTAGAAACTGAATTAGCATCACGTATTTAACACACTGTCAGAGGCAACCACTCTCTGTGCAAATTTATGTGATTATCCAGTTTGAAAAACCACTGGCTGCTCTGAAGCTCATTTGGAGCTGAGAGGACTGAACCCTAAACTACAGCACACTACAAAATGACATGCCCTATTTCACAAAGACCAGTGCAGACACGCCATCATCTTAATAATTGGGCTTTTAATCTTTTTCCTGTGTTCCTAGATTTAGTTGGTACTCTAAACCATCTTAGGCAAAAGATAATTCACTAAAACCACATTATTTGACTATTTACCATCTCTGCACCCTAATTTCCAGCTTAATTGTTTCAGTTGCTCCATGCTCAAAGCTTTTGTAATATATTTGCGCAGTACACCAAAATGACAAAAAAATTAAACTTCCCAGTTTCTCTATTAAGGTCTTATAGCAAATATATTGCCTTATATCTTAAGGGGAAAAGTCAGTTTAAAATATATAACTGTAAAACAGTGATTCTGTCCATTATAAAAATAACTGAGCCAAGTAAGCCCATGTTCAAGGAAACAACATAAACATGAAATAGTCAGGGCTGATACACTAAACAAGGCCTATTCAAATGCAAAATAGACAGTCTACACAGATGTGCTGAGAGTTAGGGTCACATGGCAATTGAGTTTATTTTAGTGGAACATTTGCATTTGGGGACATGATCACTGTCACTGAAGTTAGGGACAGACATCTCCTATGTTGTGGTCAAACTAAAAATTATCTCAGTTGGGGAAAGTACTGGTACTTCAGTGTTATATGTGTATTACTACTGGCTTGTAAAAGTGAAATGTTCTGCAGTGGTGAGCCTCCATGTCTACATTTCATGTTGGTCTATTGGATTAGTTATCTTAAATGAGAGAGAAAATCATTCCAAAGCAAGCATATAACTTTAAATCTGATGAAGAAATAACTCCGTGACTGAGTTAACACCCCAATTCATCTACTGCACCACACTCATGTCCAGTCGGTGACTATAATGCACTGTACACTATATGCTGCTTTGCCAACTTCCTGCAAAAACAGCAAACAAGAAGCAGCACTTGCCAACAGTGCAACTTAGGGTAGTTAATTGTTATTCATCTGTTTAGTACTGATTTACATTGTAAATCGTGCTGACGTAGTTGTATTTAGTTGTTCTGGCCGTGCTCCCACTCTGAAGTTCTGTGAAGCAGTAAACTTTTAAAGGCGGACTTTCTGCGGTTTGCTTGTCATTCTTGGCAAAAGACCACAGAGAGAGGTCACAGTTTGATGACTTACTTGTGCCATTTCGCTGTTTCTTGTTTGGAAACTCGATCAAGATAACATTACCAGATCATTGTCTCTGTCTGGCCCACAGAAAAGGTGAAGTTGCCAGATTAGATCGTGCTCCTTTGGTCGCAGTCCTTTCTTTTCAGATGCAATCTGCCGACTCAGAAACAACGCAAGTTAGGAAATCCTTGGGGAAAAAAAATACTGTTTTGCGTCAAAAAGCATTCAATCATTTCTTTACCACTGCCTAAAATTCAATGACATTTCACCGAAATCTATTGAAAACATTGAGATATCCTGCTGAGAGAGGTTTCAGGTCCAGAACAGGGCGAAAAGAGTCTACTTGAAAGTGGGAGAACTTCTGTCTTTTGCTCAGCCTGTTGGACAGACTTGAATGTCTGGCATGGAGGAAAAACTATGCCAGTCAGCATGCTCTGTTCTCGAGGGATAATTGCCTCTTTGACTCAGAGAAAGACGCCTTTACCATTAGAATGAAGGTGTCCACACAAAGCATCACAAACGGGCTCACTCAGCGCTGTACTGCACATCACACTCAACCTGACAACGAATCCACGTAGTATTTACACACAGGCGTGTGAGACAATACCAAAGCAGCCCGCAGCCATGACGTAAAACACTGTACCACATCTCATTTTACTGCTATGTGGCTTTTTTACTGTACTGCCAAAAATTTGTACAGCTTCAATCAAATGCAGTTAGAATGCTGAATGCTGAATTCTACTTTGATCTCACCCTTCTCCCATTTGATTTTATTTTACCTGATATAATTTTTTTTACCTTATTGCTGTATGGGTTTTCAAATCCCTTGGCTTGTTGAGACTGTGTCGCTGCAGTTCATCCTCATCTTTCCCCTGCATTGTTGTTATCACTTTGTGGCGAAGACGAAAACAATTTTCCACAGCATGGGCTCCTAGAAATTAGTTTGGAAAGGAAGAAGTTACTTTGTGTAATTACCATCTCGTTGTTTTTATGGAAGCTAAATGTACTCACGAGTTGATATGAATGAAAGCATCCTCAAAAAAAACCCAAAAGTATCTGCAGAGATAGATTTCATACTGTGCCCAATCTGAACCATTTCACATGTGCATAAACATTTTGGCATGTTCGGAGTGACTTGTCAAGATTGGCATTTTTTATCCAGTTTTTAAGCCGTATTTTTATACTACACTTTTAGATACCTATTGCTTTAGTAGTAAATATTTTTTTCACTTTTCGGACATCTTAAGGTTTGTCTTCAGCCTGGTCCCTGAGCTAGCGGGCCATTTTCTAACTAAAATAATCTAACCACGGGCCTGGAGCTGCCACACCAAAAGACTGATCAGAGAGGAGCCCAACCCAGGGCTCAGATCTGTTCCGTACAAGCTCCTAGATTGTCCTCTGAGATGGCGAGAAAGGTGGGAACTCCTCCTGTTCTTCACCACCAGGGCCCATCCAGCTGGACAAGTTCAATGTGCTTGGGAAGCTGGATCATCACCTGTCGGCTGTGAGCTGGGAGTCCACCTCCAACCAGACCTGGAAACCGGGCAGCTTCATATCCGCTTCTTCTGGCAATGCAGAGGGTCAGAGGTAATGGCAAATATCCAAAGTGGAATAGAAACAAAAGTACTTTAAGTGAATAATCTTGTTTATGTCAACTATCAGAGTACAAACAGGTGACCCAGACATTCCCATAATGTCTGCTCAGGCTGACCTGCCCAACTACTATTAACATTCTTTAGTCCATGGTACCATTCAAGTTGGTTCTCCAAGTTTCCATTTCATTGTGGAAAGGCAGTTGGCTTTTTTTTCTCCTATGCATGCCCTTTCTGTAATGCATAATCATGGAAGCTGGAGTGAGAAGTTGTCCTTAGTGTGCCTACTTCAAAAATGTAATTTATCCAGCTGTTTCTACTGTGCCACTGTTTTGGTCTGTACCACTCTTGCTCAGCTTGTGATATGAGACCTCTGATGTCTACCCCCCCAAGTCCCACAACATTGACTTTAACATCACTAATTTAATGTCCATTTTTATGCTGATGACACAGTTTTATACGGTAATGGTCCCACTGCAGCCCACCCTCTGTCTCATCCTCAGTCTGCCTTTGATCATGTTCAATCATCAACACTCCAACACAGACTGGTTTTTAAATGCTGATAAAGACAAATTACATGATTCTGATTACATTACAGGATTCATGATGTAGGCCTTCTGATAAATATGGTTACGGGTGCAGTAGTTTGGTTAAGCCGGGCAGCAGTGTTTTTCCACTGCACAGACTGTATTCGCATAATGGCATCTGAATACAAAACACATGGCTGAATGTAATGTATTTTTGTGGCTTTTGCAGAAGCTACAGAGATGATGGGCTGTCAAGTCGTCGCCAGCTCGTCGTACATGTCACTGACACAGTGTCATGTCATCAATATGCACATCACTGGCCTCATACTCTACAATAGATGTTTTCACTGTATCACACTGGGTTCCAAGGTCTCAATTCATTATTCATGACCCCCCACTTTCCGGCACTGGCTCAGCAGGTGTTTCAATATGTTGCACATAGCTTGGCCTCCTGCAAATAAACACAGTGAAATGAACTGTATACTTTTCACTGATTTCATTTCATTTGTCTCACGCAGCTCTGCGGTGTACCATTATCAAACAGCTGTCTACTTCTTTTAATACATCCCAATGCCTGCATAGTTCTGGATGACATACAGGGGAATGGAAAGTCACAAGGTGGGTGTGTGAGTGTGTGTGTGTATAAGATGTGTTGGTATTGATCTTTGAGAAAATTGGAAGAGAATCGCTTTAAAGCAAAGAGTGCCTTCACCAAAAGCTTTTCACTTGGGCTATTGTGGTGGAAAAAATATTGAAACTGTCACAATCTGAGCCGAGCAAGAAAAAATTCATTTTCTCTTGTGTCCTTCTGACTGTAGATAAAATATGACAACAATAAATGTGTTGAATTCTGGGCTCCACTGTTTTCATCATTAGTTTGAACATCCTCAGCTGCTGCTCTGTCCTTTAGTTAATAACAGCCTAATGCTGACTGCTGCCATCACCACAGTATTTGGTAACATGCTGTTACACTGACAACCAGTAAGTAGTGATGACACTTGCCATGCAACCAGCGTTGTGTGGCAAAAGTGATAACATTAAAGCTGCAATAAACAATATTTCTATTTTAACAACGGATCATGATTTTGTGCAATTTGAAAGGTTTTGCTTATAGTGGCAATCTCACAATTGGCAATTATTACCCAACTTTACAGTTCAGCTCATAGCAGCTCTGAGGCAGGCATGCTCTTCTCAATTAATATATATTTAACAAAACATAAATCTGCTGATTGCTTCCTGCCAGAAGGGACAGAAACACAAATGACTGTAAATATTGGACTCATAGTCATCAGATGCAATACAAATTTGAAAAAATGCAGGTCCTGTTATATTTGAACACTGTGCATGGGGCATGCAGTTTGAGGAATCTGCAAAACTTGAAATGCAGTACAGGAAGTCTGTGGTTTGAATAACAGATCTGTGCACAGGGTGCAGAGCTGTTACATATAATAAAAACATAGCATATTCAGAGACAGGATTTTTAAAAATCTGGGAAAGTATTGTTTCTTATTATTGCAAAAACTTTGCCAGGTAAACAGTAGAAATGCAGCATTCATGTCACAAAGCATCCCACAGGACTGTGGGCTTGCACTCATTTCACTGGCCAGTGCAGCTCCGTGCAGGATGACACTGCATTATACTGTGGCAAGAGTTGACCCTGCTTTGTTTTTATGTCTGGACTGCCCTCATTCAAATGAATGAAGGGGCTCGGTGTTCTTTTTTATGTGGCGTTAATGTCTCTCTGAACTAATAGTAACTGAAAGTGAAAACAACCTTGCTTTAAAGCAGAGCAGGGGTCATGCTGTTTCGAGTAGAGATGGGACAATCCAGGAATTCAGTTGCAGTAACTGATGAATGTGTTTAAAGGCTTATCAGACACCAAACCACAGAATAATGACTGTGACAAAATGTGATCCTTTATCACAGTGATTGCAAGGCTGACAGTAGAAATACTTTGAATTACTAAATAATCTCTCATCCTGGATGCGTCTGATTGGCCAGTGCTGGATAATGACACTTTCCTGCAGGTTCAACTCAACCAATATTGTATTTTCAGCTCGTTCTGCCGCCCCCATGTGGTACAAAACAAAACCCCCATGTATAATTAATGCCGCAGAAAGTTTGCCACTGATTATGACACTGTATATATTCTCCATGGTGCATGGTGTTCTCTGAGACACACTAGTGGGTCAAAAATATCACATTATGAGAATGCTGATCTTATCTTATCTTCATATTCCCTTCATTCTGTTTGCCTTTGCAGATGAACATGCTTTGAATGTCTAGCGTGAGTGTTCATAATCTGCAAACATGACCTTGCTAATTGGATTACAGCATTAGCATTGCTGAAACTGTTGAGATGATGAGCTTCATGTGTTTGATATACTTGTTAAATTCCCCCATAAGAAGTGAGCAGAGCCATGACCGGGAGATAACTCTTTTATGTAAGATCAAATAAGCACTGATTTAGAGGGCAAAAAGTTCTGCATCAATAAACCTCCATTTGACGAGCTTAATTTATTTCAAAGAGACATTAAAATAGACTTGGAATATCTTACCTTTGTTCTGCAGCACAAAAATATAGTTCAAATTTACTCTCAGTCTTCTTTCAGGCGATCTGGGCATGATCTTCATCCTCAAATTAGGCTGTTTTTATTCCTGGAGAAGTGCCTTAAATCACAAATGAGCCTTGATGAGAAGAAGATGCATTAAATTTTGATCTTTATAGCTGTATTATTTAATGCGAGGAGTGCGCTCACCTTCAGTGCATCAAACTCCTTTGATGTCTTGCCGTTCAATATCCCTATGGAGAGAAAAAAAAGCTTTATTTATTTATTCAAGGTATTTTCATAAGAATGTGAGGCAGTAAAAATGAACTGCAGCATAACACCGACAGCTTTGGCCACTTGTGAATGAATTGGTGACTGGAAATTAAACCATGTGGCTCTTGGGCTCAAGTAGGGCTATCAGTCGTATCTTCACATACAACACGTGCAAAAGCAAATCTGTTCTGTAGGAAATCCATCGCTGGCAACAAACGTGTAATCAATGGTGGTTATCTGATCCAATTAGTACTGTGTAAATTTATTTTGTGCACAGGGTTGGAAATGCAGATGTCATGTTACCCTGCAATGCAATACTGCTGTTAGCATTTGCTTTTTCAGGAGTGGTGCAGCATACTAATGTTCAAACAAGGTTCAAGGAAAGACAGCATGCTGAAGTGACTTCATGTTTTCACCTTGACAACATCAGGAGACGAATGAGCTGAAACTTGAACACCTTGGAGCCAACTGTTACACCTTGTACGGCTGTAAATGAGCATCGCCTAAGTTCATGGCAATTGGGGATTCTGATAAAACTACGACTACAAGTTGACCTTGGTTCTTTACCTTGATATATTCACTCACCGAGCGCTTTGTTAGGAACACACCGTACACCCCCTTATTCATGCAATTATACGATGACCCCAATATGTGGCAGCAGCGCAATGAATAAATCATGCAGATACAGGTCAGGAGCCTGAGTTAATGTTCACATCAACCATCCGAATGGGCAAAGGCTGTGTACTTCTCAAACAGCTAGTTGCTGGTCAGGCACTGATTTCATGAAAATCTTCTCAGTAAACTGGAAATCCAATCACAAGAGTGGAAAACTGGAAACTGCTTCATGTCAAAGGTCAGCCCAGAACATATTTCAGGTTGTGTTTGAAGAAATTCCATTTTTCATGGAGTTTGCTGCTTCAGTGGCGACATTTCATTTTTCATGATCGGCTCTTTGAGCATGCAGAAAGAAGGAACACATTCGAACTTGAGTTTCAGTTCTGAACACAGACTGTGTGGGCTGGAAGAAGAAGAGGACAAGAGGGGCAAATCGAGGACCATTACCAACACACTCAAACCTCCTCATTTATCCCCTTTCCTGAAGGGAGAAATCAAACTGGATTAAGGTGTTTTTGTGGCAGCAGCAGCAGAGAAGAGACACTGACTGTTTATGGGTGTGCATGCCACCAAGACAGAGTTGGTGATGTTGCCTGTATCAGGAACTCCCAGAGCAGGACCCAGTGTGTGCAGGGGTTCTTACAGGTCTGAATTTGTTAAGTTGTTTACAAGTGTGTGGAGAGATGGGAGGTTAAAACGACAGGCCTTTCTTTTCTCTATTTGAAATGTATTTCAGATCAGGTTTAGTAGCCGTTTCTGAACGATTTACACTAACAGGAATGATGCAATACTGGCATTGACGCATCTCTGACTTGTTACTGTCAATTCAACGTCACAGTTAAACATCAAATTACTTTTGTCAGGATTTAAATGTTTTGTTTTTTTCTAGGGTGTCTCTTTAGCTATTTCACTGTCATCCACAGTGAGCGTTTTCCCTCTTCCCTTGCACATTGCATTGTGGGAGAATCCTGTCCATCAACAGCACAGCTAATCATTTTAATTCTGAACACAGATGATACCGTTTATCACGTTTACCTGCTTGCAAGCATTTGCTCTAAGTACTACACTTAAGTGCTAAGTACTACATTTAGTACTACACTTAAATCCAATTTGAACCTCTCATTCTTTACTTTACTCTTTATGTTATGCTTTTTTCAGAAAAAGAAAACCCAAGGTAGAAAGAGATGCAAAATCTTGAGAGGAGATAAGAATGCAATCCTCAAAAGTAGCTGATAATGCCTTCAGCAACAGGGAAGATCCAGAGGACATGTTCAGCAAACAAAGGAAGTTCGTGCACATCTGCACATTCACATCACTTTCCCTGCTAATCCCACACGTGGCTGGAACACAAAATGTCACTGGAACTGTCTCGACTGTAAAATCTGCTAAGCTTGCATTAATGTACAAGATACTAATACCTGCACAGCACGTCTAAGCTCTAAGCAGTTCTGTCATCACAGCTTTACTGAATTACACAGTTCCACTGTAAAAAGGGGTTTTTATGTGGGCCAGAGAAGGAGGTTTCATTTTGCATGATTAAAACATATATTCCTACCAGGGGACAGAGCCTGCTGGTATGACAAAATAGGCCTTGGGTTTTTCCCCATGGTCATTTGCACTTCTGGTGGCGTTTCTTGTCTCTGCCAGCAGTCACTGTTTGAAGGACGGTATCAGTGCGCCAGCTCTCAGGGAGGACGTGGTGGTCTTGATCCCCAGCATCTCTGGGAGCAGGGGGGTACGTCTGTGTTTGCTGCCTGTATTTACAGATAGTTGTGAGGGGCCAGAGTAGCCAGCGTTATCTGTGACGCCGCTCCTGCATCCAGCGGAACCGCGGCAAGGGGGAGACTCGCCATCTGTTGGCGAGCGTGCCAGAAGCACATCGCATCTCGTCCGGGACACGTCTGCAGTGGTAGGCGCGCTGCTCGCGGATGCCTGAAGATGCCTGAAAGGGTAAGGCTTCATTAAATGTGTGCGGACACCTAATGGAAAGTGCTTACATGGGCATATAGAAATCGATGGTGACGGAGAAATGAGACTTATAATTCCTGAAAGTGCTCGCACCAGTGCTTGGTGGCAGGACGGTGATATGTTTCCCCGTTTACGGCACCAACACAATGAAGGAAATGCCATCTGTTTGAAAAGCCATTTGCCACGTCTTTACACTCCACCTCTGTAGCTGTTAGTACTTAGAAAGGATGAAGAGATCGGATCAAAACTGTTTTACGAGAACACAGGTTGATTTTCAAAGTGCTCCCTAGTATTGACCGTACAGTATTCAGCATTTCTTTGAACACTGTTTTACAGTCCTGACTGCTGCACACCTACAGTCAGCTACCATGAGCTGCTACACATCATTAGGAATATATGGCAAAACAAAACAACAACAACAATAACACAACAATGAAGTAAATATTACAGCACCCCTGGCCCATCGCTGAGGTGCCTTCAGCAGAAAACCTGAGGGGATGAGAACTCTTTAAAAAGGTGCCACGATTACTTCTTTCCTGTCACAACGTCAAAGTGGAAGGTTTTGGCTGTTCCTTCAGGTTTTCAGAGGGATTTTTACTCCTTTCATTTTGAGTTAGAAATTTCAACAGCAGGCACTTCAGGCAGAGGATGCGTCTCAGGCCCCGTGTCCTCTGAGACCATTTGGTAATCCATCCATGCCCTCCATGGTTCTTACCAATGACATATTTTTTTGCCAAGTCAGTGGTTATAATCCTCAGAGACCCCCCGAGGTTTCTGTTTTAGCCATGGACTAACTGGTGCGAGTGTGTTGATGAAGTGTTCCTCAGCAGCTCAGTAGGCAAGATGATGGGTTGATTATGTTTTCTCCTGCAGAATGATGCATTTGACTCTCAAAATATATACATATATATTTTTTAGCACAAATATCCTGTATCCTATAGTTTTCTTCATGTTGCAACTTCAGCATTTAATTAATTCTCGCTATGGCTCTGCTCTAAAACCAAAACAGTTCATTCCAGGAATTTTTGCAGAATCCCAGCGTGAGTTGAGAAGCCCAACCAAAACGTGCGAAAGTCAAGAAGAACCGGAACACACAGGAGGCACAGCAGAAGAATTTAAAAATTATACTATCTAACTAAACTTATAAATCATCAGGCAGATGTATAACTATTTCAACTAACACGGTGTGGTCTTGATACAGCTTTACCAAATCCAAATCCCAGGTACACTGGTATGTACTTGCCTCCAGGAAATAGCCATAACCAAACTGGCAGCTGTGTACTGACTAATTGCAAGGGCAATAAAAGTTGCGGTTGAAAGGAAGCTCAAGATCAGAGGTTATTAGGATCCCACAGAGGAAATTTTCTACGAAGAAACGTCAGGGTACTTTCATGAGAAGCTGACCAGCAGCTGGTGAAATACATACGAAGACCAGCTAACTGTCACAGACACACTAGATCCAAATTAAGAAAAACAGAGAAAAAAACAAACACTGCACTTCACAGATTTATTGGAAATCTAAAACCGCAGAAAACAATAGAAAATATCAGCAGTATTTTTTAGCTGGATCAGCAGCTTCACCTCACAAAGCCTCCAGACTCGCACAACGGGGCGAACTATTTTTAACACCATGCTAACGTAACCCTTCAGGGGCAAATTAGTGTCGCTTGCTAATGATAGTACGGAGCTGTGGTGCTGGGCGGAATCGTGCGTAGCTGCTTATATAGTGGGGAGTCAGTGACAGACATTAATCAATAAGGCATTAATAGTACAGCGTTGTGTGGCAGCTGTGCACGCCATCCATCACTGTGACTTCTCTTTTCTCCAGCGCACACTCTTATCTTCTTCTGACTGGGGAGACTGAAAACCTTCAAAGGAAAAATGCGTGAGTGCATATAAGGGTGTGTGTGTGTGTGTGTGCATGTCTGTGTCTGTCTGTCTGTGTGTGCGTGAGAGAGAGAGAGAGAGAGAGAGAGGTGCGCCTGGAGCGACAGGAGAGAACGACAAGCAGGTAGATAGAGTTAATTCCTCGGAGGGTTTGAATTGATGCTGACTGCAGGAAATGAAATGCGTGTGAAACTCATACTCTGGTGAGGAGCTAGCTCAGGGCGCGTACGGACGCGCGCGCCCACACAGACACAGACACACACACACACACACACACACACGTACTACAAAACACCTCACATTTAAGTGCATACACATATACAGACACGCACCCTTCACACAGACCTCACACACAGATATCTTCAAACTTGTACTCCTGTTCTTCCTATCTTACTGAAGGCACAGTTAGATGAAGCACTCTGCCAAAAAGCTTTCATCATGGAAAAGTGTGCGTGTGTGTGTGTGTGTGTGTGTGTGTGTGTGTGTGTATAGAGTAAAGGGGGCTCTATATTAAAAACCCAGAAAGGTCCTCTCTGGCACCCTGTTAGTGGAGTTGGATGGCCGACCCTCCCAGCAGCTTCAGAGAGAATTTGTGATCTCTGGAGAATCCCCTTCCTTCTGGTGCCGCCTTAATGATATGGGTCAGCTCCTGGCAGGGTGTGTGAGTACTTTGGGTTAGGACTCTACTCAGCAACACACACGCCTGTATAGTGAATGTCAAGAATGTCTTTGTTGCACTATTTATACTGTAAAGGAGATTTTAAGGTCATTAAACATGTTTTTTTTTGGTTGCGTCGCATTCAGCGTTTGAAGGGAAACTTCTCATCCAACAAGGGGTAAGGCTTTTTAAATTACAAAAATGAAAAAAATCTTGATCCAAGGTCTCCCTGCTCACTATGTGGAGGCGAAAGCAACCACTTTAATTTGGCAGGGTTGTAATTAAGGTGTGTGACATGCTTTTAGTTTTAAAATAACAAGCACTCTGACCAGTGTACTGGGTTAAAGAAAAAAAAAAAACAGTTAAAGAAAGTTGATATGGAGCTAAATTAGGGTTGCGTCTTGTTTTAACCACCACCAATGAATGTCTTAATTCAAAATCAAGCCTTTTTAAACAAAAATTAAAAGCTAATCATTGTGGGAAATTGTTCTCTGGCCAAGACTGAGATGAGAAGTAATTAGTTAAGTGTTGTAATTACATTTTAAGTAGTATTTAATAGTACAGTGCAACAATTTCTTGGTCAGTGGGCACGCACACTGAACTCCTAGGGTCTTGCTGTCACTGTCTGGCTGCCAGGCAACCACCTATCACTCCAAGAAAAGGCCGTGTCAAACTGGAAAAAGTTGCAGTATGTAAACTTGGCAAGACAGCAGAGAGCAACATGAAGGAAGGAGAAAGATGTGGGATTTGGCGTGCAACAAAGGTCACCAGCTGCAGTCAGTCTGTGGCCGTTGCACTGACCACGGACATCAGTGTCATGTTCAACAGTTCAAAAGGATGCATGGGAAAATGCTTATTTCCTTTCCTAAGAAATGCTAAGATTCCTGCTAGTTAAATGCAACATCTTGTATGATGCCCAAGTGTGCTATTTGCCAGGGCCTTGGACAGAGCCATGCTGGCTGTTTCCTCCTGCCTCCAATCTTCATGCTAAGCTAACTAGTCTCTGGCGTCATAACAGACATCACAGTGGTTTTAATCCTATCTTCTCACTCTCAGCAGGAAATCAAATAAATGCGCAACAAAATGTCAAACTATTCCTTTACATGTCGAGACCAAAAGTATGTTCTCACCTACAACCTGTCTGGGCTGTCTGCTGATGGAGAAACCCCCCCCCATAATCATCCAAAACTGTAGCAAAACCTGAATATTATGGAGTTGTTCACTAACAGAGCAAAGCAGTGCACTTTCTCTGTGCTCTTAATTTTGTAATTTGGCAACTTTCAGCCTTTCTTTATTTGACAGGAACAGTGGAGAGAGACAGGATATTCTGGGAGAGAGGAAGGGGATGACGCAGCAACTATACATGGTAACCATGAGACTGTTGTGTCGCCCCACTAATTTGAAATCGTTATGCATTTATGGAGATTTTGCACATATCACAATGGTGAAGTATCCTGAAAATTGTTGATCAAATCCTGATCACTTCCCAAATATAATGGTTTCCAACTTAGACCGAGAGTTACCAAACAGACACACAGTCAAAAAAACCCAGACAGATCCAAAAACATAAACCTCCCCCAGGGAGTAAATAATGCCTCATATTAAAAAACAAAAAACAACCTGACAGCCCATCCTGTCTCATCTGTCGGTGCCACAGGATCAGCAGATTCACTGCTTTTGCTGCATGGAAGCTTCATTCCGTCTCCGGTCTAAGGGTGAGTGGAAGGTTGACGGCTGCGCTGTGCTCACATGCGGCAGACAAACAAGAGCTTCCAAAAGACAGTGTAAGACAGCAACCTGTGAAATGACCCGTGGATTCATAAACACCCCAGGAGATGTGAGTAAACTCTATTTCAGGTGTGAGAGGTGTGTAAGCACTGTTTAAGCGCTGTCTGGCCTCCCCGGTTGTTACTGTAGCGAGGCAGTACAGCTACAGAACATAAGAAAAAAAACAAGATGTATGAAAATGTGTGGGTCAGAGTAGCAAAAATAAAACTTTAAATACAAAAAAGAAAAGAAAAAGGGTTTGAGACCTGACAGGTTTGCCGGTAACAGTTCTGAGGAGACTTGCCAGAGAACATGCTGAACTTTTAGTGGTAGCGATCAGTGCAAAGAGAGCAGGACTGTACTCCGAGGAAAATGTTCACATTTCAAATAGGAGCACATTGATTGTGGGCTCAGAGATGACTGGCAATCTCTTCAAGCTGGACAAGTGCCTGACTCCTGTCACTGTGTGTGCACCACTGCTGTTCTCCACAGGAAACAAGACCAGTTAGTAAGGTTAGTATCTGCCTGAAGGTGAAGAGGGTAAACATACAATTTGGCATGAAGGGCTTATTAAAAAAAACAAAACAAAAACTTGTGTAAGTTCTGAGAAAGTTGTCAAATCTGTATCTATAATATAAAACTTTCATGATTTAAAAAAAGCATCATTATATAAATGTAATAACTGTTTCCTGTCGGAGTTGTGCTGATGTGTATAGTTGGAGTAGAGGAGTTGGCAGAAAGGTTGACGTGTTGCACGGCATGCAGCCCACTTAATACGTTCATGAAGGGAAAAAAAGGAAAATAAAGACTAATGGAGTGCTTGAGTATGTTTCATAATGTGAAGATTTTGTGGTCAGTATAGTACACGCATGATGTGGAGGAACAAAGACAAGCATTAAAAGGATGTTTTCAATTGATTTATGTTCTATTTATATACAGTACATATGTGGTGCTACTAAACCACACTGTACTTCATATGCACAATTAGTCAAGGGTTTTCACTTCTGTAAACTGTCATGGTGCTGGGCTTAACGCTTTTTGTGATGAAGTATTGTAGTTCCATAGAATTTTGATGCATCTGTACTTTACTCAGATATGTCCATTTTATGCTCCTTTATACTTGACTTTACTACCTTTCAACGCATTTACCATTATTTTCACTCCGGTAAGTGCAAGTTACCTTGCACATTCAGAATGATTATTAAAAACATGATCAGTAAACAAGTCATGATATACTGTGAAGAAACAGAGAAAAGATTTTTTTGGGGGAAATTCACAAGCTACCCAGCAGTATGTACAGCAGTTGTGGTACAGGTTGGGTTATTTTAAAGTGATGCGCACATTAATGCATCAATGCTTAAAATCCAGCAGAGGGCCTTTCTTCACGATGAATGCGTTTTACTTTTGGTATTTTAGGTATATTTCAGTACTTTTGTGCTTTTACTTCTTCTGTCACTGTGGGTAAATGAGCAAAAAGTAAAAATGGCTGCTAACCTACACTGTGAGATTGTCTCAGCCAGTGTTCCTGCAATCAGAGAATTTACCTGGAGGCTAAATGAGTCATCCCACCACTGCAAAGTCTGACCCTGCTTGTTATTTCTCTGCACCAGCTGCGGTTGGTCAATAGAAATCAGTAATTACAAGTCGATGGATCTGGGAGCTCAGAGTTGGGGTGATCCAGTCCACTCAAACAATGACAGTCCTTCCCATTTGCACATCTGGGCACACTAAATTCCTGCAACAAAAGACTGTGATAACAGTAATTGCAATTCCAAACACAATTATAGCCCTCATTTATCTCATTTTCCTCTGAGTTGTTTGTGCTCATTATGTTCCCGGGCTCAGAGAGTAACAGGGAGCAGATGTAAATTGAAAGCAGGCGTGCAGCTACAGTATATGCTCGCTGTCGTCGCCACAGACTCATGTTGATGGCTTTCCCACCTGTGCGGGACTCCCCGAGGGTCAGACACTAACAAGACTCCACATCATGGCCACCCATCCAAGGCACAAACACCTAATGTGGGATAGAAACATTTTTAGTCACCCTTAAATAGGCTGTGCTGGAGGCCTGCGGTTACAGATGGAAGGTGAGAGGAAAATGGCGAGAATGGAGATGGAAAAAAAACAAAGTGAAGGGGCTCAAAAAAACTTCTGTATAGGTTTACCATTTCAAGTAAAACAGATTGCCTTCTCTGACTGGATTCTACTGGGGTTCTCTTGCTGTGCTAATGCACTGTATATGGAGCCTGCAGCATACAATAATCTGCCCCGCCCCATCCATCCATCCAGAGCACCTTCCCAAAACAGTGAAATGAAAACATCAATACTGACCTCCATCGAAGTAGTATTATTTTATCATTTATATCAACTGTATCAACGCCAATCAATAATTCTAATAATAAAGATAGTTCATAAATTAATTAAAACTAGTGAAACTCAAGTTCTTTCCTTGGCTTCAGACTTGAATTGTCACTCTATGCAACAAGGGCACACACTGGGAAAGTTACAGTTCAGTTTACAAATGATAAGTGCAATTTCTAAGCAATTTAGTCTGATTTACTCGCATCAGCTCTGCTGCTCTTATGAAATACCTTTTCATGCTAATGCTGACACTGCAGCCTATGCTATTTGGCCTAGGCTAAAGTTGTCTGCTAGCTACTAGACCAGTGGGTCTTAAATGGTGTGCTGTGAAGGAGGATCAAGTTTTTAGGATGGCCAATTAATTCCTTATGTACCTAGTGTGTCCTCTATCCATATTTTCACCTCAATTTTGGTAACGAGGGGAGTAATTATTTAGCTGCACATCATATCAGGTAATTCCCTCTCCCTGCCTCCCTGAAGTTGTGATTTTAATGAGACAGCTGCATTAATAGTGATTTTTCAGTTTCTCCACTCCACTAATTCTGTCCTGATATAGCCACATAATGCATCAGCCAGTATTTTTATAATGTGAAAGTTCAATTCTACCCTAAAGCCATGAAATATTAAGGCAATATGACTGTACACGCTGTCTCTGTCTATCTCTCCCAATTCAGTTCATTTCCATTCATTTCAGTTCAATTCAATATGCTTTATTGGCATGGATGTCAGGTGAACAATATTGACAAAGCGTCAAGGACAATTCAATAATGAGCTGAGAAATAAAAAGAATGCAATTCAATGAGTAAAGTTAAATAAACAGATAACTCAGTGAAAAAGAAAAGTTCTACCACAGTTAGTGGACAGAAATAATCCAATACAGTCTCCTCAATGTTATGGTTATATATTACGAAACAGGTTTTCCCAATTATTAAAAACATAATGCTGATTTATGAGGTCATGTTTCGATGGCAGAAACACTTCATTTAAAGTGTGCAACTGCCACAACCAAAGCCTAGGGTTTGCACCCTCGCTCCTGTCTGTACTTCCATTTAGACAACAAAAGCACTCTAGTTAAGGTTGAGGAAAGATTTGGGTTCTCGGTGAATATCAATGAACATTTTATGTCTCAAATCACAGTAAATCCCTTTTTATATTAAACCAAACTGCCATTCAGTGTCATTTCTTCATTACGTTAATGAAAAACATAATGTCTCCATGTTTCCTGCAAAATACATTTGCTGTTTCACCTTACACTTAATATGTGTATAATTTTTGGGGGTATGGGATAATTATTGATGATCATAAAAGAAGTTTCGAGCTGCATTATTTACAACTATTCTATGCTCATCATCAAATGGTGAAAAGATGGTTCTCTGAGACCCATAAATCTCATCTTCCTGGTTCTAAGGATGAGTCTAAACACCCTGTAAAGGAAACTTACTTCACAACAATATCACACTTGCAAACCGCCCCTGCATACACTGGACGTCTCAGTGTGATGAAGCCAGCAGAACTATGTTGTTGGCAAAAAGCGGAGATGGAATCCTGAGGCGGCTCAACCTGACACTCCTTGGCACAGGGCTGAGAGTCTGTCCATGAAAATGACTAACAAAGCTGGTGACGAGGCAAAGTTGTGGGCGAAAACTGACCCACCCTGAATATGCAGCTGACTTTCTTTGAGCAATACAAACACGCACTACCTCTCAGATACATCAACAAATGAAAAGGACACTAGCCCCAGTATGACATGCTCAGAGATGCAATCAAAAGCATTCTCCAAGTCCACACAGTACATGAATGGGCAAACTACCATGACCCCTCTAGCCTCATTACAGGAGTGGAGAGCAGACGCAGACATTCAAGTACACCAATGTATTGGCCAAAAAGGGAAAAACTGACTTCACATGACACTGCAAGATAGTGCTTGTGAATAAACTTATTTTTACTGATCCAAGTCAATTCAATTTAAAAATCTTTCAGAAAACGGAACCTGATACTATGCTGGCTGCTCTCTCTGGAACCCATACTGGGGCAGGCCAGGAAAGAATTTGTTGGTGAGCAGAGGGGAACACTGTCACATGTTGTCAGAGCACTAAAGGGCAGGGGTGGTCATGGTCTGACCGGGAGGCCAGGAGAGGGATCTTGGCTGCTCGCTGTGGCGGCTCAGACAGGCTGCAGATGGAACTGGCAGCTCTCCAGGTAAGCGTCATCTGTCACATCAGCACACGGCAGATGCAGTGAACCCCAGCCCAGCCACCATGCCCCTTCCCCCCCAAACACATCACCCGTGGGTCGGTCACGGTGGTTTAGGGCTGACCTTGCCACCACGGATCCAACCACCAGTGTTAGGGATCAGCTCGGAGAAGCAGTAGCACAGCTAATCCGCGTTTTGGAAAAAAACAAAACAAAAAAAACAGCAACTTCAAACTGCACAGAACAGAGTAGCAAGATTAGGTTCTCTCTGTGTGATGTCAATATCTGCATCAGTAGCCTTGTGTTTAATGGGTATCCGCTGTGCTCTGCTGAAGGACTGCAGAATTAACTCACAATTACAGTTGTTCAAAATCAAACTAAATAAAACCGTCATGTGTTGACCCAGGGTAATTCATGGGAGCCCTGCAGTGTGCATTCCACTAGTCTGGATATGAGCTGGAGTGGAATTTTTAAGAGGTCACATAAATAACACAGAGGCCACATGCAGCAGTACACGTGTACAATCAGTGGTAGCCAGGACCCCAGGACTCCATGACACCCTGTCGTGCCAGTTTTCTGCTGGTTATTCAGTGGCAGTGAAAACTGCTGGCTGCATTTATTTTCATAAGGTTGAAGGTAAGTGCATGTGTGTACACTTGTCAATAGCCCTCAGGTGTGTCGGACTGAGGCTGATACATGAAACAAAAGAGCTTCTGTGAACTCTGTGGGGATGGATATGGGATGTTAATATTCTGGAGGGCCCTTCTCCACTCACCATTTCAGACACAGAGGCTGAAATGTCCTGTCATAGTCGAAGTTTTCATTTATCTTCCTGTTCAGGTGAATGAAAACCGAGCTGTGTTGCATGGGCCATTGTCTTTATAGGCAGCTCCATTCATTCCTGAGTCTGATGATATATTTCATGTTCGGCGGGGGGAATTATAGGCCATTGTTGTCTCTAACTATTGATTGCTATTCTTCTAACTGGTCACAAGTTACATTTGTTTGGTCGAAGAGCATGTGTGCAGTGCATCTATGACAATATACTGCCTAACCGCAGATTTGCCATACATTACTTTAGGAATATTAAATATACAAAAGATGCGCCCATTGGCCTTGTGAAATTACATAAAATATTGCCATCCCAGCATCCCAGGTTTCATTCAGGCTGCGGTCCTACATATATGACACACACACACACACACACACACACATATCATGACATCATAATGTGCAAGTGATTAACCAAATGCAGCCACTGTGAAGCAGGATCCCCTTTAAGACCATTAGCATGTTGTGTATTGCTTTTAAATGATATAAACTACACTTAAACACATTTTCCAAACAAATGAACACAAGCCAGCTGAGACACAGTTAGACAGGTGCCACTTTGTCCAGTGTGTAATCCAACTTCGGTCCAGCAGTTTCTCCAGCAGCGCTCTATATGTTCACTGACCACACCGACATGTTTCAGCCACATTAAAAACCTAATGAACAAATCTGATGTTCTTCCAAAGTTCATAGAACTGTGGTCACATACATAATTCACATTCTGAGTGAACATGATGTTTGTGCTACAGGGGCCAGGAGTACAAGGCAACTTTATGGATTTTTCACTGATTTTTTTTATTGGTCTGAAGGGCAGCATCACTTAATTTTCTCCGGAGAAAGGACAAGGAACTGCCGCTGCAGTGAATGCCGTTAGGACCTGAATTGATTGATAGTATAATACATTGACTGTGCAGTTGATTTACTAACTCAAAAAGTGGATTTAGCGTTAACTCACTCTTCACAACCCTAGTTCCCGCTCACGAATGTCAACGTGATCTTGATTATCTTGAAGGTGATTCAGCTGATTCCGATGAGTATTTTTGGTTTTTAAGCTCCTTGTTCCGTTTTCACAAATTTGAGCAACAGTGAAAAGAAACAGTTCAACTTAAAATGTCACCGACAATGAAACAAGCTCCTCCTTCAATGCTTGGAAAACAGACAAACTTGAGCCAGTAGAAGAGGAGGACCGAGGGACAACACGGTGCATATACAGTACCACAATTACATAATTACATCCAGGAGATTAATTATGTATCAGTCAGATGAAAGAGACTCCATTCCAGCATGTATGCACTCACTTTTCCACACAGACACATGCAGGCCGCACATATTCTCTTTCTGCTCTTTTCTCTGAAAAAGCACAGAGTGAATCAGAAATAAAACCCGGGCTTGTATAAAGAAATGACTGCAGGGCAATATTTGATCAAGTCAGACAGCTCCACGCCTTGCTAATATTCAAAGGATTCTCTTGCCGCAGAAATGTGAATATGTAATGTATTCCCGAGTAACAAAACAAATACAAGAGGGGATACACAAAGGCAGCTGAGAGGCAGCGCGGCGCAGGCAGCTACGACATGCAAGCGAAATATATAATACACCTTTGATGTTAGCATCACGGTTTGTTTGTGGCATTATGAATAAGAGGGATCGTATCAGGTGCTATCATTTTGTTCAGTTCACAGACAGAAGGCGATGAAGCCACAGTCCAAGTGCTTCCCCAGCCCTTTTCACTTGTTTTCCCACGGTATCGCCTCACACTGCTGCTGCACTGTCACACAGCCCCCCCAATAATCTGCAACATTTCTATTCACACAATAGAATGATGATGATGAGTTCACAAAACACCAGCTATCCATAAAAGCCAATTTACTGTCTTTCTTCGGCAGAATGTACTTGTACAATGGATGAGCTTTGTGCTTTGTTGGCTATTTGTGTGCAATAGACTCGAGACAAATATGAGGGGTCAAATAATTCATTAACAATATCTACAGACATTGGAACTTTACTAAAATGGATGTGGCAATGCCATGATCAGCTGGGGAAAAACAAACTGGTGGAGCTAAGCCCGTCACTGGACAGGTTGGAACTCAAACTCAGTAAGTTCAACTTGGTAGTGAAAAGTAAGAAAGTCTGAACTCTGCATTCTCTGTATTGAGAAACGTCTTAAGAATTGACGACCAATCCCGTAGCTCTGTGAGGCTCTTATTATGCACTGTGGTGCTTTGAACTACAGTAAATGTTTATAGATATATGGTAAACCAATCACATTTCTGTGATTTTTTTCGAGATGAAAAGTCAGAGGACATGAATTTTGGTAACACGGCCTGCAATCCAACAGTTGTCAAGGCATTCCAAATAATTCAGTTACTATCAATCTCATCACACAGATCAGAGGCATTCATCCTTCAGGGAACATAACTATATTTCCAAACAACATTTTTATGGCATCTGGTAGTTGTTGAAAGATTTTAGTCTGAACCGAAATGGTGAACCGAAAATTGCCATACATAACACTCCCTGTTAACATTTCTCAAAATGCAACTAAAGCCAGACTTAATGAGGAAGTGAAACTTGCAACAATAACTTTCAACATTGGTGCATTCGTCCTTATCTGTAGATGGGAACAGATCAAAGTTCTTGATTGCAACCCTGGCTGTCAAGAGATTACTCTTCGTGGTGTTTTTATAAGTTTTAATAACCAGGGTTGTCTAATAGTCCCACAGCATGATGCAAACATACCTGAGCTACCGAGGTCCACTGCAGCTCTGTGCGATTTATTTAGTTCAAGCTGCTTAAGTTCACTCTGCAACAAAATGTCACACAGTTTAAAAAAGGACAAAGAGTCACGACTACACATTTTTGTCCAGCATATTATTATTAGAGCATCAGGTGAATTTCATTATCTTCCCTCATTTCCATACAGTACAGAGACAGTTATTCAAACGCAAACAGAATTTTTACGTCTTTTGGGGTTGAACCTACTGTGACAGCAAATGAATCTTCAAAAAGGTCACCAGTTTGTTAGATTATGGTAGAGCAGAAGTCTTGACAAAGCAAAATGCTGACCTCAGAAGTATGAAATACTTGGACAACATGGATGACATTGGGGCCAGCCACACATTGCCAACATCAAGTATAAACACAGGCAGTAATTGGTGTTACAGACATCACCTGACGTCTTTACTTGCACAGCCGTTACACTGCATTTTAACATTTGACATTATCCGCTTAATATCACAGTGGCTATAGTGGCTACTACTCAGCATATTGTACATGGTTAAAATTGGAGTTTAGCTGCCTCTACAATCCCTGCAGAAAGTACAGATGGTTTTAGAGTTGTATAAGCCTCAATAAACTCACTGCGATTAGAAAGAAGAGACACACACCTTTACCTCTCCCACCAAAAATCAAATATTCTTTAGTTGCCAACAAGAGGAGGAAGCTCTCCTGTGACCATTGTCTCTTCTGCTCAAATGTCCTCTCCTTGTCTATGTGATATCATTCGCTACCCAGGCTGTAGCCTCAGTGTCTACTCCATGTCTGCAGCCTGGTTGGGATCTGTTCAGTGTGTTGCTAATGTCACCAGTTGCTCAAGGGTCTATTGACAGGAAGTTCTGTACCGAAGGGACTTAATCTGTCAAAACAAGTTCTAATCTGAACATGTCAGCCTTACTCACGACTTTTACCTTGTCAGACACTTGTCAAAACAACAAGGACATTCATAAAGATTGCACTCCTGATTCCTGCTGCCAAAGGACTTTGGAGAGAATGGCTGCTGCAGTTTGATTAAGTAACACAAATTTGTATAAATATATATGAAGTAATTATTGGGATCATTGGGAATTGAGTGGCTGGTTGGTTTAGTGGCTAGTCCACCTGCTAGCATCAGCCTGCTTCCAAACACTTCAAGAACAACATGGCTGTGTGTCAGGACTGTTGCTTTACTCATGCCAGGAGGACAGCATCTACTGGCTGAAGAATAAAATCCAGGAAAAAGAAAAGTTGATTGATTGTTTGACTGATTGCTTTGTATTGGTTGTCCAATACAATCATGCCTTGTTCGCTTAACCTCCTCCCATCTGTCACAGGCTGTGGTGTGCCAAACTTGGTACCCAATTAGAGGCCCTGGCAAGAGTGGGCAAGGGACTATCCGATGAGCGTGAAGATGATGTCATGGTACCAAACATCACTGCTGCTGTGGGTGCCATGGAAGTGTGTGCTGTCATTCTGTCCAGCCCAGCTGGATGAAAGGTGGGCAGAACACAGGGGGCAGAACCAAGTCTCCAGTTGCTATATCCACACCCAATTGGCCCAACCTCAGGATACAAGTATCCTGGTCTGAGGGAGTTTGTGGCGGCAGGAACTGCTCAGCTACATCAGAAACTCACCTGAAGCTCCAGCCTGCCCACCAGATGCCGCTGTGGTCCCGCTTTTACCACGCCTGCATACAACATCTTCTGATACCGCAAGTCAGCTCCAACCCTACACAAAGAAGGCAGCCTTGGATAAACCACAGTAGTTGTAGCTGTAGGTCTGAATGTAGGAAAGCAGAGTGGAAATTGAAGAAATTGAAGAAATTAGATCTCCAAGTACTACGGAGTTATAACTCGACTACCACTAGAGGCAAGAGTGTATTCGAAGCCCCGAAGCTATTGAACAAGATGCCTGAGGAAATCAGGTCAGCAGAAACAGAGACCACTTTTAAATCTCTCCTTAAAACATACTTTTATCATAGAGCCTTTCGTTTAATTCTATTGACTGTCCTTTTGCTAGGGACACTGTAATTGGTGGTATTTGTTTGTTGCTCCATCAGAAATTCTTTTTGTGTCTGTTTTGAAGTTGTTGTCTTGTGCAAAGCTCTTTATAACAACATGGGTGCGCAAAAGCTCTCTATAAATAAAGATTCTTATTATTATTCATTTGCCATACCCATCTTTTTTTCATTGTTATTTCATCATTGATGTGCACCAGCCTTTGTATTCTTAATAAACCTGTTTCATGTGGCATGTCATGACAGGAAAAGCCCAGGTGTATTTGATATCAAATTATACCAACAACTGAAATAGATGGAATAGTTCTCAGGCTTTGGTATTGTGAATTCTGGCTCACCGGTATGATTTACAGCATCAACTGATGGCATTCATCAATTGTTAATGAACTTTGTTTCACCTGTGCATTCCCACTATGACAAGTTAAGTGTCTGCTCACATGTAGCAAGTACAACTGCTTCTGAAAAAACAAAAAAAGGTTGTTCTTTCTCTTATTTATTATGATATTGTTGTTTTTTTCTGATTTAAATATCAGATTTCACATGGGCAAATTGAGCCATTTACTACTTACAATACATAAATCGCTGAATGAACTCAGCAGCAGTGCTCCAGCATGACCGGACAAAGACTGAATAAACAAAGAACGTTGATAATTAGTGAGCCTGATCTGACTGTGACTGATTAGGTCCATTTTTGGAAAGCAGCCATGGCGGCCCTCCAGTCACCGCCAAGGTCAGCTGCTAACCCTTTTCATTGTCATGAATGCTCATTTTGTGTTATGAGTCAGCTCAATCTGAATTATACGAAATGCAGCACAACCTGACAGTTATAGTTTGAAGTTCTGATTGAAATGTGCTAACGAACCAATACGGCACGACACTAATGTCTGACCCCTGAACTGATCTAGAGCCAGCATTAACTCGCAATGGAGCACTTCATCTTGCCTGTGAAATTACCATCACAGTCATATTAGACCTAATGAAAATACAACACTGTCCATGCGCCATTAGCATACTCTGGGTTCAGATTATAGGAAGCATAAAAAGACGGAAGGATGAGCATAAAAGTATGATTGAGCGAGTGTCTGAGGGGAAGATAGAGGGAGGCAGCTCAGACGTTGGCCTTCCAGTGGTCTTATATCATCTTTTAATGAGGGCCCTCATAATCTTCGATGGCTGCTGCACAAGACGCAGCTGAGTGGCATTCAAAGGGAATACCTTTAACTCTTCCTGACACCAGTGCCAGCAGGGAGAACACTGGGAAGACTTGGGCGAGACAGATTAAGGGATGAATGGCTGCAAAAGTGCATGGTTGGATTAGCAGGGGATGAAGGGAACAAATGATTGGGCCAGTGAAGCACTGGTCAGAAACTGTATGGGAAAGAGTTGGTACATTCATTCATTGGAGAAGGATTACTGACTGAGTCATAGTTCTACTGCATCAGTGCTCATTAGATGTTAATATGTGTCACCAGTAGCTAGCTACAGTCCACTGTCTATTTAGTGGTAGAAGCTGCAGCTTCCCTTTGTCAGAACCATATGTTTGCTTGTTTCTTTAACTTTTTCTCTTTCAGGTTTCAGTCTAGGCCTCGAGAGGACAAGTACGGAACAACAGCCAGCGCAGCTCCCAATATCCATCCATCCATTTGCTATAGTGCTTATCCTTTCAGGGTCGCGGGGCTGGAGCAGCTGGAGCCAATCCAAGATGACATTGGCCGAGGGCGGGGTTCACCCCGGACAGGTCCCTATTCTATCTCAGGGCTGACACATCCAGACAAACAACCATTCACACTCTCTGTCACATCTACGGGCAATTTAGAGTCACCAATCAACCTTACTGAGCTGGAGCACAGTGAGAAAACTCACACAGGCACAGGGAGGACACACAAGCTCCACACAGAAAGGCCCCAAATGGGGTTCAAATACCGAGCCATCGTGCTGTGACGCGGCAGCGCTAACCACTGCACCACAGTGCCAAGGTATGCAGTCACCGACAGTTTATCCCACTCTCTGTCTCTTTTTACCTCACACGTTTGTTAAGAGCCATGCAGTGCAGATGACTGTGAGTTAAAGGGACAAATCTGCAGTGCTTTATAGCACTGGCCATCCACCACTTTGCCCACTCACAGATTTTCTACTATTCAGTCACTGTCTTCTCAAAAATGACGGCATCTGTTTTGTGAAAATTACACACACACACACACACACACACACACACACAACATTGGACCAAACCCTTGCCATAGCTGTGTTCTTTTTATATATGCTGTATACATGTAATCACTAATCTTCTCCTGCCATTTTATCTTATTATTTTGCATTTTGTAACTGTGTATAGAAAAGTTTATTGTTGTTATCACTGAAATGTACTTCATGATTACAGTTAATAACAGACTAAAATATGAGCTGTCTGACATTGAGCAACTGCACAAAGGGACGGGGAAAATGTTTTTGTAAAGATTCATTTTTTTTGCCTTCATTTACAGTACACTCAGATTGTTGCTTATCCAGTATGAAAACACTGCCTAATAATTAAAAACCCGAGGCACAGTTTACCTACCCAAAAGGTGATGGTCACTTTTTGCACAAATATTGTTTTTTTTTTTTTTTGCAGAAGCAGCCTCAGGACTCCATTTACATTTTAACTGTACTCAGGCTCTAACAGTATGAACACAATCAGCATTTTGTTCGCTCTGCCCAGCACAGTGCGTGTGGTGTAGTGACGGGTGCAGCCTCTAGGGGCTGCTAGCAGGACTTAAATAAGACTTTTAGGTCTTGTTTGTTGCTTGTGGAGATCAAACAGCAGCCCCCAAGATATTTTCTGGCCTGTCTCTGTCCAGGTCAGTCTCCAGTGTGGTTAACAATGATGAATAGTATCGGCCAGTGCTTTTCTAATTCACATCATATCCTTGTCAGACAATCACTCAGTGATTGCAATTCCGAGCCTGGAGAGATGAACTCCCCTGCTAACTGGAGATGAAAATTTTTCTTCATTGCACCAACTATGTAATCGAGTTTTACCATCAAAACGGCAGCCGATCACATAGAAAGTAGAGTGGACACTGGGGGGAGGGGTGGGAGAAAATGAGATTCACATTTCACGTTTTTTGTTTTGTTTGACCTTTGTCTTCTCTTTAATGAATCTGGCTGTAATTTCTACCCTGTGGTTTCTACACCTTACACCCATTAAACAGAAAAACCACGAAGAAGCAACTACCATCAGTGAAGGCTGAGGCCAGGGTCAAAATGCTTGAATGTGCCGTTCCGTCGAATTGCTGGTAGACAGACGAAAAAGACAAGAAAAGAAGAAAAAAACAACAACCGGCAAAACAAAACAGGAATTACAAATGCAGCACACGTTGTGGAAATGCTCTTCAATACAAAATAACCCTTTTTCAAGTGAGTATCTTGGAAGCAGTCCAGGAAGATCCTTTTAAAAGATACTTGCATGTAGCACGCTGACCCAAATTGCAAACGCATCAGAATTTAGACCATTTGGTCCTATAAAATGGGAAGAGTTGTTGCCATTCATGTGTGGGGAATCAGTGGAGAGTAGCAGGAGGACTCCAATGCACATGTTTTGTCAGCACAGCCTGAGGAAGCCGCAAAAAATATTTCTGCTTGTGCAGGGTAAGCAACTTTAATTGAAATGAATTAGGCAGCAGTTTGGAACACAGTATCCCCAGTACCCAGCCGGTGGCGAGGCACAGCATTCCATGGCTTCTTAATTCAAACACTTTACTGTCATTGACCTCTATTGTTGTCACTTACTGCTGCCAGGCGCCCTCCCTCCTCCTCAGCCGCTGGTGCACCGGAGAGCTCGCCTCTCTCCGATCAAAGTTCAGTACATTGAATTCTGCAAGAAGCAAACAGAGAGGGATCAATTTGCTAAAAATCAATGTGCCTGTTCTTTACCAAAACAAAAGGGTGGTGATGAATGGGTTTCAGTCTGACTTCACCTTGACAAAGAGGTTTGTTTTGGGGTGGAAGGTCTGATTGACAGGTTCCTTATACTATCACAGCCTACTCGAGTGATGGCTGCTTGCTCATCCTACCTCATGTCACGTTCAAAATACTGGACAGATTTCTGTGTTTACTGCCTGCACACGCCAGCGTCAGAGGACAACTTAATACAACTTTATGACAGACATGGTCAAGTGAGGGTTAAAATGATTAGTATGAGTATTCTGCATTGAATATAACACCATGTGCATTGTATTTGGTTTAATTGCATATATGAAAGGACACTGGCTGGCGTGAGGTGTTTTAGGGCTTTTCTGTAATTTGAAGTTTGGCGTCAGATTTATTGGAACTGGCAGGAAAATTGAGCTACCCAATCACAATTATGACTGAGATGCTGTGAACTATATTTACAGCTTGGCAACTTGGTCATTCCAGTAAGTTCTGGACCTCACTGTACATGACATGAGTGCGCCTTCAGCTTGACCCAAAGTCTTCCCCTGGCTGGTCTCATCACATCATTACGACATCACAGTTGACCATGAACAGAGCCCACAACACTCATCAGTTACTGTGGCAGTTTATCCATTCTCAAAGTCATGGTCTTGCTTATGTGATATATCTGGGCTGTGTATGGTATTACTTCTTGCACAAGTAGAAATAATTGAGCAGTTGATGTCAGATTGCTTCACAGTTGTGCCAGACAGAAACACATATGGAGTACCTTGTCATTACATCCTGTCAACAACTCTATAATGTCATAGCATAGAGAGAGGAGGAAACTGGGATCATATTTAATGAGAGACAAAGCCACAGATTATTGCACAGCGACAAACACGACTATATGAACGTGACCCACGGGTCAGGTGGGAGTCCAAATCCGCCACATCTTCTATGAAGCTCAGCCGAGCATGTCTGTTTCAATCAACGACAGGCACAACCCACAGGCTGTGCTGCTGCTGGTGGATATGAAGGTGGCAGACACGTATTTTCCTTGAAATTCTCCTCTGTATTCAGCCTGTCTGTGGTTCAGTCATTCAGACGGGTTGCCCTCATATTCACTGAATAAAATATGGAGGGTGATACAAGGCTTCCCATTGACAAAAAAAGGCATATGATGAAAAGACCTTGGTTATATCAGCGTGATACCTTCACAAATATTTCCATAGGAAGACTGTATTTGAAGCCCTGTGAGTTTTGGCAGGGTGCAGCATTTTTCCTTTATTACATTTCATCCTCTAGTATTGATCCTGTAAAACAACTTTAGCTCCTTGACCTCATTTCACAAACAGATGCTGTGACATTGTGCTGGCAAATTAAAATTCAAATCAATCTCCCCTGTATAAAAAGAAAAAGAGAAGAAGAGAGAGAGCAGAGAGAAGAAGCGAGAGAGAGACGAGGAGAGAGAGGGAGAGAATGGGAGACCTTAAATAAAAGGTGTCATCTTCCCTGGTGGAATTTTAATGAAGTGAATTCATAGTATCTTCCCTCAGACGAGGAGGGAGCAAATAGGAGCAGCAATTTATCAGAAAACCAGAGTCAAACGTCTCCAGTCAGAGGAGGAGGAGGCTGCTCATCACCGCTTTTAAAAACTGCAACAATAGTTATGATACAAAGCCTCCACATCTGTTAAAGGATGAAAATGACAGTGGGGTCTGGTGGAGAAGCAAGTTCACTGATGCGTGTGAGGGAAATGGGTCACTGCACTTGTCAATTGCAATTACAACATGTAAAAGTTTGGAAAACAGTAGATAAGGAAACATGTATATGCAGCAAATTGTTTGGTGAGTAGGCTGAGCTGAGAGACCTCGACTGAATGTTTGCCGTTACGGACATATTCTGTAAATCAAAATCACATTCGCCACAAAAGTGAGAAAAAAAGAAGTGAAAGCCTCAGATTCAGTAGTTTAGTCTGCATGAGAAATCAATAATGAGACCTTGTGCGTGTGTGTTAAAAATAGCCTCAAACCTGATTGAGGCTGGCAATGTGTTGCAGATGGATAAGAACTGCAAGGATTTTTAACTGCTGGATTTGGAAAATATTACTGTAAATATTACTGAGAATAGTCAGTAGTGTGTATTAATCCATGGGTGAGAAAAAACTTTGGAAAAAAAATGCACAATTATCCTCCTGTTTGAGTGCGATTTGTCAAAAATCCCAGTGTACAGTTGTTTTAGAAAATCCCTGAGCTTTGAGTGAGAGAAAAAGAAGAAGGCAGACAGTACTGAGAGACAGACTTACACATTGTTGGCTCTGGTCTTTTCATGAACTTTGCAGATAGAATGAATGAATGTTGATCCTGTCAGATATCATGGTTTAGTTTAACAAATCTAGATTAGTGAATGTAACTTGTGCATGCCACCAGTGTGAAGTCAATATTTTACGATGAAAATTTATATTACTGAATGGGAGAATCTACAATGAGAAATTTAACAGGCCTTTGACAGAGTCCTTGAGGTATCCCACCGGAGTAAATGTGATATTCAGAGAAGCCGTTATTACTGTACAGATCACAGCATGTATTCTACCAGGTGGATATGAACAAAATCAAGTTGTCTTGTCTTGTCTGGAGAAAATTCAGCAGGATGCTTTGCTCTGTTGTGGGGGGCACAAAGATTTTGACCTGTTTGACCCTGTCTCATCCACCGGGAGATTTTTGTGGATGGTTCCAAAGAAAAGCTCTTAGCAGTGGAGGGGGAGACAACCATACCTGCATTTAATCCTCACCCTGAAAGTCTTTTCTCTGGGAAGATTAAAAATTACTGAAGTAGTTAAAAACACTTCCAATCAAGCATGAAGCACAAGACTTGTATAAACTGGCTGTACCGCTTTGTTGTAGAGTGTGGAATGAGCTCATTGTTTCCCCTTGTGTCTGTTGGGGTAAAAGACACCCACAACAACTGTTCTCACATCCAACAGTAGAAGATTTACACCCTCCAGCCTCAGGAGGCTGTAATGAGTCCATTAATATAGTCCTGTTTGTAATATAACAACTGAGCCCTGAAAACAACCAGTTTATGTCATTATGAATGAGCTCAACTTCAGCAGAACTTCATGTGGGACCAGGATTTTGTCAATGCAATGCATGTGTGTGTGTGTGTGTGTGTGTGTGTGTGTGTGTGTGCAGGTCAGAAACCAGCACACACACATCCAGTGGGAGGGATGGTGAAGAACTGTGATCGAGAAGACAAAAAGAAGAAGGTAGTGAAGCCAGAACACAGGGTGAAATGTAAGCGGATGAAGAGGAAGAATAGAGGGAAAGAGGTCAGGTGTCTTGTGTCAGACTGTGAATACTGAAATACTGAATACTGAAAAAAGTAAATCCAAATGGGTTCCAGTCGGTGCTTAGTACATCCTCTGCCCCATGCTGACTCCATCACACCCTCTATCAACATACTGATGGTTTCCCACTGAAAATGTTTATTGGCTTGGCCTCAGATGGCATCGGATGGGAATAATCTGAGGTGGTTCCAGTTTTCTTTTAGATGACCCATGTGATGCTCACAAACAAAAGGAATTGAAGGAAACTACCAGTAAGCATTGGACAGATTGCAGAACAACACATGCAATATCTTTCACATGGCGTGGTCATGGCACAATATAATGGAAACTTCATTTCGGGAAAATGCAGGTACAGATTTGGTTGACTGCTTTTATTTTTCACACGTCATCTATGTGGCTTTTAGTCCTTTAGTTCATGAACTGTCCTGGTCTTTATATTTCACACACAAACACACACACACACACACACACTGTAACAGTGTCAGAGAGATGACCAAACGTATTCAAATGCAAATGCAGATTTTAAAAGCAGCCCTCATACATCATCCATGGGCTGAACAATCATCCAATCAATCAATCAAATCAGTAAATTCATCAAAATAATCAATTACTCATCGATCCATATCAGAGTTGAGCAATAATCATTTGATAGGCAACATATGAGAAAGTCATCATCATCAAACAGTTGATGAGGAATTGGCCTTAATCATCAAAATGAAAACTGACTCGTGAGAAGGCTAAATGTACTGGACTAAAATACCAAGGTAATCAATCATTGGCCTTTGTGTCTTGCACCTGTGTATATACAGTATGTATGGCTAAGTTTAGTTACTAAATGCTCTACTCTATTCACCAGCAAAGTTTGTCTGCCTGCTGTGTGGTGCTGAGAAAACTGCTGCCAGTGACAGTGAACCAAAACACTAAAGCTGTGGGCCGGGCCGCTGAACAATGAGCTGACACTCACTATAAAGGTCCGAAAAGCCGAGGGGAGCGGCAGATTCAGCTGCTAATTCACCATAGATCTATCACTGCCAGGGACCCCGCTCACAATGTCACACTGGTTTCACCACTCATCATGATTCATTGCTATTGGAGTGAATATAACCACTTAAAACAGAGCCAAACATGGTCATTTGAAAGCCACGACTGCACACGTTATGATCTGGTCAACCAGCTGACACAGACCGACATCTTTTACGTTTCGATATTTAAGGCTTCAAAACAAAGGGAAAACATTAAATCCTCAACTTGAGACTGCTCCTGCTGGAGCCTTCTTCAGTGTCTTACTAAGTGTTTGCTATGTGCTGCCATCCTGACCAAACTTTACACTGTATAGGTCTCCGCTGAACCCTCTGAGGTGTTTTCCCGTTTTCCTACACATTATTTCTTTTTGTTTACACAGAAGTCGTCGCTCTGTAAATTTCGACGTTGCGTGAGAATGGATGAAAAGCAAGCAGGTCATTTAAATTCTCTTCTCATTATAGTCTGGGAGACACAGATAGAGAGGTCCAATTTACATTTAGATTGTTTCAGCAGAAGTAAATTAATCAACACTGCAATCCGGCCAACTCACTTGTACAGAATACCTATAAGAATGACACACAGGCATACATATATAGGTATAGTATGTATAGTACATATGAATTCACACTTCTATGACAAAAACTGCAGGTAGGTAGATTTCGATACAGATGAAGGGATGCGTGAGCAGAAGTCCCAGCCTGCTGAATCAGGTTTTTACACCACAGTGCAAGTGCCCCAACTAGCAGGCCACACTGTGTCAGGAAATGCTAACGTGCTAATATATTAGAACTACTAGCACCGCTTTGAGAAAAAAAAAAAAAACGCCTCTATTTTTCCTTCATTACCTTTGTTGTTGTTTCAGTGCAACAGAGACGTCCGCCTCTTTAAACACCGATCAGCCACGACATTGAAAGCAGCTAATGTCGTGGCTGATCGGCGCCCATGATGCAACGGTGCCTGGTCGCAGCCGGACACCGTGAGCGCTGCTGTGAGGCTGAGGAGGAACAAACACTCTTGCACAGATAATCGGCAAACTGCATGATGTTAAAGTCGCTTGTAGATATGAATGATACTGTTATGCTCCACATCAGAGCCGAAACATGATTACAATCGTAAGTCATAACAGGCACCGGCGTTTATGTAAATGCACTTGTTGACGGATGATGCGGTTGGCATGGCAGCACCACTTTCATCTGCAGCTGAAAAACGGTAGATCTAGAACAGTGAAGTGTTGCAATTGTGATTTGGTGTTATAATGACAAGCTCGGTCATCTCAGGGTTGCCAGTGGACATGTCCCCCACCTCCCATAAATGTCCACAAACAGCCCTGTTTTACCAAACCACTTAACCCGTGCATGTCTCCCCACAAACCAAAACCATCCTGGCAACCTCATCTCCAGTATTTGCTGTTTTTTTTGGATTGGTAAGACATTATCCAGAGTTAATAGTAATGAAATGACATGTTCAGAATCAGCCGTTGCAAATAAAGTGGGATTACGAGCAGACTGTGGAATAGGAGAAAAATGTGTCTTCAGTTAACCTCGGGAAAGTATGAGAACATTTTTAACTTATTTAAAACCAGCCGGTGTCCATAAAACGCCATGAGGACATTCTCATTTTCGACAATTCTGTCACTTTATGGGTTTAAGAGAGTGCTTCTGACCACCTGATGAGTAGGATATTCGCTCCTCTTATTGCTCGGTCTCCACTGACTCCTGAGAAAAATATCTGACTCTTTGGCTGCTAAATGTTCCAAAGTGTTCACCCACCAGCTCTCGCCGCTAACTTTGTCGGTCTGCCGTTTCGTGTGGGGTAATGGGGCCCATCGCAGCTTTTTCAATGGAAACAGCTGAGGAGATGAGGATGGCAAGACTGCTGAGACTGAACCGAAATCGTACAGTCGAGCGCCGTAATACCAAAACAATGAACTGAAAGATGCCAAAATCACACAGTCTTTCTTTTCATTCCTGGAGTACAAATGTTGATTAGCGCAGCTTTAAGTTTGGCTTGTATTTGGGGTTTTTCCTCTCCATTGGAAGGTCATCTTCTGGCTACTTCCACTGGCTATTATCACATCCAAATGACTGGGTAATAGTTCAGCTTATCTAAAAAAACATTTTTTTCCCATACACTGCCTTCCAGGGTTTCTGCTTCTAAAACGCTCACATTACACAAAGGGTTTCAAATGGCTCCCATAAAGTGCACAAAGAGAAAGGTTGGCCTTCTGGTGTCACAAGATAAAAAGGTCATCAAAACACGAGGATTACTCCATGAATACTATGAATAACAATGGCTAATTTAAAACAGATTCAACTGATAGTTTGGTATCTTGTGTAAAGGTGCTGGTTAAGGGGAAACTTTATGATAATGCTGGGTTAAACGCACGGAGGTCACCAAAATCAACAGGAATATGCCTCGAGGAGCCATGAATACCACACTTAACACCTGTTGCTGCTCTTGACCCATGTGTTGGATGGACAAACAGGCCGCAGTGTGCGCAAATTAGACCTCGCAGAGCACTGAGCGGAAAAAAGATCAAGAAAATAAGACCCTGTGTGTCTTTCGTCTTCACATGCGGTTCCATGAGAAAGGCATCGCCTTGAGTGGCGCAGTATTGTTATGAGGTGGGTTATGAGGACGGAGGAGAGAATTGTGGGCTTTGTTTCGAGCTCACGTAATCAGCCTGCTGTGGATCAGGAGCTGAGGCTCAGCAGAGCCGCTGATAACGCTCGCTCCGCCGCCGCTCCACTGGGGACACATGCCCACACAAACACCCAGCTTCTTCCTTCCAAACTCCCAACACGACATCCCCCCCCTACTGCTTCATAATGTAGAGAGTCTACTGTACATCCTGTTCCTCAGCAGCTATGATTATCCAATATGATTATTATGGATTGAAAAAACTTTTGTGGCGCAGGAGCCCAGTGTTCTTCCACTCTCAAGGCAACGCCAGCACTCTTTTTTACCCACACTATCCACCACAAATTTGTTTCATATCAAATTGCCATTCAAAAAGTGTCAATTTGAAACACATGTCCAGAAAGATGCATCCATTACCATTATGTGGCTTTTAGAAACTGTGCACCTCGAGATAAACGGCCGGCAGAGCTAATGCTCCATTTGGATGCAACTAAACCGATGTGGGAGATGAGATGTGCAAGGCGATGACGATTAATTAAAAGAGCGGCAGTCAGATTGCAGAGAGTGGAAAACCGCACAGAAAACACGGTGAGAATATGGCAGAATTTGGCACCAACTGCACCAGCCCGTATTAACAGTCCAGGCTGCCGCTGCTGGTGTCATGCTGTGGGGTATGTGTTCTTGGCACACTTAATAGCCATCAATCATTGTTTGCGGTCACCTCTAACTTTCACACGGTTTAACCCAAACCGCATTCTTATAAACCTATTAAAGGTGGTGTTAACTGTATTTATGGCCTTGTCAACTGTATGGTAAATTAATAGCTGGGGAGCTGCACTTAGGGTGAAGGGGCGGGAGTGCTTTTGTGAGTGTAACTTTTCCCAGCATTTGTAGTTTTTAAAAATACATTCCAAAATCAATCAATTCCACCTGTGGGTATTTTGTGATGGAGCAAGTTATTGTATTCTGTTGAGAAAGCGATGGCTTTCACAGTGATCTATGGTTATGCCGTTATGGCGCCGGGGTGATTAAGTTTGCATCCAGTCTCAAGTAGTAATAGAAGTCAATATCTGAGGAAGCTTTCGTAATACAGAACAGTTCCCACTTTGCAGGGCATCATTTAATTGCGCAGTTAGGGACCAAACTAATGGAGATCTCTACATTTTGAGATATCAGATGTTATATCACATATCTTCCTGAAGGCTGCATGGCTTCTGTGCCCTCGCTTTCATCTGATTTTTTTTTTTTTTTATCCTTTCCATTCAACAGGAGTAAGACACATCTAACCGCTCCACAGAAATCTTGAGTAAATTAGGACTTTAAAGATCCGTTGGCACACCCCACACTTAAATTATGCATCAATGCCAATGAATTTTTTAGTTACAGACTCATCAGATTTCACCCTGTCTTTTATGATGTGAGGACCTCTTTGGCACACAGTCGGCAGACGGAAGTCCGCTGCCTGTTGGGCGAATTCAGGTTCAAATGTGACTTGCAAATTCAGACTCTTCCGGTGTGCCACAGCTGGGTCTGGCATTGGTATGCAGTATACTGCATGCGTGCTGCACTGTAGTCTGTTTCTTCAAGTGTTGCTTAAAGCTGATGAAGGAAAAAAGGACTTTAGTGCTTAGGAGCTAATCTGCATCAACGGTGAGAAAGATCTGCCTGACTCTGCCTCATGTACAACATCAGTATGTGCTCAGATGAATACCCGCATTACAAGCAAATACCCGTATAATCCCTGCGACTTTGGCCCACTTGTTAAATGACCATTCTGAGACAAATCACGAGTCAGCATTCTCAAACAGAGTGGATAAGGTGGAGAACTTTCCTGAGCATACGAAATCCTACCACACCACAAAGTAGTAGCCTGCATTGCCGTAGAAAGATCTACACTGTAAGAATGAATGAAATGAACAGAATTGTCATGGGTTCATTAGTTGTGTGACGCACATAAAAGCATAGCTGGGGTATGATTACGATAAATCAACTAAAAACTTGATAACGTTCGGTGAAAGGTGCAAGCACACAAAATCTGGTCTCCCGTATCAAAGCCACAAGTTCCGCACGCCCATCCACCAGCACTTCCTGTCCGGCTTTTAGAAGTGCACACTGCTTTTTACATTCCCACCGAAAGCTGGCATTCACCATAAATTGTGGTCCGCAGAATCATCTGAAGTGAGCATAATTCAGAGGGATACAGGGCTGGCAGACCCGCGGTGGCACAAAAGTACAGTGATTCAGATGTCATGCTGATGTGCTGATGTGTGTGTGGTGCTCGGCCCAGCTGCTCAGGAATGATTTCTTTAGGGAATTTAACCTTGAATGATAGCGATAGTGGAACCTGACGGGAGTCAAGATGTAAGACATGCAGCAATGGTCCCCAGGTGGAAGTGAACTGGAGACGCTGCCGTTATGCATCTAAACAACTCGGCCGACAGGAAGCTCACACCTTTAAAGGTTTGGGTGTTAACCCTGATGTTCTGTTCACCGTCTTCCTTAACAGCTGAAAAAAATCTGCCGTAAAACAGTCACAGCAGCTTCATACTCCACCACGTCCTAACTGTGTGGAAATCGTTTTGAAACATGACTTGACATTTCAGAGGCCTGTGACAGAAAATAATGACTGAATGAAATAAAAACACGGCTAAATACAAAGGATTTTCATATGCTTATGTAATTGGTGTTGACAGGCAAAACAGTAGTGGATGGAAAGGCACATTAATTCCAATTTACTTTTGCTGGTTGTCAGTAACATAGTAATCAAATAGGACAATTTCAACAAAAAACATTCTAGCTTCTAAATGAATATGGAAATTTTCCTCCAAATTGGGCTCTCTGTGTTATCCATATACATAATGATCCACCTTTATATTCCAACAACGGATTCAAACATAAACCCCATCATCTGATAGCCACGTCAAGATGTGACGGAACAGAGTGTGTTAGGCTCGCAGAATGGTGCCTGGAACAGACTGGGAATATGTTCGACCACCCAGGAACAGAGTGATAATACTCTCCTGTTGTGCTGGGGGGGGGGGGGCAGATAGGTGGTACATCTAAGGCACCATTCATCACAACTAACTCCACGAACACTGGGAGAATATATAAGCAGGGTCCAAACTTTTTTCTTCCAGCCTAACTAGCAATATGGCTGAAGAAAGTTTTTTTTTTTAATTTTAATTTTTTTTTTAGAAATGCACAGCCTCTGTGAAAGGCAGGGGAAAGTGGAGACGAGCAAGTTGTGCTCTCGGAGGTGTGAAAACGAAAAATCAATCAGCTCGTCCAAACAGTGTACAACGGCATGACAAAACAATTACTATTGCATCAAGTGTCTCTATACGGGGAGAAAGGCTGCGTGTGAGAGAGAGAGAGATGTGCCTGTCTGTGTGCGCTGCATTTTCGATTCTCTCCGCGACACGTTATATATGTAGAGACTTATCTGATCTGAAGCGCCAGACAGTCAAGACAGACAGGTGCCTCTGCGGGAGCTGGTTTGCTCGTGCCCCAGACTGAACCTCACATAACCACAGGTAAGGCTTCTCAGCTGCCATGGTTAAGTTCACCGCAAGTTAAGCCAGGCTGAGCTAGCCAGCCGGAGCAACAGCCCAGCGGTCCCGTAAACTGCAGCCTGTACATTATTGTGTAACTATTCACGTTGAAGTTTTGTTTTTTGTTTTTTTCTGACAGATAACGGAGCAGCTGTATTGTTTTGTACTCACTACCCTGCCCTACGTTAAGAATTAATCAGCTACTGTTCGCATTGAAACTGCCCCCCCCCTCCTGTCCTGGCTTCAGAGCCATATCATGGCAGCGCGAGCCAGAGCGAACGCAATACACGGAGCAAGGTGAACTCTTCCACCGCTGTTCAGACGCAGAGACCAGAGAGCAGGAAGAGGATGGAACGAGTTAAAGAATAACAGCGCAGCAGCGCCCGGGCCTTTGCTTATTTTCCATGCAGACAGGTACACACCGAGCATATGCTCCACCAGATGGAGGTCTCAAGGTGACTTTGCCTCTGAGATATTCCCACTTGCCTCGGGTTTTCTTAGCATTTCTGATTACCTGTTGAGCAGAGATTCTTGCGTGCGCCGGGTGATAAAGCAACTTCCAAATCAAGCGCTGCCTTTCACCTTTCCAGAGAGAGAGAGAGAGAGAGAGAGAGAGAGGCTGCTCGCCCTCAGCGTTTTCTGCAAAATACCAGACATTCTGCAGCAGTAAATTAAACAGGAGCCATTTAAAATTCATGACGTTGTGGAGGGGGAGAAGTGAACAAATGCAGCTATTAAGACATTTGTCGCAGTGTTCGCTGGTCCACAGGGGGGGTGAAAAAAAGGGAGGGAAAAAAAAAAGAACTGCGTGACTGCTTAACAAGAGGATGCCAACTGCTCCTTGTGAGACTGGGGTAACCCTGTAAGAATGATAGGAAGTGATTTCTGCAGGATGCATCTGCTCAATTGAAGGAAGAATTTTTCTGGTTGTGAAGTGTTTCTGGAAACGGGGGTGGGGGGATTATTTGAAGAGCCCCACTGTTGAATTGCCAGAGCTTTTGTTTTAATGATTGACGGGTCACAGGAAAGCTTTAAGTGGGATGTCATTAAGAAATCCCTGAGAAGCTGGAGTGGAAGGAGAGCGAGGCACGAGGTGAGAGGGAAAAAAGAAGGTGCGCGCACACCCACGCACCCTCTTGCACGCGCGCACACACACGCACACCCTTTCCTGTCTCTGACAGGAAATCTTTCGCCCTCGTTCGCCATGTGGTTTCTGAGTGCTCGCCGATGGAAACGGGCCGTGTTAAAGCACACAGGCAGCCACTGTACGTCTCTCTGCCCGGGCGGGAGCGATGAGGCGCGCTTTTTCTTTTCTTTTTTTTTCCTTCCGACTTAGTGTTTTCCGTCAGAGCCAAATGTTTTTTCTCAGGCCTGTCACTTAGATCAAAGTGGGTCGAGGCCTTCAGTCTTCCTCGGCCGACTCACACAGCCTCGCCGCCAGCTGGGAGCGCAGACGTTTGACTGCTTGCCTCCAGCATGGAGCCCTGGAGTGGTTGTAAAATATTAGATCTATATATCTGTATATACTATGTATATACTGTGTGTGCAGAAATATATCAAATCTGTGGCAAAGTGGCAAATCTACATAACAGTGCGCATCCATTCCTTGCTTGGTGACAGGAACTTGAAGCCTCTCCCGCCTTTCTTCATGACAGCAGCCAAATGCTGATCATTGTGTGTGGAGGATAAATAAAACTGCTATACGTCAATTACAATTCGTATGAATTGCTGTTCAGGAAAATATTCCATGTGAGCTACTGAACCGTGACATATTTTATGCATTACATTTGGAATTCACTGCGCCTGAATTTTAAAGTCAGATATTGGGACTAATGCAGTTGAATTTACATTTGGTCCAATGTCAATATGTTTACAGATTGTAACAATGAACAGAATTGCTGGTTGCAGCAGTGGTGTGGGTGCGTTTGTGTGTGAGAAAATATCAAAAACGGATTAGCTGCATTAGTTGATCAGAATACGGCAGCACATGTTTGTATCTTCTTGGATGTTGTAGCACTACCATTCCTCAGACATTCATTGCACAGTCTCAGGCGATACTGTACTACTTTATTCCACCCATCTCGCAGCGTGGCATGCAGTTAAGTGTCTGAAGGTACCCGTGGATATGCCATCACTGGCGTACTTCGATAGTGAGGAAAACATCAAGTGCTGGAGTTATGAGACACTTTTTTCCTCCCCCTGATTTCTAAGTGGGTTTGTGGACATTTATCTGCGACGGACATTACAGTTGATGATTTCCTTGGCAGTGAAGCTGAATAAGATTGAGTTTTGACTCCAAGAAGAACTGCAATTTTGATGAAAATGGAAGCAATCAGGAGCTAAGGGTATAAAAGTACCCTAATTGTCTTAATAAGCTCCGTGTCACAGCCACCGCCGCCCGCCGGCTGTTTGTACATGATCGTCTGCTCCTTTCGTCACACGGGGGCGGTGAGCGATTCCTCAAGGTTATACAGTGAACATTATCAGACGAACTTCTCTCAGCGCAGCACACTACGTTAAACATTTCCCAGGCGTCTTTCTCAAACATAGCTGTAAAAATCTCTTCTCTGCATGCTTAATCCAAATGTTACCTGTGGTTTAACCAGCTCTGGATGGGATGGAAGTTGAGTTGGAAGTTGAGTTGCTGTATATTCATTGTTGGGCTCATGGTCTCTCAGCTGTCCTTGCAGTGTTTAGCAAGTCAAACTTTGCTTTTAAAACGGGGTGCGAAAAGCTGATTTGATCAGCCATTGTTGCAGCCTGTCCAGACTCTTTACAGATTACACTCTGGGGTTGCACTTGCTCAGTGATTTAAATTATACAATGTAAAGTTAGAATGAATGAATTCTATGGACCTGACATAGAATAGAATAGAACTTAACTGTCCACTGAAACGTAAACTTGTCTTTGGCTTACAGAAATACAGTATCAAGGCGAAATGAGAGCAGTGCACTAGAGTAAGCAAAGAAAATTTACAGCTAAAATACTTAACACAGAGCGTATCACAATAACATGAAATATTGTGGAGCAAGATGAATGGCTGACTGCTTTGACTTTAAAATGCTGACTACACTTGGAATAAAAGACTTTTTTTTTTAAATAAAAGGACTTCAAAATATCTTTGGTTGCCAAAAGGCACCCTCCTAGAGTCGAGGGTCTCAAACTGAGAAAATTAAGGATGAGAACAGTATCACAGCATTGCTTAAAGCTTTATCTGTTGTCTTGGCAGCTCCCTCAGCTTTATCAGAGGCTTCCCAATTATTTTGCTGCCAACGCCAGATATTCTCACCAGCTTATTGCTAAGCCTGAAGTTCAGGTGACCAAAGCATGAAGTCATGTGGAATGTTAAAAAAGTTTGAATGATTTACTTGGAGTCTTTGCTGGGTTCTCCATTGAATGCCGGAGAAACTTTTACATTTTGATATTAAAGCTGCTCATCCATTATTTGAAAATTAAAAGTGCATCCAATACCTATGTGTAATATGTAGAGGGGTCATTCGTAGCATATCTCTAGTCTCGTCTAGTCTGCAGCTCCTCCTTGCTTGGTTGTTCAGCCTGCAATGTTATGGCTTTGGCTGAGTCCCACCGCTATCATCATGTTTTTGGATGTGGTAATGTAATGTCACTGATATCAGAAGTACTGACTACTTTGAGAAGGGTGCATTTGCGGAGGGAAAAGAAGCCTTCCTCAACAGTTAAGTAATCATGTTATCTAATGTTGTTACTTTCTTTCACGAGCCCTCTGTTGGGTGGCGTTTATACACTTCAGCATGCTCGTTCCCAGGGTTGTGAATGAGTTTTGTTCTGTCCAATCAATGTACTCCTTCAAATTAAAGCTGTATGTTTCTCTGGTGAAGGAAAAAGACATCTGGTCTATTTGCAGAACAATGAATCACCTAACACACATACATACAGATACGTGGTGCATTAAATCAGGACTGTTCTGGAACACAGGATGTTCACTGTACCAGTATTACTCATCAGATTATTAGCTGCATTCACGTAAGATACAAGAAACAAAGGCATATACTGTATACTGGTTTTTGTGTCCTACTGTGAGATTTTTCAGAATTTCTGAAGCATCATTTCATGATAGTCTTTTCAAGATGGACTCTTTATGTCCAGGTGCAGCCCAGTTAAACAGTGTTCCTCGCCCGCTGGCCTGGGTGAAGCCTCAGCGACAGGTGTCCTGTCTTCCAGGCTGTCTCTCCCTGTCCTGCACATCCAACTTGGCTGTGTGCGCGGCGTTCGCGCATGCTGCGATCTTCTTTATTTCAGCTAATTGCAGCGGAGCCATTGCGTTCTTTTCTCATGCTCACTTAACCTTCGGCGTGCGTGGAATTCGGCTATCCCAGCCTCAGATGGCACAGCACACATTTCCCACGTTCTTTGAATAGTACGGATTGTCTAACAGACAGAAATACAGAGAGAGGGGGAAGATGACGGAGTGAGCACGCCTGCGTTCAGTGGGTGATTTGGGGTTTCCCGGGGTGAAGATAATCAGCATTCATTCCTCCCCTCCCTTCTTCCACACAGAGAGTGAGAGGATGTGAAATTGGAAGGCAACAGGTAGACGCTCTAATTATTTGCCTCACTGTCAAAGGCATTAACCATGGCTGAGAAAACAATGCAGCTCGAGTGTTGGAGCAGAATAGGAAGCAGTGATTTAGTCACACACTCATTTGCTGCAACAGAAAGCCACGCTCAGCTTCATGTCACGCCGCTCGGCAACTTCACAGAATTGATTAAGGAGGAGCGCGTCGGGGGCGAGACAGGGAGACGACTGCTGCGGCGCTTCTCTCGTTGATCTTCAAAGCCTTGTTCAACTTTACACCCCATTAAGGTAAGATTTTGTTTTGTTGGGCCAGGATGCAGTCCACTGGAAAAAAACTAACTTTCTTTAAACAATATTTTTATTATGTTAAAGCAGCACTAATCATTTTTTATGATGAATGGATCAAACTAGGGGCTGGTGTTCAAATGGAGCGGTTGGTCATTATGGAGTCCCAACTCCCTCAGATCCATGGACCGCTCCAGTATCACTTTGCTTTTTAAGTCCACAGCTTTACTATTCTTTGGTTTATGCTCGCTGCTTTCATTCCTCTTGTTTCTAGCAGGAGAGAGGCAACTATTTCCAGCGAGAAAGGAGCCGTAGCAGTAGCACTGTTCAGCCAAGAAAGACAAAAATAGCGGAGCTGTTTTCATCAGCTAATCGTTAACTGTCTCTCAGCAGCTAAAGAGGCTTGGGTTCTTCCTCAGGAGCTGCTCTAATCCAAACCAGAGCTAAAAGGGGACAAAATATTGGACTTCAATTCATCAAGAGGCCAGTCTCGCAGCTCTGAGCCAAAGCTAAAGTTGCTCCATGTCTGCTTACTGCTTAAAAGAGCAACCATTTGCTAATATGTTCGCCACACCAGCCTATATGAGCTTCTGGGAGAAGTGTCAGGGGACCCAGATGTCTGAAGCACAGCTGATGCTCAATGCATTGAAGAGAAGAGCAATGACCAGCGCAAATGTGTGGTTCACCAGTGTAGTGCCGCCCCTGCGTCACATGTCACATGGCAGACTAAATGTCCAAATAAAGTTCTTCTTTGCATCTCTTCCATGTGTAAAGATTCTATTGGGGAACTTTCCAACCTAGGCCAGTTCACGCCAAAGAGTCGTGATGAGACAAAATGTTGCAGCTGATGTTCAGCTGATGGCATCGCCAGCTATTCAACTGGTCAAGTCGCAGCTGCTGGTTTACAGCAACAAGCTCTTCATCTGTGTCAATAGCTTATTAGCTCCAATCATTATCAGTGGGTTGGATAAAACGCTCAGCTGGTCGAGATGGCGGACTTTTGGACGGTGGAAGGAGAGGATCAGCTGATCAGTTTTCAGCTATTACACGAGCAAAGAGATTCTCTGCTTGTCGTCTCATGTAGCTGAAGCCGTGTAAATTGAGCAGGTTTCAGAATGCTGAAAGTAGTTGCAATTTTCAGCTCGTCTCGTCGCGAATCATTGGTGTAAACTGGGCTTAGCTGACTCACACTGTACCTCCCTTGACTGCTGCCCTAAGAAGCACGTTGTACAGCCAACAGTCCATGACACCTTACAGCTCTGCAAACTTACGGTGGATGTTTACATCTTCCTCTGACTGCCGATCTATAGGGCGCCCGCTGTGGCCTTGGTTGCCATGACTACTGCTGATGGAATGGAGCGGCGGTGACTTATGGCAACCCGTGAATGATCTTGTGTGGAGACATTTACTGAAAAAGAGAATACGGACTAAATGAAAAGGTATCAAGGTAAGAAAATGAGACTAAGAGTCTACACCCATTGTGCATCCAGACAAACAGTCAGGCAATCGCCCGAGCTGTTACATCGTGAGCAGATCTCGATTGTGTGCATAATTTCATGGCAGTGGGAGACATTTCACTCAAAAGCACAAAGGTCATCCTCATGGTGGCACTCACAATGAAGCCTTTGGGCACCACATTAGTCTGTACAAAATGTCACAGCCACGAATGTCTGTACACAATTTCCTAGCAATCTATTCAGTGTTACTGAGATATTTCCATCAGGTCAAGGTGGCAGTCGAATAATTGACCTTGCCGCGCATCGTGTTGTATCACTATCACGGCTAAAAAAAAGCGATCAATCTGAACAAGCAGACAGACTATCTTGAGCACCAGTGGCTTTGGAATCAGGTTAGGTAAAGAATGTTTTTTGGGTCAATGAAGGCTGAAACTACATCCATAACAAGAAACTCTCTACTGATTGTCAAATGCAAATTTGACTTTTAGTCACCAGTCCAACAGGGAAGGAATCCATCTTTTTTTCATCTGTGGCATCAGTTTGTGCTTTAAGATAAACTCCACAACCTCTAAACTAATTGATGAACCTCAATTTTTATTCCGAATAACTTATGCAGGTTAGAGTAAATGCATTCCATGGGTAATACAGAAAGCAAGAAGTAGTGAGACGACAAAGGGTCAAAAAGTCTGGTGCAGGAGGTGTTCTACTGAGTCAATTTACCCACATTGCATTACATAATTTTTAGGAAATGAAGTCCTTTAAACTTTTAAACACCCAGTTATTGCCTACAGTGCTGTTCTGTCTAGAAAACAAAATAAATAAGAAGAAAAGAGCAATTCGGAAAATTATGTTTTTTTTTCCTTGGGGCTTTCTTAGGAACTTTGGGAAAGAACTACTGAACTAACTGCTGCAGGAGATGTATTCTGTCAGTATTATCAGCATGATCGTGCCCTGTCTACAGGTATACATGTTTTGTTTTGTTTTGTTAGGAATAACTGAGTCATCCCAATCCAAAAATACCCAGGCACCGTCTTAAATAGGATATAAAAGTGAAAAATGTGTTCATAAGAATATGAACGCCTACGGTTGATTCTTAAAAAGTAAAAAAACACAACAACTAACTTTGAATTTTGGACCAGACGTGCCTGTGGCAGCTGCACACTTGATCTTTTGTTTGAGGTGTTTAAATTCACCTTGGTATTCAGTGGACAAATCTATGTCCACCTGCTGCACTGCTTAACCTGCTGTCTCTCAAAAACAGACAGAGTAGATCTAAAATAGATAGAGTAGTTGTGTGTAGAATGAAAACAAAAAAAGAGAGCGCTTCTGCCTGCCTTAACTTCTGCACACACCTGGCCAATCACTGCACTGTGACAGTGGACGAAAGACTGGTCCTTCAGCCACGCACATCAAGTTTCTCCCTCCAGTGTAAATTGTTAGGTTTGGGTTTTAGTGGCAAAGGGACAGAGCGGAGAAGGCTTTAGAGAGCCGGGGAGAGCTGACCATTATCCAGTCCTATTTACTTCAGAGTTCAGCGCACAACCACATTCACACAATCAAGGATCAGCTTCTTTCCATCTGGGGCTCAAACAAAGGAGCCGCTGCAGTTCTTCATCAAAATGAGTGCGGATTCCAATTCCCCCGGGGAAAACAACACAATGAAGAGTCAGGAGGGTTAATGATACTTGTGAATAACTCTCCATGTGGGCCATTTGGGTGTGAGTTTTCAGAGAGAGAGAGCCTGAGAAGGGACAAGGAGAAAGAGAGAGAGAGAGAGAAAGAGGAGCATGCTTAGTGACAGTGATCCATTTTTAATATAATCAGGCACTGCTGCTTTAGCTATTAAAAAGGAATTAGGCAAAAGCACAATTAGAGGGCATTGTCATGCAAATGCTATGAGATGTATTGTTCTCTGTCAGAACACATGTTAAATCTAATTAAAGTGAACTCTGGGTTGGCTGCTCTGTTGTCTTTGAAGGGAGAGAAGGGGATACACAAGAGATGCACATGTCCGGACGGACCAACTCAATAAAAGCCGCATCACTGTTGTCTTTACACTTTCAGTAAATAGAATTTCTTTTTTCCTGGTGAGACAAATCATTATGAAGAAAGGCAGATTATGAGGGTCAGAGTCCAAAAAAAAAAAAGGTATTTCCCTCTGAGGTGGTCAATATGGCGACAGAAAATGATGAGCCAGTGGTAGTGGTACTACTGAAGTACTCCACTTTAGTACAAAGTTTAGGTACTTGTAGTCAACCAATACTTATACTCAACTACTGCACATTCCAGGGAGGATTTATTTGACAAGTATACTTTTCATTTTAAGATTTAACCTACAAAACATCTGATAATCTTACAAAGCACTACTTTTTCATGAGTGGCCCTGTACAAAACAGCAGTGTCAAGCTGGGCTCCCCTCTCGTTTCTCAGATGTCTAAAAGCTGTATAGTTGTTAGTTTGTACACTCACCGGCCACTTTATTAGGTACACCTGTCCAACTGCTCGTTAAAACTTAATTTCTAATCAGCCAATCACATGGCGGCAACTCAGTGAATTTAGGCATGTAGACATGGTCAAGAGTATTTCAGAAACTGCTGATCTACTGGGATTTTCACGCACAACCATCTCTAGGGTTTACAGAGAATGGTCCAAAAAAGAAAAAATATCCAGTGAGCGGCAGTTCTGTGGGCGGAAATGCCTTGTTGATGCCAGAGGTCAGAGGAGAATGGCCAGACTGGTTCGAGCTGATAGAAAGGCAACAGTGACTCAAATAACCACCCGTTACAACCAAGGTAGGCAGAAGAGCATCTCTGAACGCACAGTACGTCGAACTTTGAGGCAGATGGGCTACAGCAGCAGAAGACCATGCCGGGTGCCACTCCTTTCAGCTAAGAACAGGAAACTGAGGCTACAATTTGCACAAGCTCATTGAAATTGGACAATAGAAGATTGGAAAAACGTTGCCTGGTCTGATGAGTCTCGATTTCTGCTGCGACATTCGGATGGTCGGGTCAGAATTTGGCGTCAACAACATGAAAAGCATGGATCCATCCTGCCTTGTATCAACGGTTCAGGCTGGTGGTGGTGGTGTAATGGTGTGGGGAATATTTTCTTGGCACTCTTTGGGCCCCTTGGTACCAATTGAGCATCGTTGCAACGCTACAGCCTACCTGAGTATTGTTGCTGACCATGTCCATCCCTTTATGACCACAATGTACCCAACTTCTGATGGCTACTTTCAGCAGGATAATGCGCCATGTCATAAAGCTGGAATCATCTCAGACTGGTTTCTTGAACATGACAATGAGTTCACTGTACTCAAATGGCCTCCACAGTCACCAGATCTCAATCCAATAGAGCATCTTTGGGATGTGGTGGAACGGGAGATTCGCATTATGGATGTGCAGCTGACAAATCTGTGCCAACTGTGTGATGCCATCATGTCAATATGGACCAAACTCTCTGAGGAATGCTTCCAGCACCTTGTTGAATCTATGCCATGAAGAATTGAGGCAGTTCTGAAGGCAAAAGGGGGTCCAACCCGTTACTAGCATGGTGTACCTAATAAAGTGGCCGGTGAGTGTATGTGTCTGTGTGAGAAGGGGGGGGGATTACCATGCAAAAGAAGCTTAAAAGCACATATTCCCTTTTGCAGATGTGGATGATGCAGCAGTGAAGCTAAGGTTACCTCACCCTTGTGTACAGGAGAGCAATAACAGGAAACAGTACAGGGATATGACCTTTTGTAAATGTCTTGTTTGCTCTGACTATTCTAAAAGAAATCCTATTTCACGTGGACTGCCGGAAATCCATGTGAGAATCACGTCAAATGGACCCAAGTCCAAATGGAATGATTGCCAAATCAACGCCCCCCTAACTCCATCCCTCTTCCAACTCTCTCGCTCCCTCCCTCTTCCTATAGGCTTTGCATGCGAGCGGCAGGGACATCAAAAGGGGAAGTCAACCCTTGTGATTGGTTCCGGCGTATGGAGCGGCTGTCAAACGCCGCTCTTTTTAGCATCCCCCGTGTGGAGCGCAGAGCGGTTCTCGCAGTGTGGACTAAGCACTGACAGCGTGCCCCTGGTAACTGATGCAGCGTGTTTGCTTGACTTAATTGGATTCTGGAGAAACCACTGTTTACTCAAGAGCACATAATAAATTCCCTGTTAGTGGAATGGGAGGTCGCACAAATGCAATGTTGCATATAGCATCACATTCATATTTTTTTTAAAAACATCATGTAAAACACCTTTAAATGGTTAACAACAGCTAATCCAGATGTGTATGTTTGGGCCCTTTAAAATATTTGTATACATTTTAGGAGGTGGACACATGGATTTGTGAGACTTGAGGGACACGCATGATGTGGTTTGAAGGAAAAGACTGAATGTAAACATGTTTGTTTCGCCACGGGGTATCTTCAAGAGCAAACCTGTGAAAGCGGCAGACCTCACAGGAAAATAAATGCACTCTCCCACGCGAGGGACGAGGATATGCCTGCAGTCCATCAGGAGCAAGGCTTCCTGGACGTGAGGAGGTCGTCCTCATTGCAGTTTCGTATATGGCTTATTCATGCTCATACCATTAAAGTACAGCTCTACCAATCAACTCAGAGCAAATGATTTCAAGAGCGTGTTACAGCAGAAGGAGCGGGGGAAAGAAAATGCTCAGCTGCTACACGTACTGTTGTATAAATAGCTTTGCCTCTCTGCTTGTTACTTGTATCCTATTGCTGCAGGATGACCTTTAAAGCCAAGAGTCTGACACCACGTTCACCTGAACGCTGCGCTCAAGCCAAGGCTTTGATGCCAAAATAAACACAGGCTTTTGTCAGTGAACATTCCCTATTGCACAACACAACTGACAATACAAAAAGCGGCGATTCTGGGTCAATGCGCCCCTACAGCTCAGGCTGTGATGCTGACACACGTGATTAAGGATGGAGGCGTTGGATTCTCAAGGGGCACAAATCTTTATCTCTTAATAATAAAATACAGAAGCATAGCAAAGTGCCATAATTGTATTTTACAAAATAAAGGGAAGCAGTGGCTGAGCTTCAGTGTGGAAATTAATCTCTCCATCTGCTCAGCAGGAGAGCAACTGTGATCAAACACATTCCTCTGCCCACATCTTTCACCAAATTTAAAGTCCCGTGGTTTTCTTCCGCCCTCTCTTTGTGCTCACAATCACCCGCCGCTGACAACAGCTGTACACTGCAGTAAGCTGGATAACGAGAGCAGATGAAGTCAGCAAATTGCTAATAAAGCCATGTAGCTGACAGCTAACAGTGACACATTGTGTTGTTGTCATTAGTTGCGACTGAGCTGATGGACCGTCATGTCGCCTTTAGGTGCCTGTCAAAACGACATGATGAGTGCACATCAAGTGTGCAGTTCAGAGACACACTTCAGGGACAGACAAAAAATTTCTGTTATTTTCAAGTCGCCAAAATCGGGTCTTAACTGGAAACGGTCAAAAAGTGTGTGTGTGTGTGTGTGTTTGTGCTGAAGTCCCTCAAGGTCTGTGGCAACTGGACGAACACTGTGGACTATTCTATATCATGCTCGTCCTCAACGCTATGTAACTGATCATATGACAGGTCAACATGAAATCCACAGTATGTACAGGTGAGGTCTTGTAGCACATTGGCTGACTGGGTGATGTAAGAGAAGAGTGAGGACGCTGTGTGGGAGTGGGAGCACCGAGGAGATGTCAGAAGGCCTCTGGTAATGGGCTTTTTATTGTGAGTCGTTCCGTGTTTTTAGTTGGCACTGAATGAACATTCTCTGTACAAAAGGTTTGATATTCACTCGGCCTGTTTGGACCTCATTCCGGATGCGAGCTTCGCTGCTGATGATTCATTTGAGGTTCTGCTGTTTTTGCGTTTTTAAGCTTACATGTTCCTCTGTAAAATTCGGTCTCTGTGGGCTGTAACCGCTCAGTCTAATTACTCTCTGTGCCGGCGCAGGAGTAGAACAGAGGCTTTTCACTGCGGGCGTCTTGACAAGAGATGGCATGATTTGCACTGCTGTACTTAATAATGCTAATGATGACTGCATTCCGTTTACATTTCCAGGGTCAACGCATTGTACATGCAGGCTCACTGACGTCTCTTACAAGGACACAAACGCAGTGTCGGGCAGGCTGCTTTGGAAAGTGTAGTGAGCGCGGAACACTCGGGGGGAACATGCAGCTTGTGGGGATGTTGCCGCGCGACTTCATCGATAAAAGAGCTTCGCTACTGCAAAGATAATTGATTCACAGAACAATGACGCAACGCTACGGCCCAAAACTGCTCACATGGGACGGGGCCGTGATGAATGTTTTTCGTTTCACCTGCTATATTGAGTTCAAATTGCTTTTTAAACTCATCAACTTAAACAAGTTGTTTTAGGAGCATCAAGTGCTTCAATTTAAATAGCAGCGATTCTAAGCTTCTCCTCAGACGATCACATGCCCACAGACAAAATGTTCAAACGATAAAGCATTGAATCTTTAAAAATAATGATTCTTTCACACCATGACCAATGCAGAACACCTGCAGTACAGTAAGCCAGTGACCATCCGCAACAGCTGGATGCCGTTTGTACGCTGGCAATCTACAGCTAACAAATAAACAAGAGTGATTTGTGCTGCTGACAGGTGTGAAGCGTGGGAGAGAGGACAGCCTGTGAAAATGCAGGGTGATGGGTTCATTCTGCTGGACAGAGCGCAGCGCGGTCTCTCAGCCTTCAGAAAACTGAGAACGGCTGAGAATAGCAGTGGGAATGAAGGGCAGGGGAAGAGCTGGGGACGAGGGCAGCAGCGTTTCTGAAACTTTGGATTTCTCTTCTTGCTTCCAGCAGAGTTCCAAACTGGGAGATATTGTATGTTCACCACCACTTATACTGTATTTATGAGGCTGAGATCTCTCCCTTTGATTTCATGCCAGCACTTATCTGTTAGGTTGGACCCTAATTAGACAAAATAATATATTCTGATGCCTCTGACGAAGGCTGCCAGGTATAGGGAGGAAACTTCTGTTACTTCTGCACACCCATTACTAATTCATTCCCTCAATCTAAGAAGCTATATCCATCCAACCTCCCCATATAACACAAATGCTAATATATAGGAGGTATTGAATGGTATGGTTCCTTATATTAATTAGACGTCCATCCATCCAGATGAACAGCAGCTAATGCTGAAAACATGGGGGATCACTTCAGCATGTCTTGTTTTCAACATGATTTATATGAACTTCACAGCCTTCACAAAGGTAGGATTTATAGCAAGACTGATGTGTTAGCTGTATTAGGTGGACCTAATAAACTGGTGAGTGCTCGTACGAAGGCTACATTCCAACCAGGGTTACCTGTGCTCAAAGAATTCCCTGTAACATCATCCTAACTTCAGCCGTCTTTATCACAGGGGACTGACCCTGTGGAGAGGAAGCCATTTCCACAGAGCACTTACTGACGCAGTCACTCTCAGGAGGGGTAGGGATTAGGTATGCTTCACGGAGAGCCGGATACATTTATGCTTTTATAACGTCTGGCTGGAACGCGTCATAAAGCGCCTGGCCACGTGTCAGAACCTCATGTGGGTGAGACCCTCCAAAGGAGCAGCAAAAGGCTCTGTTTGTCCTGACCACTTTCGCTGAGAGTTTGGTTTCCACAAACAGGATGTGAGAATGGAGAACTGTCACGTTAGCGAGGGTCAGGGCGCTGGGGGTGACGGGAGTGCTGGAACAGGCTGACATGTGCTTCAGCAGGCTTAAGTCTTTAAGCAAAACTTCTTGAACGTCACTATTTCTGGAGCATTCTCTGTAATGAATGGGCGGGGGGGTCATCTGCTCAATTCTCATAATTGGTCAAGATAATACTTTATCAGGAAGCCTTTTTTTCCACCACAGACAGACATAGACACCCCATTTTTCACATCACTCTTGAAAGTACTGTAGCATGAAAATCTGGGCGTCATCAGACTCCACCTCGCTTTCAGATTTGTCTTTGGCGCCGTGCAACATGCAGCCTGAGGTCCTTTTTTTTCCCACTGCAAATTTGTGGCTCATCAGAGAGCTGAGTGCCTCCTTGGAAATGATTCAATTTTTTAAACAGGCTAGGAAGGTCTACACCCAACAGGCTAACCCCGGAGAGCGAGAGAGATTAGGACACAGAGAGTCAGCTGGAGAGCACAAAGAAAGTAAAAGTCAAGTCCAGCATTAAATATCAGACCTCATCTCTAAACCTGGGTGAGCTATACATTGGTAGAAACAGGGAGAGGAAGGGGTTAACCCCAACCCTAACCCTGCTTAAAGTCAAACAGCGACTGTAAAACTGTTTGCTGCTTCACAAGCGAGGAAACTGGAAATCAATACATCTGCACTCAAATAATCGAACACCGTTTGGTAGCTAGGTGTTTTAACGTGCTTCTCTTCCCCCAGGTGAAAATGACTCTGACCTTTCCACGCCACTCAAGTTCTGCTTGGGCCCATGGGTTCAACCTGCCACATCATCTACTGAGATGCCAACGTACATTATGTCTACAGAGGCATTGTTCAGTGTTTGAGCATGTTGACAACTATGTTAAAAGTTAACAGAAGAGTGGGAGGTATTTTAGTTTTTGTGTTGTCGTGTTGGTGTCCCTTAGTTTTTAATAGTAGTTCAGTGGATTACCATCAGGTATCCATTTATGTAGACAGAGCCGTTACTTTTACACAGCCAGTCAACCTTTTGCTTAACGCACTCAAGTCACATTAACTTGCAAATGTCATTTCTTTTAGTGGTGTGCTCTCTACTCTTTCATATCACTGTGTGTGCACTGGCTACACATGACTTGTAAGATACGGAGGGTTTGTTTATGTTGTCTCTTGTTCTCCTGCCAATGCTCAGCCCGCCGGCTGCTGTCAATCAAACATGGACTCCGGCACGGCACGCAGAAACCTCCAGCCATCTGAGAGGTAAAAGGATGTTTTCTGATATTTTCCCAAAGACCCTTTTTTCTAGAATTGTAACAATATAGAACTATGAATGATACTTTTCAAACACAAACATAAAATCCACAAAGTTCACATCATTCTGTAAAGTTTTTTTGAAGGGTTAGGTAACGTCAGGGGGTTCATCTTTTAGTTCACCTTTTAGTATTTAAATTTAAAGATCTTTCCGTCTTCCTAAAAGATTGCTCCACTGATTAAGCATTGAGCCCCTGTAATATCACTGGATTGGACTACAGCTATCCACGGCATTATCTACAGCTATGCTGGCAGTGCTATGAGGCTGCACCGACATGTAGTTCTTATCATGCTGATGTATGTTCAAGTATTCATTTATCTCGTATGTTTAGTTTTAATTAGTGATCTGATGCTGCAATGCTGGGGTAAGGCGTCATGAATGACGACTGAGATGGACTTACGAGTGGTCGGGCGGGTGTGTCGGCGGGACCTCGATACCACGGCTCCTCTCCCCTGCTCACTGCTGCATGAGCTCTGGTTCCAAATTATGTCACCAACCCAAGACGGCAGCACCTATACTCAGAACCTGGGTGGCATTAGCACTAAATACAAACAGCTGAGGCTGGTGGAAATGTCATAAGGTCAGCAAATATTTACTCATAAGCCAAACTCCTGGACAAATGGGCCTTCTGACCTGCTGGTGGTGCTATAGGAAAAGTTGGGCAATGCCCAATTTAGTAGGATTCAACCTTTAGGTACCATGTCTGTATAAAATGTAATGGCAATCCATCCAGTGTCCAGTTTGCATATTTCAGTCACGTGAAAATGGTGAATCAACTGCCCTCCTAAGAATCTTGCTGACACCCAGGCTTAAAAAGAGGATCATAATCAAAGCATTGTAACCGGAGATATTGTCTTTTATCACCTGGTGCCTATCACCTTCATACAGGTGGGATATGCTGTGTTTCCTGCAGTCTCTAGCGTCAAGCAGAAATGAGGAGTGGGCTACCACGTCTTTCCAGCTCCAGAACCACACATTTTTAGCAGTTTCAGCCTTTTAGCCTTCAGCACCAGCCATCACTAATGGAATGAAAGAGATGTTACTTCTATTGTAGAATACTAAGTTTAGCACAGTTCCACTAACTCAAAGCAGTTTGCTCTTGCACCATCGTATACTGGCTCAACAGGATCAATGCTAGTTCGTTTTAATGGGGCACTTTTGGGATGGCTTGCAGGTTGACTAATTACCCTTTGCAGCACACAAAAAGCAAAAGCCCAGGCGCCAGAATCAAAGTATTAGCCAGGATCTTTCATGGCTATCCTCTCACACTGCCAACAGCCACAGACTTATCAGTCATGCACACTGCTAACGATATGAATGTAGAGTAAAGGTTCAATATGTCGCATTTTTTGTGTCATCAGAGAGAAATCCCTTAAAGTAAAAATAGAGCATTTAATTGGCAGCGTGGAAGAAAAAAAAACCCAGCTACTGTGTCATCTATCGGCTGCTTTTTCTTAGCACTGCTAAGGAGGGAATCTGACATGAAACCAGATCAAAGAGCTGCAGGTGTGAACCACTCTGAAGGTCATTCACTGATATCCAAAACAAGGAGCGCTCTCCAACACATCAATTAACCAGTGTATACAGCCCCTTGCTCAGACTGCAGTGTGCAGCCGAGCGAAGGGAGAGGCTGAAGGTTATGGCACAAAAAGAAAAACCGGAAAAAAGAGGCAAACTGATTATGAGTTATATAAAAAGAGAAACAGTCTCATTATCCCTCCCTTGTTCTTTGATGAGTTCACAGGGGAGCTTATTAGTCTCATCACACGGGTCAATTACAAATGCAGCCCCCCCCCTTCCACTGACAGGGGATTGTTTGATTTTTTTCCCCCCTTTTTAATTTTTTTTTTATACCTTATTTAGCCGTCAGGTGATGTGTGCTGAATTGTGCTTCGGTTGAAAACCCTCTGATTAGATCAAGTCAACATTGCTGGAGGTGTGTGTGTTTTGAAAGGCCACCTACGGACGTGTCTGTGGGCTGGAGCGCTGGCAGAGAGGAGCAGGCTAATTGACTGTCATTGGAGTATGCAACAGAGCTCAGGGTCTGCTGAAGAGACAGCTCCCTATTTATTAGAAGGGTTTCGTGGTGCAGTGGTTGGACCCCGTATTCTAAACAGACTCAGCGTGGAGACATTTCCTGTGACCCTTTGTCAGGAGTTAACATAAACGTTGTATTTTTAAAAGTCAGACTGCAGCTGCCGTGGCATTAACCAACTCCTGTTCTTAATTTTTTTTTTTTAATATTATATGGGAAAACTCGGATCACAGAAAGAGTGATGGGGAATCGGTTCGTTCTCCAGTTTTCTATGGTCCATCGAGCCTCTGGTCGACGAAAAGGCTGGTGAAGATGTTACGTTTATTTTCTGGACCTGAAAGCAGACACAGACAGCGAGCTAAAAGTTTGAGATGGATTAATGGACACACAAGGAGGTACGAGTGAGGAGCAGGCAGTATGGCTGTGGGCGGGGCTGGCTGGGGTTTGTTCGTTGAGCAGAATAAGGCCGAGGTTTGGGGCTGCAGTTTTTTGAGAGGACACCGGTGAGGCTGAGATCCTGAGCGTGAACAAACAGAGAGGCAAGGATTTGTTCCCGGGTAAGCAACAAAGAAAGTAGCAGGGCAACAGAGGTTCTCTACCGCACAGCAGAACTCTCTGGCGACGGGCTGCTGGATGGTTATTGTAGCTGGATGTGGGTGCGGAGGATCGTCAGCAATCAGCCACGCCCACAGCAAATACCGGTTCTGAAAGACCCAGAGGGAGGAGACGGAGCAGGTGTCTCAGAGGCTACAGGCATGCACACCAGCGTGAAGAGGGGCAAAAACATACCGCCGTCCAGATGGGACAGACGATTTTTCAAATCCGTGAAGATCCGGGGAAGGGAATGCCGAAAAAGCTGAGAACAGATGGTGGAAACCTTGAATATTAAAAGAAGGAGGCAACATTTACAATTCAGCACTGAAAAATCCTAAGCAGTCCTTCATCCCTGACTTCTTTTCAGCGCCACCGATGAGCTGACCGACACCAACTGCACGTGACCCGCTTTCCACTGACAAATACAGTGGGTTTGCAGAATTTTTCCAGCAATGAAATTACAGTCATAAGTCATTACATTACTTCAATTAAGTTCAACGTCAAAAAGTCCTACTTACAATTCTGAAAACAATACTGAGACAGCTCTCATTAAGGTTCCAAATGATATTCGCTTCAGACTGCTTCAGACAAAATTACAGTTCTCCGTGGTTTTGTTCTCACTTTGATTACTTCAGTGACCACTAACTAAAGAGTCTCATCTCTTTCCAATAGCATCCAGTTTGTACTGAACTATAGCAAGTGGCACTGCTCAGAGGGGGCGTATTATAACCACTCGTCCTGCAAACACGAAGATGGTTGACGCTCATGGCAACCGACCACCTCCGCCACGTGCAGGAAACCACGGCAGCGGCAGAGGAAACGTACATATGGCACTAACAAGCTAATATGTGAATAGGCGATCATCAGCTCATGCCACATGTTCCACTTGAAGCGGACCCAAGAGTCCATTTGCACTTGCAATTTCTAACCCATTATCATTGTTATAGTGACCCTTTATGTAAAGCAATAAAAGGGCTGTATAATTTTAAGACAAATGAGATGAAGTTGTAACATTTTTTCTTTTCTATTAGTCAAACAAGAGAAGAAGAAAAAAGTGAGAGCAGGAAACTGATGTTGCTGTTTGCATGAGCGCATACAGACAGAAACACACACACATACATATACATATACACACACACACACACACACACGTCTGCAATGAACAGGTGCTAAAAAGTTAATAATATTCACAGCCCTGTGATTAAATATACTGAATATGCTTAAGCTCTTAAAATATTGAAGTGCCAGCGTAAATATGTTTTAGCTTCAGTATCTCAATATGTTTAGGCCCCACCTTATTAAATAAACTGCTAGCAAATCGTATTTCAGCGGTGCAGATTACATGCAGGCGAAGAGAGGGAAATTTAGTTTGAATATGAATGTAATACTTTTATGTTGGGAACTGTGTTTATGAATGATAGGTGGACGTGATTAGTCTCAACGTGGTCATTTGTAATAATCAGTCGAAGACAAAAACTAATTGCTCATGTGAAATAATGCATTGCACCCCCTCCCTCGTAAATGCAATTACAGTGCGGGCGAGCACCAAGGATATAAGGATATTATTCCTGCTGCGTTCTTACTTTTATGCTGAAAAACAATAAAACTGTGGGTGGGACACAGGACAGGTTGGCCCTGTGTGCTCACGGAGCAAGTAAGGGACGATACCCACCACCTGAAGTCGTTTTGACACCGACTGACCTTTCTATTTGTATTTACTGGTGAGTTTTTACCAAGCTTGCCGGCTGCAATCAATTACCTACTGTTAACCAGACCTTGTGATCCTTTTTTTGAAAAAAAATAAATTGTCCATCATGAGTGTTGGAGTACAATCCTAAATTGGTTGAGTACTCTTTCAAGCTCCAGTGGTTTCTGCGGACACCAAGCCTGGAGAGCAGTTACATGGTTCAGGTACGCTAATTCTCCAGTCACATCACGCTTACACAGAGGGCCAGCAAAGGCCGCACCATCTGCATACTTGTATTATCCACAGATTTTATCTTGTTTCATAATTTCAGTGGTAGAAGGTTGGGAGATAAAAGCCCTGTGGTGCTCGAGTAATTATGAGTTTCGAAGGCACACACCCCTTTGTTTAGCTCCTCGGTGGCTTACGACTGAGCGAGTTTCTTCCCTGTAATAAAGCACCTTTGTTGGTTTGAAGGCTTGAAGAGTCTGCAAGAAAATAATTGTAAAATAATTCACTTACTTGAGTAAGCCGGTTCATAGCCAACCTGTGCAGTGCCAGAAGAAAAGCTTCATTTGGACTTTTTTTTATGCCAGCAGCACTTCCACTCAAATCATTTCTCTACACTTTAGGTCAACTCTGAATCTGTGACAAAGGCCATAATCACAAGTTACACTTATCTTTAGAATCACACAGTCTGTACAGACAGTGGTAAGCAAATCTGTCAACACTGCAGTCCTCAGCTTCAGTTGTGAATACTGCACAATTTGCAATAAGCTGCAGATCATATCTCAGTCTCCAGAAATAGACTGGAGGCTATTAGACAGTGTGTCTCTCTGTTGAGCCTTTCCTTTACAAGTTGAGCAAAGTGACTATTATTTTCTGCTGGCTGTCATGTCGAATACTTTCTTCATCTGTTGCGGGTTCTTACTACAGATGAACACAATTAGTGTCACTGCACTGGTTCTTGGAGGCCTCAGTGTGAGACAAACTGTGATTTTTTCTCGTGTGTCAGATTTCAAAGATTGCATTTTATTTGCAGAGAAAAGCTGAAAATTGGAACATTACTGTGATTGCAGTGGCCTTTATATAAGAAACATCAGCTCTGTCTGGGTGACAGACCACCAAAAGCACATCAACTCCAAAAGCTCCCAGAAAGCAACTCTCTTATAGCAGTGAGCAGAATTTTAATGAAACCCAAAAATGCGCATGGGAGGAAAATCTGTGGCAGCACTTCGGATAAAGCGTTTGTTTTCTTCTCAGTGCGTTCATACATTGATTGATTGGTCCACCACAATATCAGCATTGACTGCCACTTTGATTTTCTTTTTTCTATTTCAAGTGGGTAAAAACTTATTTCATTAAAGAGCAGTGATTCACTCGGCCGCACGCACTCAGCCCCTCCTCTTGGCGCGCACACACGCTTGAACCAAATCAAGATCATGCTTGGGAGGATGTGTTAGCATGCTAACACAGTAAGAGATGGTGACTATGGTAAGCGTTACGGCCGCCAAAAGTCGCTTTGAGCATTTCCGTATGCTGACATTAGCATTTAGTGAGGAGCACTGCTGCGCCTGAGAGCAGCCTCACCATGCGGCGACGCCGTTTCCGTAAGGCAGCTGCAGTGCTGTTGTACAGCGTGCCCTCACATTGTTCACATCCCAGCACACACGCGCACACATACGAGTTCCCCTTTCCAACCGCGACCAACGACAAGGCCTTGACATATCTTTGTTTAGTCCACTTATTTCTCTGCTAACTTTCCTGACATGAAAAACTCGCTACCTTGAGTAAATTTGTATGCATAAAATCATCACGCCTTTATTTTTTAGTACACCAACCTTGTGTAAAATTTTAATTGAAGGATTTAGCTTCACTCATGTTCTTAAAACCCACAATAATACTACACAGCACTGGAAAGTTAAATACTGAAATATTATTGTTACTTGAAATTTAAACTTACAGTATCTGTAGTGTTAGATGCTTGGTCTCTGCTTAATGGCCACTTCAATAAAGACTTTTTTTAAAAAGGGGGGAAAAAAACTCCTTATTGTGTCATCGTGTGGACTACTTAAGCTCCAGGAGAAATGATTATTTCTCACATTCTTCTTGGTGAAAAATGAGCTTGCATAGAGTATTTGATGATAGGTTATTTAATAAATTTACAATGAATCTACAATGACTCAAGGCAGGCCATGATTTATCATCTTATGAGACTATGAATGCAGCTGGTAAGCTCGATTACAACGCGACCGAACATTAGTCTGAGAAGGCAGCGTCAGGAAATCACCAGTGCTTACAATATTGTTGTGTTACTTTTCAAAAGCTGAATCTTTGCCAAGATATAGTGTGTTGCATTTCTCACATTTTAACTTCCAGGCTGCAGGGCAGATTTTTCATTTCATAACCTGAACATATGAAACCTCCTCCAGGGTTATGCTTTTTCATTTATTTTAAATTTTGTATCAGCCTACGCTATGCTACTTTTGTGTCTTTTTCTCCTCGCCTCCCACCTCCAGTATAAATTGCCTTATCTTTAACCTCATGGCTTCTGCTGCGGTCCCGAGCTTTGTGCCAGCGCTGGGTCAAACTTCAGACCTCTGCTGTTGGCCTGTTTCTTTCCCCTTTGCCAATTTCCAACACAGTGATCCAAGAGCCCTGCATGATAACACTGCTGACAGGGCCCTAGTCAGCAGCTGCACCATAGGATGTTGTCATTTGAAATAGTGACACTGACCTGGGGTTTGATAGATGGATGCAATTATTACCAACGCTGCTCCACCAGCGCCCAGTCACCACAGCGAGTCTCACCACAGGTCAGACTGCAAAGTCTCTCGTGTTTTGTTTTGAGCAAAAACCCATCATGCCTCGTGCAGCCGCTGGAGTGGGAATCCAACTTTGTATTTTCAGTAGAAGGTATTTTCATAGCAGCAACATGACACTTTATTAGGAGCGGTAGTTGATTTTGACACCGATGAGGATGGACTGTGGGGTTTTTGTGAGAGGGGAGTGATTTAGTCTCAATGCGAATCCTGGTAGACTGTACAGTGGATTAATGCAATTGGAATTTCAGTGCCAGGGGAAAAAAAGTGCATGTATGTTAAAACCTACAATAACTGAATTTTGATGCGTGTTTTCCCTCTTCTTCCTCTCTCTCTCTCTCTCTCCTCCCTTCTCTCTTCCATCTCTCCCTCACCCCTCCTCAGTCTAATCCTCTTCCACTTCTGGGCCTCTGCGCTCTCTCTTCCGTGTGCGTTTGTCGACCAGCGTGCCAGTTTATCCCGAGGCCCCTCTTGCTTGTTGTTCGACATTGTTATTCAAAGAATTGAAATGCGACGGAATGCAAGAGGTTGTTTTCCAGTTGTATTCCAGGCTCAAATTCCTTCCAAGAGGCTTAATTTGTGTAATAAAATCTCAAGAATTTGCAGCTCCTTTGGCGAACACTTACTAACCTTGATGGCTAAATGACCGGACGTCTCTCAATTCATCACAGCAATTTGTGACTGCAAAAGTGCCCTGTGTCTGCCATCCAACTGCATCAGTGCCTACCGGGTGAAAAGGGGTCATCACCCACGAGAAAGTGCATGATTTCAATGTGTCTTCTTCTGTCAGACCTGGATGACAGAGAGATTTCAATGTTGGAACGCTTGAACTGTTTTTTTAGACTCCAGACTTTTAGACTTTAGACGGATTAAGTCCTAAGCCCTGAGATCCATTTTGTCGGCGCTTTCAAAAATAAAGGGAGCGGTGTGCTGTGTTGTTTTGTTTCCGTTTCTTTAAACGTTGTGACAGAAACAGGATTTTTTTGTGTTGTTTTCAAGTGACTGCCAATGTACGAACACCGTTACATCATCATTGCCTATTTTGGGAAATGCATCAAAATACTTTTTTATTGCAACATCTACCTTTTGTCTTATATGTCCACCCTTGACAACAAAGAAGGCTGTAGACTTTACTGAAATCTTCCCTTAAATGTTTATTTCTTTGATGTAACTAACTTAAATCATGGAACATATTTCCGAGCAATTTAAGTGACTTTTTTCAGCATTAAAAATTATTTAGGGTGGTTTGCCTATTGTAGTGTAATTACATTGAGTTATGTTATATTCCATTAAAAAAGCCGCCCACCAGTCAGCAATTTACCACTTACATTCAGTATATTTCAGTGGAAAAGTTCTAGTTCTTTCCAAATACACTGAACACTCAAACGTGAACATCGATATATGCTTACGGCTACATTATAAGTTGTTAATAATTTATGAAAGGTTTACATTACTTGTCAATGCTTAAGACTATGTGCTATAAGTTAAAGGGTAAAGATGGTCTAGTTTACTTAGACATCGAATTCAAATAAGCTTAAACACTATTTTCTACAGATGTGTGTTTCGGTTTGTACTCTAAATATCCAATAAATATGGAATTAGCTGGGAAAAAATAAACACATGAGGTTTCATGTTTGGCCTGGAGGCAGGGCTTTAATGTGCATATGAGACCAACATCTTCAGTTGATGGACAGCAGGACTGTGACTTATAATTGTATGAAATAAAGTAATAAAGGGAGTCTACTAAGGATTATACCGAGGCATCACCTTGATGAATAAAAACCCTACTAAATATAGGGCAGTGTTGGGAGGGGGGGGGTTAAAAAAGCGAAAAGAAATACCTGAGGGTGTGGGGTTACAAGTTCTACAACTCCATGGCCTGTAAAATTTTTTCCTTTTTTTTATTATAGAAATATGAATCCTGAGCAGAAATCCAATGGGTCCCTGTGCTCTTGCTGGAGGGAGGGGGATCAGCACTTGTGGATTATGTCCACACATTTCGGTGCCGTCAGTATATTGTCGGTCTCTTTCGGAGAACCGGCTGCGATAACTATTACCAAATGATGGCTACGGAGAAACGAGGAAGGAAAAGGAATAAAAACAATGCATAAGATTTGGTGCTTACTCTCAGGACACTCTCTGTTACTGCTTCTTCTCCCCCCTCCTGTTTTCAATATTAAGGTCTGATTTCATCTAAATCCCGTTGCAATAAAAGCATAGAACTTGTTAAATTACATGATACTTTGAATTCAGCAGGGAACATGCAATACAGGACAGGATCGTGAAAGTAGGATGAGAACAGCAATTAAAGTATATTACTATAAAGACACTAATGAAATGTGTTTCCCTTTTTGTTTGTTTGTTTTACAGGGAAGATTTCAGTAACATGGCCTCTTCCATCTGTCGACGCAGGAGCATTTCTAAGATTAAATTATTTCAGCAACCAAATTCATACTTTGCTTCCAGTCAGCTAGATACTAGATCTCCCTGTTTGCTCCATAAACACCAGATATGATTGGACTGTCTCCAGCTGATGCAAGCCAACAGGGCACTTGCAACAATGACAAAATTTGAGGGAATATCCCCCTCCCTTTTCTGCCCTGTACCATTGTTTTTTTTTTAAAGTGTCACTGCTTGTTTTAAAGTAGTGCTGGCCCTACCCTGTTGACCTTTGCTCTCTGCACACTGCTGGCCTCAGCCCGAGGTCTGCTGACCAGTTGTTGTTGACTGTCCCTGACGTCTGACAAGGTCGGGACACCAAGCAGGGACAGCTGGAAATACAAAGTACAGAACATTCACGCAACACTATGTGATATTTAAAAAAGCTGACAACATTAAATGGGGTTACATATTTCTGTTTCACTTAGGTCATGTTCCAAACCAATAAGTTAGAAGAGTTGAATTCAATTGTAAGTATGAAAGGTGACAAAGAAGTGATTGCATGCGGTGTATGAAGTTCATATTATGTACAAAAGGGCCATATGCACGTAAGTTTTCTATCTTCCTATCACTTCTCAGCAAGCCCCCGCCCTGTTTGCCCATCTCAAGACTTTTCTGATGGCGAGTCACTGCAGTGTGCAGTCTGCCCTGAGGAGCAGCTCTGCTGGAGAGCGCATACTATAACACCTCGACAACGAAAAAAGCACCTGATCAGTGAAAATCACACAACCTGCCTCCTGGCAAAAAAACCAAAAACAAAGCACAGTTGATGGCAGAACCCCCCCACCACCGCCGCCAAAAAACCAACATACATATAGTACCTCTGAAAGCATAAAACATACAGATTGTTGCCCGAATAGTGTCTTGTGGAAGTTATGGAAGAGGTAACAAAATGTCCTCCATCTTTTTAATCAAGTATCAAGATTGTGTCATGCCAAGTGTCATGAGAATGTAATCTCACACAGGCACGGTAAATGCACTGCTTGCATATCGCTCCAGCGTTGACACAGGGGTGTTGAACGCTTCTCTGGCTCACACCAGCGCGGAGCACAGCGCGCTCTAAGTGTCGTTTTGAAGCACTGAATCATCCCAACGTGCACATCTTCCCCACCAGCCGTCTCGGCAGTAATCATGATCGCGCCGCGCGGGGCCCTCCCACCGCGCATGAACCGAGCCGTACCGCGGGTCGGGGGCGCGCAGCACTCGAGTCCACTCAGCAGTCTGACAAACATGCAAAAGTGTTACCAGATTTCCACACTGGGCGAGTAAACACTGCAGTACAATGGATACTTCCACTTCCATTAGGCTAAAACTGCATGTCAACACAACCTGAATATTACAGGTTTTACAAACGTACATACGTTTCCAGGTACAGAAACATGCTAATGTGTGTTACGACGACAAATTGTGGTCCTCGTGCATTCACTGGGTTTACATTTAAGGTGTGAACTGATTATTCATTTATGTGGTAAACAGTACCATATGTAATACACCATAGGATATGGTAACAGAGTTGCTGTTAGGAAAAAAATAAAGATTAACTCATTCTGCACACATTGCGCAGATGGTTTTGTCAAAAGTTGGTGATGTTTGACAGAACTTTTCCGGAAAAAAAAGGGGGGGGGGCTTCAGTTTGCTCATTTTGTAAACAACCAGACCTTCATGTAATGTGATGTTGATTCGCTTGGCTCTGTTTGCTGCACTCTGTCAGACAGTTGCAAAGCACCTGGAAACACAGAACCAGCAGGCAAACAGTAGTCATTTGTCACGGCAGCACCCACAGGCTTCTAAAGAAATGTGTGGATAATACGGCTCATATTAGCCTCGCGTTCGTACCTCTTCATCCATCACTGCTACTGACTTTCACAACTCATTGCGTTTATAATTATTACCCGCTTTAATAAAACTCTGTTATTTCTAAGCTTGAGATGCATCTCTGAGCCAGCCACGCCAAACTGGGTGCTCCTCCATTTCTAAAAAAAAAATAAAAAATTTGGTCGCTATGCTATCGAGTGAACTGTGAGTTTATGTGCTGTGTTCTCTGTTCAGTAAATCAGGTTTAATTAAACACCTTTTTATGCATGAGAGCACATATCCCTGTTTAATTGGCCGTGTGTGACGAAACGGCTTCGATAGGGAGACTGGGCTCCCATATGTCATCGTTGTCACCTGGTGATGGATTCCCTCTCTTTTCTGTTACATAGTGAGCCTCATATGGCAAGTCCGTTGCGGTCCAGGGGATGCACCTTGAGGTGTCGAGGTCGGATATGTTTGGAAATGTGTTTTTTTCTCTTTTCTTTTCTTTTCTTGGTGTTAACGGCTGAGGAGACATTTTTTTCTTCTGCAGCTGATGTGTCTGGCTGCAGATATTGGCTGACGAATGGGAGGGTAAGTGTTGATCCACCATTACCTGAAGGAGTGGTTCCCCAGGTAGATTTATCACTGTCATCCCTGTGGGTTTCAGCGAGGGGGGGGTCATATGTAGGGGGAGGGGGGTTTTAGTGCAAAGGTACAGCGGTTAGAGCTTCCCTAACATTTTCAGGCCTGACATTGCACTGCATTGTACGGTGCATTAGTGTGGTGTGCCATGTGTGCAGAGAAGCAGCAGTGTAACTGGTAATTACATGAATGACATAAGGAAAGATATAGGCCAAACATCTTCATCTTCATCAGGATTTCCTCTTGAGGGACTGTGATAATGTGCAAAATGATGGTCACATGACCAATGAGTGTATCTGTATCCTTCTTGGATTAGGCCAGCAGCACTATAAGGCCTGAGAAGGAAGCAGGTTATCAGTGGAAGAGTGGACAAAACAAGCAGATCTGCAAAATTCTCCTTTTCCAAAAAACTAAATAGCACTGACCATCCTGTTTTTATATTATAGAAATGCTCACCTCGGTATCCCTTCATACGCCATATTAATTCAGCGGTGTGAAAATGAATTGGCCCCACATAACACATCCCACACTCTGTAATGAACAAGGTTCCAAACTTGGAGCAGGTATCGCAAATGAAATTATTCCATCTGTGACTCCTTAATGGGGCGGGGGCTTGGCAAGCTGAGGTGCTCTTGCCAGTAGGCTTAGCCAGTGATTAGGATGCATCACACAGCATCCATCTACCTCCTATATTAATCCTCTGACATTCTACAGATTGCCGCAAAACCTAAAAATCTGAGAAGTCGGGCGCAGCAGGGTGCGCTGGGACGGCTCCTGCCACCCACACACCGCTGACTGAAATACTGAGAAGACGCACACGGGGATGGGGAGAGGAAATGACTGGTTGATCACTTTGATGTGGTCAACTGGCAACAAATCTTATGTTAAATATTGGGATCAATGGCACCTTAGCATGTCTGTCTGAAGACGTATTTCTTTGTTCATTATATTCATAAACTCCACTTACTTACTTATTCATGATTCTTTCGACATAACTTTGTGTGGTGGTTCTACTTTTTCATCTGTTTTGGATGTGTGGTAGCATCTCTCTCTTCAGTAATCCAATATATGAGACATTGCAGCAACTGTAACTTTAATCATATATGTCGATCCATAGCCCAATCAATAAAGTCCACTTAAACCGCCTCCACTATATATGTTTGTTTGTATTATCCCTACTGATGTATTACCTATTATATATTCTCTTTGTGTGCTTGTAGTCCACTTATCTTATTCCCATGCTGCACCTTACCCCGTTTTGCGGCTGCAATGATCCAATTTCCCCACAGGGATCAATAAAGTTTCATCTCTCTTATCGAGGTATCAAGAGGTTTCAGTTATCTTGGCGGCTGTCTCATAGTGAAGGACACAGGTTCTCAAAAGAGCACTGTAATATCTGTTCGATCCCTTCAGGTGAGGAGGACAGATGAGATGCGAGTCTGCCCCCACACTATTCCGTCGCAGCCATATGTGAAAGCGGAGTGACTCCCTCCTTTCAGGAGATTGGTCTGGAAGTCTTTATAAATTAGCAGCATCTTCACTTGCTCCCACTGTCTGTCAGTGCTTACATAAGGCGGGCGGCTCGCCGCTACAGAACATGGTTTTTGGATGGATTTTGCTCATCCTCCTTATTATCGAACAGTGTACTGTTACTAAATTGCAGCTGAAAGGTAAACAGTTTGTGCTTATTTCCATCCTTGCGCCCAGATTGTTCCATTTGCTGCCCAAATGAGTCGATAGGGTGATGAAAAAATGTGCTGCTTCTCTGTCAGTTCCCTGTGTTTACATTTGTCTACGTGTGGTCTAATAATGCCTCTGATGATGCAAGAGGACAGTCACCAAAACTGTCCAATCAATGAGTTACCTGTCAGTCTTTATAAAGTCATGGTTACGGTGTTTGCAAGAAGTCGGGCTGAACATGAACTAAGGAGAACTAAAATACAACGGTATCATTTTTTTTTCACCTCTGTCTGAACTCCACTCTTAAACTGCACATCAACAGTGTAAACGACCTTGGTTAGAGTGAAGGCAACATTAAGCAAACCGAAGATAGACTCAGTAATCATCTTCTTATCTTGAACACAAAACCCATCTTCATGAAAAACCTGCTCACCACAACCACCACTTTCTCACACAGCGAATGAAAGAGCATAAATACAGCGACTGCATGGAATAGTCTCATATTCAGTAATGAAACAAAGAAAACCTGTTTCACATTGTGAATAAAACAATGGAAGCACAGCATGATATATAATTAAAGCACGATATGGCCTTGACATTTATGTAAGTGCAGTCACGCAGCCTGAAGCTTGCCAAAAAGCGTTATCCAGTGATGCACCTTAAAACAACAAACACATGCAAAGCCGATATCCATCCTGGTAGATTAACTCATGGTGTGAATATGGTAATATTGTTCCTCATAACAGTATCTGTGATAACTTCCTGGAGTTGTAAAATGATGAGTCTGCATCTGATAAGCCTGTGACACGAGGCTCTATTACCCTCTTGACATTCTGGATTGTATTTCATTGACTGAGGTTGATGGGAACTGCAGGGTGGTTGGACGGTTGTAAACCAGATTCTCAAAAAGTGGCCTGTATTCACCTCAGTGTCAGACAGACGGCTTATATTAGAAAAAGGCCTTTACTTCTAATTTTCTCCTGTCTCTTGCTTGCTAACTTAAATCTGCCTCATTGTTTACCTGATGCCTTTGTAATATCCAGTAATATCAGGCATTCCACTTTGCGCTGGTGAATTTATCTATGTGTGATGTTTGCCTTAACTCCTACAAGCAGATGAACTGGAACAGGCCGGGGTAATGAGAAACACAAAGGGCCAACTTACAGGATTCCGACCGGAGGCGCAGTTCCCACCGCCGCACTTTCTGACCAGGCTGGAGCTCGGACTGGACTGGAGCTCGGCGCCCGTCTGCCCTGTGTGGGCAGCACGGGCAGTGCTGTGGTTGAGAGCAGCACGGGGCTCCTTCTGGATGCCGCACCTATGATTCCAGGATACTGTGGAGCCTGAGCACACGCAATGTTGGCAGTTTTAGTGGATGAGGGCAATTTGGGTTGGGTAAAAAATGCTCTGCCCCAGAAAAAAAGTCATCCACAGTAAGAATAACCATGTTACCTTCAGGTTGGGGGAAGAACAGTAACGAAGGGATGACTGGGCACAGGCAGAGGGTGTACTGAGCCAGCTGGGGGCTGATCAGAGGCCTTATTTGTGGGGCAGATGGAGCAGTCAGCCACAAATTCCCCACTGAAGCACCTGAACAGTCAGAAACAAAAAGGAGGTTAGCGGGGCAGTGACCTTAAATGGATAGGGGACATTGGACCTCAGTCTCTGTTTGCCAAGTAGCAGATGCCACCATGGAGCCCCTGTGACCTGGGGGGCTCCGGGTCACAAGGAGGGTGCTCGGCAACTGACTTGCAGGACAGGGCATCAGGTTTTTTGAAGCAGGTCAGAGAGGTGGTAACCCCACGGTTTGCCACATTCTTAATTAATGGAATTTAAAAATCCTGGAATTCTCTAACCAATAGACCACAATTATGTTTTCTAATTCAATTATTTGTCAAATGACATGTGTCTTTTGTGAAGAAACTATTTTGTAATCCAAAGAGCCCATCCTTCCCCATAAAAGCTCTATAAAGTGTACTTTCCGGTTCACAGTAAAAGCCCATTTTCGGTCCATTTGGAGCTCTTATGTGTATCAAAGTATTTCAATGGCTTCCTTTACACCTTGCTGACCCTGCGGGATCAACCCAGCCCCCACCCCCTGGTCTCTCAAAGCTCAATCCAGCTGCTAGCTGAGAAGGTTTTTATATTTACTCCTCGGTGAATAATCATTTGCAAAAGCAACACTGCAACCGGTATATGAAGAAAACGCCTCACAGCTTTTCTACAAGGTGTTTGCATCCTGTGTAGTTAAGAAATACGCTGGGTGTTAGCGAGTCAATCAAGCAGGAAGCGCAGGATTGTGCAAATATGAAAGGACGCTTTTGGGGTTTATTTTCATGTGTTGTGGAGGTAACATAGATTTTCATCCTGGAGGCAGGGATGCAGAAATAGAGAATAGATGAATAGACGCGAGTGGACAACAGGGTGGATGGGTTGGAGGGTGTGTGTGTGTGTGTGTGTGTGTGTGTATGTGTGTGTGGGGGAGTGATAAATGAGCTGACAAATGTTGTTTGTGTAAGATCATGATAGCCGTGAGAGAGCTATAATCCACACTGGTGAGCCGAGCTCCATGGCGGCATGCACCGGGAAGAAATCAGACCGAAAACAGAGGTGAGTGTGTGTTTGTGTGTGTGTGTGTGTGTGTGTACGCTGGTCGCAAAGAGAGGGACAGCTAATCCATATCATCAGCGTGGCTGAACGACAACAGGCATCCCTCGCACCATGCTGAAACAGACGTCATCACACACACAAAGTCTGTTCTGATGAAAACTTTTGATCATCATCAGTGTTCAACACGTTTTTGCAAAGACGCCGTGGCGGGAGGCAGCTGGGGAGCCACAGACGGAGTGGATGTTCCCACGCCGCTGTGATGATAAGAGTATCGAGGCATCTGAGGTCACGAGCTAAACAAACGATCCTCAGCTCACCCACCCTGCTGGAATTGTGAAAATATACCTGCCTCCCCTCAACTACTCCCTTCAAAATCAATTATCCCATCATAGCTTATCAACTGTAACTAAGCACTACTCGAGCCCGCCAAGCTTTCACTTCTTCTCATGTTCAAAATGTGCACGTGGCTGTAGTCGCAAAGGTATTTGGTATATCAAGAGCCTGGCAACAGACAAGCTAATTTGGAAGGATTGTAAAAAAATATTTAAGTGTGTTTTTGTGCCCTAACGTATTATGCAAATGTTCGTGCGGCCAGCTAACAGCCTGCCTCCAAAATCAAGAGCATCCATATCATTAACCAACTAAAGGACTTGAGCATCCAGTATGTGGTAGCCCAGAGGCTGCCACAAACTTTTTAAGTGTAAGACATTGTTACATTTCCCAAACTCCATGTTTGTGAATCACCCTCAAAGCATTTTCTGTCAGTAAAATGGAAAAAAAAAAAACATTTGTTTGAATATGTGAACAACAAAGCATAAACTCTTCTACGGTGAGGATCCAACAGGGCCATAATCAAGCAAATAACATTTTATTAAGAAATATAAACAGCTGCAGATTTGTGATTCAGATGCTGAGCCATGTACTGCTGTGCACAGGGTCAGAAAACAATGTATTTTAGCCATTTAAAACGATGCTTAGCTAAAGAATCAATAGCAGTTCAAGTGTATGCTATATTACGAATACTGCCCCCGATCATCTTAAAATAATGTTAAACACATCGCCAGTGAGTTTATAATCGGCTGCTTAAATCAGCTGACGGGTCATTTTTGGATTAATTCAGTAGCTAGAGCCTCGGATTCTGTTTCCACTTGCAACCCTGAAGCATTTTGAATTCTGTACAGCCCTGGTTCTGTCTGGCTTCTTTTCACGGGGCTTGTTCAGAATGATTAGCTAATGCTAGCGAGCTCCCATTGATAGAATTGACGAGCTCCAGTCAATTCGGCAGTCTAGGGCTACCTTAACAGAAAGCCTTGACCATCCTAATTAACTGCTTCATCGTGGTTGAAGCTCAGCTCCACACCGGAGCATTTCTTCTCAGTGTGAACACTTTCAGACCATCAATAAATAATTGGACTGCTCTTTCATGCTCCTATCCCCCTCTGCAACAGGTGTCCAGATCTTCTCCATTACCACGCCCTCAAACGTGTTCGCGCTGCGAATGTCTCGCCGAGCTTCCTGAACAGTTTCTTTGATGTCTGGGGATATTTTGAGCTCAGCCAGATCTTGTGTTTGGGCAATAACCAAAGAGAAAGACGCATCATCTGGATCTTGATAAGGTTTCCTTCCAATTACAGTTGGAGTAAATCTTCATGGAAATTACTCATTTTGCCTGTTTGCTGGAAGACATTGGAATGTGTTAAATGGGGAAAAGCAAAGACAGTCTCTCTTATTGCAGAAATGGCTCAAGGCGTCTCACACACACACACTAATACTATGCAATAAGTATTGTGTATTTCTTCCAAGCACCCCGTTTGAGCCTTATCTACTTTGTCAGCCGAAACAGTTTTAGCGGTTCAACCTATCAGCTGCCTCTTTTTAACTCTAAATTGCGAGTTCTTGATAATCCCAAATCCTTTGATCAAAGTTGCGGTTTCATAATACTGATAGATATTCTGCTCTTGTGGACAGGCTAAGTGGTAGCTGTGGGCTTCGCACAGAGACTTGACAGACACATATAGCGGAGAGAACAGAGAGATGCTGAGCAGCAAATGTGCTGATTGGAGGAGGGCGGTAGTCATTTTGTTAAAGTCATCTTTGTGGCTTGCGGCTGAACTGCCATCGCTGGATCCGCCTCGGACGAACAATAACTCATTCACGGCCAGACGGCTTTCAAAACAAACGTCCCTTCCAGCCTGAAGTGACATATCGTCGGGGGGTTTCTCGCAACTTCACATTGCTTACGTTGCATTGCACACGCACACACGCAAGCCCAAGACAAGCACGACACCCCCGACGATGTTAATGAGCAACATGGGGGTTTACTGCCTTACTCGAGAACACCAACGTGTGGAAAGGAGGAGCATTAACCCTGCACAGTGGACAGCCCCCTCTTCCTGCTGAGCCACAGCAGCTAATCATCAATAATTGTTCAATATCAAATCTATGTAAAATTGACTTCATTGTCTTTTGTTTCTTTGTAATTTATATACAGGTGTGTATGAAACATCAATTTCCAAAAGCACCAGACATAAAGTGATGCATACAATAATAATAATACATTGTTTTGTGTATTTTTTGTGTGCATTTGTCACAGTTAACTGCCAACTGTATGGTAACTCGTCTGAGTATGACTGCCTCTGCCTATGGCCTCCTGCAGCACAGTGCAACCCTTCAAACTGCACGTCAGCAGTGACGAGCTCCACCCACAGTTCGGCCCCAAAGCTGTGACTGGACAGCTGATAGATTTTCATTTTGTCACGCACGATACATGGAGCAGAGCATGTAATGCTGAAGGGCAGCGTGACGGAAACGCTTTGTGGAAGAAGAAAAAGCTGGTACGTGCAAATTGAAAATGTTCCTTTTTTTTTTTTTACTTCTGTGAACAAAAGCAACACCTCCAGTATCACAAAAAACTTCATTTAGCTCAAGGACAGAGGTTTTGTCTTCCTCTCCATTGATTCTGCTTTGTTCAACCTTTTGGGTTGTTTTTTTTAGCGTATACATTGCTTACTCTTCATGTTAAAAAATCCCAAGGAGTTCTGATGCCTTTGGCTAGTTTCATCAGTCACATGACCCTGGAAGCCAGTTCGTCCCCAGAGTGTCTCCCCAGCACACAATGCAGTACCCACAATTCCCTATCACATTTCAGTCTGTTGACAAAAAGGTTCAGAGCCCTTGAGGCAGGAAACCGGATCTGTGAAAACACCAATGACATGAAGGAAAGGACATGTGAGGGGAAAAAATGAAGAAAAGAGCAGGACAAGAGTGAATACAATGCTATTCATGATCATGAGGAAATCCCTGGATATGTAGGTGAATGCTGGAAGGGGAACAGAGTGCAGCGCATGCTTCTTGTCCCCGCGTGAATACCAGGGTTACAAAATGATCCCAAAGTGTGATCAGAATGACAGTAGGGTCCACTGGATCAGTGGTGACCCCCGTTTGAACACACAGAGGCCCCCACTCAGTCAGCCAATAGCAGCCCAAGCTGTAACGCGGCCTGTTGTTAATTGCCTTGTGTTTTGTCACTGGATGGTTGGTGAGGTGAGTCTGTTATATATATTTTTCTTTGTTTACATCCCTAATTGTTTTGCTCAAATAACTATTTACTAGCTAGAAGAGCCAGGTGGCAAACACATCCCCTCCCATTTATATCGAAGAAACTCTAAAAGAAGAAACAAACAAAACACACTAATTCTGCGGGTAAAATAAACTGCAATAAAATCCAAAAAGATTTGCTGCATTGTGACTCTTTATTTTAGCAGTAGCCTGCACTTCATCAGAGTGATTTACAGAACGTGTAAAAAAACAAACTCTGCCTATACTCTGCAAGAAGGCTGAATCTGTGTTTTATTTCACTTCCATTTTCACTTGCTTTCCTCGCTCACGTTTCTGTCCACCTGTCCAGCAAGTACCAGTAACAGTATCTGACCCCTGATGACTGCTGCTCCAGTAGTATTGATTATTTACCTATAGCTCCACAACCTTGAGAAATGACATTTATAAAAGAACTAAACTGTCACAATATTGCTGGCAGCACAGGCAGAGAGGACCCAAATGCAGACTCAAAGGCAGGCCGATTCAGTGAGGAAACTTCAGAGTTGAGTGGAGCAGGACACCTCAGACAGGAGGCCTGGGGGAAGGACAGAGGCAGAAGAGGAGACTTGAGGCACATGGCCTGGGGGCTGGAGAGCCAGCGAGCAGGACACCTTGGGCAGGTGGCTCAGGGACCAGAGAGACAGGCGGAGCTGCTCAGGAGGCAGTGCACACAGATAAAACGGGTTCAGTGGGCGTCAGAGAAGGCAAGACCAGAATCCATCTGGAGGCTGAGCAGGAGGGCGACTGTTTGTCCACTACGAAGCTACTGGGGGCCAGAGGAAATGGCCGGTGACCGGTGGCCCGGACTGCATGATGAGTTAAACAGAGAGCCACACACAATGGAGGCTGGCAACTAGAGCATCAGGTAGACACCCAGTCATCAGCGAAAATAACGGTGTGGGGAGCAGGCTCAGTGGCAGCGGCTGAGATGATGGCCGACTGACGGGAGAGAAAAAGTCGGCAAGGCCGGTGCGAAGGCACAACAAGACTGCTTGGCCCTGAGCATTCAAAAACTCAAAGAGTTAAAGTGGAGTGAAGAAGAGTGGAAAACCAGGCGAGAAACAATGGAGGTGAGTTTGGAATAAGAGGAGGAGGAGGGGGAGGAGGAGAACAAGGTTCAAAACAAGCTGGAGGAGAACGAGACGACAGGGTGGAGAAGACAAAGAAGAGTGAGGATAAACATATGAATGAGAAAAAACAAAGAGAAGCCACAGAAGAAGAAGAGGAAGAAGACATGGAATAGGGCTTAGCAACCCCCATTCCTACTCTTTATCCACCCCCACCACTTCCAAAAACAAACCCTTCAACCTTGTGCATGTTTCACAGAACATCTGCCCATCTGCCATCCAAAATATCTTCAGTTACTCTGTAATATGATTGAAACATGACAATAACATTAAAAATTAAGAAAGTACTGCACAGGCCTTGAAATGTTTCAATGGCAAACAAAGAGAACTTGGGCAACACATTTCCTTGAAATGATTCAGTGCTCTTTAACAGCGTCAGCAGCCTGATGTTTTGCTCGAACACACAGACTGAACCAGCGCACTATTAAAGCTATTCATCAAGAGCAGACGCTTTGTTTGTGTGAATAAAACATCTTTACCTCGCATCCTGGTGGGCTGCTCTCCAGCTAATGGAAAGAAAATTACAGCGCCTCCAGGTTACTGAAGGTGATTAAAACATTGCATTCCTGATGTAGTCCTGTCGTTAAAGGACAGAACACTTGCCTTGCCACTTTCGTAACTCAAACCTTACACATATTAATGTAATGTAATCGCCACTCCACTGTCACAAATGGTTCTGTGCACAAAAACAGTTAAACGTGTAGAAAGTGGAAACCTGATGATGATGAAGGATAAAGAGCCAGGGGTTCGCCACAGTTCACTGCCTGAGCATCCATCCACCGGAGGTTGAGATGAAAATGTGAACCTGTGGGTGGCGCAAGAGGAAGAAGAAGTAGGGGACTCGCCAAAGGCCTTAGATTACAGCCAGTGGGGACCATGAATGTCACAGCAATCCATCCAGCCTGGACCAAAGTGGTTACCACGGCTGGAAAAAAGACATTTAACAACAAAAGCCATTAACCCATTTTGAGTGTGACCGTCTGAGATTTTATCAACTCAAATTAAATTGTTCAACGAGGGCTGCTGGTATTCACTACCGAGGCGTCTTCCTCTCTCCCTCCTACTTTGAATTTTAAATGTTTTGCATTCTGGCTCCCGACCAAATTTCTTCTGCCAAACAAAAAAACCTTCCAGAGACTAATGTGAATAATGACGACGATGCATGTGAAGGCAACATCCTCACAGGTAATATGGACATTTAAGGTATCATTTCACTTGTGCCTTGCAAATATACTAGGTCATACAGCACACTATTAATCATTGTGGATTATTTGAAAATGAATTATGCCGTGCTGTCTCCCTGCTTGGCAGCAATCAAACAGCGGGAGTTTCCTCCCGCCACCTGCATTAGTACAGTTGAATGGTAAGCCCACTGCCACCATCAATAACACAATAGTTTGGCCTCAGATAAAAATGATAAATGCACTGGCAATTCCTTCAGACCCTGATTCAGCCCCCATTTATTTTAATATTTCAGCAACTACCAGGCGCTATCGTTAATCACTGTTAGACTGCAGATAGGCAGGGAGGGATCACGGAGAGAGCGGGAGAGAGCGGAGGAGCCGAGATGGGGTGATGGACGAGGGAGGAGGAGGGCGGAGGAGGAGGAATGGATTCGGGGAACGCCACTTCTCATTGGGGAAGCTGTTGCTCATCTGTCGTGGGCTCGTTGGGGCATGGCTAAAGGCTCCCATTCAGTCAAACTCCTCTCCTGTACGCATGACATTTCAATTACACAGTGAGCTCTCATAGCTCTCTCAGCAGCCAGATAAGCCAAGACACCAAATGCCACACAAGCGTGGACCCGCACACACACACACACACACACAGGCGAGCACATGCCCCGCAGGGCTCGTAGGAGTGGACGTCACTGTGGCCGGTGACAGGTGAGCGTGCTGTATGGAAACATTACCACACACCTGCCGAAAATAGATACTGAGCAATGACTTCATTTATTTGAATCGCTTTCGCGCAATAGGCTGCACAGAGCGCAAGATGATAAAAGGCAGTTAAACTAATAATAGGGATGAAAAATGAAACATTTGAGGGAAACTATTGGATTTCAGCATAATGAAGGTGTGGAAAAGACAGCGCAGGACAGGTGATACTGGTGGGCTGAAGTTCAGAGAATGTATGAGTTGAGAGGGGTGTATGGGGGTCCAATTTAAATACCTGCTGGTGTTACACAAGCAGCAATGGATGATAAGGTGTACAGGAATAGGAAAATAATTGACACGAGGCAAAAAAAAGAAAAAAAAAAAAAAAAAACCCACAGTGTGACGTGACCCAGCCGACTGCTAGTCACAGCAAAGCCACACAATTTGCGCCGGTCTCGTTCGGGTCAGTGTGCAAATTTCAACGGCGTATATGCAGGCCACCCACTGAATCACGTCACTTCTGTGTTACAGCGGAGACAATCACAGAGGTGCTGCGTCAGTGATTAAGCATGACCTAATTACACTTTTGTGCTAACATGATATTATACTACATGATGCTTATCCTCAAATAACGGTACTGTAGATATTTCACAAAAGTCTTCCAGCTGCACAAAGAACTTCAGGAGCTAAAGGTGATATCAAATAATTAATGACCAGTCTGCATTTGTGTTTACTGTGCACAGCTATTATTTGAAACACCATCATTATTTAAATACCAACTTTTATTTAAGAATGTATGACCCGGCTCAGCCCGGTGTATTCTTTACCCACTAATTACCAAATAACTGGTTTTGACATACAATTAAAATAATTACTGCAACAATCATTACTGATTACTTCATTTTGCGTCTTTTTTGTTGATTACCCAGAGCATCATGATGATGAGTGGCTTCGATAAGCCCAAGCCTGTTCCATACAGTAAATATTAATGGAAATATTGCAGTCAGAAAATGTTGTGTCTTTGCATGATTGTAGTTTGGGGATGTGAACTACATCAAATATGAAGAAAACATACACAGTGTGAATTAAAAGCATAGAAAGATTCCAAGCTTCAAATGTAGAACAGAAAGGATCTTCGGATGAAAGTGACTCGACAGAAGGAAGTCATACATACTGTGCCTGTGTCAACTGTAGCTGTTTATTATGGAGGAAATATGTCCAAATTCTTCCCCCTTACTGAATGAACTTGTTAAACAGATTGTGTTTACATAAACATTTTACCTGTATTTATTGAAAGTAGATTTCTACTTAAGTTCATAGATAAAGTTGAAAACCACATGTATATCTATTAGCGAGGAATCATGACTTCAGAACTGGAAGGTAAACATGACTTTACTTGGATGCATCAGCTCATTACGTCACTTGTGAGAGCATTATGGGATGTCCCAGGATTCATAGTGAGAGCGATGCATCCACACAGCATATTCTTCACTAAACACCAGAAGAAATTAAGATTGCAAGTAGCACTTACTTAATATATTCTCATTAACTGTATATCTTCTCTTCACACAGTCCTCTCTGTCACAGACACGACAACAATGGACGTCTGTGCCCTTGAAAACAGCCTCTGGGTTTAAAAAACAACAACAATGCAACTACAGCAGGTGTGTTACTAAACAATTACTGCATGGATTTTGCTGTGATTATTAAAAAGGGAGGAAAAAAAGGACTGTATTCCTGGTGAGCATGCTGAGTAATACCCAACAGGCATTTGCTAGGAGATGATGACTGTAAATTCAGGAACTCAGCAGTGGTGCACTTCTAACTGTATCAAATACCCTGGGGGTTATTATCACATTTCGCTCAAGTTCTAAATAAGTTCTGCTGCGTGCACGTGCACACACGAACAGGCGCCGCGTACGCACACACACACACACACACACACACACACACACACCTCAATATGCTCTCTGTGCTGCTGATTTTCTCCTGCCAATTGCGTAATAAGCTGCAGCTTGCTCTGACACCTGTGAGACCTCGACAGCCACCCAACCAACCCTTTCCCATCAAAACATTCTATGAAACTGAACTGGATTAAAAAAAAAGTGAAAATATTCCTTTTGCCATCAACCAGTCACACTAACAGCATCCGTCCGCTCATGGTAATGTGCCGACTTTGCACACATGAAAAGCCATAATTACAGAGGCAGATTACCATGACAGTTGCTGAGAGCATTCAGGCTCATATTCATTGGGGGATAAACCCTGCAGCTGCTGTCAATACAAAGTGTTGAGTGCATTGACTTAAGTGGGTCCACTGGGATAGCTGGCACCTCACCTAATGAAAAATATGAACAAAGTTTAGCTTGCAGCATAACACAGACGACATCAATGTCTATGTTCTTGATGGTTTGTTCAAATTTTGATTCATTTTGCGATTTGTCCCGGCGACTCACATCTATGGGAAGTACATAATCTTGCTGGAGATAATACTGCAGTCCATATAAATTATAGATGAGCAAAGAGTGACCACTCAAAAGAATACTTATTTCATGTGCTTGTTAGTAAGACGCACCTAAGGATAAGCACTGTAAGATGTATTTAGAAACAACAGGTGACAATGGAATGATGACATACAGTAGATGAGGTAAAATAACTTGAAACAGATGTGAATTTTACTCGCGGTTATAATATGCACTCTGCCTGACAAATATCATCAGAAGTGAGAAGCCCAACAAAAAGCAATGACAGGTTACCTTAACTTTTTCTTCAAGGGTCGAAGCAGCATGTGGCCTCAGCAGAAATAGGGGCTCTAATAGTTCTGCTTTTACTCATGACAAAAGGTTATAGAAACCATCCCATCTTCCTTTCTCCATTTTCAGATTTGTACAGCCTCATCATCCATTTGCAAATTGGATGGGCTCTGTGGTAAAGTCATCAAAATGACCTCACACGCACGCACGCACACACACACACACACACACACACACACACACAACACACAAAAACAGCCCTCTCTTGGCTTAATACATTCATTATCCTTAATGCTGAAAAAAGGTAATATCCTATCTAATGTCTCACTAAGACCACAGAAAATATGTTTATTTCTCCACCAATAAACCATTTGTCCACCTTTCGAAATCAGCCATCAAGTTATGTAAGTAACTGCAGGTAACTATGGCAACGATACTGATGATACATCACTAGTTATTTGATGGTGAAATATAAAGGCAACACAATGCACCACCAGCACTTCTTATGACTGAAAAGAGCAAATATTTTCACACTAATTCCACAATATCTGTCTCTTTCGTCCTCAGGTGACCATCTGACAGGACAACATGCCATGTGACCCACTGCATATGCTTTGTTTGAGTGACAGTGGCTATTCACCTGTCAGACATGACAGCAGCAAATCTGCAGTCAGAACAAGGTGCAAATCTGTCAAACAACGAAACGCAGCTGATTATTTCAGTCTTTTATTTTTCAAATCAAGGCCGTTGTCAAGGTTGATGAGAGAGGTTTTGATAAGAGTGGTGACTCTTCACTGAGGCCTTGTCAGTGCAGCAAAGGCACTTTGGTTCATGTAAATACTCAGGTGAATTGAAAAAATTTAAATGACAGTTTGGCCCATCAGATTAGACAGCTATTCAGACAGATACTGTATGTGTCTGTGTTAACTGTCACAACGTTTTGAAGGAATGAAAAGAAGACAGACTGTTTTCACAGTCAGAGAGTACTGAGGAAAGTCCAAATTTAAACTGGTGCTGGTACTGAGCAGAGGGCAAGCCCAGTTTGATACTGGCTGCTCTGACTGGAATAATAACACAGCCAGCTTCTGGAACGGCTCAGAATGTGCGGACTGCTCTGAAACTGGAACTAGATCTGGACAGGTAGGCAGAGCGGATGGCAGCACCCCAGCTCGTGGGTTCTGGCAGAGCAGGATGGCTCAGGATGAGTTAACTCAAATGAGGCCAAACAGGACTCGATGCGAGAGAGGAAACAGGAAGTGGGCACGTGGGGTTAGACGGACGGAGACAAAGCCAGGCGAGGCAGGGGTGTGTGTGGTGTTGAAGCATAAAGCTTTAGCCTCTTTAACCACTAATGTGACTAAACAATCTGGCGCAGTCCAAAAGAATGTACCAGTCTTAAATAAGTAAATGTACTGTTCAAGTTTGCAGATGCATTATTCGGTTGTGTTTCAGAATTCAAGTGTGAAAAATATGGTAAATTTAAGGGTTTTCTACCTCAGTATCCTGATATGACTGTGTACCTTCACCTTAGTCAAACGTTTACAGGACCTGCTTATTATTAACTTGCCACAGGAAAGTGATGGTGCAGAAAAAATATAATAAAACAGCAGAACCTTTCACTTAAACTGGTGTAAAAGTGTTCAGTGGTGTGAGTGAGGCTGCGTGTCATCTGTACATCCACTGATGCATTTATGCAGAAGTTAAAGTGGCTGCATGCCTCACTGTTCTCCTGTAAATCCAGTGTGTTCTTATTTTGTTGAAAGAGAATCTCTGCACTGCCCTGACTGCACAGAGCAGCAACTAACCCTCTACCAACCTGTGGAGGTGAGGACACAAAAACAAAAGCTGTGCAGAGACCCACTATAAGGGCAGACAGGATGGACACCAACACTATCTGATACGTGACACATTATTAATAACACGCTGAATGAAATAGAAAACGGGAGCTGGTGAAAGCAATCTTTTCTTTTCATTGCTGCAGTTTTGAGAGATCAGCAGCAGCTGAGCTGCTTTAAATATCCTCGGCAGACTTGACTATAGTTTCAGATATAGTTTCATATTTAACTATAGTAACTGTACGACAGCCCTTACTTGTTTAGCCTAAACATTAATATTTACGCATTCATAAAATATTTATGTTTATTACTCATGCATCCACAGCAGCCCCCATTACTGAAAATACATTCCTGTGCACATGCCTCTAATAAAAGATTTTGTTTTTTACAAATAATATACTTTTTAAATAGTTTCAGATTTTAGCCAGATATTTACAGTTTTAAAAATATAATTGATAATAATATCAGTTTAAAGTCTGTATATTTAACATGTGTCTTGTATATAATCACAGTACACACAAATACATATTGAACACAATGTACAAGTAGCATGTGTATGTTTATGTATTACAGAAAAAAAAACTAGGTGGAAAGCAAGTGCATGAACACAAACTGTGCTTAGTTGTCCAAGAAAAAATGTCCTCGCCACTGCCACAACCAACCCCACGGCCAGGATGTTTGCCAACTTTACCAGTCACAGAATACAAATCATCCAATTCACGAGCACAAGCCAAATGGAAGTGAAACCCCATTTAGAGCAGCACACACAGTTGAGAAGTTGATCTATTCATTTACGAAAATATTCTGCAAAATCAGCTATCATCCGATACGGACAAAAGACAACTCAGCATACTCCATACTTCTCTCAACTAATTTTCAGCATTGCATTTAGTGTCAAAATGTCCTGTGCAGCTAATTAAAAGAGTGTCCCTGTCCATGTTCTTGGGTCTGGCTCTGCAGGGAGACTTTAATCTCACACAGGCCTATTTTAAAGCAATGTGGGAAAAAAAATCTTTATCTTAGGTATGCACATTATTCTCTTGATGTTTTCAACAAAGAGCCTTCAAAGCATCGTCAGTGTCAGCCTCGCGATCTCCCAGGACGCAGTAATCTCCTGTGGGATGCAATCAGCCTGAAGACTCACTCGGCTCCATCAAAAGGCCCAGTCGGCAATCAGAACCCTGAAGCACCTATGTGACAATTAGCATTGAGATTACACTTCAACCTTACACGCAAGCTCCTTCTCCTCCGTCTCGAGCCGTCTGCAGCCCTGCGTGCTCACTTCATATTATTTTTCGTAAAGTAAACAAACTTGAAGTGACAAAAGACATTAGTCTTCTGGCGCCCACGCACACACTTGTTGTGAGGAGGCGCTCAGATGGGAGAAGTGAGGTAGCTGACTCCCAGATAAGCAAGGCGAGACTGAGCATACCAACAGCTCCTCGGCTTTGAGCGTGTATTCCTACGGTGATGTGTTTTTTTATTATTATGGCTGCATACTCCAACAAATTGGCTTTATTGTGAAAGACTGACTTTGAGGCTGAAGTGCTAATTTTTGGCTTTAACGGCGCTGGAGAAGAATTCACACCCACAACGTGTTCAGATGTTGTGACTGTTGGACAACGTCTCAAAACACTGGGCCTCAAATACAAATGCTGTATTTTTGTTTTGTCTTAACTGTGTTTGTAGAAATAGAGACTACTAAGAATATCTAATATCTGATTCATAAGGGGTCAGGAACTCATCAGCACCAACCTTTGTGTGAACATGTTGGTCAAAAATAGATCAAACTAAATTTTGTTGAAGGCTTCTCAATTTGTGCAGATGTACAAAATAAGATCAAATATGTGCATCTATCACTAATAAGGCTCAGTGGAGCAAGACACAAGCAAACACAATGTAGCCTATTTAAATCTTTTTTTCCTTTCAGTATTGAATTCATCATCAAAACCGCCATGTTGTAGGCTGGAGAAAAAGTACCACTTGTCAACAAACGCTAATTGGAGTCAGGAGTTAGCAAACCTGGTCTCCAGTCAATGAAACAACAGTGGAGGTGTGGGTTAGAGCTATTTTGATATAAAAAAAGAAACAATCAATTGGAGTTTGTTTTTCACAAGAGGCATCTGCTGTGCCTCACAAAAGAGATCTCAGAGGGCTTGCATAAAGGTGGGAAGGGTTACAAAGAAATCTCATGAGTGTAGATGTCCCTCCGTCCACAGTGAGACCTATAAATGGAGCAGATTTATTATTGCGGCTGCTCTCTCGACACATGGGCGCTCAGCTAAGGTGACTCCAAAGGTAAAACAGAGTACGGAGCCCAGAGCAACAGCTCAAGGCTTAAAGGAGTCATTGGAGCTGCTTAACATCTCTGTTCATGAGTGAATAATCACAAATGATGGAACAGACATGGCGTCCATGACAGGACACAAAAGAGGAAGCCAAAGAGCGCACTGACACCCCACAACAAGGAAATGACAAACCTCCCATGGCTGATGAATAAAAACGTGAAATATTTGCCTGAACATTGACCAATAAACTGAACACGCGGTTTTGCAGATCTACACATGCACCTAACTAACTATTAATTCTGTGGATCAGTCAAACTGTTATTCAGTTTGTAAGTGTTTGGGCCAGTATCTTTTCCACACCAGATGCCAGCCATTCATCAATAAATGTTTTCAATCGACTTGTTTCAGTTAAACTTCCAGCACTTTAAAATGTCACTGTCGTTCAATGGCAGGAGCGCAGTGCCACAGGTTGGTGTGATACAGGACACTGCGGTCAGAAAATACAATAAAAAAAAGAGACAATAGAGCCTTCACAGGTTGATGCTCAGGCCCTAATAAATACAAAGTCAGTTATTTCTCATACAAGAGCACCCTGTTAAATTCAAAACTAGCAGCTTTCCTGGGGGAAATATAGACACACGACTTGAGCCTGAGGGCAAAAATGAACACGCCTGTATCTAATTTTGCATATGAATACATAATTTAGTAGTCCAGAGTACGGTGAGCCTAGAGTGGTAACAGCGTGCATTTGCAAGTAACACAATTTCACAACGTCAGTATCCATCCAATCCACAATACGCTGTTAAATTTTCAGCCACTGATGGACCAAATAAACTAAACTGAGGGGTCGTCCCTGTTTCGGTTTGAGGGTTGTGTTCAGCCAGACCTCACGTTTCCCCTCATTAATGTCATTTTCCTCTGGTCTCCTTTGGGCAGCTCTGGCCTGTTCACAGCAGAAGCGAGCGTCAGGTGGGGCAGCGAAGGTTGATGTTTTGAGGGCGCAATGCTGGAAATAGATGAGGTTCCCTTAAGGTGAAAGCATGCATGTTAGTGCAGACACAGTGCACCCAATGACACACACACACAGGCAAACACAAATGGCTGCAGACGCACACTCACACACACTCACTCATGCTCAGTTCTATGAGTATAGTATGCTCGCCATGGGATTCAACTGACGACTGGTGTACAAGTGCTGCTGCATGCTTTTGACTATAACCTGTTAATCCTGCCCAGAGGGTCACTCCACAGAATATCATGGCACCTCCTGTACCCTTACATAAAGAAATCACCAACTCAAGGCTGCTCTGCGGAGGACAGAACAAAATCTAATCCATCAGGTGTCTGCATGTCATCCCTGTGACACAGTCAAACTCGAGTGTTCACTGTACCCTGGTTTACAACATGCACCTTTGTGTGTTGCGCATGCAATGTGATTGGTTGCTGTTGTCAGTATCTGCTGTAATCAAAAAGAAGAGTTGATTGGCTGCACACTTTCATTTTAATCACTGGACTGGGGATGTAATTCAAGATCAAAAGGCAAAAAGTGAAGTTCTTGGTGTTGTAGTCAGAGTCAAGTTTCAAGCCTTACTTGTTTTTTGTCAAATCAAGTCTGAAGTCATGAGATTCTGCTCTCTACCTGTCAACTTCAAGCCATGTGACTCGAGCCCACACCTTGGGACATTGGTGAGAGTGAAAGGAAAGTCACTGGTCTCAGCTGCGACCAAACAATGGAACTGGACATTTGGTAGAGGTTCATTGACAGTCTCAGCCTGCGGAGGATCAACCGTCAACCCCACGGTCAGAGCGGACAAAGGCTTCAAGCTCTCAGCGTCTAAAGGAATTTTACTTTCTGACATTTCCTCTGTTCCTTTCTTTCTTGCTTTTCTGAAACCCTAGCAGTGAAGATCAGTTGGTCTTATTTTTGTATTATAATTACAATTTTCAAAAGACAAAGAAAACAGTAGAGTCCTTTTCTCCTGACCTCCTCCATCCACAGCGGAGAACAGAGCATCTAAGCACGCTCCAGAGTCGCTCTTTATCCCTCTGTCTGTCTCTCTCCATGACTCGGGCCAACACCACGTGCTGATGCTGGGAAGATATTAAATGCAAGATAAAACAGAGAAGCGGATGCTGTCACTGAGCCTGGAGGCTCTATGAAAATGAGTGATAGACTTTCATCATATGGAAGAACTCCCTCCTCTGCTCTGAAATGCTCAGTAAACTCTAAACTTTTGATGTGAGAATGTGACAGTGTAAAATGGGTTCGGGGCTGGCCTATGAGAAAACAAACAGCGTGTAGACGGCTCTTTGTGACCGTATGATTGGATCATTATCCTGCTGGCCCATGGCTAGTCTGAATAAATGATGGCAGTTATTATGTACTAAACTTCAGCCAGGTGAGGCGAGGATATCATTTGTTAAGCCAGTTTTGACACCTACAGACTTTTGTTACACTTTTGTCTTTTTTTTTTTTGTCACCATCATACGATAGGAACATAACAGGGAGTTGGTCTAGGTGATAAAGCGGTTGAGAAGTCACTCCAGATAAAAAAAACATACAGTAAATCGTTTGTTACAATACAATAAAAAAAATGTTAATGTGTCTTTGTGAAGTTTAATTGACAATAGCTATACAAATTCACAGGTACTGTATGATTTCCTGTTAATGTGGGTATGTTATTGTTATTATTGATATTGTATATTAATTGTTAAAAGAGTATACTATGATGGTAAGTATTTGATTTTATTACAGTTTTGCATGATGGTGGTTGAACAAAGTAAATGCTGTTTGGCTAACCAATCAGAGGCTCATCTTTTTTTGCAGACAGCTCTCAGAGTGGATGCAATCCAGTTCCATTCTACAATATGAATATAATTTAGTATATTAATATAATGAAGTGATACAAAACTTCTCCTAACAAGTTTCATAAAATGACACCTCATTCTCAGATAAGCAAACTGCCAGTGGTTTACCGTCTAAACATCTCGCTTTTTTTCACCAAAAATATCAACAGCTCTCCTGCTGCTGCCTCATCTGAACGAACCATCCTCCTTCCCATTTTTCCTCTCCTCCCAAGTGTGCTCTGGGTAAGAAAAAGCCACACAGATGCGCAAAGCCAATTTCAAGATGAGGAAAAAACCAAATTGCCTTGAGAGTGCTGCTTGCGCTGGCTGTTGTGGAACCTTGGAAACAGGGCCTCAGAAGTCCACAGCCATGCTCGTAGCACCGTGAAGCGACATGCTAACATCAGCATTCTAACAATGACAGTGCTGAGATAGTAATGGCAAGCAGGTGTAATGTTCACTATGTTTACCATTGTTTCTCGTTGCTGTGCTTATGAGCACGCTGACATGGCACTAAACACAATGCACATTTAAGGCAGTGACATTAGTTTTGCAGGCATTTGGTCATAAACTCACTGCCATCCCTGGAGAAACGCTGCCAGTATGAATAAAATTGACATTAAGGTTTATTAGTCCATTTTAAAACACTAGCACATTTCTTCATTAACAGTGTCCACATTTAGTATGGGGTGCAAAATTAAGATTTTGAACCTGCAATACGACAGAAAAACACAAGAAAATGGCCCATTTGGAGTAACATGTACTGTATACGGGTTCTCACATGTAGGACTACAAATTATTGGAGGAAGGAATGGAGATATATATATGCAAATTACACCTGAAGCAGATTTCCCACAGCTGACCGACCCTTGCATCTGTAATACGAGCGGGCTGACTTCACCCTGGCTGCTGTTGTCTACCACATGACACACTGGAGTGGAGCACGTGTATAGCAAGGAAAGGGTGTTTCAAAGTCATGTATCCCCTTGCTGGCACGCCGGAGGAGAATGTCAGAAACCTCTGCAGGCTTTGAAGTCACTCCATACTTAAGTTACTGGATGAGATAGAAGAGGATCTGCAGCCAAACAGTGAAGTTAAGTAACACCTCCCTGCAGAAACAAAGCTCCTTTCCACCCAGCTTAACCGTTCTCTTCCTGTGCTTGGTGGCACAGTCGTTTCATGTTTTGTCTTTTTCCCGGCCGTCGCCAAAAACCTGTCGCGTGGACAGCCCACATATTAAATCGGGCTGACATGCCCTGATGGCAACCAAACACAGACTTCATAATATCGTCCGTTTTCCGAATGTGCTTGGTGCAACTGACTGCACTCATGTTCTGATTGTATCCCCATCAGAGCACATATACTGAAACATATTCTAGCAGATTCCAGGTCTTCACCTGGGAAATTGCAGTGGTGATGGAATGAGCAATCCCAAGTATGCACCGCGCTCCCCTCCCCCATCCTGTTTGGGCCTCTTATCACTTCTCTTCCATTTTGAGTGACACTCAATTTGAAGTGTCAGTTATGTGTTGGAAAACGCCGCTCACAGGTGAGGATCCGAGGTGAAAGAGGATAAAAATTGCAACTCTGGGATGCACTGCTCCCCATCATCAATTCATGTTGCCATTCTCCATCACCAGCCAGCTGTAGCCATAGATACTATGTGAGTTTTAATGTCATTTTAGGTCTGCAGCATTCCACAATGTAATGTCAATAACTTCTCCAATCTTCACTCACTGCTGAAAGACATCTGGCAAAGCAAACAGCAAAATATTTGGAGTAAACCCGATTTGTTTTCCACTCTTATGAACCTCACGGTGAATCTTGCTGACTAACTATTATTGTTTTTCTCTGCATTCATCATTTGGGCTAGCAGCACACGTTCAGGTACGTTGGGTGGCCTACCCAGCTATTTATCATGAATGCAGTCAGTCACAGCAGAGGGCATTTCTGCATTCTGAAAATATTTAGGGCACACACACTTTAGTCATACTCTTAGTAACATGAGCTTTAAGAAGGAAATGGACTTATGTAAACAGAATAATAACAGATTCCCTGACTCTAATTACATTTGCCAACATAGCAAGCAGCTGCATCAACTACAATCAGTGGTCTAGTACAAATATTTGGGCCCTGTACATATTAAGCCCCAGCGGGCCACCCAGCCCTTTTAATACATCCATTTCCACAAGTGTGCAAATAACTCAATCAGCAGGTAAACACATGCATCAGTAGTGGTTGTTAGGGTAATTGATAATGAAGTGTTAGTAATACATTTAAGAGAGTAGCCACTGTGATGTTTTACAACATGACAGGAGACTATTTCTGTCATCTAATATCTCACTCTGGCCCATAGACTGACAATGATTACTGTATTACTGCATTCCATTAAAAAAAAATACAGTGAAATAATATTAATTCAACTTTCTTTCTTTGCACTTTGAAGGCTATCACCATGTTGGTGTGCTACGTATTGACAGTATTTATACTATTCCCCTCACTGTGACACTGCTGCAAAGATCTAGATATGAAGTATCCATGTCAACCATACAACCTTCTGCTGGGTTGTGGACAGCATGAAAAGAACACCACTCCATGTGCTTGTTGATGGACCAATCCGAAGCTAAAAGGTCTCTGTTTCTGTCTTTTCTTGCCCATGGTTGTCAAGAATTGCTTAATGTAACTTTGAAAGTTTAAAGGGCTAAGTTGTTCTGCTTAGTACAATGCTTCAGCTGCCAGGTGGATCAGTCAGTTGACCTGCTGGGAGTAGTACCAAGGAGTGCTGTAAGAGTACCTCCCTGTCTCACTCCATTGCTTTCATTTCTCCAGCAAACCAATTTCCTTGACGTCCTTTAGTGAGCGTTCATGTTGCATTATCTTGAGGGCTTCAACTCAAAGCAAAGCTGTATGGCTCTTGAGACACAAATCTTGTTTTGCTCTCAGCTGTTAATATCATTTAATAACAGATCAGTAATAAAGGATGACTTCAATTCATGCTGCCAGGACAGAAAGTGGATATATAACAGAGCCCACAGCACAGTTCAGTCTGGGCAATATATATATATTTCGAGAAATTCAATGTTGCAGACATCGATAAGACATTGCATACCGTAGGTGAGAGTTCCAAGTCAATACACTGTGTGGATGACGTCCATCACCAAGTGTGAAGAATTACACCCACCAACCAAAAAAGCCACCTGTTTAGCACATCCATCTAGGTGACCAATCCATAAGTGTATCTGTGAAACCAGTCTGTGCTGTAACACGAGGTCAGCAGAAGTTATTCTCGCTTCTGTCTGAACTCCAGCCCCTATATACTTCACACTGTGTGTGATTCAAGCACGCATGCATAAAACATGTTGAAAACAGCATTGTCTCACACCATGTCTGTAAATGACACATCAGGCATGTGTTTTTAGTCCATCTGACAGAAAAGACACATCAACGGTGGCACGTCACGTGTGAATGAGAATGGCTGCACCTTAATCCCCACAGGTGCTAACAGCGACAGAGAAATGCTCCTCATACACCACCCTTCTCATAGGAAAAGTATTGTGTGACATGAACTTTGGCTTAGATGGATCATCCTTTGTACAAATATGAGTGGGCCACATGATCAATTATCCACTATTCTTGCTAACAGTACAGCAATGAATTTCACCCATGCCAGCAGAGGGGCTCTGGGACTGATCATGTTATTCCCATGTTGCTCCAGATGGAAAAATCTCATGAACTTTGACATGAAATTTTGTACAGACATGATCTTGACTGCATCCCCAGAGGATGAGTCCTATTGACAGAAGTGATCCCCTGACTGTTTACTCTCGCTCCACAAAGAGGCTGACATTGCTGTTCTTGAGTGAAGCTGTCTTGATGGACCTTTGGATGGATTGTCAGTCTGGTAGACATTCATGTCCCTCTCAGAATGAATTCTAACACATTTTTGGTCTAATTACATCTCCTATTGCACCGTCATCATGTCAAAAATTAACTTGTTCAGTACTCCGCTTTAATTTGATTTTAGAGAAAATAGTGCCAACTGCCAGCAAGCTACACTCTCTGTAAGATGATAAAAAAATATATTTATCTGCTAAAAATCAGCATGTGCCAATTTTCATTGTGAGCGTCTTTTATGAAGTTCAAATTCAGCTCAAAGCACAGCTGTGCTCGAGTACAACCTCACAGAAGCAGCTGGCTAGCTGTACACTGTTAGTGTTGTTAATGAAGATGAGGGCACACAGAAGTTCCTCCGACACAAACACATCTTGCTCAAAGAGTGCACAAGAAGCACACCATCACTCTCCACTGCTCAAGTGTGCTGAAGCTTGAGGTCAAAATCATGTCTGATTTACAGGGACGCCTCTGGTTCAGACCAGGTTTATTCATTCTGATGTGAGGAAAGGCGCATTTGTTTTTTCCATCTTTAAATGGGAGGAATGTGACAGTTTATTTAATCCATTTGATGGGCAAACAACCAAGCATTGGCTTGGAATGCGCTGACAGCCAGCTAGGTGTTCGCTGTCAATGTGCGTTTGCGTCTGATAAACTAATTAAATAAACTGGAATATCTCTGCAGACAGTTGTGGAGGAGGCAGGAGAGAATCTGAACTGACATTTACACCGGTGAATCGCCCCTCTGCCTGCCTATCTCTCTGACCTAAAATGAATTGCCTACCAGAAAAAAAGGAAACTACATCATTACAAAGCTCATTTCAAATAAATGGTGGTGGCATCCAACTAGGGGCTATTTTCTCTGCCTGGCCCACTCTTCATACATCTGTGACTAACTCATTGAGACAAGACATCTCCTGTCATGCATATTCACTGGGCATCAATCTCAGCAATCCTCTCACTCTAATGCTGTTTCCCCGTCTGCTCGCAGAAATAGGGCTTTGTCAATACCAATGAGAGAAAATGCAAGAAATCCTCGGGGGAGTGGGGGGGTGCCTCGTGTTTTAAGCCTTCCTTTTCCTCTCCGTCCTTTCTTCACTCCTCTCCCCCTCTTCTGTTCAGTCCAAATTCCATTAAACATTTTGAAAATTTGATGTTTTGTTCAGGCGTTTAGGGACCAAAGTTTAGACAGAACTACTACTTAATGAGTATAAATGGTCTGAGTTTTATTTTGGGTGAATGGTTGGGCAAAAATAATGACTTTTTTTTGCTGAAGTCAGCTGAGTAAAGCATGTCTCCCCCGTGCGTCCAGATGTTACTGCGTATTGCTAAGAATGTACAGGTTTGAATTATTTATTGCAAAAGTAAGCATTTCAATTGCTGTATCAGCAGCTGCTCTCACAAATGTTCATCCCTAATTAATAATTTCCTTTCCTTATGTTTCTGGATGTCTACCCTTCCTGTTGTGTCTGTCCCATCGGCCTATGTGTGGGGTTGTGCGTGAGGGTGTGTGTGTGTGTGTGTGTGACCTGGGCTGTCTGCCTGGTTCTCTCTCCTGCCAGTTCACCTGTACACCTTCTAATCAAGATGCTTGCGCAGGCTGCCCATCTTGGTGTGTGAACATATGCTTCACACGCTTCCTTCCTCACTGGATCCAGATTGCTGTGAGCCTGCCAAGCTGCGGCTTCAGCCACATACTCTTCCTCCCTCCTTTCCCCCCCGAGTGGCTGCTCAATACCTGCCTGACTGGGCTACTGTTCTGCCGCACGCCTGATCCGGATCTGCCTTCTCATCCTGAGCTGCCTGTTCACTCTTGGACTAATCCTATTGATGAGTACAAACCTATTCTTATCTGCAACTTAGTTGATTTGGAATTAGCAACTCGCTGCTTGTTACTTGACTAATTCTGGACGCTGCCTGATTCTGTTGAGCTGTAAAATGACAGTGAACTAAACAACACTTGTAACACCCTCACCTCACCTTACGAAAATCTGACACAAATTGAAGAGAAAGATGGTTTCAATGGTGGAAAGAGAACCAAGCAACACTTCCAAACACACAAGCTGACTTCCAAGATCATGGTACAATATTTTTCACATGCAGCATACTCTGAAAGTGGCCTCCTTGAAAAAAGACAATACGAAACAAAGAACAGTGGATGCCAGCTGGCAAGTGGAAGTGTGGCAATAACGCCTGTAAAAATGAACTTGTCAGTGCTCGTGCAGACAAACCATATAATGGTGACACAATTTCAAAATGGCCTTGATTCTACTGCAATTTCATGTTACCTGTACACCGACATGATATATCTGCAAGGCTGACTTATTGGTTGAGCTCTAGATCCAATCACTTAAATGCGCGGCACAGGAGATGAAGAGCGAGGAGAGAGAAACAAGTCGCATAATAATGATTTCTGTACGACCAAGATACAGCAGCAAATAACTTTTGTAGGAAAAATAATCTCTGGCTGGATTATGTTCAGAGGCAGATTTTTTGAAGAGATGAAGCGCTCTTTATTGACGGCAGCAGAGAGGTGGTTTGGATGGAAGGCAGGTGCACTTCCACTTTGGTTAAGGTGAAGAACGGAGCTGGGTTTTGGTTTAATGTAAGCAAGTTATGTCTGAACACTGAACTTTTTCTGTATTAACCAAGCCTGCAGTCTTCCCCTAACCTTAACATAAGTGCCATCAGTTCCTAAACGAAATGTGTACACTACACTTCAAGCTGATATTCTACTGTATGACTTGATCCCTTAGCAGAAACACATTATTGATTAAACATTTTTCTGATGTGTTCCAATGTATATATTGAGAATTAAAGTCATGACCTGCCATCACCATTGCAGCCACGCATAGTAGAGTTATATCTGTCTGTGGTCTTTCACAAACAAATTAGGCTGTAGATGCTATTACTCCCTCATGTAATATTTTTTTTCCCCAAAGGCCTGAAGCAGCTGTACGTCTATGCTCAGTGCTGGAGCAGCGGTCATCAGACATCAAATGTTTTTTCTTTGAAACTGTTAAAACTGCGTTTATCTGCTGAAATGCTGTGCAACAGGTAGCAACAAGTACAACAGCTGACCTCTGCTCACACTAATGTGGGAGTGAGAGAGGATGGAGCCTGTAGGGAATGTCCTCGCTGTCCTTGCCCTTCTCTCTTTCTGGTGTGTCCTGACAGGAGGGAAAATGTGAGCAAGAAATGCAAGTGAGGGAGGTGAAGAGCCACATTAGCCAAATGGAAAGAGCACCTTGAGTGGCTTTCCACTTGTAGCGACCATTACGAGTGGATAGCAGGGAGATCGCTTTTTGTCCAAGGTCCTTTTCAGTGACCATACATGTTTGATGACCTCCTTGACTAGTAGCTGCCAACAGAGCGGTAATCCATCTTCCTCCTACACCATCAGAAACACTCGTGGATGACTTCACTGCTGCCCTTACTGAAAAGCCATATGCAAAACAGTGAGCTCTGGAAATGTGTAGAATATGCATAATGTTTTCCCTTTATGCCTAGCTGATCCACTGTTCTTGATTCACCTCGTTGAGAAATGAGAACACATGTAACCAGCTGATGGGCCATGACGAACAAGTCGGTTAGATAACCGTGGACGTACTGTACATACGGGTAAACATGTTTATCTGCCCTGTCTTTCTTGCAGCAGCAGTTATCTGAAATATGCACTATTAATAGTTAAGGTTCTGTCTGCCAGCCTTCAGTCAGGATAAAGAGCACAGGCTAAATTTTTCAGTACCTCAAATGTATTCACCTTCACAAACCAACATGTCTCTCCTCTTTTTAGCTCCTGAATACACTCTGGGAGTATAAAAATATCAGTAAAGCCTGGAAACGTGACTTTTCTTGAGCTTTCCTGTGAGGAATCCTCGATAATGGGAACCTGACATGTAGCGTTGTGACGAGTGATTGTTAACATATCACCACATTCACTGTCTTGGGACAGCAACTGTGGCCCAGGCTGGGTTAGAAGAGGGCAAACCATTATCACGTACTAATAGAATAGCAAAGAGGACCATCTGTATTTTGCACTCCATAGCAATTTCAGTCATCTCTGGGGTTTGGAATGTGTTGAAGACAGAAGGTAATAGATTCATTGCACACTGCACATAATTGTGAAGACAGGGATTATGTTGAAGGGGGGAACTCTGTGACCCACAGAATCCATATTATGAAAGCAATAAAAAGGAAAAGGCATAGACGTATATTTACACAGCTGGTGGAGCAGACAGTGAGTTATAAATGTAGATAGATAATAACTTGTCCTAGGAAGGGCAATGCCATGCTGTTTTACTAGATATTATTTCACAGCAACACAAATAACATAGTAGCCTATTTATATATTTGTAAGGGTGGGGAAAAATGTCAAAGCTGATTGCGGGTTGCAGGACAAAGGCACAATACCTGAGATTCAACTGGGACTAAACAAAGAGAATCTTCTCATACATTTTGGTTTGGTGCCTATACATTATTTAAGGTCCTGCTCATAATGTTTGGATTACACTTTGTGATAAGCCCACCCCTTTAGATCAGGAACCCCCCAAGATGGAAATAGCTTTTAAACTGAGCCAGACTAAGTGATGAGGGGTGACTGCATATTCAATATTTCATTCATTGTTATTTTTATCATGATATATTCTTAACCCTTTTCTGTCAAAAATAAATCAGAAATGATTTCCGTTGCTGTGTATCTCTAAGTTTGATATTGTACTGCTGTTACTACCTTTGGTGCAAATATCTATTCTATACTATATTCTATACTCCATGTGATTTCTCTTTGTGGTATTTCTAATGCATTTTATTTACTTGTATTTCAGTTCATAGGGTCCTATGTCAGAGAAAGTATTGTTTTGTGGAAAAATTAAAAATAAAAAGTTCAAAAAAAGAAATGATTTCTGGAAAAAAAATGTGATTATTGATGGCCATTATCAAAGGCAAACTCAATGCAGACACACAGGGCTGGCAGTAAGCAGAGCTGCAGCAGACAGACCAGCAGTGCCAACACACACACACACACACACACACACACACACAGGTGTGTCAGGCGCAGCAGTTCAGTGAGGTAGCCACCACGCAACCCCCGCTGTTTCCCGAGCGTTGCTATAAAAACATACCAGACGTCATTTGTGTCCCTGAAGCCTTGAGCCAAATTCTGTCATGACAGCGGTGGTTCCCTGTCAGTGAAGCAGGAGGAGAGCAACTGCAGCGCACCAGAAAACTACAGCTGCCTTTCCTCTGAGACGTTTTAATGTCGTGTGACACAGTGGCACATGCAGAACTTTTTTCATAGGGGTGGCCAGATGGGAAAGTTGTAAATCTTGGTGTAGCACACAAAAACCAAAAGCCATGGTTCCTTTTTTTCCCACTTCATACTACTAAACATCTGATGAACACAGTTAGTTAAACCAGCACAGAGGACATTCTAAGCTCCACAACAATCCTGATTTAATGTACATGTGCTACGTTACCTTTTTCCTTGACCAGATAAATACACAGTTTGGAGGAGTACATTGATTGGACAGAACAAAAGATTAACTGGGAACAGGCCTGCTCAAGTCTAGAAACACCACACAGGAGCCTCGGGGCGTTACCCGTTAACTCAGCTCTCCAGCTCAGTTCACTTCAGTTCTCTGCTGCTGCTCTCTCTGAGGCAGCAAACAGTCCTCAGGCAGTGCATCATCTAATCCTGCTTTCTCTAATATTAGGACAATGCAGCTGCATTCACCGACACTTGAACATTAACTAACAATCATTTTTACGATGGTCACAAGGGCGGCCAGTGTCATTTTACGGGGACCAACCTGCCCCCCTTGGCTTGACGGCACTACTGATGTGACGTGATGATGTTGTGCAGCTATAGCAATAGTCAGACAGAATTCCAGACCGGCATCCATCACGTTAAGTTAGCACTGTGCAGCGCCACATTAAGTCGAATGAGTCTACCGCCTGTATGTAACCTGTAGTTCATCCCATGCGTGCTTAAACCAAAATTTGTTTGTTTAACATGGTAATGATGGTATTGCAAAATCCATGCTGTGGTAGAACATGACACTGGCGACAATGACAAAACCAAAACACAACCCACCCCTAGGTCACAGGTTGGCTGAGGTCAGCTGAGGTTGACCACAGACACACACACACACACACACACACACACACACACATACACAGAGCAATTAACCACAAACCTAGGAAATAAGAAAGTTTTGAATTTTCTAGTGAATTTGGAAACAGCAGTAGAAAAGCATGTTATCACAGCTTGGATCAGCATGGTACAGCTAAAGTGGACAAACCCAGACTAATGGGAAAAAGTCCATTTGCTTTGGCGATAAATATTTTTTAGCATAGCTTGATATGTAGTCCATATTGACTGCTATTGTTGTAAAGTTGTGCGTGTTAATCTTACAACGCCATGCAGCATTGTAGCAGCAAATTACTTTTCGTTTGAAAAACGGAACTGGAGAACACCATGCAGATTCTTATTGCTGTGGTGGCTGAATATTCAGCTTCAGCTACCACTTGGCTGAGATTGGTGCATGAAAAAGGAAAACTTGATGAAAACACTGAATGGCCTTTATTCTCCGACAAGGGAGCATAAAAACCGGCAAACCAATTTAATCAGTTTGTGCTCAGCACATATACCACAAAAATCAATATTCTCCAAACAGAGTACTGCACGCAGTATCCCTGTTGTGCCATTATGCGAGTCAAAAGCAATCATCGTCCAATGTTCTTACATGAACTTGAAGACAAAACAGACATTGTTTGGTAATTTTTAACAGGGGTTTGACTGTCACATTTAAGACACTTAAATGAAGAGATGCAGCCCGTGGCCAAAGAAATCTTCTAAAAAAGAAATGGATGCAACACTGGCGGCACAAGGAGGAAATACGGAGCAGGCCTGTCCAATAAGATTTTAGCCTCACACAGCACAGGGTATCCATAGATTTAACACTTTAAGAAAAGCGCAGGTCCGAGCACAACAAACCAACAACTGTAGAATATAATCCAATAACCAGTAGAGCCCTGTGACAAATTCTACCTCTGTGAAGCCTACTATGTTCGGTCTTTTAACAAGACAGCCAAAGAGATTATTCAAATCTACGGTAATTTGGAAAGCTGCAGTTGGTGGTGGTGCTGCTGCATGGGATGAGGAATTTCACTTCCCAGACACAATTTCGCTACAACTTGGCAAGGTCTAAAGTAATCATGGCATCTATAACCCATGTGATTGCTAAGGACTTATGATCTTACAGTGCAGCTGAGAGCAATTGTTCTCGTAACATATACGTTAAGTATAAATATGTGTGAGTGGAGGTGTAAACTAAAGCTAAAAAAAAGTTATACAAGAACTGTCAAATGCAGCATGAGCTGCAATAACTACTGGTGCCTGGATGCCACGTGCAGCCGATACCTATGTGACGAACTCAGTACACCATATGAGGCTGGGAGTAAGATGAAAGGATTCAATAAATCATACTGACTGAAGAATATAGGCAGGGTATTGAAAGAAACATGCTGAGTGGAACATCGCTGATAAAGAACCAGTCATGGTAACTGATAATGCCAGAAAAATGATTGTATCTGGAGTGGAAGCAGAGACTATCCCTCACCTCGGGTGTTTTGCTCACACAATAAGTCTGACCTCATAGAAAATGTCTGAAGTGCTGCAGACTTGTTTGGAAGAGTGAGGAGAATGGTTGGGTTTCTCCATTGCAACATACGGGGAGCTGAAATTCTACAGGAGGAAGAGCAGCAACTGGCACAAGCACATTCAAGATGCGTCCGTCCGGTGGAACGGCTCCCTTGCCACTTGAGAACACTTATCGAAGCAGCAACTTGCTGGTGAACACTCTAAATGAGACACCTCTGCAAGGCTGTCAAAGCTCTGACCACTGTCATGTGTGAGGATGAGCAGCCCATGATGTCAATCATTGCTCCTCTTAGGCAAAACTTCAAAAGCACTCTTGAGGCCTCTGATGAATTTATAACTGTGATGAAGAAGGCCTTTAGCAGTAACTGTGGTGGACACACCTACATGGTCTCCCTTTATATTTCATCTGCTCTAAAAACTTGCAACGAGACTGAGAGGATATTCACAAGTGTGTAAGCTGTAGCCGTAGACCTGTATAACAAGGTGACGTCCCAAACAAACGCACCACCTTCTGCACTCAACACAGTATAAATTATTACAGTGCATTCTAACAGCTGCTAACAGTCTGCTAATGAACATATGGCCATCACTAGCTGTAGTCTGTGACTGCTGCTACTACACACTGTTTTCTGTCATTGTCTAGTGACTATACGTACTGAACTGAACCAACTACTGCAGATTGCTTAACTGTATTGAAATTGTATTTAACCATACTACACACTCTTCACTATTTAATCCAATTTTTGGGTTTGTTGTCAATGATAAACATTTGACCGATTCCTAACCATCACAGTGTACAGAGGGCATGGATAAATATAATATTTATAATGTGGAAAACTGCTTGCAATTCAAAGCACATTTCTGCTTTCAACATTACACAACATTGTATGTGCAGTTGATCATTTGGGATTAAGATTAAGAAGTGTTACAAGGGGAGTCCAAATTTCTTAGGAGACAACCCCGTCTCCTAGAAATTACGTTTATATCAAAACTAATTTGGAACAGCAGATATAGTACTTTTAGATGGAAGCTTGATTTCAAATAACTTAATGAGGACATGTTGTTAATTTGCATATTTACAGTATAATATCCTCTTGTAGCGACTTCAGCATAATTACATTTTTTTATGTTTAGGCTATGGCAACACAGCCTAAGGAACAGAACTGAATATGACCTTAAGATAATCCTCGCAGCAATAATGTTGCCATGATAGCAGAACTCACTTTAACAATATACCAACCTGTGTTGTCTGAGAAGCACGAAAGCTTTCAGTAAATTTTATGGTGAAGCAGATTAAAAAAAATTTGAAAGTACAAGTGGTGCCTGTCAGAGGCACGAGAGGTAAGGTCAGGAATCAGTTAAGATGGTACGCACTGCAAGATTATTTTTGACTTTTTTGCTGTGTTACATAGTTTTAAAATGAAGATGCATGAGGAAAGTTGGGGAGGTCTATCCAAGCATGTGTGCAGTATGTGTCTTCCCTGCAGGAAGTGACTGTCAAGAGGAATCCCCTCCCTCCCTCCCTCCCACTTTCCATCTCCCCCTCTCCGTCATGTTGTGAACACCTTGTTCACTTTCTGGCAGGGGGATGAGCACCAAGTCCGGCCTTGATTTGAACATTACAGAGGGGATTACTGTGTGGCTGAAAGCAGTCTGACTCAGCTCTATCCCCACGAGAACGAGCTTGGCCAAACTCCACGCCCGGGCTGACTAAAGTGCTGTCATGCACGCTTCTCAATCTGAGGTCTGGTTTTATTATTTTATCAATATTTAATGATATACTGTAAACGCTCCTAAAAGACTACTCTGTCATTCTTCAGAGGCTAAGCTGAACGTGCAGACATTTGAGGTTTAAAGGCAACATGAGCTGTCATTGATCTGGATGTGAAAGATTAAAATATTGTCTTTCAGATGGTGATTTGCTTTGATTAAAAAAAAACAACAGTGAAATAAAAAACACAATGTCTATTCTTCAGTCACAAAAAGTAACTAACAGAATGTAAATTTCAGAATTGTAATGTGCATCGATGATTGGTTTGTCAAATCACCCTGTTTTTGAGGCACATTTTCCGGGAAAGTGTGAGCTTTCCTGGAATTATATGGCAGCACAACAGCAATCAGCATTTATAAATAAGTGCTTTGAGAAGAGTGACAGCATTTGTTCACAGTAAGAATAATATCAATGGAGAAACACATCCATTAGGCCGGCTATAGATGCTCCTTCTGCTTTAAAGCCACCACAGTAAAAAGCATCAGGAATGTACATTTCAACTCTTTCTATATCGTTCAGTGCTGTCGAAGTTGTTGCCCATGGCCACATCACTCATGGTGATGTGAAGTGACTCCAGCTCCAGCCTGAAGCAGCTGCAGGCTTTCTGGTTGCTGATGGCCTCTCTACCCCTTAGAAATGTTCCTTCACTAGTTCCTCGTGCCACTCCATCAGAGCACAATGGCTTTTCAGATCGAAGCAGATATAAGCAATGACAGCATCATCACCAGAATTCAGATTAGTATTTGTATTTGATCATCCAGTAAGGTTTGGCTTTTGCTGTAAAAAAAAAATTATACTTATCATTATTATTATATAATAAATTAAATTATATTATATATTATATATATTATTATAAATTCTTTGTGCTCTTTCAGTTGTGCAAGGTGAAACTTCTATACCACTTATGGGGGAAAAAGGCTATTAAATTTTGTTTCTAAGCTAATGTTCAATAGGGATGGGTCAGAAAATGAAATTCAGCCCCTGCCCTGACCTCAATATTTTGTGTACTGCCTGTTATGCATTTGGAATATGGTCCATTTCATACGTTTTCTCAACATCCATCCCAAAACACTCTTCACACACTAACAAGTTACAGTTATTTTAATTCCTAATGGCTGCTGTTCAAAGAAGCAGGGATATTTATACAGCACTTTTCTTACTTCTTAGTCTTAATGACCACTAAAAGCACTTTACACTCCAGGTACCCATTCACACACTTTCATACAATGCTTGTTCTATACACAGCCGGGAATCGAACCGCTGACCTTCCAATTAGCTGACAATCTGCTGCACTTCTTGAACCACATTTGGTAGTGGTTACCAGTGGTTACAGGAGGAAGAGAGACAGCTACACTGATGATCCATGCAAAGTCGCTCCAGGCTCCTTATGAAAGCATTGGTAGAGCTCAGCCAATTGTAGTACAATTTATTTCAATCTATACCGAGTCTGTTGATTTGCTCTCTGACGTGATAATTTATAGATTTTGGAGGATACATACACAAAAACTGAACAGCTGCCAAAAAAGTGACACCCGGCAACAAGCCAGGACTTTGTTTCTGAAAGTTTCATGACAGAACAAAGTAATTACCACTATCAAACAAGTTGTAACATGGTACAAGAATTGATTTAATTGAGATGCTTCAGATAAACTGGACACAGCCATAAATTAAGTACAAACCTCAGATAACCTACATAGACCATGTGTGTTTCAAAGTGCATTGCTTATTACGCCGTCTCACATTAACCTCATTTAGATTTGTTATGCTCTATGTGTAAAATGTAAATAGTACATCTTTAAGGGTCAAAATTGAACCCATATGCAAATAAGGTTAAACTAAATTACCATACTACTAAATGTGAATGAATACATACATTAAATTATGAGGGACCTTACAGGACATAATATACTCTGCACCTCTCACATATGTACATACATATCCCTTTCATATACATATATTGTCAATGTTGCATATGTATATACTTACTGTAAACCATTAACAAATGTGTGGGTGACATGTGAAAGGAGAGCAGAGAGCTAAGTGCAGAGCTGCAGCTACAGTCATACAGATAAGATAATACATATAATGTACTTGTTTTACTTTTTTAAGACAGACCTCCTCTTACACATATTTCTCCCTTCTTAAAAAAATCCTTTGCAAAGACCTTCTCTGACTTAGTGCTGTACTGCTAATACATTGTTGGACTAATCATGGACAGTTAAAAGTATGGAAAGAAGGACATTCCCCTTTCCTTTCGAAACCTGGTGCCTATAGTACCCATAATGCAACTTGGTCACTGACAGATCAGTAGAAGATTGGGTTGTGTTAAACCAATAGTGGCTCATCTAACCTGCAGCCATTAGCTTCAAGCAGAGATGGGGAGCAGGCTGCAGAGGTCTACTGAGTTCACTTCTTTCTAACTCCACAACTCTGAGTTGTTTTCAGTTTCAAACTTCTTTAGCCCCAACCAACGCTGACTCAAGGGACAGCTCTTGAGGACATTTATCAGACTTTACAAAGCTTCCTCTGGAGACGCAGAAGGCTTTAAACAACTTTGCTCACATATGCAGTCAACACAGTGTGCAGAGACACACTTAAATGTGGAAAATCGGTGGAGTTCCCTTTTGAGGACACAGGCCTCTCCTGACTCCAGGGTCCTGGGTACATGCCCACTATGCCCTTGCAGTACTTCACCTATGAAGCACATCAGTCAACTGTTTGTAGCTACATGTAGCTGAATACTGAAACATTGCAAAACCAAGAAAAAGGGAATCACAACAAAATAATTTTCACCTGCTTCATTCTTTTCCTTTCCCAATATTCTTTGCGAGGCAACAGTGTCCCAGACACTTTGAAGGTGACACCCAGGCTGCCATCCTCCACAGCCCCCAGGCTGTGTAACCCTCAAATGAACAGGAGCCATTTCACTTTAATAATTAATTCAATTAATTAATCCACAGCTCTTTATGGTTGGTAGGAGCCAAAGGTCAGAACATCAAGCCACCCCACAGAATATCAACAGATTTCTTAAATTAAGCACATTATGTTAGATTAGCAATAAAGGGACAGGGACATTTTTAAAACAGTGTCCAGCAAAATCCAGTCTCCTCAGCCTTTTAAATATGTTGGCTCTGCTTGAACAGATATGGATCGGCCCTTCTGTATTCATCTGTCAAACCATTGCTGTGATATTTGTCTTTTTTCTTGCTGTGTCCAAATAAAGAAAACATTTCTTTCCTTCTTTTGGGGATTTTGGTTTGCAAAGCACCACTTCTCAACTGAACAGCATGGTTGCATCTCAGATCATCAGCTGACTGGTTTCTGTAGATGGCACTCTTTGCCAGCAACCAATTCTTGGTATATTTACAGAGTAGGACAATGCTAATTAAAGCTATTTAAATAATTATGAAGATACACTTCAGTACCCACCCTTTAAATAAAACAAGGGGAAAGGCTTTTTCTGTCTTTGATGTGGCAACAAAAAGTAGGAGCTAAAGTCTATACCGCTGTGTGTTTCCTCTTTAAGGCAACACTCTCAAGGTTTATGTGAGGGCATGGTTGTGGAGACATTGGTGATCTGAGGGAGCCTGGTTCACTCACACACAGACATCAAGCAACAAGGCAACTAGAACCAGACCGCACTTGCTGGGCCCTGTGGATTCTGCTCATAATTCAGAATCATTCTGAATTCAAATGAAAAACTTCAGTTAGAAAAGAAATAATGAAAAAGAAAATTTATTCCATGTTGGTCAAAGCTCGGAATGTTATTGCTCGGCCATTTTTCTGCATTTATTACTGCAGGGAAGAATTACTTGAACATATGCTGGGTGCTATAGTAGCAGCTTTTGGTATTCAAGCATATTACTTTCAAAGTAATATGACAGAACAAATAGCCTTAAATATCACACTATACCAGAGCTGTGCAACTAGACCCAAACCCACCGCGTTCAAAAACAGTACTTGGTTTTTGGTTGGTTTTGGGCTGGTCTGCTGCCGGAAGTTGAGGGCTTAGACTGGCTTCAGGTTTATTTATGCTCAAATGTCTTGAAGCAATTTCTCTCTCGAGGATGTTTACGTAAACAGCACCTATAAGTTGTTAGCTGGTAATTACAGTAATTCCAGTATTGCATAACCAACACACAATTGCATTGGGGAGAGGGAAAGAGACAGAGTATCAGATTTACTGTGGTTTGTGCAGCCTTTTTACAGACAAAGCTGTGACACATCCTGGCTCCAACACATGTGCTGAGTTTGTCAGTTCCCCCAGTCTGCTCTGTGCACTTATTTACATGAGTGCATGCCAGGTGCATCTCTCACTGCCTATGCATTTAAGGGAGGATGACACAAATAATAGGAGATGTGTTATCAGAGGTTAATTAAGCATCAGGCTAGATTTACTGAGGTTATGCAAACTGCATCAGTTTTGCGAGGAAAATTCTCCAAAGACCATTTGTGAACTGGATTTACAAAGAGCCTCAGGGAAGGTTGTGGTGGGGGACAGAAATGTGATCATGTGATCAGAAACGCTCATCATTTCTTTTCTGAGCTCAGTGATCTCATCCTACAGCTGCACTGCACCTATGAGCTCTCCTTCACTCTCAGATTATGTCCTGGAGGAGTGTACCGGGCACAGGCTGGTTAGCTGACTACATAATGAGCTGCTGTCGTGGTAAATCAAATGCTGAATACATGCACATTGTGGCACAATGCCATTTTCTTAGTGAGTCTAGCCCAGACTGGAGACAATGCATTGCAATAGCCTGGCTAGATAATAGCAAGTAATGGAAGAACCAAAGTGAAAATATGATCCTGTGTAGAATTTGAGTGAGATTTGGCAGTGCCATTCTGCCTGCTGGGATGGGTCTTTCAAACATGGATGCAGGTGGGTTTGAGTATAAGTTCAAAGTCTGTGCAGAGCTTTAGTATATAGTTCAGTCACACAACTACACAACAGTCACAAAATGTTACCAGTTAGGTCTTTCAGACAATAACTACAGCATGCCACAGAGCTGCAATGATTAGTCAAATGACATAAAACTTATTAAACTATTCTCACAATTAATTAATTTCTTTAATAACTTTCAAGTTCCCTGGTTCTAGCCTCTCAAAGGTCAGGGTGTTATTTGATCATGGATGTTAGTAAACAAAATAAAATAGCAATAATCAAACTAGCAAGAAATACATCACCTCAGGCAGTGAGACCTTTAAATTGTCATGTTTCTATTATATTTTGACCAAATGATTAATGAAGAAAATAATTACAGAAATAGATTTGGTTTACAAAGTAATGATAAATAATTCTGGAAAATTCTGTATAGAGTTTTTACACTGGTATATTTAAACATACACAGTGTTCACACTGTTCATTTGAACAGATTTGGAAGTATACATACGTCCCATGAATGAAAACTGATTTATTTTTCCCATGGATACATTGCTGAAATGAAATGTTCAGCTGGAAATGCATCCATACTGCGTGATGCTGGTTCACGTCAGGACAGGTGTTGAGTGTGACTACAGCCTCAATGTAAATCAGTCACTCCTCTCACACCTCACAGTCTCCCTTATTACATAGTCCACCCCCCACCACCATCCCTCCCTAATCCCACAAAAAGATGAGAAAGCATATTAAATGGAAGTGAGGCAGAGTTGCTACTGTTGCTAATTGGATTGGAGCTGGTGGGCATTGGCTCTGCGGCACAATGGGAGCAAACGAGAGTGAACGGGCAGATTCTCTCTGGCTGACGTTACAGTTATTATGAGGCACGGACAGAGAGGTAATTCACTCAGATCAAATGGATTCCGCATTTGTTTTTTTAATCTATAGACTGTAGTGTGAGGGTGGCTCAGTTAGCTCTGGAGCCTGACAGCAAAGAGGTTCTGGGATGGAACTCCAGCTCACTGGGTTCATTCGGAGTTACTGGGCAGATTTAGATTTTACTTTCAACGCGAGAGCTACAATCAGGTGGAAGTACAGAAAGTGAAGTTCTGCACTTTAGAAATCTGCATACTCAACATAATGACGGAAAAAGGTTTATATAGACATTCCAGTAATTAACACCAGTGCAAAACATCTGTTTTTATGTATGGACTACAAAAATGGAGGTTGGAAGGCATCGAGTATTTAGATCACATTTGGAGGAAAATGTTTTGAATCAAATGTCTAGCCACTTGCACAGTAAGGCTTAAACGTGATTCATGCTCTGATTTAATATTTTTAAACAATGATCTTAAGAATATGACTGCATTCAGCAGATATTTCACTACAATGTTTAAAAAGCTATGCCAGTATGATCTTGTGTGCCTTGTCTTTTATACCTGAAGGTCTGAGCATGCAGATTTTAGTCTGCGCTTTTTTGGATTTAGATTCGAGATGAGAGAAATAACCGTTTCTGAGTTGAAAATTGATTTTTTAAAAATCCTATCAGACATGAATGTATTTCCATTTTTTCCCCCTGCCTTCTTTCTTCCATTCTTTAGAACTTTTCTTGTTCTATTCCCCACTTCATCCCTGTTTTCTACTGTGCGTCTTTTAGCCCTTCAACATTCACCTGAAATCATGAAAACCAAGAAAAACCTGCTCTGCTCAGGTGCCAAATCTAAACTTAAACTTGCAATGCTGCTCCATCTAGAATCTTTTGGGTTGAAAGATTCACTTCATGAATGCCTGAAGGTTCTTGTTTAAAGTCTGTAGACTTCTCACTGACTGGTCAGCTCAGATTCAGGAAGTCCCATTGGATTCCAGTGGCTGAGAAGCTTTTATACAACTTTTATACACTAAAAGAAAATTCTTCCTTGTTAGGATCAAAACACAGCCACTCATGCCAGGAAACAGTTATCCTCCATAAGGAAAACTTACCCCAAATTTTAATATCAATTCTTTAATCAGCTGCATGTTAAACATGCCCCGTCTTGAACCTCTACAACCAAATGTTTAGAGTTAACTATGAATCACCATCATAAAAGCCTGACTGAGCATCACTAGCCTACTTAAGTGCCTTTGAACATTGATTGTTCTCACTTGCTGTTGTGCATAATGAAGTGCCTTTTAGTGGTGATGCGACCACTTTGCTTTTGGGAAAAAACATGAACAGACTGAAGTAACTGCCTACATATTTTCAGACTGACCTGAAAAAAATCAGTTGAATCAGTGAATTTGAAACAATTCATGATTTCCACCTCTACTTCCCCGCCATTTGCTGGCATTGATGGATTGGTGTATGACCTCCACCTGTAGATCAGCGGTTGTAGGAATGTGCTACATCACCGACACAGAGATGTCAACGTGCCCCTCTGCATTTGCAAGTGACCTGACAAAGCAGGAACTCATACTTCTCCATAGAAGGGAATCTTTTTTTATCGGGAGTATATTAATACTGAGCCTCAAATATTAAAGCATCCCAAATATGCATTCAGTCAGTCAGACCAGTCAGTATATAATTTTATTTTAGAACTCAATTAGGAATATAGTTTAATGTAAAAACATATTTAAATTTTACTGTTGGATGACTCCATATTTCTTTCTTTGGTTAACTAAAAGTTAAATTCAGTTGGTCACATCAAGACACATTTGCGTGGTCGACATAATGCCACTACTGTAAAATTCTCTGTTGTAATCCTGCTGACAAGACAGAAATTGTTTTATAATCCAGTAAAAAGGAGTTTGGAAGATATGATTAAGCAATGCAATAACCAACGCAGCGCAGCATTTTTTTGGGGAACAGTAGAGTGACTTATGATATTAGCGTCTATTCTGCTATGAAGAGAGCACACCAGGCACTTGTCAGTGCCAATGCTAAGGGATGGGGCAACGCAGAGCTGGACGATTCATGATACATACCCTCCTGACAGCGTTTAAAACAGAGCACCCTAAATTATAGATATTAGCATGAATTATCAATAAGAAAAGGGTAACGAGACCAAGGGCATCGAAGGATAAAAGAATCACCAGGCTCATCACCTCTTTATCACTTAACATGCTACACAGCATGTGTGCTGCATGAGGAATGGTTGCCCCTCACTTTCTTCCCCTCTATATAACAGAGGTTTATGTGGGACTCATGGAATATTTATGCAACTAGCTCTTGAGTGTCCAGTCGGACCAGGGGAGTTGGTGTTGTCTATTGTACTCCCGCATCACATTTTAACAGCCCTCACAAATATCAGAAGAGGGCCATCATTGTTGTGCAGTTAAGAAATCAGGTATTATTTCTGAGCACCATATGAAAGGGGCAACTGTTAGGGTTTTTTAAATAGTGTAAAGTAAATGTAAAAAGTGTGTCTCTGCATCTGAATTTATGGGAACTGGTACACACAGACTTAACTGCTGCAGCCGCAAGGGGTGGCATCCAGCCTTTTGAGCTTGTTGTTTATTTGTTTATTTTACTGATGATATCAAAATATTACTGATGTACCATTGACTAAGTTTTCCTACTATAGGGGAACCTAGATTCAAAGCCACCATTAATGTTAACTTGTGTTACAGTGCTTTTAGCATCCATCAGTTTCCACTTCACAAACTTTACTCGGATAAAACGAGTTAAGGCATTGCTGCTCAGACCTTGGAATCGCTCAGAGACGGCACCATTCCCTTTGTCTTCCTACATCCTTTCCTTCTTCCCTCGGGCAAGCCAGCACTAAGCCAGGGTTGCGTTGCAGAGACTGGTTCTGCCCTCAGCCATTCCTTTTGTCCCCAGACTGGCATTGCCTGTCTCCTTATGTGCCACCACAGCCTCTACTTTTCTTGTGGTTATTATAGTGATGCCTTTCTAAGACACCTCAAGGTCACCTGGAGCTGGTTCCTGCAGGTGTTTGCTTTCCAAAACCATGATAAACTCCAGGCTACAACGGATGAAATGTATAAATGGGTTCATTGTGAATGCAGCTTTTATACTGTGCCTGTATTGAGTGAGGTGCTGGGTTGCTTTGGAGCCAGTGTACCTGCAGCACGGTTCAAAAGACTGAGCAAAATGTACAAGGAGGCCACATGCCAGTAAGAGCCTCAAACATCAAAAGGTAAAAAATGATCTTGACTGTGGAACTGCTATGTAAATGCAATTATTGAATGGACTTGGATGAATGGGCTAAAAGGGGGGCTATAATTATTATATTGGAGACCTGGTTAACCCACTTAGGTTTATGCTCATTCTTCTGGTTATAATGAACTATTCACTTCATCACAGGTTTTCAGATTCAAGCTGGGGGCAGAAAAACTGCAAGGAAAGATGTTTCTCATGATGCTTCCTTTAAGTCCTTCAAAATAATGTGCTATTCACTCGCCCAAAAATACAATCCTAACATTAAATGCATGGAGAATTATAGTGTTCATAATGTCATTGTTTGCTTTAAAATTCAACCTAACTATGGCAGCCATTAGCATCTGTTTTGTCATTCTATGATATAATTTTCTCTGTGTGAAGAGTTAATTCTTCATTTACCATGAAAAACGCACAGCAAAACTTACTACAACCAAGTGTCCAAGGGGAGAAACTAAATTCACCACTTGTGATATGAGGAACACTCTCCATGCGTGCACTGTATGAGCTCACGGAGAAATTAAACTGTTGTTGTGTCGAGTGAAAACAACACCTACCTCGTCTGTAGAAGACACCTGTCGCTGCACTCGTTTCAGTCCACAGAAGCAGAAACCGCAACCATGCCAGCTGTGGTCAAATCCTCAGTGACGAACTCCTAATCTCACTCTCGTGGCGGCGCTAACTAAGATAGCAGCTAACTAAGATAGCTCGCGCACAAGTGAAAAAAAACACACGTTGCTGGCGGTAAAGAGTCCGAAATAACACACACAACGGAGCGTATGAAGTAGCAAACAGTCCCACATTAACGAAACCACACGGTTAATACTTTACAGCAGTCCGTGACAACTTTCTCAGATACTTTGCAGTGTAAAAAAAATCTTTCCGTCGTCGAAACCATAACACGTTTCTCCCTCCTTTTTTGTTCTCGCGAGAATTGAAAAAATGGAATCATTGTGGGTGTTGAATGAGCCTGAGAAAGGCTAATAATATATATATATATAGACTGTAAATTAAATCAATGTCTAAATAGATACTAGGAAGTTAAATGATTTATATATGAATAATAATAAATGCCCAAAAATAATTAATCAATTCTGATCAATTCCTTAATATTAATTGAACAGAAATATCATCTTAAATAAAACTGGTAATTATCCCCATTTTCCTTTTAAGATGAAATATATATATATATATATATTTAAAAAACAGAATACCTGTACTTCACCAAAATCAGGTTATGACAAATGTGACAACTTTCACAGCAAAATATTTCATTAAAACTTCCCCAAACAAGTCTTTGTGATCTACTAATCCATTGTCCACTGTGATTGTGTTCAAACCAATTTTCACAAAAATGTGTCTGTTGATCTCACAAAAAAGCACATGTGCTGTATTGCACATGGAAAAGTGTACACTGCAACTGCTTGCTTTCATCCCTCCACTTGACCCACACCCTCTCAACATGACTCTCATTAAAACCATTGTGAATCCTCTTCTCTTTCAAATAAAACTTATTTTACACTGTACAAATGGTGTGTTGTTAGTGAAACGGTATATTAAAATATTAAAGCAATCATGTTAAACTCCACATACTGAAAGAAATTGGAGTAGCTGGAGAGTGTGTGGCGATTCATATGCCCTACATTTGTAACTCCATGAGCATTCAGCCATTTCATGTCATGGCAATGTTCTCCCTGCTTCTTTAATGACACAAATATTTCTTTGTTTTTACTGCTACTGGAGAGAGCAGATAATTTGATGACTGATGAGAGCTATTCAAAAGCACTGGGTACACTTCCCATATTTGCGTGCATCCATGTAGACTCGGTTGGCTGTAAATCCTGAGCTGCCAAACTTCCTATTAAAATATATCTGATGGCATTCACGGTGTCAGTATTATTTTCACAGCTAATCTGCCAAACTGATAAGGTGAGGGAGTGAGTGAGCAAGTGGGATGACACTAACAGACTCTCTGTTTAATCAATGATCTGTACTATTTCAACCCCCTCATTCAAATAGCTGCTGCCTTGCCTCCAACAAAAATCTGATATATTTGCATAAACACCTTATCATTTAATTACAGCTGAGAGTTCTCCAATCGTGCCCCAAGATTATGCTTTTGTGGAGGCCTCAGACTAAAATGATGAAAACCTGGGAGACAGTGTGTAAATGAAGAATATACAGACGGGAGACAAATCAAAGGAAAAACCAACCTAAAGTGTCTTGGTTAGCAGAACAGCTTGCACCTTGGCATTGATTCCACTAGTCTGTGTACTCTACTGGAAGGATTAACACCAGACATGGTGTTTGGTGTCTTGATGATGGTGGTGGAGAGCACTGTTTAACCTGCTGGCCCAAAATCTCCCATATGTGATCAGTTGAGTTGAGATCTGACTGACTGAATGCCAAGGTCATAGCATATAATTCACATCATTTTCAGATTCCTCTAGCAATTCAGTGACCTACTGTGCTCTATGGAATGGGGCATTGTCATCCTGGAAGAGGCCACTCCCATTAGCATGGAAATGTTTATCAAAGGATAAAGGTAATCAACCTTGTGTTGATTTGCAGTGACTCTTCACTCTAAAGGGACAAGAAGAGACAAACCATTCCAGTAAAATGCCCCCACAGCATGACAGTGCCACCAGATCCCCACACTGTGGTGGTCAAGCATTCAGGCCTGTACTGTTCTATTGCTGTACATCACACATGCATTCGCCTACTTGTGATGACTCATCCGTTCATCTGGTCAGTTTTTTCCACATCTCTGTAGAGCAGTGCCTGTGGTTTCTGCACCACTGAACTCTCAAATGTGCATTCATCTTTGTAATGACGGGTTTATACACTGCAACCCTGCTATAATATGCTTCTCTATATAATTGTCCACAGGCCGTTCTGGCTGACACAGTCTGATCACATCCTGCACCGACATTCTACCTCACTTGAGGAAGAGTTTCCCCTCATGTTTTACCTTAAATATCACACTAATGCATGAGCATCACAGTCATCATAGCTTCTCTACTGACCATACTTTCCCCTAAGTGTACTGGTTTCTTTCCCATAGATCTAAAATCAGATGTCCTATTAATCACTGTTCCTATTGAGCTAGTTGAGCAGTCTTTGAGACTAAAGTTCCTGCCATCCATGCCCCAACAGTGAACAATCTTTCAAGCCACTTAGATCTTTCCCTCTTGCCAACTTGATACAAAATCAGAATCAATTGGGCAGCATGGTTATACATACCAGAGAGTATGACTGGATGTTAAATGCTTAATTTTACCATGCAGTGCACCTGCAACATTCACCCAAAATCAAAACTGCAACTCCAGCTTGGCAAAAGGCAACACATGCACAACAAGTGCAGATTACACACAATCCAAAATTTTTCATTGGAATGGTCTTTGAAAAACTTTGATTGATATATTCCATTTTCTTTACTACATTCATTCAGGGCAACTAAAGCAACAATTTGATGAATATGTTTGGGCAATTGAAAGCACTTGCCTAAAGTTAAAGAAATATTGTGTTGGGCAGATATTATTGAAGTCAATATGGTACTGGAATGTAGCAAAAAATATTATTCGTGGAGTCCATGGAGTAATTATAATTCTCAAAAAGATGTATATAAACATAATTTTGTGAGATGGGTTCAACTCTGACCCAAAGTAACTTTTAATGCCTCAAATCTATTTTTTATCCACTCATGTGCATAAGTACATAATTATGTATAAGGCTGTGAGCTCTGTCAGAGCATGTCTGAGTGCACAGCACCAGCAGCAGCTGCTGTTGCTTGCTGGAGACAAGGTACATCACAAAGCCCCAGAATGTGAGATCCATACATTACACACAGATTTGGAAGAACGGCATCAACGCATTTTCTGTGTCATCAGCCATCTGCATATCACGAGATATAAGGATGGATATAATGATACTGGCTTCCTGTTATCTCCAACACCTGAGTTAGTCTTTTCATGTGTGCACACTAGCTACAGGATTTGAGAATTCAAAATGTGATGACACCATAGTCCCACATTTTTGATGCTGACTTGGCAGGCCTGTATCGTATGAGATCCAACAGTAAGAGAGTCTTCGTATGTGGTTATAGAGGATATGGCAAACTATATCTGCATATGTTTGAAAAACATGGAAATGAAATAAAATATAAAGAGAATTAAATCTCTAAGTAATTTATGAGTGTTCAAGAAAACATGTGTATGCTGTATCACTGATGTCCTATGATGCCTGTATAATTCAGCCCAGTGGGCATGAAAATCCCAGCAATATTGTAACATTCATAATGAAGGAAACTTGGGGAAGTGGTGATAAATAAAGAATGTGTGGGACATGATTTACATGTATATTCGTAATTTATTTTATTGGCATATGATGCCAAAACTCTGCATGATGCTGTAGAGTCAGATGGAGTCAAACAAATCAAAAAAATGTTTCTGGATTAATAATAATGTGATGCTTGTTCTTCAAACAAGTTCACAAAGGATAATGGGGCTTCCTGTATTGTTAGTTTAACTCAGTACCAAGAATATACTGTAAATGAAATAAAGGTGAGTATATGCGCTGCACATTGTGTGCAAAAAATGAATGTGGTAAAAACACTTTAAAACTCAAACCTGATATCTGTGATTTTCATATGAGAGAGTGATATCCACATTATCTACTCCATCTGAATGGCCTCATTTTGAATCCTCCCTTGAAACTCATGCAATATGATACTTATAATCTGACTTTAAAAAGACTTTATTGGTTTTGATTTTCACTTGAACCCAATGTTCCAGCAAAAAAGATGAAAAATAACTCGTATTAAAAAAGGTTTTTCTAACTTTTGCTCAGGTGAATTTATTAACATTACTTAATAAGGAAGGAAGAGCAGAGATTTAAACCACCAAACCTGCAATGATGGGAAACCTAGTCTAATTCCAGTCACAGCCATCTCATCACACATTTTCATACACCTTCAAATTGGGCATCTGAACCTTCCATACAGCAAAACAATTGACAAAACCATTGCAAATATTTTTTGTCATTTATATTTACATGGGTATACAGCCAAGAATTAAAATAAATAAATAAATAAACAAACAAACACACAAACAAACAAAAATGCCATTAACTTGTTGGCATCTCAGTATTTTTGTAAAGAACTTGCAAGAAATATGAAATCCTGGAAAAGGACACAGGCTGTAATACAGTAAATGAAATGCAGTTATAACACTATATACTGTATGTACACCTCTTTAACTTTAAATTAATTAAGAAAATTTGGAATATTTGAAATATTTGCATTTTTAATCAATCCAGCGCACTTCTCAGAAAATTCATTTTAATTTCAAAATGCAAAATTAACTCCTCTGCTCCCCCGTTATTAAAAACACACACTTTACATAGACTGTGTGTCTCTTAGCAGCAAGAAAAGAATTTTTTCTCACAATTTCATGGTTTTAGAAGATTTTTTTAAAGGTGTATTTGTGATTACAGTGCAAGGTTAAGGTTATGAGCATCACCTTCAAAATTCTGTCAGAGAGGGCAATCACTTACAGTAATTAATCTTAACCATGGGTCTGATTTCAGGGGATGGAATTAAAAAGTATTTACACCCTTGATCCAAACATTGGTGTTTCACAGTCAAGTATGTGTAATTTGAGTGACAGTAAAATATAAATCAGCCAGTGTTTTTGGTTTAGTTGTCCTTGGTTTCCAGCAAAACAAAACATTAGCCTTGATGTGGTTACTGTGGCCTATGATTAATTTAAAGCTGCACAGCCTTAACATTCCTTATTGTAGCCAAAATCAAACAGAAAATACCCATTGTGGATTAGTTCTGCCACAATGAAGCAGCAAATTTAACAAACTGGAAATGTCGACAATTCAGGCTTAAACAGAGGCTAGACAGTAAATATTTGGCGCTGCACTGAATCGTTCCCCACAGTAAAGTCAAGCAGGTTGTTGTCTCCACTTGTTCGACAGTTTTACACCAGGAAGTCAATGCTGAGAGCTGTAATCTAAATTGTTGACCATTTACTTTGGGAATTATCCCAGCTGGCATCAGTGAAGTATTATTTCTGCAGAGAAAACCCCAGATATCTCCCACTCTGATCAATGCCTACTGTGCATTCAATCATAAGCATGTGTCCATTCCACTCAAAGCACAAAGCAATTACAAATGGCTGCAAGTGAATTGAAAGATGGAAGGGCTGAAGTGGTGGCTGTTGCAGATGGATTCACATTTAAGCTGAAATTAATGGACCCCCTGGCTCGATAAGAATTACATTTCATAATGTATTTTCACAACAACCTCCTGTGAGCTGAATCCACAGACATCTTATTTGGCAAACATTGCTGCTCCCCTTTAGGCTTCTAAGACCAGGGGGACAACACAAAAGAAGGTTAGGCTAATTTTCTAACATACCACACTCAGAATGACAAATAGGGATGGAATGAAAATTGGCCTAACTTTAGTTACATTTATTGTCTAAAAGAAATAAAGCTATAAAACAAAACAATATTGTTTTTATAATTCTGTTTTGTTTTTTGACATCACCAGTTAAATGTAATGTTCTCTTAAGTTGGCCATGTGTTCTGGTGATCTTGATTTGTTTTTGATAGTCATGTTTTAAAGCTACATTCCAGATAAAGTGTTTCATAAATTGAAACAACTGAACGGGCCACACACATGTTGTTTTCCACAACCACCTCTTTGTTAAAACCATGAAAATGAAGGTCTGCTTTTATTTATTTGAACCCAAACCATAAACTTCTCCTGAACCTGTTACCATTCCACAACCTTCTCAACCCTCCATGCTCCAACTGCTTTTTAAAATTATAGTTACCATGATGACAGAGGGCCTTGTATGCCTGCCACTGGCAAGAAAAAGTAAGTAAATGACTGCCAGCCAGTTGCTACTGGGATATATTTTCTTCTCATTTACTGTGTGTCTAGTAGGGAGGGGCTTATTTTGGGCTGGCTGGATTGGGAGGCAGGTTAGCTCTTTTTCCGGTGAGTTGGGCTGGCTGCTAACACTGTGTCTACGCTGTGTGAACAGCACATTAGCAGCACAGCTTCACTGCTCCATCTCCATCTGTGTTGAAAAAGGATCTATTCAGATACAGTATTTAGTGTTGGTCACCTGTCATTTTGCAGAACACAACTCACAAACCCTGTAGTTATGTGCCTGAAACAGAATAGACTTGAAGGATAAAATATGAGCCACAGGGCATTTATGTGTTCATTAGCACATGTAATATGTGAGCCATTACTCAGCCTGTATAAACACATGTTTTGGTTAAAAAAGACAAGTGCACATTGAGAAAGACCTAAGGCAAAAAGAGAACAAGGCAAAACAAATTTGCCCAGTTTGAGAAAAGGTAGCCGAAACTGATAGAATTACTTAATAAAACAGCAGGAGACTCATTGACTGAAGGGCAGGAAGTAGCTGAAGTTACAAGTGTTAAAGGTGTGGCTGAGTACTGGGCATCCCTTCTCAACCTCAATTCTCCTCCATGTTTCATCTCTTAAGATCAATGTCACTGAACACCAAAGAGTTCAATAAGGCAATAGTTAAGAATGTGTAAGGTATGATTATTTGAAGTAGAGGGGAAATTCTTAATGTATGAGCATGACCTTTTGTCTTTCCGCTCCGCTCTGTAGTAGGTTGTCAAAGTAAGCCTGACACAGATCACCAATCAAGCAGCAAAGCTGGAAAGAGCCAAAATCAGAAGGTCACACACACATCCACAGTTGTGGAATTTGGACTTTTACCCCTCGAGAATTGTCAATGTTCAAAAAAACTTATAAAAAAATCATGTACAATAGTTCAGTTCATTTTTGGTCACTAGATTGCACAGAGCATGTCTGGAGCCTCAGAAACACTACAACTGCCCCTTAGGACAAGGTTACCATTGCTCTGTTTTTAGTCTCAACTAACTCCTGAGGAAAATATTGGACTGTTATCTACTTTTTTACCACTTAGATGCTAACTTTGAGTTTGTTTGATGCTTGATTGATGGCATACCAATGCAACAGAGCTTTTCCTTTGGGATAGAACAGTTGACTGGCTGTTGGAAGTGGGGTTGATGAAGACTGCAAAACTGAAATAAATCATACAATAAAACCAAAAAATGAGTCCAAAGCTACATTCAACTGAAACTCAAAATAACTAGCTGTGGGAGGCTAAAAAAACTTATGCTATTCCATGTGTGTTCATCAACGAGACAGCTACCTTCACATGAAACAGCCTTTTGATTCAGTGGGAGTGTAAAAAATGTACTTTAGTGGAGATTCAAGTACATAGCTTTAATCATAAACTGTTCAGCCAGATATCCTTTAAATGTGCTCCAGATATTCATGGCCTCCAAGGGATGAATTGTAATGTGTATCACAGCAGGATATTTCCAGAGCACTACCATGTTCTCCAGAGTTCTCTCCATTTTTACCACTCAAATTAAACATTTTCATGAATGTCAAACCCATTACAATGGCTTACAATAACACAAACATTTCCACTTGCAAACAAAAATCGGGCATTGGCTCATTGTGCCGAAGAACAAATCACATTTTCCAGAGGGGAAAAACCTTATCAAATATAAGTGTTGAGAGTAGTAAAATCATCAGCATGGTGATCGTACTATGTGATAGTTCAGTATCATCAGATGTAGAAAAGGACTGCTGCCTCTGAGGGATGAGCGACAGTGATAGCACTGTCCTGTTGGCCCATCCTGGGAAAGAGACAGAATCTACAGTTTGTATGAATAGGAGGAAGAAGGATATAGCTGACAGTTTAATGGGCTGAGTCTAACCCAGCTTCTCTGAACATGTTCCTGTCTGGGGAAGAACAGAAATATACAGCAAAAGTAATATACTACACCAAATATTAACATACTAAATACCAAATATTAATACATTGCCCCTTAAATATTAATACATAACAACCAAAACACAATATAATGCACTGCAAATATGCTTTGAATGCCAAACACTGCTCCTTTTATTTATGTTTCAGGCACTGTACATCTGTAATGATGCGGAACACGTTTGGAGACGAAGATCTCTCTATAGATTAATTACATCAAAATATGATACAGTCATTTGTACATACAGATGCACGCATTAATGCCATCAGGACAGAGAATATTATTTTAGTTTGAAAAAAAATCCACTATCTGAAACAGAGACTCTAGTCTGAAATTTGAGACTTGGTCCATTTGTGTTGACTGGATGTAGTGTTTCTACAATTTACTTATATTCTCCAACATATGATTACAACCACAACAGCATGGCTGATATTGTCTCAATCCTATGAGTCTCTCTGTGTGTGTGTCATGTATGTGTTGATTGACGATCACTGCCCCCCCCCTCCCTAAGAACAATGGAAAACAAAACCCTGTGAAATGATGGATCCAGTTTCATTACGTCAACACTTTTCCTTGGTTTCCACTCTGCAGACATTAGCTGAGTCAAAGAAACATAGGCCTTCTCTAATCATCTCACCATGAAGAAAACACATTAGAGTTCACTTTTGGATTGATCTTTCTATTCATCTACAAGAATAGTAAGACACAAAGTACACCTGCAGTTCCACCTTGATCAAAATTCAGCAACTCACTCTGTATTTCATCCTTATCTGTTGGTATTATGTAACTGCTTCTAAAGCCAATGTTTCATTTCCAGCATGGCTCAGCATGATTGGCTCCAACATGGATCAGGATCAGTCAGTTGATATATCTGGCCATGCAAAACCTGGGTCCATTATCAGGTATTTTGAAAACGATGAAAACTGGACTTTTATTTTCTGTTAATTCATTTCTATGGATATTTCCAAGGCTCCATAAGAATGCTGATGATTTGGGTAATTCTCATTTTCTTTGGTGCCCCTGTTAGACTAAAATTCAAGCAGATTGAAATGCTATTAACTATGCATATGCAACACCCTTAGGCTAAAATGTTAACTTTTTACACAGCATTTCTTATCATCTAAATCATTAATAAAAGCTGATTAAAATTTTAAATTTGCTGAGCACATTCATGCTTCAGAGGAGATAAACATGGTTGGTTTTACATCAGGACAAACTATTTGACATTTGTTGCCTCACTCATGCCTTATTGCTAAATAAAGTAAAGAAACATCACTATGTTTTCATATACTATTGTACCATCTTGCACTTATTTATTTTTGTAGCTGAAAAACTGATTTTTGTGAATTTTTTTCTTTATTTCAAAAAAGGTTGGGGGCAATAATTCATACAATGTCAGTGGTTTTGCAACACAAATCATATTTTTCAAGAGTCAGCAATATACCAGCAACAATGCAATGTGGCGTACACAAAATGTTTTGTACATATTTTAGATTTTCTCAAATTTTCTTTGATAAACTAAATCACAGTCACACATTGGAATCCTAAAGAAGTTATTTGTAGTATTTTATGACCACAATTATGTTCAGCAATCACTACAGCAAAATGTTCAAACTGAACACAAGTAAAATGTCTGCGTTTTTTTCCTACAATAATACCCCCTCTTGCAATAAAATATCCACTTGTAACATCGACAGCATTAATAAACTTCTATATGGCAACACTTGGGAAAGGTCATCATCGTGGTTAGATACAGAAAAAGTTCACAGCGACTTGAAGCATGAGACATTCCGTTTTTGCCTTGTTGACATTTAAACCTCAATCTCAAACTCACTTTAACCAAAGTGCATTTGATATTGAAACCTAACCTCACACAGGACCCCAGTATCCAGCATCGAAGTCCAGCACTTTGTACAGCAGTTACAGTTTCCATTACACCATGATTGGTGAAAATATGTTACTACATTTAAAAAAAAATTAAAAATAAAATGGCAGACTTATGTTCCCTTTGTCACAAGCTCCAGACCAAGTAATAACATTTCTCATTCAGCAAAGCAGGCAGGGTGGCTCTAGAGACAACGTTACAAGGTTTCAAAGATAAACTGACCTTTATTTTTAAAATCAGTGGAGCGCCTTTGACAAAGTTCTCCTTTTTACCTGATGGCATTTTAATGGTTCCATCATGTGAATAACAGAGGCCTCAATTAATAATTCAATCACTAAAACTGTCAGATCCCGGAACAGTTTCATGCCTTCAATCAAACTTCCCCCACTCTTCTTGGATACCCCTTAACACATCCCTTTGACTGACACTTGAAGAGCCCTCCTCTCATTAAAGCAGCCTCCAATATTCTGTTTCAAGGAAACTGTGCCTAATTAGCAAAGGTAGATGTTGTGGACGTGAGGAGGTTCCTACACCATCCAGGTTAGGATAAAGCTTTGAAGAATACACAGGGAGGTGTTTCCAAAACTGAGACACCAACTTGTAGAATTCAGAGAACCGGGGTTATGCGAACAACAGCATAGGCTATGACAGTGTTGCAGTCCTTTTCATCATTTATTCCACATCAAACACATGATCCCTGCAATCACTATATGAGAATTACACATCCCAGCCCCATGTCGAAGTCTAAGAAGTGCTCTCAGGGTCAAGAACTTTGTTGACTCTGTTTGCCCTTCACTTACTTCAAATCCAAACTTAACACTTAAGCATTTAATTGCTTCTACTCAAGAATCAACTCATCCAAGTGCATGAAGGCAATCTTGCGTATACAAATTTAGTGTTGAAATCTAAAAAGGGATGCATTTGAAGGCAGTGCTCGGTGAAAGAGCGCAGTCAGGATGACAGGGTAAGCTCATGTGAATATCAGCTTTAGCAGCTCAAGGATGAATTGAAAGCCCATTACAAAGACAACTGTTGAATATTCCTCCAGTAATGTGCAACGCTGTGGTGAAAAATGAAAGTGTTCATGCTTACAATTATATCCAAAGTATTAACAATTGAAGTGCAACAGAAAAAAACTGCAAATCAACACACTGCATAATCTAAACAATTTGAACACAACTGATGCTTTGCAGTGTTGGCAGGAAACCCTCTCCTGCTGCCGACAGACAGTTTTTTTTATTCATCTCTTCATCTCTCCATGTCTTTCTTCCCCGCCTCCCTTCTCCTTGAGCCCATTGATTAGCATGATTAAGTCTCATCAGCCCAAATCAACAGCGTACCGCCCCCACCTCCCCACCCCCCCAGGAAGAAGCTCATCAGACATAACTAATCAAGTACAGCTTGATGCTAGTTTCCAGCCAATCATGCGTAGCCTCTGGCGCTGTGAATACATAAGGCTGATTTGATCAGCCTAAATTTTTAATCAGACGTTTGAACCATGGCAGTTATTTTCTCAGTTGTGCTGCTCTTTGTTTTGCTGAGCTGAGGTCAAGAGGAGGTCAGGGTGACTTTGGCTGGAAAATAACTGATGTGACTGCCTCCTCAGCAACTCGTTTTTCAGACTTAACTTGTTGTTAGCCACAATGACGTACAGCATTAAATGTACAGCCATTAAAACCAGGTTGATCGGTGTATAGTCAGTGGCTGAACAGAACATGGCTTTTTCCACTTAGTATTCAATATTTCATTGTAGATGTTGCTGTTACAAATAACAATACAATGTATGAAAGCATAAAATCATATAAGTGGCAAAAGGTTTGTCATCATCCAGCCTGTCAGTTTGGGGCATAAGAAAATGTAATACTGTGGAAGTTAGTTTTTCTATCAAAATCCATTACGAAGCGGAAAAATATCCCATAACTACCAGCTTCCTGTAAACCAAATCAGTTTTGTAGAAACCATTGTTAATATTGGACAAAAGAAACATTTGGCCTGATTGCAGCACCAGCTGAAATTTAAGGGGATCACAATAGTTATTTCAATCAGGAGAGACTTCATTCTGAGTGAACAAATAAAATGTTTTATTGCCACATGCACAAACAAGAGAAGAAATGTGACAGATGTGAAAGTTTTTGGCACATAGACCCCAGTGATGTCAGCATATTCAAAAAAGAGGGGAGGTGAGGTGATGCGTGGTACAGGAACACCCCCTGGGGTCTCGATGCTGGTGGTGATGATGAGAATGGAAGAAGCCAATGCGGAAGATCTGTATGTGATGAGGAGTGGACTGGGCACTGGGTAGAAGAGTGGAGATGAATGGGGAGGAGTGTTGCAGTGTTTTGCACTGAAATGACAGCTGACTAGAGAAGAGAGGAGAACAGAAAATCTGATGGCAACTGAATGATTTGCTGATTGCAACTGCAGAATCTAATTGATTTACCAAAAACACCCAGAGTCAGCTGATTCGAGAGCATGGTGAGGGAGAGAGAGGATTGTGAATGAATGAGGCATAGAGATAGTCTTCCTGACTGAACTTACACAAAGCTTTTGAAATTCATTCTGCAGGTAACACAAGCATTGATCGCACAGAGAACAGAACAGAAATATGGCCAAAAGTTAAAGTTCAGCAAAAGAGCTTCATGTAAAAAAAACAACAACACAGGTCTCCCACATTACTGACAGGGCAAGAATGATCATGTCAATAAGTTTGCTTGGTGAGTATCACCTGTTTTCTTTTTGTTCCTGTCAAAAAAATCTGTCCATACAGTACATGTCAGGGTACACCTCAATCCAGATTCATTTAATTTTAGATCCACTCTGCACTTCTCCATCCAGTGACTGTGCTGCCAACAAAGTGCCCAACGGGTCACAGTTGACGACAACTGTATTAAGGCATCAGTAAATGAAAAATGAACAACTCGTTTCAAACCACGTTTCTATTGTGTGGGATATAGGACAAGTCTTACTTCCAGTTTTTTTTTCAACTCTTCCAACATCATCAGGTTAAAAGTGATTTTGAAAAGTCACACTGTTACACAATTTCCCCTCAAGGTTCAATGAAGTTCATTTTACCTTTAACCTCAATGATGACGGACAGTGACCCCCATAAACGTTGCAGAAATGGAGACCGCTGACATTTACCCTGATGTGTCAAGCCCCATTTGACGGCACATTTCACAACTCCGTAGCTTCTTATTTCCTGGAGTCAGACCAGTCTCCTTTCAAACCAACACTGTGGACAGTGAGAAAGAAATAGCATTAGGAAGTGGATTGATCTGCAACTGCAACATTTGCGTGCAATCCTGGTTTAAGTTTCCGCAGATTTATTTTGGCAAGACCCCTCCCCCATTCAGATGGCTGTTGGTGTTTACCATATGAAGCCTCTTGAAGCTGAGCTCTTTTAAGTGCCACATTAAAGAAAAGATACACAGGCAGCCTCTGAAAACTGGCACGGTTCATGTTTACTGTTTCTCTCTCAGATATTAAAATCCAACTATTGAATTTACCCTCCTCAACTCCTTCCTCTGCCCTTAGCATTTGCTATTATTCCATCTGTTTGAAAAGCAGAGACCAAAAATATTCCATTATGTCGACTGTTGTATCTGTTTCATGTGCATTCTTAGCAGACAGGTTATGAATACAAATTCCAACATACTATTTTAGTCTCAAGAAGACACCAGAAGTAATAACGTATCTATTTCTCTCTCTGGGAACAATTGGAGAAAACATCTTATGATTTGGCACCTAGAGTATGTGCAACACCTGACCTTTCCCTTCCAGAACAGTTTTATGAGATGCCATCCTAGGCTGCCACAATTTTGCCAGGTAAACGAGGCAAAGCGAACAACTGATATGGAGATGAGACGAGGTTGGATGCCCCCCGCCCTCCCCCGCAGGGCAGGGGTGAGATTGAAGGCTTGCATGTGGGAATGCATTTAAAATGTTTGTGTATTTTCTTCCTGCCTGCGTCGCTGACCTGCAAGCAAGACCTAAATCAACCTCAGCAAATGAACTGAACAATGACTGACGTTTAGCAAAGCACTGTTGGCTCCCAATTGGCTGTTTGTCATCCCGCAGGTCTCAGCCAGAGGCGATATCTATCATATACATTCATATAGCGACTTCGAAAACATAGCATAGCAAAATCTTGAACATGCTGTAGTTTTGTCCTGATAGTGGAGAGATGAAACCTCAAAAATGAATTGAAATAATTCACACTCATCTTTAATGACAGAAATTATAATCCTGTGTCCTTACATTTTTTTAGTGTTTAATATTAATACATTAAAATCCTTCTTTAGTTTCAGATAAAGCCTTGGTGATTGCTTATAACTTACAAAAATGAATTCAGTTAAATATTATTTGGAAAGAACTAAACATGACCTTGTTGACTCAACTAGCCTTCTGAGTTTAAAGGCCAAACAGTTTGCTTGACCCCTGGAATGGGTGGAGGCAAGCTGCTACCTATCCTGCAACTGCTGTGGAGGGGAGACTTCATGCAGACCAAAGGGGGATTTATAGTTCTGTGTTAAGAGCTTACGGCATGGCTTCAGAACCTATGGGCCATGTCAGAGAACTCTGATTTGTAGCATTGGCTCTGTGCATTTTCATTCGACGGGTTTGTGGTGCCAGTGGAGACTGTGAAGTGCGCAAACAACATTTAGCAGGTTGAAGAAATTCTCTTCCTGATCCTTTCCAGCTACACACGTCAGTTCATGAAGCCAATTCTACTGCAAACTGTCTGTTCTCTGTGCGATCACTGCTTTCGATCACAGTGAACAAATGAACATAACCACAGTGATTGCACAGCTGTTGGCTCCTATTTGGCAAATGAGACAAGTAAAACTGAAAGTTACCGACATAACTCCAGTTAACTCCAGTTCTTTAAGTGAATGTGTTTTACCGTTGCTTGTATCACAAAGACAATGAAAGAATTACTGCAGTTAACATGTTACAATTTGTTTTGACACAATATATTTGTACAGTGTCTTACCAGTGTTTTGACAGCCAGACATGATAAAACGACACATGGCAGAGTCTCCACACACCTGTAACCTCATTCCTTGTGCTATGTGAGTGTTTGTATTTTACCTTAACACCCTGATGAAGGCTGCCACACAAAGCATGCTGGTGTCAACCATGTATTATTAAAGGCTTATTATTATTATTATACTCAACACTCAGTGCCTAGGCTTTTTGTTATTCATCTTGTTTGCAATTGCTGTGGCCCCTCGAACACCTTTGTTTATTTAGTCTGATTTGTTTATGAAGCAACGACACACTCCAATTTTTCCTCCTTCTTTTGAAAAAGCGTGAGGGATTTGATCAAGCCCCTCTCAAAATTACACCACCAGCTTATTCCGGTTCACTGGGAAACATGTCACATTACAGGAGCCAAACACGGTCTGCCATTTCACTTCTTTAGGGAACATGTGGTTGGTTATTGTCACGTTAGATTGAGACTTGACTGTGAAAGGCCAAAACAGGAATGTAATTATAGCATGTTAAATTACTCTGAGTGAGATAGTTTGGGGATTTTTTTCCAGATATTGTGGGAGGTTGGGTCCAGCAACCATTAAAGATGTAGTTTTACATACAGTAGATGCAGTGCTATAGGCCACAACAGGTAAACCTGTCTCCAAAAACTTCTGTTGATTTGCTGACAAAAGCGTATTAGTAAAATGCTCACAGATTAAATATTTGTAACCCCATCTTTGCCATACAACATCCACTGTTAGTGTTCTCAGCAATATTTCACTTCTCTTATGTTTATGTTTTGACACTCACGTCAGTTTGTCAAGGTTTGGGAAAGATCCTCATCTGGTTGGATACAGAAAAAGTACTTTCGTTGACAAAACCTGCAGCTGTGGAAGTGAACCACGGTTTTGCCATCCACCCCAACCACCTCCTGGATTCTCTGCTGCCAATAATAAATGTAGTGCCTCACGCATTCATTCACTGAGAAAAAAAATGGCCTCTGAACATAATCCAGCCAGTGATTACACTGTCAACACAGTGTAACTGGGAAAACAGTTTAATGGTATATGAATGTATTTTCAAAGAGACAGGGTAGTTATAAATTACATTGTGTTTGTATGTGGGTGTCAATGTGTGTGTGTATCAGTGTGTCAGAGTTTAGATTTTGCACAAGCTCCACTCCTGTAAATCTGTCACACAATACTAAGGTGTGGAAAAGCTCCATTGCTTTATGATTGCAGCAACTAAGGGCCAAGTGTGATGGTAGAAACACACCCTGCGTTAACTTAATGAACTCTTGTGATACAGGCAATTATTTTTGACACAGTAAACCATCTATCTCTCTTACATTTTAAAAAGCTCCAAATAAATTTGGCTGTCGAGAGAGTGTAGTTTCATTACCACACTAAAATTAATCTCCTTGCATGGCATCTAATGGACAAAAAAGTTGCCTGTAAACCGCACTCCATTCGTCAGGTATTCAGAAAATAGAACTTTTTTTCGCCCCTCTTATAATGGGACTTTCAAATAAATCATTCATAGCACCAAGCTAAATTAAATGCAATAACTTTCCAATGGTTCCTTTTAACCTGCTGTGCAGATGGAGTGGGCCATTCCATTGCTATGGTGCATTTCCTCAACAAAATGTAGCTATAAATGATCTCCACACAATACTGCCTTTTTAGTTAATGATTTCCAGCTACGGCTCGGAGAAAATTGATCAGGGTAGAAAGGAGAGAACTTGGCGGGTTGTTTCCGCTGCCATACGTGAAGACGAGGTATGTGCGTTATTACAGGTGCCTGATCGAGAGGGAAATCTTTCTCTTGTTACTTTCCTATCTGCTTGCTTTCTTCTCTGAAGTGCTGTCTGTATATTTTACTCTGACAGTAAAAAACAGCTGCATTGTGATGGCCAGCTTCCAACACTGATGCAATTCAGTGCTTCATCCCTCAATACAGACTGCTGCTGTCCTAAAAGTGGACAAGACAAAATGTTAATTTGTGGCTTATTTGTATCTTGATGTGACAGTGCCATACAGCTGGGCTGGCTATGTCAAGCTCAAACAGTCAGTTACAGCTTTAGCTTTTAAATACACTTCAGTATCTGAGTTGCTGAGTGAGTGATTTGAAAATATAATTGTCAATACTAAAAAGACCCCTAACCCCAGATTATACCTGGCAGCTTGTGCCCAGAAACAGGGAGAGCAATCCTGTGATCACTTGATTAAACTCTACTTTATTTAGGAATTTTTGCCATTTCAGCACACTTAAACATATAATAATTGATTTCCTACAAGTAATGAATTAATGGTCAAGTTCCTAGGAAGTCCTTGATTGCTGAGGCCTGCCCAAATCCACAAACCACAAGCAGCCTCAAGAGGTTTTTATGTGGACTTCCAGGCAGTCCACCTGAAGAAAATTACTTAATGGAGTATAGTCCATGGCAATTTGGATGTTACAATGTAAAAAGCAAAAAAATAAAAGCTGACAATAAAGACATTTCAAAAACAATTGAAAACCTATCCTAAAAGTATGAACCTCTAATTGGCAGATTGCAATGGAATTTTCTGAGCACACAAACGGTCTCCTGAAGAAGAACCCTTTTCAGTTCTGGACACATACATTACATTAGTGCTGTTCATTCCACCTCAGAACAATGTGCCAACTTTGCACATAAGACATTTCATCAAACATTCGGCACATTGCATCATCACTGCGTTTTAAAAAATTTATTTATTTATTTATTTTTTTTTTACAATATTGTGCTGTAGTTACCATTGCAGCCTCTAGGAACCACTAGTGTCCCTTAAGCCTTTGCATGTTAATCATATCTCCTCCTCGCTGTTATTTTTCAAACCTTTTGTGTCTGATGCATCTATATCTGCTATTCGTCTCCTCTGTTTACCTGTCTCCTTATTTTCTCTGTTTTCCCAGAATGCATCCTCTTCCTTTCTTGTACCCAGTGATCCCACATTCTTCTGTCCTTCCTATAATCTGTGTACTGGCTGTTGTGAAGCACCTTTACAAGCATCCAATGTGTCTACCACAAGAATAGCTTCAAAACAAAATTACTGCACAGGAGAAGTTGAGTGTTTGACAAAATAAAAAATAACCCCCAAAAGTTGGCAAGTGGTAAGGGGTAACTGTTGTTGTCATTGTGCGGTCTGATGTCAGTGGAAAGCTGTATGTGTGAGAGAGGGACACACTATGATTTCAAAGGTTAATGCATGGCAGAAATAGAACATGAGTGGGTTTGATAATCACAGGCAAACAATGGACTGGTGATGCACCATGTCAGCTTGAAGATGCAACAGTGTGTGTATGTGTGTGAAAGGCTGGGGAACAATTTGTTCAAGCAAGCGGCTTTGTTAGTTTGATGTGAAGGATGGATATGCACAAATATTAACTTTAAGGATGTTAGTGCATTTGGAATTTTATAATGCAGTGTGCTAATGTTTTGCTAGACTTCGGGTGCAGTGTACCATGTCGAAGAATTTCTGCGCATAACTTTGCAATGATGAAGGTTTTCAAAATATATAATTGACTAAGATGCACGCAGCAAACTATTGACCCCGTCTCTCATTTTTTGGTCCTGTCAGTAAAACACAGAACACACCACCCTTTGAATTACTGCAGTTTGCAAAGCATAGCTTCAATAGGTATTTGAAGGTGTTTTTAATTACTTTTCTGATAGACACTGGCTTGCATCCCTTCTCATATGGTGGAAGAAATCAATTATGAGAATCTTAAAGATTAGTTCTGCATTAATTTTAGCTAACATTATATCACTGTCGTAATCCAGTTTAAGTGGAGATTGATTTGGAAGTTTGCTGGTTTACTTTGACAGCATATAGGAATTCATGCAAATCAAGATATGAAAAAATAAGATGCATAGTTTAATATACAATAAATATTCACCAGTTCAGTCAGAGACACATGTACAACAGAAATACTGTCAAAGAGCTGTCAATTCATAGCAAATCATCTTAGATTTGGTGGAAAAATTGATTTGTTCAAGAATTTCAAGAATTGTGCAGAGAAAATGAATCCCCCACAGTATAAACATACATTATTGAACACAGTTTTATTTTTTTTTAATCTTTGTTAAATCAACAACGACAACAACTTATAACATGAGAAGGAGGGTTAGGTTAATAGGTTATGTCCCAGTTCCATTAACTGTATCCACATTTCCCTGAATTGCCTCTTTTCCTTGCATCTTAGTTGCTCTCATTAAATACACAAGGAGAGCTGCAAGGAAGATGTGAGGTGAGAGGAATCAAGGACACATGTTTTAGAGAAATGAGATGTTGAATTGTGATCTAAAGCGACCTTCATTTTTGAGTATGGTGGCCCAACTGGGTCACAGCTGAATCACTTTTCATTCAGCCTTAACGGGCATATTGTACCATTTAATGATGTTGATTTGCCCATATATGCACTGTAAATACAAAAGGAATGGAACAGCCTGGTGGATTTTATTAAAAATTCAGCCACATGTCCAAAATGTTTGCAATCGTCTATCTGCTTATATAAAAACAATGAATATTCATATATAGATTTTTTGTTATAATAATAATAATAATAATAATAATAATAATAATAATAATAATAATAATAATAATAATAACAATAATAATAATAATAATAATAATAATAATAATAATAATAATAATAATAATAATAATAAGTGCACAGACCACAATAAAAGACTCCTCCAAAACATGTAAAGTTATCTCATTTAACATATCTTTTAGAAGAGAGGGTTTGATATGTAAAATCATATTAAAACAGTGGTATGTTCCTTTAAGACAACAGAGAATCTGCCCCAAACAAATGTTTCAGTTTGTCTCCACTTGGGATCAAGCCATTTAAACTAAGATGCACTCCAAATGGCATTGGAAACTTTTTTTTCCTAATTTCTGTCAAGTGCAGTTTAAAAGTATGAATATGAGGCAGACTCTTACTGTGCGTTTGTGTGTGTGTGTGCATTCGCGTCTTTGATCTCCTTCCTATAGGACCGGCTCTAACTCACAGTATGTGGCCGATCCTCTGGTACAAGAGCCACCGAAGATGCTACAGGCCACCAAACCTTTGCATAAATAAGCTTGTGGATGTGAGTGTGTGGTCTGTGTGTGTGTGTTTGTGTGTGTACGTGTATGTGTGTGTGTGTTCCTGACAAGCCTGTGTGGGCTAATCCATGCACGCTCCATTATCTCATCTTCTTCAAGCACCCCTTTGAGTGGGGTTCAGTCTTCATGCCACCCGCTCTTTTTGCCATGCATTATGCACTGTTCCACTACATATATTTATTTATTACTATGTCTTTCAAGATCAAAACAAATGGCAAATAGGCTCTGGTGAGATAAATATTGCAGCAGAAGTGGGAGTCAGCTGGGGCCATCAGACTGGAGGTGTGTCTGAACAAAACAGATCATATCAAGGTAGATTTTGTAGCTGCTTGTCAGTGGCTCCACGGGTCATCAAGTGAGGGAAGTCTGAGAGCGAGAGAGGCAGACAAAGACTGAGAGGGAGACGTCTGATGGAATTAATTAGGAGTCTTTTGCTCTTTTCAAACAGCTCCACTCTGACCTCTTTTCTCTGTTCTCTTCATGCCTGGAGCTAGTTGCAGCCACCCCCCCATCCCCACATACATACCAGGTTACATACTACAGGATATATCTGCAGTACCTCCAGGCAAAGGCCTGGGGCTGCGAAAAGCCAAATGCCCCACAAAGCCCTTCTAAAGAGCTCAAGAACTCTAAAGCAAAATGTTAAACTCCCAAAGGTAACATCATGTACTTCTCTACTGATAATTACACTGGTAAATCAGTTGTTAAAGAACAACCTGTTGTTAGCATAAATAGCACTTGGTAAAGTACCATTTACAGCAGCAGTGATGATGAGACAAACATCCTCCTCTCATGCTGCGAAGACTGGAAACAGCACTTGGTTCTCCAGTTCGCAGCTCAACCACAGGAAACCTGAAGAAGAAGGTAGATAAGGCAAAAGAGTCCTTCACCAGTAGTGAATGGGAGATCAGAGTATGCAGCACATTTTCCCCTACTTACGGATGGGTTATAGGATATATTTGAGTAACCTTGGCAACACATTGATCTTACAGTGTAGAGCTCACTGAAAAAATGACAGACAACACAGACTAATTTCTTATGTAGAAGTTGGAAAGAGAGACCACAATTAAGTGAGAAACACATCAGAAACACCTCTTCATATAATACAGTTCACAGCTGTTACTTAAGTTTGATTTGCGTTGTGTTGTATTGTGTAGGTTGGACAAGCATTAGTACAAAATTAGAATTTCAACTGAGCAGTACAGTAGCAACATAATTCATTTTAGTGTCTTTCTTTGTAAAATCCTTGTGTAAGAATGGATGATGAAAGACAGGGGAAGGTTAGGCTCATCATGCAAGCCAAATATTTTGAGTTCTATGGTTAGTGTATTTTAATGTCTGATGAATGCAGCGCACTGAACAGAGCTGAAAATCATCAGTTATCCTGTTCCCTAAAGATGGATTCTTTAATTCCGGTTGTTGTCAGCCCACTGCTTCAGCTTACACCTTTTTGTTTATTGTTTCACTGCACTGATTGGCTATGGTCCTGAGTCGTAACTGATGCCCTTGTGCTCACGAAAGAGGTCAACCATGCCAACACTATTGCCATCAGCAGAACCTTTAAATGCAGAAGTACTTTTCGGACATAACAACGCTTCCATTTTCCTGTATTTTATCCTGTTTTCTCTATGCTTTTCAGCCTCTCTGAATGGAAATGTGGTCTCAGACCTTTAGACTGCACTGTATACACACACACCAGTGCTAATTGTCTAACGGACCACTGAACTTCGAGTAGTCCAGATGGCCAGTCTGCCCTTGGGTCAAAGCTGTGGTAACATTGGGCCCCAAAAGTCTGTTTCTTCTTAACCACAAAGGCAACAGATGAAGACGCTGTTTATTTAGCAGACACTTCTCTTCAAATCACCAACATCCAAAAAGATGACTTTTACTTTGCTGCCGTCACATTGTATCAAGCTGTTTGTCTGGGCTAAAAGGGCATTTTTAGTTGTTCTCCTCTGCCCTTTTTAGGCAATTACTGAGTCTGTTCCCTGCACATCAATCACAGATTTACAGACAGAACAGGCTGCAACGGACAGTTAGGCCTGCAGAAAAGATTACAGTGCCAGCCTTCCCAAAACCTATACCTTCCGAAGTTGGGAAACTAGCAGCAAACAACATCACATACCTATTGTGCATTAACCCTACAAAACCATATCATCTCATCATTCCAATTCATCTAACTGTATGTTACTGTGTGCATTATCCACCCAAATAGATCTACATATGTACAGAGTACCTTATATACTTCCACAATTTGTTGTGCTAACCATGTACCATCTACCACCTGTCCTGAAATCTTGAAGACTAGCAACCAGCGAGGGACAATCATTGTGTGTTTAAGGAATGATGATGGTTTATTTATGTGAGAGGGGATTGTGCGGTTTGTGAAAGGGTATAATTAAACAGGAAGTTAGAATTGATCAACCAGGAAGACGGTTTAAATCCTCATTCCTTGATTGGCTTACAGCCCTGAAAATAAAGCCCTTACCTTCTCTGAGCTTTGCCAGCTGAATCGAAGCTGCACTGGAGCATTCAAATCAAGCGACAGCACTTTCAGGACAGCTTTATAGGCAGCAAAGTAGTCACGGTTTTTCCACTTATTTACCTCTTTTTTTCATTTGTGGAAGTAAATGATAATGAGGACAACATTACTATTGTTTTTCACAAATAAAATGCGGTGTGAGCATGACAGTGTGGGACATGATTTTACAGGTGATTATTCTGTGAGCTTAATGGATACACACAGAAAGTGTCTCTTTTTCCTTGAGCCAGCAGTAAAGGAAGTTTAGGTACACTGGAGGAACTGTATGCATGTATTTGTTCGATCCTAATACTTTTATGCCAGGTACTAAACAATAACTAATGTAACTGAAACATCTTGAACAGGTTACTTGCAACAAAGTTTCCCACATTACTCTTTACCCCATCATGTGTGTTATCTATCACAAAGTAAACCCTCTCAGTGAAATCCTCATATTCGCAACCCTCATCAACTATCACATGATGGAAAGAGAAAAGCAAACTATGAGGTAGTCTGGCAACAAAGAATGCAAACTCTATGTGTGATGAAAAGTGTTTTGCTGCTGCTAGACAACACCCCCCACTTTTTACTGTTTCAAAGAGGTAAGAGGTGATTGGAGTGTGCGATCATTTTGGAGTCTGCAGGTTTTCGTGCTGTTGAAATGGACTGCATTATACTGAGAGGTGCTTATTTATCCTTTCATCACTGAAATGAATGGGACAGACAAAATAATAAAAAAAAACCTGTGAGAATAACAAAATACAGTTCACTGACAGCACAAACTGCATTCTCCAAAATGATAACTGCTGAATTAACACCTCTCTAAAACAGTTTGAAGAGAAACTGACCATTAAAACCCTCATGAAGCTAGGATTAATTACAGTGCTTACAGTGGACTAGACTACATTAGTACTAGCAAAGTAGACCTAATAAACTGGCAACTGAGACTATATTTAAAATGTATTCACCTTTTTAACCTTCTCAAAGAGGTGTATATCAGCAATGTCTTTTAAGGTAGGCTCTACTGATTGATGGCCACCAACTGGACAAGAATACAGTGAAGGTGCAATGAATCCTGTCCACAGAAAAGACATACGGCAATGGCCCACCCAGCAATAAAATATTGATCTTCTCTTAAAGCTGAAGCAACATGACATGGAAGACAAAACACAGGATCAAATCTATGGCACAAGACCTGGGATAAAACTATGGTTGGGGAAAAGGGATATCATCAAAACCAAAAAAATGAAAAAAACCCCAAAAAACATCAACGTACTGGAACCAATAAAAGCACATTGCTGACATGGCTTTGGACAGGTCTTCCTTTGTGGACCAAGGGCCACAAAGGTCCACAGCCTCTTCATTCATTCCCAAGTCATGTGAAAACTTGATGCATATCTGGTATGACATTATAGGACAGGTGCATGAAACCTCCAATACTGAAATATGCAATGACTGTCATGCTGTCCCAAATTTTCTTTTCCTTCATTTCAAAGACATTTCAAACATGGGTACTTTCATTAAGCCTTCTTTTTTCCTATGCATTAGTTAACAATAGGATTTCCTTGCTGAATGTGGGGTTATTTAGGGTCATAAGCTGAAAAAAAGAAAGCATTATCATTACATTTACTCATTTTGGAAATAAACTTTTGTCCAAAGCAGCTTACAATCAAGGAGAGAGACAATCAAACATTTAGAGCACAGTTACTCAAAAGAGCCGCATAAAATTTTCATCTGTATTTGGGATGCCTGCTCACCCACATCGAGAGGACCATAAGAAACTCAAGTGGTTCAAGTGACAAAGTCAGAGCAGCCACAGACAGATGTAGAAAGATATGGCTGGCAGTAGCAGCTCTGCAGCAGCAACAAGGCTGGAGCTTTTGAGCCATACTGTGCTGTTGCTATTCTTCTGGCTACACTGATGCAGTGTCCTCGAGTTCTCTATTCTTTTTACCTGGAAATGTGGGGTTTTAGCAACATGAGGGCAGTTTACAGCCAACAGTTAAATTCATAGACGCTGCCAGTATTTTTTTCCTTTCTTCTTCCTATTTTTTTTCTCATGTTTGTTTTCATTTTTGAAAATATTAAATTCATTATTGCATTGCAGATGTTGCATCTGCATCAGCCAGTTTCATTTATTGCAAACATCCACATATAACATAAGTAAGATTTTTCTGGTGAGCAAATATAATGGTGAAACCATTTCTACATAATCTCGAACACATCTTTGGCATTTCTGTACTGCAAACATATCTGTCAACATACACACTAATACCGACATATCTCAATCTGCAATGAGTTATTTTTGGCAGTTTCACTGTTGTGTCTCTTACTAAATGTAAAAACAACATATGAGCCATCTGAGATGCTGAGAAACATTTCATACAGTATGCAAAAAAGTTTTTCAGTTTTACCTTTCCACTCATGAATTTCAAATACAAGCATAGGGAAGAACCACGGCTGCTGAGATGTTTTATGGTTTTACGTTACAGTACCTCAATGTGCTCAGTGAATGAAGGTGATATCTATCATTATTCTGAAATCCTTCAGTTGGTCTTGGATTGAAAAATCACTAAAGTTACTGTATGTGAAAGGTGGTCATGCATTCTTAGAATCCTGCTAAGAACCTTTAAACACATTGTTAGTCACTGACTTAGTAATATTCCTCCACTGATGATGGGAAGCTATCCTAATCTCTAATGAAGGAGCAGTGACTCTAAAATATGAGACCACCTTCAACCGCTTTACCCTGCCATGCCTCAGTCTCTCAGCTAATCAGACTGCAGTCTGATCACACACAGACAACTTATATGAAGCCAAGACACATTGGGCCATGTCTGTGAAATCTTGCTTTTTCCATCTTCTTCAAAGCTAACCAATAAGGAACTGGGAATATAGTAATATTTCAGGTTCAAACTCTCTCACACAAACAGCTGTTCACACCGTCTTACATCAAATGTGTGTTTGATGTCTCTTACATGTGCTAATATAAAATATTATTCTCTCATGCATATATATTGTACATATTACACCTTTTTTTAACATATACTGTTAACTACATACTCTATACTGTGTCTGTCTCTTACACACACTATCATGGAAGCTTATTGCCTGCCTATAAGTGTAGTTCTCTGTGCAAAGAGAGAACAGCGCATAAAAAAAAAGCATGAATAAAGATGTAAAAAGGTATAGCAGTATGCATGGAGGAGTATTGTAATTTGTGTATGAAAGTGTGATAGTAAATAAAAGAAAGTATAATTGTGCATGGAAGAGGGCACTGGTGGTGTATCTATGAGAACATTATATTATGTGTGAAATCACGTATGAATTATCTCTCAAGGAGCCTCACATAGAACTAGAAGTGCTGGAGAGATTACATAATGCTTCTAGTCTGGGAGCATCTTGGAAAGCCCCCCAGGAAGAGCCGGAGGAAATGGCTGCGTTGCCTTTCTTAGCCTGCTGCCACCACAAGCTGAACTGGGATAAGTGGCTGAAAATGAATGGATTACCTTTCTTTTCTGGCTGTATAAGTAAATTTGAATCCTGCTTTCCATGTTGGCTACTGTAAAAGCCCTTTGAGAGTTACTGAACACCAGCATAGTTATACAATTGCCCACCAGAGCCATGTAATGCAATGTAACACAGTACTCAGGTGGTCCATCTACATCGCATGCTAATTTTTTCTCCACAGTATTAGTCATGTTTTGAACATTTGACCCCCCCCCCCAAAAAAAAGAAAGAAAGAAAATAAAGCAAAGAAAAATTAATATTCAAAGTTCTATATTCAGGAGACCTGCAGTATTCAGGGACATGGATGCAATATGCAAAACAATTCACTTCAAAAGGTATTATTAAAGAGCACTTAATATAAAACATGATCATTCATTTGTGAGGAATTATGGCCAAATAATGTGACCCACCTACTATCTCACAGAAGGCCAAATGACCTAAAAAGCAACAATGATTTATTATATCTGTGATGTAATACATATTAATTAAATATTAATTTGCAAAAACAAAGTGCTGCTCTCTACTGCTAAACTGCTGCCCTGGGAACAGCCCTTATTACCACACCTGTATATCTGTTAATCTTCTCATCTTTTTCTGTCGGCTACTGTTTGTGGTCCTCCTCTCCAGAGCATCACTCAGGAGTGTTCACAAACCCAGTGCTGAATGGCTTAGTTGGGAGGAGTAAATGTTTCAAGAGAAGGTTTCAAAGACACTTTTTCAAACTGATTTGAACAATCCACCATTTCAATCCAGCTCTTAAACTTTATGTATTCATTCACACAGAGTTTTTGATATCTGAAAGCTGTCTCACCTGTGCTAGAAAGGATTCAGAACATGAATATGTAATTAAGATGTCAGTTCAGAGAGCTTGCTTGTGATTTGTAAGAACCCTTTTCATTCTTTGCTGGAGAGCAGGTCTCATGAAATGTCGAAAATACACGTGGAGTTAATCTCAGTTTCCTGCTGTCACGTTTGTGATTTCTCTTTGTATCCTGAGACATTTCACTTGAATGCTCATTGAAAGCATTTTACCTGGATGTCAGATACTCCAGGAGGCTGCCATGGAGTTTTGTGAATGTCATGACACAATTTAAAGGCCATGAAAAAAGAAAGCAGAAACCTCACAAGAATGAATCAAGGAACACAGGCTGAAAAAGGACTGTATGAGTTTGCGACACACTTTTGTGCTGTGAACTGAATGCTATAACTGAAGTGTCTCTGTTGCAGCAACCTTCTATCAGCAGGGATTAATGAGGCTGCTTTGTTTCCCTTTTGAGTAGCCTGCCCTCTCACACCCTGCTGTGATTGCATAGTAGCTTCCAAACATAACAGCTGAATGAGGAACACGCAATCCATGAGACACTAATGCATATTGTATGCACACATGACACTCAGCGACTCGCAAATCCCTGCAAAGTAGCAGAAGTGCATTAAAGCCGCTTTTTGGAAGAATGATCCTTTCACGAGAACAGAAGACATCATCTGCCTACGGCAGAACCTCCACTTGACTCCTCGTCATCGATAAATGAAACCGCAGGAAGCCACATTTGATGCAGCGGAGCACTCAGTATTAAATGGAGGAACAGCCTGGAGCAAATTCACACAAATTATGAAATCTGGATGAATTGCAAGAGAAAGAATGATTCCCCACAAATTAACCTTAGCTACACCAATTTATCTTCTACACTTCGCCATGCCATTCAAATTCCTGCTCAGTATTTCTGGCTGAATTTAAGCCTCTCTCCCCTCTTTATGTGTGCCATGGAAAAGAAATGAAGTGGTTCTGGATGGTTAATGTCAAGGAGAAGTTGTAGTAAAGTTTACAGTGAAAATTTTGGGGAAAAAAAACACTTTAAAGACAGGAAAATATTTGGCCATTCAGTTGGTCAGTCAGACTAGTTTATATTGAATGTATTTGGTGTCATTGTATATAATAATAATAATAATAATAATAATAATAATAAATTTCCTGAAAGAATAGAAAGCAATAATGTCTTCCCACTCTCTTATTCCTTAAATCCAATGGGTCCTTTTATTTTAAGGCTAATTATTTTTTGTTTGGTTAAACACAGTTAATAGTCTATATGTTGGTAACTATTGCCAGCATTGTATCAATCTGAATTTGGTGCTCTGATAAGTATTTAGGACAGCAAGATGGTGTATGTGGGACTGAGTCAAGATAAACTGTGCTCTCTTGGTAATGAAGGAACCCACTGTGAGTGTGACTCATTGATGTGTTTTTAATTGTTTTGGGACAACGCTGGAGCTCTTTGGCACAGAGGAATAAGATATAACAGCCTTTGGATATATACCCACAATACTTGTTAGTCAGATGCCATTGTGTGGTTTTTATGAGAGTAGTACTGTTTGGGTGCAGTCTCACCACTGTCGTTAACCTTCCAGCAGCAGCAGGCTGCTGCAAAATAAGCAGAGATTAATCTGCTGTACACTATCAAGCATTACTATCAAACAGCACACAAAGTTACAAACAACTAGCTGGTCAACATAATGAAGCAGTCAGTCTCTAAAGACCAAGATATTTTCAAGAGATACTGGGGACAAAAACTAGCGTTAAATGCAGAGGAAATATTGGACTTTTAATCATCAGGTGCACAGAATTTATCTGACTGCAAAAGTTGTAATATATCAACTTTATAAGGGTTAGTTAGGGTTAATATGTCAGTGTACAGCTTGTTGTGCTGCCCCTTCATGCAGGTTAATACAGTTTTATATAGCTAACTTGCTATTTAGCATGTAATGTCCGTTAGTTAACATAAATGCTCCAAATGAATGAGGCAGGGTGAGGCTGACAGAAATGTGGTCATTAGTTTTCATCATCACGTCATACATGGACAGTTCGAGTTGCTAGTGTTGCTCGATGAAAAGTCATCAGATTACGAAAGCAATTATGGGATTCATGGCCTGTGTGCCTGCACCACATTTCACATACTTCATGTTGTGTAGATATTTCACTGTGAACTAAACTACTGGACCAACAGAGGCATGGATGACCAACCCTAAAGCTGTACCACTATAAATCAATTTACAGATGAATGTTATGTAATGTCCAGTTAGTTATTCATGGCTTGAGAGCAAATTGAAATTATAAATTGACCCACTTAATTAACATTCTATTACGATTGTGCTAACCACTACATTAAATGTCCAGTTTAAATGTGAACTAAATCAATCATTGTATGTATGGAAATTAGGTTGTTCTCTTTCTCTGAATTACAGTGCTGAAGCAGTAAAGCTTCTGTATGACATTACACCAGTGGCTGTCTGCCAGACATGTAGTTTTTTGTTTTTGACAAATTCTGCAATTTAATTACATATAATATCTTCTTGCTGTGAGTGAATGTGTGATTAGTAATTGCTCCCTATCACACATATTGTACATTGAGCTAAATTTATGTCAATAAATTCAATTCAATAATAATAAAAATTATTAGAAAAATTATTGTCATAGATGGGGCCCTCAAAATACTAAAGCAGCCACAAGGACTCAGCTGAGAGATCAATTAGGGATGTCTAGACTTGATTGGTATCAGCTAAAATAAATCTGATCAAATGTCTGCTGTTGATATACGTATGAATTAAGTTCTATCTGATCTCATAACAGGCTGTAGTATGAGTCTGACTGGATATCAGCAAATACCCAAAATTGAAGATTCAATCATGATTAGGGACATTTCTAACCACTACCTTTTAATATTTCAGTTCCTGATCTGCCTTCACATTGTTGAAATGTACTGCTGATTAGTTTCAGCATTGAGCATTAGCATCTGTTGTCAGGGGTGTGTGCAAGGCTGGAGATGTTGTCAGGGCCGGGCCGGGCTGGTAGGTTCTGTTGACATGACTTCTTTTTTGTATGTTATCTTTCCTACTCTACTTTAGTGTATATATAATTCAACTAATAAAGCACATAATGCACCACACATTCTGGTCTGTTCTGTTCTGGTCCATTCTAATCAATAATTTCATCCAGCAGTGTCTGGATGAGAGGATCCATTAAGGCTTTTCCTTTCAGTTGATTAAATTCCTGCACCCTCGGGATCTGGCCTGAGGACACAGATGTCTATAAGTTTAGAGAACATTAAATTTATCTCTTGACACCACATCGTCCAACTCTCTCAGGAATTTCTGCTGTCACCAGTCCTGTATCGTCCTGCACAAATGACTGACGGCCAACAGTGCCACAATTTCCACAAGCACTACGTTCTTTAAGCCAAAACAGAGATACCCCTGTGGTTTCAGTGTGCAACATGTTGTGACTTAGCAGAAGCAAAGTAAGAACAGAAAAATTGAATACAGTGTCCTTTTCCCCGTAAATAAATGAACAAAATTTAAATCTTGCCAACTAGATTAACTAAAGCCGATATCATAGATCGAACTACAAAACACTCGCAACACAACCGAATGCAGAAACGGGCTGCAATTAACACAAACGACAACTGGAGTGTTTCCAAGTGACAAAAAGTAATGAACTCGCCTGGGTGACTTACATTTCAGCTCCTTTTCCAACAGCACTGGTAAGTAGCCAACAATTAAAACTTCAAAGGTCAGAAACTTAACAATGAGTGTCATCACTGGTCTCCTGGAAACACTTTTAGCTCTGTGCCACTTGTAGCAGATTTCTCTAATAGTTTGTGTCATGTGTATCTGCATCTGTTTTCCTAAGCTGCAGTGCACTGAGCTCCCAGGGCCAGCGTAGGGTTCTCCCAGAGGGAGGATGTCTGGAAGGTCTGCATTTTATAGAGGTCTTCCCCTCTATACATTGACATTTATCCAGAGGATCAACACTGAAGATGAAATATTAAATATGTGTGTTGTGTTACATTTACTGCAATCCCAGACTAAAACATATTTACTCCTGTAACTCAAAACAGAGCCATGGAAAAATCCTTGAGTACCCACTTCGGTTATTATAGCCTGTGTCCTGCTGTGCTGTACATAAACTGATATTTTATTTATGACTTGAACATTTTCATACTGTTAGGCCCATACTGGTGTCTCCTGGGTAGTATTTTCAGGTTCTGTGGAACCTGCATTTGTGAATACATGCAAACCCTGACCAGTCCCTTTCTTCTTGAATTAACTAATGGCTACAACTACAGCTCCCAACATCCCCAGGGTAACTGTGGCCTCCCAGTTTTCCAGTTCTACCTTGGCTGCTAAGTATATCTGAGCTTTTCCCTTTGATATGCCTCATCTGCTGCCTTCCCTTGGTGCTATTGTGCAAAGTAAGCAAGAGTGTTTAACCACAAGGTCAGAGGTAGAGGGCTGCAAGGGGCTGAAATCTCTTGGGAGCCAACACAGATGTTGTTGATCCTAGATATAATCACTATTTACCAATTTTCAGGGAGAGTAGATGTATTTTTTAACTTTAAAAGACACCCAGTTGTATATATATATATATTGTATCAAGTATATAACACAAGGAACACTAGGGAACTTGTATAAATACAGAATTCCCCAGACTGCACACTAAACTTAAAGTTATTAATTCTTCTTCTTCTGTCTGACATGGATATTGAGTCTTTAGTTGTGTTTAGGATGGCTTTTCATGCTGCAGACTCTTCACAATGCATGTCTGCACCATGTTGGACCCATATTAGACAGCTGTGACAGGCTAAACCCTGGCTGTCACTGTTAAGAAAGACCCCAGACTCTCTCTGCAGTGAAGCTCCATTCACGTCACTGATTCACCAGAACGTCACAGTGGATAATTACCAAAGAAATGTTAATTCTAAGCTCACCTGTCTCCGTTGGTCCATACACACTCGCATGTGATGTCTCCCTCTCTCTCCTCCTTTTTTTCTCTGTCTCCCCTGAGGCTGAGTCGTCATTTATTCATTTGCAGTCAGCATCCTACTCATGTCAAAGTCAACTGAACTACTCTGACACAGGTTACTATGTTGGTCAGAACTGGGTCAGAATTGGGTACAGATGATACTTATGATAGCCTTACTGTGGTCATATATGATCATGTTTTCTTGTTGTGTAGATGGGTTTGAAATTTATTGGGTGTGTATCTATACGTTTGGTTCTGTGTTCACCACTTGTGGAAATAACAGTTTGCTCAGTATTTTTTACAGTAGGTCTGTACGAGAAGAACTAAATTTGTGGCCTGCCTTAGAATGCAGTACTAAGGAAAACATATTTTATTGGAATACATTTTTAAAGGGTGGCAGTCTGATGTCCACCTTTCCAGTCAGCTTGAGAAACATTTATACTATTTCAATTTGAAGGGCTGACTCCAACACAACTGTTGCTCCTCTGCTGTTATCTTACCATGTTTCAGTTAAAAGCCTAAAATCCAGAGTGTATGGAGAAATGAGATCTTTAAGTTGAAATGATTTGGAGGGAGTTCTAATATCCATATTAATGGAAGTCCCACAGCGGTCTGACTTTGACAGAACAGATAACAGGTTAGGTAGACTTGGAACTTGAGTTGAGTGTCCGTACAATATTACCCATCAGAGCTGAAACAGACAAAGCTAAAAGGCATGCTGAGACCCAGCTCCTGAGTGCCAGGAGTGCCAAGGTCCAAACGCACATCACCGAGGGCTTAGCACATTTATAAACGCTGTAATCAGTTGCGCTGACCGGACTTGCTGTGCTTCGTACAGCGTGGGGAGATGAAGGAAAAATGTGATGCTGGTCAGAGCGAGGACGTGAAGGGCAGGGATGTGGGTGGATAATGTATGCCTGCAGTAAAGGTATGTGTCAGAGGGGGCCAGGGACTCACAGCCATAGCTAAAGCTGGATGTGTGTGTGTGTGTGTGTGTGTGGGGTTGTTTGTGCAAGGTGTGAGGTTTAGTTTTAGAAGTGGTATATACTATTATTATATTCATTTGTGCTGTTATTTCTCCTGCTAAACCAGTAGAAATTGCATCAATGCTTTCTCAAAAATCACAAAAATCAAATGCACAGTCTGTCTTTTGCTTTTGGTCAGGGGTTATGTCAGGCTTTCTTTATAATTGCAGCATGCACGATGTCAGCATGTCAGCCACTGGCACGGAAAGGTTGCATATGGATGCATCATTCTCAACACTGCGACTGACTGACACAGCGGCTGACAGCTGCCTCTGATGTATGGACACCCCACTCCCCCTGTTACTGAGGCTGACACCGTTTCCTCAAAGCTTTTTTTTCTCTTTAAAGGGCAAGATTGATTGCAAGCATTCAGATTTTCTCTCTTCACTTGTGCGTGCATGTGTCTGCATGATTTCACTACTTCAGTCTGTGCACTGTATCAATAATGAAACTAAAATTGCTGAAAACTCTTGATGTTTGGAAATATTGGTGCATCTACTGGGACATATAAATGGTAATTTTGGTCCATCTGCTGGGACATGTAAATGGTGACATTGGTCCATTTGTTTGTCCAACATTTTGGCCCAAATTTGACAGCGGCTGGCCAGATTTTCATGAAAGTTTGAAATGAAATTCGTATTATAAACTTAAGGCCAAAGTGTTTAAAATGACAATGAAGGCATAATTTTGCTCTACCTCTTACATCACTGTTTTATCTGTAAGCCTGTGGGGGAGTGGTACAGGATTTTTTCCTTTTTACCTTCTCCAAACAAGAGTCTCAGTTGCAACTTTGGGCTATATAAATAAAAATGGAAACAAAACCCCCCTTAAAAACCCTAATGGAAAGCTTTATACAATGTATATTTTATTGTTTCAAATATATAGTATCTCGGCTCTTGCTTTCCATTAATGACATAAATCCACATATACAGGATAGATGGTAGAGACGTCTTTTTCTTCTGAATTTGTCCATTTCAGTTTGTTTATTCATCTTGACTGATCTTGTCAGCTTATCTTCACAAAGTGGGCTGTTTTGATGAAGAGTAAAAGAATGAGGTGGGGGGATACCTGACCTGATACCTGGCAACAGGCAGTACTCTGCTCCTCATTGTCAGCCAGCTGCAGCATGGGCAGTTAATTTGAGTGTTGATGAATGAGCAGGAGGTTGAAGTGGTGAGCATTAAACATTTCAAACACTGCAGAGTTGAACATTTCAACAGACAATGCATTTCACCTTTAGGGGTAAGGTGTTCATTGGAGACATTTCTCTCTTCTATCAAACCATTTTATTACTGCAGACAGAAATTAGGACATCAGGGCAAGATGTAACGGCTTCAATTCTACCATTTAAAATGTTTCTACATTAACATGTAGGATTAATATTCATTGAACTAATACCCTAAATCCCTACCCTTTTTCATAAGTGGATCACCAGTTGAGTTATTTTGGCGTGGCTCATTAAATTATTATACTGTACATTATACTGTATATAGGTTAAGCAGTCTGAGCTAAATTGTCAAAAAAAAATTTTGGTTTGTGAATATTTTTACATGATTATATCAGAAAATCCTGTCTGCAGCAGCTTCTGCATTAAAGTGACATTCAGAACGGCAAGCTGCAGAGTCTCAGATGAGGTCTGATATCTGTGAAATGATGAATCTGATAAATAAATACACACACAAGAACACAAGGTGTAGTTTTTTAAATAAAGGTTAATATGTGAGCATTGCTTTGGCCCTGCCCTGTAGCACCATGCAGAAAACTTTTGTGTCAGTTGTGTAGGCAAATCACACACTCACAAAAAGTTACAGGATCTCAGGGGAGGTCTGAACAGCAGACAGCTGTAAACCAGCTGTTCAACCAGCTGTTCAAACAGAGAAGCACATTACTTACACGTTATAATCCATTTATTTTCTTGTTGTGAAAATCTACCATATCCAAATTTTTTTTATTGTCAGATTTCTACTGGTTTAAAAGTTATTTAAATTAATATATGCTGAATTAGGTGTGTACATGTACATGATAGGAGAGAACAGGAGCTATAGAGCAAATGCACACAAACACATTATATATATGCATACTGGCTGTCCGACATAAATGTGACTTCTCCTTTGATAAATCCCCCTCTTCAAAGAGTAAAAACACAAAATAAACACAATAGATAATGACAGCTCACTATGCCAAACACAATATCCTACAACTGATGCATGAATTTCAAAATAACAGTCTATGTAGTTAATTCAATGTTGGACATAGTAATTGCATAGTAATGATTGGCATAAGTCTCACATCCAAAAACATTGAGGACATGACCTCGGTGTCCTTAATGGAGTTTGTGGCCTTGGGACCCTGCAGCAGTTATAGTCAGTCTTGGAGAAGGGGAGCCAGGCAATCAGAATCCATATATAGATATTCTGTTATTTTCTGGAGTTGTTTACTGTCGAGATAGCAACATGCAAAGTTAGAAGGGGAAAAAAGTAGATTTTTTTTATAGTCGGGCATGAGCAGAAAGTAAATATTCCATACATACAGTATTTGGCAGATTGTCGATCTGCTTTAGAACTCACTCCCTCCCCTCTAATGGGAGTTGACCTCACGGCCACAGAAGAGTTCATTTACTCTCCCTCACTCATTCATCTTTTAAAATGACATACAAGCATGATACTGCTGTCTTTGCATGCTTTATTAATACAATTGATTTAAAAAAAGAAAACCCTGCCGGAGGCTGCTCTGTGATTGTATCTGACATTTGTTGTTGTTCTGCCTTTCAGTTCCTGTTAGAACCTTTAATTTCCAAGTAAGTAAACAGCTGATGAGTAGAAGCTTGTTAGGCCATGACACTGACTTCATCCTTTTGACAATGTAAATGTTTACTTATCGCTTTTTATTCCCAGTTTGTGCATGCAAGTTTTTATGGTGCCAGAGCATGTTTGAGTTTCATCGTCTTTGTTGAGTTGTGATAACATAGTGCGAAGAAAGAGAAAAGAAATCCTGAAAAACACTGCCGGTCATGTTAGTCCTCTGAATGTGCTGTGAATCTGAACTTGTGTTTGTATACACACTGATTAAGTTGTACAAATCTAATCACTGTGACAGACATGGTTCCGCAATTTCAACAACACAATTTCTTGCTGTCATGTTTAATATAATACAGCCCATTACTGTCTTGCAAGTTTCAGGGAAAAAAGGGAAATGCTAATTTAGTTTTAAAAAGGGGTGTCTGTTCTTTTTGACAACTGCAATGTCCCTTTTTAAAACGACATCACACACTTCCTGGCTGCTTCACAATATAAGGGTGGCGGCTACTGAATGACATGAGCGTAAGTTGTCATCGTTACAGACCTTAGGCTTCTCTGTAATATGATAAAAGAATGAAGTTAATACACGCAGTGAGAGGGATGAAGCAGCAGACCTCTGAGGGCTGACTTCAACATTTGATTTTGATTGACACTGTTGTCAGATCAGACTTCCAGGTAATATTAGTACTCATTGTTCTGGAGGTTTGTACTGGGCATTTTCTAAAAATCTGTGTTTCTCTGGCAATCTTTGGCAGACACAGGACTTCTGGAGTGGCTGTGCAACTTGTTTCTCAAGCAACTTAAAATCCAGACATCCAGACATGACTAAACATTGTAAACAAAACCAAATAAAATTTTTATTTGCCTTATTGCCTCACATCTTTCCTTCATTGGTTGTGTGTGCATTTATGTGACTGTGTGCAGAGCGATGCATATTCATGCAAGCAGCGGAGATTCTGGCAGGCATGAGAAGAAAAAGAAGATGGAGAGACAGAACTGGGCCAGCGAGTGGCAGAGCTCTCCTGCAGCCTCAGTCAGAGTGCTGAATGTCTGATGGGGGACTGGAAGCCCCTGGGCAACTACTGACATCACTCGTTTGGCTTTCTCACTTCTGGCACGACAGCCCCGTGTAAATATTACATCCATACCCGTGCACACGTGCTCACAAATATGACTGCACGCACTGGCAGTCTGAGTAAAGCTCTTAACTGCTGTGATATTGTGGTAAACTGAACTATCACCTCGAGTTACAGGAAGGCACACATGGATGACAGCACCTGTCTTTTAGCTTTAATAGAGAAGTTCCTGTATCATATGTGCTGGGTCTTATTTTCATATTTTACCAAGTCACTGGGGACCTGGCAAAGTTTCGAAGTTTCGACAATCTGGGCCGGGTTTTTACGAAGCGAATTCAACTTAATCTGGGTCCCTTTGAGTTTCTGGCTTCCTTGAATGAGTAATATGAGTCGAAACAGTGATACAGATGAGTACATTTGTACCATTGTTATCACTGAAAGTGATATTCCACTGGGTGAAATGCAAAACATGATACTATAATAGCATCAGAGGCTGCAGGAGTGAGGCTAAGGTCATAAAATAAATGCAGGAATTATTATAGATGTCTGCAGTAAGTGTTTTTTTCCCTGCTTTTCTGAATATGTGATTCAGATAAAAAGTCATGTTTCTGGGTCTAAAGCAGAGAGGAGAGTGGAGAGGACAAGTAGTTCATGTCTGATGATGTCAATCTGTGCCATTTACAATCATGGGGAATATTTAACAGAATGTGTTTTTCTGATAAAGGGCGTCAGAGGGCACAGGATTTTTTTCGAGTTATCATCACAAAGTCTCCCACTTTGTTCTGAACTGCAGCGAGTGTAAAAGCATTGACACCGTCAGGAATCCTCTTGGGAGTGAAAGAATCTTTGTGCAGTTAAAATGCAGCTCTGATTGTCGTTATGCATTCATTTATAGTTTGGTCAGCTCTCCCTCCTTTTGACTGATGTATAAAAATATCTATAGCTTTCTCTTTCTTTAAAATAGAAAATCCAATCCTCTGAAGTCAAACTGTTCTGGAGCAGGTTAGCCATGCAGCATTGGTAAAATACCCCATAAAAAATAAATTACCCCAAATATATACCCCAGTAAAAAGAGAATCATTGAGAATCATTTAAAAAGAGGGTTAAGCCCAGAGATAGCTGGTTGGCCTTCAGCATAAAGTGAGAATAGTGGGTTATCCAGACAAGTTGTTAACTTGTCTGGACATTTACATTAACTTACAGGACATCCATTCATCTATCTATCTATCTATCCATTTTCAATAGCACTTATTCAGGCAGCCAGGGTGGGGTGCACAATCCCAGCTGACTTCAGGTGAGGGTGGGGCACACCCTGGCTTACATTTGCTTTGACCTCCAAATAAGCAGATTTATATTGTCTGGATCAGATGTTTTTGTTTTTTTTTACAACCTGTCTGATCATCTGATTACTTGTGTTACTTCACCCAATGGACTTGTACGCCATATCACTGCTTTCCCAGATCTCAGATGAGGACAGTAGTATCTCAACTGATAGATATGATGGCCATTATGGGCACAAGTTGTCATTTGTTATTTTTGATTGGTTGCAAATCTCAGGAGGGAGAGGTCACATAACATGAGCCTGCCAGAGGGCAGAAGCCTGGGTAGAGAGTGAGAGACTTGGCTACAGCAACGGATGAATGCAAAGAGCAACATTTTGTCAGATTGCGATGGACATCCCTGAAGTATTTGGCTTTAGTTTGTGTCTGTGTCTGTAAATTTGAGTGAACTGAAACCAACACCATACTCAGTGCATGGCTGTTATCATGAGGAAAACACTGTGGGCAACGAAGGAAGTGGAGAAGGGTAGCTAAGTCAAGTTTTGTTGGAGCTTCGTTAGTAGAGGAAGTACATTTTTGTTTTTTATAAACAGAATGATTTGTATTTGGACTCCTGATAAATGGGCTACTATTTGTCAGTCTCAAACAAAATGCCTGTAGCCAGACTGAACAGTCAGACAGCAACAACTGTCATCTTTAAGGAATATGAGTAACCTATTCTTCATCTGTTGCTGTATTTACTCCCGTACTCTCGTACGATAGTGTCAATCACAAATGTGCCTCTTAAAAGGTTTTAAAAACAATGGCAGACACACAAGGTGAGAAACAATATATAGTCTTATAAAGGACATAGTCAAACATAGTTGGAAGTGCAAGAAGGATTATTTGACTCTTCCAGAGTGTCATAGATCATATTTAAATTAGAATAAGGCCAATCCTGAAGTGCAGTGCTGATGCTAACACAGAGGGTTATGGTAAAAAGAAAAGAAACATTATCCAACAACAATGTTGAACCTGGCTTAACTTTCACCAGGATATAGTCTCATGTTGAAAGCTGCTTTTTCATAGAAGATTTGTAACTGAGAAGACGTATAAGTGTTGTAGAGTTGTCAACAGTATGATTGCATCATTATGGCCCAAATATTTTCCCAGTACTGTTTTTGGAGAAGGCAACACCAACACCATTTTTTAGCTTAAAAATTGTTTAAAGCTGCTGCACAACATATGTCAGCTCTCAGTACATACATTACATTTTGCTTGTGCAACCACAAAAGGAAGGAAATTAAATTGTTTTCTGGCACTTATGGTTATTATACCTTACACATACATCTTCCCTTTTGCAATACCACTCAACAAAATGTATATGGCATGCCGCCTACCCATACTGCACCATTGCTCTTCCTGTATCTGTGGCTTGCTTGTTCAGTCACACATGGCCACATATCTAATTTCACATTACAAGTAACAGCACAGAAAATTCAATTTGTTTTTGTTTCCCTGCCATTTAGTGCAATTTCCATAAAATGAGAGTGGCTGACATCCAAAATCAATGCCTGTTTCCAAACCCCCAAGACTAATGGGGTAGATAGCAAAAACCGCAAGTTAATTGTTCAGGAATGTCCTTGAAAACTGTGTGTCAGCCTCTCTCTCTCTCTCTCTGTCCATGACCCTCTCTCTGTTTACACTGTGCTCTTGACTGCTTCTTGAGGAATAATTTCATGCAGGCTTTGTAATGACATGGATTTGGAATTTTAGCAGTCATGCTTAACTGAGCCCGAACTGGAACCCGGGTATTCCAATATTCATAATTTACAGATACTGCATTGCAAATTTGCAAGACTTTTCTCCCACAAAAAAAGCAATGTGATTGCCAGTCTGGCTGTACACTTGATGTGTACAGCCAGACTCAGAAACCTGATCAACTGGTCACTGGATATATTTCCTCTGGTTGAACAAAACAAAACAAAACAATGCTGTCAACAGCAGACACATTCACTGGCCCTTTTGCCCTCTTTGGCTGGGACTTTTTCACCTTTAGTAGACTGGTCATAGTGGGGTGGCAGACAGAAAGCAAGGGGAGAGAATGAGGTGTATGACATACCAAACAGGTCTGGAATTCAGCCCTTTGGCCCCTCTGCCGTGACCATCTGGATCCTTCCAGTCACTGATTTATGGAAGAACTATGCACTTCATACCTATCACACCTATCAGCATACCTGACTACAAGGGACATAATAGTAGCAGTAGCCTATTCCCCAACAGGGCATATCTTGTTCAGCAAATGACTCATTTTGGTTCAGTGCCTGACTCTGTATGGTTTGATGTGCCCTCTGATTCAAATTATTGCTCTTAGATTTGCATCATACAGAATAGCTTTAGCAGTGGTGGTGGTGACGATGGTGGGCTGCTGGCTAAACCATGCTGGGTTTGCTGAGTATGAACTCTTGAGCTTTCTGTGAAACGCTGGTTCTTTTACCCTTGTTATGAGACTTGTTGATTTTATCTGGGGGAATGTTCACTGGGTGGGGAGTGAGCTGATGCCTCCAGTGAAGGAGTTTAAGTATCTTGGAGTCTTTTACACAAAGTTAATGATGAGATTTCAATGAACCATAAATGTTTTGATGTGTGACCCCACCATAAAGGCGGGGTCACACATCAAAACATTAAGTTGATTCTTCACATCACTGACTGTTCAGGCAATTAAATAGTTGTGAAACTGCATGTTAACCCACAACCTGGCAGAACTTCGACTCAAAACCAGAGAAGCAGACACGGATAAACTGCTGAAGATAAGTGTGTGGAAGGATAGGTTTATTTTGAAAGAAAATGGTGCACTTTTATTTTACCTGAAAAGTATTTATGCTATATAATCTGGAGGAATCACTGCAGTAGTCCTAATTTTTTGCAGTATTAAATGTGAAAGCTGTGAAATTTTGATTGTCAGTTTTTCTATATAATTAACAAATCACATTAGTGAACTAATTAATTGAAAAGCAATTTAAAACATAACATTCAATATACCCAAGAATCTTGTCAAAGATCAGAATTTTTTCTGGAAAACCTGTTAAAAAATGATGCAACCATGATATGTGATCCCTTCCATCCCCCCACAACACAAGGTAGTTTGTAGTGTGAGAGCAGCAGTATCTGGGCACAGACATCGTGAACAGATTGGCGTGCACATGCTATTGATTGAACTCTGCAGGGCTCCAATAGCTCATTACCTGCAGAGTCAGATGGAGTTTCCCTGCCTCTTGTTTTCTATTGTCATCAGCCCAACCAGCTCATCTCACCCGTACAGAAAAACCTGCTGAGAATGCAGGAAAATTAAAAGGACTCTGCTATGTCAGAAATCTTAACAGATCATTGCTTTGATGCCAGACACACTGAAACTGTACAAAGAGAGAGAGACCAGAGCTGACAGGATTCAGAAGGATGATCATATTTAGTTTTAGTCCTGTCTACATCCACAGACTACACAGTCATCTATGCTCCCTATTCTTAATATTTCAGCATATTTTTGTGTGTAATGAAGGAAAGGTTGGGACTGCAAAGCACCTCACAATCTGTCCAAGAATTCTGTTGACAGGACAGCATGACCTGTGACACTGAATCCAGAGAGAAGAGTCCAAACTCAGTCACTCTGGGAGTACAGGCTTCATATGCCAATTATAGACCTGTATCCAACTGTCCATTTATTTTATTTCTGAAAAACAAAACAAAACAACAAACTATTTGCAAACCACTTATGTGATAATTTGCACCAGGATTTGCATCATACCACAGAGACACTGGTGACAGTTACTCGCTATTAAACTAAAGATACTAATCTTCTCATGGCTTCAAATAATGGACTTCATTCTACACTTGTCCTGCCAAGTGCTGCATCTGACACGACTGTCCACAAGCGGATGGTCATACATCAGAGATCACAGGGTTCTGTGCTAGGACTCTTCACCTTATATATGCTTGCTCTGGGCAATATTATATTCAATGCCTTTCCACACAGCCATATCAGTACAGGACTGTAAAAACCTTGATATATCACAAAACTTGAGGAAATGTGGAAAAGCCTAAATGTGTGCCAGTGTGGCTACTAGGTTTGCACAACACTAAATCTAAATACAACAGAGGGGTTCTTTTCAGTCACTACCACGTGACCAGTGCAGGAGCACTTCAGCTGTGTGATTGAGTCGTGGGATCACTGAAGCAGCCTCTTCTCAGCTGACCTGCCTGATGGACCCTCTCCCACCCTTCACCACATAGGTACTGTCAATGCTTCATATTATGCTAATAGAGTGTACGAAGGTCTTGCTATTGATACAGGTCTTACTCTGCATTGTGATGTATAGTGGACACAGGATCCCTCTTGCATAAATGCTTTCTGAGCCTTAGCAGAGAACATGAAACTGTGCTGTGAATACACAATGAAATGCCACGGTGAGAGGAGGATGTACAGCCAGCAGCACTCTGTAAAATACTGATGGGAAAATGATCCAAGCAAAACATCCATCTTAGGGAATTAACAATGATTTAACTGATATCAAACTTATGAGTACACGTCACTGAAATTACAATATAAGATTTTAGTGCATTCATAATACATTACCCTTTAGCTGAATAACCATTAAGCCCATATCATCAATGATCAACAACCAATTAATGAATCAACCAAATAATAACCAAAGGTAAAGTAAATCGATCAAAATTTAATCATAGCAAGAATCAATTACTGCTTCAAATCAGGGTTAAGTGAAAATCACTCGGTTAAAAAAAGGGGGAAGGCATCATCATCATCATCATCATCAATCAGCATCCATTCAGGAATCAATCTTGAGTAAGCAAAATATTTCAAGACATTCAATCACGAGCAAGTTAGAAATATCAAAGCCCCAAAACAATCATGAATGTCATAAAATGAGTTCAGTTGAATAAAAAAAGGCAAAAAAAAGGTTTTCACTTAATTTTCTTTGTGTTCATAGCAGTTTTGGATGTTATGTCAAATCAATCAGTATGTAATTGCTCAAATCATCAAGAAAATGAAAGTATTCATTAACAGATTATACTGACAATCAATGTCAATACTGCAGTATTTTCATACTTAGGTTTAGAGTAAAGGTCTAGCAAAGAGACTGGAAAAGGCAGTTTGAGACTAATCTCAGCATCTCCCCCAGCAATCAGGCTGTGGTTTAGAAGTGTGGGGATCAAAATGTGAGGTCTTTAGGTGCAGGGGGTGTGCAGGGCTCGGTGAGCTCTGATCAGGCCACAACAAGCACTGTAATCCCAGTCAAAACATACTACACTCCCCTAACAGATTTACTGTACACGTTTTACAACTTAAAAAGTGAAAATACAGCAAAGGAAGTGATACTGCACTGCACTGCTGATCACTTCAGGAACACACACTACTCATCATAAAGCCCTTTCTTATTCTGGATCTAAGTTTTTATGTTCTTGCTTTTGAGTTTTTTTGACTCTGTGTTTGTGCATCTGCCTGCTGAGTTCTTTTTGGTTCATTAAATATCTTCACTATAGCATTTTTGCATTTGGCTCCAGCTATCCTACACGTAAAACTAAATTCTTAATCTGTAATTTGTGGTTTACTGGTTGAAGCAGTTTTAGTGTGTTATCCCCAGGTGTATTTCATAAGATGGTTTTCATGAACTGAGGTAAAAGTGATGATTATCACCATGATACTGACACCATGACTTAATATTGTCCAGCCTCATTCACTGTAGGTGTAAATATAATAGTACAAAACTGAGAAGACTAACTGGAAGTATAATTTTTTATACAAAAAAACTTTTTTGCCTATTTTCTCTACTTTGATAAACTGGCCTTATTAAAATACTCCAGTTCGGAGTGCCATGCATGCACAGACAGCCATCAATGAAGTACTTTAATTCAGAAGAAAATTTCAAATTGTGATTATTTAAATGAGGCTAGTTTAGGAGTTCTAATAGACATTCTCAGATCTGACAGAGGTTTTACCCAGAAAAATTGTCTTAAAGCACATAATTACCTCTGTGAAGAGTGTGTCACAGCCAGCCCTTGCACTTTATTTTTTAACAGCACTAAATATGGATTAGTTTTAATTACTCACTTTTACTGCACTGAAGCATTTGTTGAAAACTCTGTCACAACTGTTGGTAGCGGCAGCACAGGCAGCGGAGTTTAGAACACACACACACAAACACACATCTTATGTAGTAAAGTTGCCTTTGTCAGTGTAAAAAGGAGTGCAGGCAGGCAGATACAGCCAACAGGTTACAAAACACAGGTAGCAGGGGAAACATGAGGGACCATACGCAGAAGAGGCAAACAAAGAGCTGGTGACGATGGCAGGTTTGTATAGTGATTGAGCTGATGAGGAAACTGGGGACTGACGTGTCTGTGGGCAGGGACGCTCAGGTGATTGTGAGTGGGAAAGTCAGCAGACATCTGGTGGGTGGATAAGAGTGGCAGGCCTGGCGAGAGGAAGGGATAAACATGGCCTTGGAGAAATGAGCAAGGGCTGGAAAAAGGGGCCCGGGGGGAACAGAGGAGCAGCAGACCGTGACCAATCCAGCTACTTCAGCAATAAACTTTATATTACAGTTGGGAACTGTCTAACATATTTACATTTCAGCATTCACTACAGAGCACTGGCTTCACCTTTTCTACATGTAATTAATTATTGTAGTAAAATGTATAACTGCCTCCTGGCAACACAAGAGTTCAGAAAATAATTGCAGCATGGTTTCATGGTATAATCATTAAATTTGCATGGTACATTTTTTAAACTACATTACATTATCTTTCTCTGACCTGTTCAAAGTCTCGATCACTGTCCATTCATCAGCTTCATCATCATCTTCGTCGTCTCCCTCATTGAATACACAGCATGCAGACATTATGCTGCTGACAAGGGTAATGTGTGCCTCATTTTGTCTATGGGGGCAGCCTCCGTCACCCTTTGAGCTGTCCAAAGCTTCCATCTACAGTCACCCGAGCCTGACTCAGGCGCTGATTAGAGTTGAAGCGTGCAGCTGTTCGCCCTCTGGGTTCTGGAAACTGCTTCATAAACTAGGGCAGTAATGGATAGGCTGAGTCGTCGGGGATGACCAGTGGCACATCTATTCCCTCAAATGTTTCTCTTCATTGTGAAGTCTATTTTCCTTGTCTTGATCATAAAGCAATGAAAGTGAAAAAACAAAGGGCGTTGTGGACTTATTGTGTGCCACACCTTGATAAACAACTGGATACAGTCCCTTTTAATTGTAGCAGCAGGCTGATGAGGATTGGTTGGCACCTTGTTATTAATGTGCTACTTTTGTATATCAGTATATAAGAGCGGGTCTCTTCTCATCCTGACATTCAGCATTCACCATTCTCTGCCCCTGATGTTATTGCATGTGTGGCAAGTGTGGGTGAATCTTGATCATTCTGTGATGAAAGAAGAGAGCAATAAAGACGCACAATGTTCAATTCAGTATTCCATAGTCAACGATTCAAACAGATGGTGAGAAAAGACTGTCAACGTTTCACACGGTTTATTATGTTGACCTGCTATTCAGGTCTTTCAGAACGACTGGGTCTGAACATGTTTTTACAAAATACAAAAACTACAATGTACTTCAAATGCACACTGCTATTTAAAAGACATCTAGTTCTCCTCGTGCCTCGTCTACAAAGATGGTTCAATATAAAGAATTCACCTCCAGGAACAGAGACATATTGTTCCTTATGGACCATTCCCAGCTGGCCCTGGCTCCGGCCCAATCCTCAGCCCTCAACCTTCAAATGCACAAGCTTATCCTTCTGCCCATCTAGTCCTCTCCACTCTTCACCATCTTTCTCTACACCTCTTCTATCCCTGTGTATCAAGGTTCCCTCTTCCTGTCATCTTTCACCATTCTTCTTTCCACAGGTTTTATCTGCTTCTCTTCTTTAAAGGCAATAGCTAAAGTCAGCCATTGCGTGAGTTTCCTGCAGCCAAATTCGATTCAGCGCAGTCTTCCTATCTTTTTTTTTTTTTTACGTGACACAAGAGGGCTGATATTTCTGACAGAGCTCAAGAGGGTCTGGTTTTATTCCCTGTGCCAGCTGCTGTAAGTCCTTTGGCACACTTTACCCTTCATGAAGTCTGACCTACATATCTTGTGTTGTTCATGATTTCCACAAGACTGTGTTGATAAAAGGCATTTCTAATTTGACACACAGTCGGAGAACAAACGTGTCTATTTCCCTCCTTCCTATTATTAGTTGTATTTAATTAAGCTATCCTGCATGGGTCTTGAGCTCAGCCTTTTACGTCAGGGGTGTTTATTGTTGTGTGATTGTACAGAATTACTTAAAGAAACGCACTAAAGAAAAAGAGAAATTAATTTACCACATCGGAAATTATAGTGATTGTGATTGTATTATAGTGTTGTATTTCTTGATTGGCTTTATTCAGTCAGTCTTTGAGATTTCAGATGACATTAGGAGCCTCAGCTGTACAGTCTGCCTTAACAGTTGCCCTTTTTTTTGTCAAAGTAAAATTTCAAAAGAGTGACTCTGAAGAAAGAAAGGCTTACACTTGCAGTGAGTAAAAATGTTCATTGGTGGCTGGTGTATCAGCAACAGAATGACATTGATGTAATGAAAAGTGTCTTCACTTCTACATCCTGTGCATGACTGGTTAGAATCACCTCCTTACCAGTGCAGGAATGTAATGGTAATTTATCTTTATCATATCTTTCTCTTTTTATTGCATCTGCTGCACATAATAGGAACCCTGACCTTTCTTGCTCAAGGCCAAATTTACGAAGGCTTTTGAGCCAGTTGTTAGACAGATGCCTCTGACACCTGCTGTGTGCAACCAACAGGTGCAGCAGGCTGGAATCACGTGTGCGTTTCTGCATACGAGTTTTCCCAGAGTACTCTGACTTCTTCCCACTTCACCAGAGCAGGTTAGGTTGATTGGAGACTCTAAAGTGCCCATAGGTGTGACTGTGGGTGTGAATGGTTGTTGGTCTCCATGTGTCAGTCCTGTGCTAGACTGGCAACCCATCCAAGGTGTACCCCATCCTCGCCCAGTGTCAGCTGGATTGGCTCCACCCCCTCCATGACCCACAAAGGACAAGCAGTAAAGCAAATGGATGGATGGCTAATAGAGGAGCCTGTTCATCACGTATTCACCAAATCATTATACCTGACTCTGACCTACATGATTGTACATAAGCAGACTTTGAGAATCAAAGAATCACTATCAATATTGATGAGTCTGACCATGGTATCACTCACCCAATCATACTGGATTGAAACAAGATTTTGAGGTATTGCCCTCCCCTATTGATTATGTAATTTTCTTGATAAACTAGCCCCAGACAATTAGCAATGGACAGAAATTGAGCGTTAAATTGTGCATAACAGTTGTGCTGATTGGACAATGTGTAGCTGTTCCTGTGGAAAGCCATTTGTTGGCACAGTATAAGATACTGAAGATACTGAACATTATATGTTAATCTTATACATTCGTCCTCCCTCCAACTGAATTCTGAAAAAGCCAAAATGCTATTTGTAAGACGATGAAGAAGCAGCTGTTTTTAAAAAAAACTGTCAACTTAACTCAAATACAGTAAGTTAATGGTTTCTTGCATCACAACATAACACAACACAATACAGATGTGACATTATTTTCGAAGCAGGCATGTAAAACTGCTAAACTTAAATTCAAGGGGAAGTGTTATGTGAAGGTATGAATGCTGGTAGAAACAAAACTAGGGAAACAGAGGGACGAAAACAAAATTGAAGTATATCGATCATCACCTTAGACCAAAGCAGCGCTCTGGCCACAGCGTGCACGAGGTTCATCCAGAATAATACTCCTAGTGTTTGTAGCATTTCCTTAAAGCCAGCCCAACACAAGGGGAGCCATGTTTTCTATCAACATGGCTGACTACATCCACAAACATGCTGCCTGCTGTGGAGAGGCCACAAAACTCTGCTCCATGCTAAATATAAGTCTACATACATATTCAAGATATCGAAGAAAAAACACACAGTTTTTTACATTCTGCTTTCTGTTTACTTGAATTTTGCCCAAACTGCTCATAACAGTCATTCAAATGGTAAAGATAAAAGTCAGGAAATAAATGTAATAAAAAATATTACAATGCTATAAAATGTGGAAAACATCCCTTTTTGCTTTGGCTGAAAACGCCTCAGCTTGTTTGGTCATGCTACTCGCACAAATGTTTACGATGGCATGGCCAACTGTCATAAAACTTAGATTACATGGAGTATATGATCCACAAATGCCTGTTTTGCTGCTTCACCTTTCCCAGTCTCACAACAAAACTGATTTCTCTGATCTAATTTTGTCTGGCCTGAATTTGTCTCCACATGATGCCGAAAACCTGTAAATGCACAAAGCCTTGCTTCAAACACAGCAGCAGTAAACATGTTGTTCTCCTCTGATGACTCAGCCCTCCTCTTTGACCTGTAATTGCAGATCACCCCCTGGGTGAATCAGTGCAATTTTGAATTTGGCTTACTATCACATCTCTGAGCTTTGTCTCTTTGCATTTCAGTCTGAAGCTGCAGAAAACATGAAACGTGTTTGAAAAGCCTGAAAAACAGATTACACATAGCAGCATGTTTCATTGCACTAAAATGAAAACTGACCACTTCATTTGCAGGCGGCTTTTTAATCACCTGAAGATGTTGATGTGGACTGACGGGGTTAAACTCTGACATCAAGTCTGCCTTAAGCCTGTCATATTTTGATTATGCTGAGAGTCAAGCTTATGGTGCTGCAGGGCAGTCTTACACTAATGTCCAGTGGGATCAGCAAAGGCTGTCTGGAAGGTTCATTAAACATCAACGGCTACGATGGTGCATGTTTAAGTGCTTTTGCTGGAGCTCTTGCTCGCTCATCCTCCTATAGGTTCTTCATAGCTTCCCCATGAGACTTAGATGAGGAATCAAAGAGGCTAGAGTGGCTAAATCCTCACACATGTCCATGTGTCCTCACAGTACCTCTCTCCTCCTCAGACACCTTTATGAGTCTCCGAGCAAGCAGCTGAGTGTGGGAATGAGTCCATAGATCTATCTCTGTGCCCAGAGCAGTCAGTGACCATTTCTGCTCTGATGCATGAGAAGTGTTGACAGCCACTGGCCTCTGGAGATGTTACGGAGGTCAAAGTCGTCCTGGGTGCTGTGAAGTTAGACTGTAGCTGTATTAGATCAATGTACAAAGCCCGGTGATCTGGCTGTCACGTTGGTCATTTCCAGGCACGCTGAGGAGTCAGTTCACCTCAAGCAGAAAAAAGAGGCATCTGGTCATGCTCACATGGCTCTGCATTGTGAATTTTGATTTTTATTCGCTGGAAGTCTTTTACTTCCTCTTTTTTCCTGTCTCTGTTAGCTTGTTGGACACCATGTTGGTGCATTAATGATACCTGTCGATTGTAGACTAGTTTGAAACTACTGTCAGGAGTGCATCGTGGCACCCATATGCATGTGTGTGCATACACATGATAACCAAGACTAGCATCCACTTATAGAATAGCAACTCAATAGCACTACAGCATTTCTTATCAGAAATCAACAAAATGTTAATATCGAAAGATGAATTTTGAAGAATAACAAGATGGCAGTTAAAGCACAGTGCACATTATAAGCTAACACTGTTCAGACTTGAAACCTGTCCTTTGGGTCAGACAAGGTCTTTATCCACTTTGAAGAAAGGCAGATGACTCATACAACAGTCCTGTAACACTATGATTTTGTTCATGCTTCAGAGAAAATTCTGACATGTACTATTTCACAAGTCTGTTCAAAAGGTGTTTATTGCATGAGGCCTTTTGTCTTGGTTAGTTCTCAGGCCTGGGGTGTTTATATGACTCTTCCTTTTGTAGAAAGTACTTTGAGCGGAGCGTCTAAACTTCTTATAATAGTCTGCCACAGATCTGGAGGTAATGGAAAGTGGTCACTGTAAGGGATGTCTCATGGGGAGAGACATGAATCACTTTGCAATGACAATCCAAGACTGAGAGTTATTGAAAATAAGCCATGGTCACAACACATTACGCAACATCATACGTATCAGTCGTCTGATATAACAAGGGATGTTGGTCTTGAAAATGTTGATTTGTAACACATTCAGTATAGTGCCCCTCCGTAGCCACCCAAGAGAAACAGTATGACATTAGCATGTCTGAATGCAGTCTAAATTTGTGACTTTTCCTTCAAGCTAATGTTAATGGGTCCACTGTCACCAAATGTTAGGCTAGCTGTGGGCTGTAATTAGCTCCGTGTTGAGAACTGATGCTCAACATTTGTGATGATGCCATGCCTGAAACCTGCTGTCAGGTTTTATCCACTGACCAAAGAGACACAGGCATGCATCTGCGAAATAAAAACCCCTTGTCCAAATGTTAGTGGCACATTTTTGCAAGAATTATGTAAATGATAAGGAACCCACAGTGGGGACAAATATAGCTCATGGAAACCTTTTGTGTCACACAAGTGAGTGAGGCACCACATCAAGGAAATGAGCTCTCCCGCTGTGTGTGCGACTTGCCGGCGGGGCGGTTTGGAGGAAATACTGCTCTGGATGTGATGGGTGAAATAAAGAAGCACCTGTAGCTGTGAAATAAAGTGTTTTGGAGGGGCCTGGTTACATGCCACAGTGGGGTGCTTGAAACGCAAGTGAGTCGAGATCGCGGATGTTGACAGATGTTTGTCATCCCCATCTCTACTGACCTGACTCACACACTTGGCAGACGTCCTTGGTCACAGCTATATTGGCAGTGAAGTGCTCTCAGAAGCTGCTGGTATTATGTTTGTTTGGTAGAGAAGCAGAGTACCGCAAGAGGAGTTTGTATGCATCTGTTGTAAGTGATACTCCGTTCAAAATCTTTAATTTGAGTACCAAGCACTCTGTCGGTAGTTCACCGTGTAGCTCTGTGAACACAGTCCCCGTAACCAATCTTCCATTTCACAAATACATGCTGTTAAACTTTGCTGTCTCATTGTCTGGTGTGTCAAGGACTTTATAGGGCATTTACTGAACACTGATTTTCAACAACAAATCTGAGCATGCAAACAAATTTTAATTAAAAAGGCAGAAAGGGATGTTAGAAGCAGGATGCAGGTCTACACAAGGGGAGCTGATTAAACAGAGTCGGGGAAGAAGAAGTGACCGGAAAAAAGTGGCAGTGAGGAAAGTGGCTAATTTCTATATTGGAGTTTAACTAGGAAATGAAACAAAGGTGTGCAGGGAAATGGAGAACCAGGTGACCGCCACAGGGCAGGCAACTGGCATCTGGTAGACAGGAGGAGAATGGCATGGTATGGATAGTTGGAGAAATGATATTAAAATAAATGATGATAAAAATCATGTAAATAAAATGAAAGAAAAACATGTTTCTACAGTGTGTGTCATTTCTGTATGCACTCATTCTGTTTTTCTCACCTCCGGGAAAAAAATCTGTTAAGTTAGGACAAAAGGCAGCATGGAGAAGTGGGAGGAGATAATAATGTAATACTGTTACAAAAGGTTTTTGGATAGCAGGCAGCCATTAATTCCCAGTCCCCAAATGGTCAATGGATTGGATGTCTAAACAGAAAGGATTGGCATGTGGACAGACCACAGTGATACAAAACCGGTTGGTGAAATTGTAAGATGGGGAGTTGATGCTTCCAGACAATTTCTGACTGGAAAAGTGATTTTTTTTTTCTGACACTGACAAAGACCATTCAGAATAAACTTGCTTCCACAATACCCCCCCCCCCACACACACACACACACACCACCCAACCCCCCCATGGTGATGACACGTCCACCTGTGAAAAAGGCACTTCAACCCAGAAAGAGTATGTTTCTTCCTGGAGAGATGACATTTTTAGGTGCAGTCAACATGCTTTGTCTGTCAGTTTGACATTTCAGCCCATGGAGATAATCTCTACCAGCGCCTACATCTTTAGCTGCACCACCTGCGTTTTTACACTCAAATTGAAATGCCTTACAGTGGTGATTATTGTGATGGTGATGCTCACCTGCAGTGACACTGTTTCTGTTGATATGTCTGTCCACAAAGTTGATTGACGTAACAGCTCTATCCCCCGACTGTTGATTTCTGTTAACAGGGAGGATATATAACTCTTCCAACTACCACCATGAGTTCTACCAGCAGTAATGTGTCTATATTTACAGCACATAATTTTTCCTGTGGGCCTAACATGCTTGGGATTAATACCCACACAGAATATACTGTATTATTTTGATATTACCATCAAATCAAATGATGGATCCCTCAGAGTGCCAAAAGGGAGCAGTCCGGAGGTTGAGAAACTTCCTTCTGTAAAGTAACATCAGTGTTATTGCCACTTAATTCTGTAGTTGTACAAATGCACATATACAGTATTATAGACTCCAATGACTGGGAGATTCGATCCCCTGCCAGGAGAAACTGTTGACACTTGCAGATACAGGTGGATTTCAGCATCTGGTGTAAATAGGGTCATGTTGACAGGAGCATTAATGTCTGGGAAATACTGGATCTGTTTTGCATATGCATTGTCACTCTTCATATCTGTTGGTATATACATTTTTAGGACTTTCTTTGAAAGCACTGCAGCACAGATTTGCATCAAGGAGAAATTCACATGCATTCTTAAGCACTTTTGGCAGTCAAGACTGTTTGCTTTGTTCTCCCAAACAGCAGCTGAAAATAATACATTTATCCAGGTGATGTTTAGCTGCAGTTTTGGAAGTTTTCTTATGGCACATTCCTCAGGGCCTATTTTGCATTTTATCCTTGCAATACCCTAAAACATATCTTCTGTATTTTGTCAGCTTGTTAAGATGTCATAACCACGGAGGCTTCAGGGGATTGCTCATGGATTTTGTATTTTTATATTTAGTTTTTAAAACAGACTCGGCAAGAGATTACCAGATCATTTTGTCAATGAGTCATTTGACAGGGTTATTGCAGAATGTGTTTAGCAACTTATTGTAACATATATATATATATGATATCAGTTTTATCAGGTAATTTTGCTCCCCCACTTGTTGTCTTCATTATAAATAACCAGACATTAGCCATTTTGTAGCACCCCTGCACACATATTGTAGAAAATAACAATGTAATTACAAGAAAAAATATATGCATATACATGCAATACATACATTAAATGCTCCATAACAGTGTCACTGAATGTATTTCAGGGTTTTGTAGAATCACAGAGCACAGGGTCACAGACATGACACAGAGGTATGTTTGAGACTGTTTTATTATTGTGTATTTAACACTTCCACATGCTACACACACACACACACACACACACACACACACTAGAACTAAATTATTATAGCTGCAATATATCTGACATACTATACAGTCACCCTGTAATGTCTCTTGATTCTGATGAAGTTCTGCAAAGCCTGGAAACATCCTGGACCTATATTTGGAAGACAGAAGAACAATTGGGGGATAACACTATTTACACTGGCAGTGGGACTCAGTACCCAGTAAATATTAGGACTATGAGAGCACAGTTGTATCTCCATGACTTTGGAGGACATTGCATTGACTAACCCCAATCCCGAAACTTTAACCATCACCACTACTTGCCTAACCCTAACCTTAAAACATGTCTCCACCTTCAAATCTAATGATGAAGTTATAGGGATTACCTGTGCAAAGCGTTTTACGTCCCCACAACATACATAATACCTAGACAACACACATACTAACACACTAAGGGTCTATTGATGGGAAAAAACTTGTTCACATTACTCATCTGTCCTGTATGAGACACCAGCTAGCGAAACAGTGGACAGCATTTTTAAATGTGTCATGTCATCTCACCACTGAAGACAGTCACCACCAATCTGGCAATCTGTATTTTATCAGATCCACTATCTTTCAGCAGGCTAACAGGCGGGGGGAGGCGGGGTTTCCTGACACAATGGTACACACACACACACACACACACACACACTAGTGGACAATATAACAGTTTCCCAGCAACAACAGGATACCTGAGCAAGTAGACAATGTCTTAAATTGTCATTAGATCAGGGTTGAGTTGTTCTTACATTTTTCAGCCGTAAAAGGAAATATAGTCAGAAAATTTAATGGATTCTTTTAGAGCAAGCAATAGAGGGCAGAAGAAATCATTCATCACTTATTTTTGAAATGGGTTTGATTTGAGAACTGAAAATGGCACGTCACTCTTTTTGAAGCACATTCACCACTGTCAACAAAACATCTCAGTCAATTTAATGGAGGGTTTGACAAATCTAAAAATCGAGATCTGTGACATAACCCCTGTCAGTAGACACCGACTCATATAATGTGAATGCATGTTAGATGATTCATTTTTCTCTAACTATAGACCAGTTGTGTTTTGTCTTTGAAAAGACAAATATACAACTTTAACTTGAAGGAGTACGTTGAATGCATCGAATGAAATATTTCCTGGGAACCAGACTGCACATGTTTACTAACACCGAACAAAACCTTTCAGTTCCCTGCTGCTGCTGCTTTCCACCAGGCTGGCAAACAGTCCTCTGGCAGTGCACACCGCAAGGGCATCATCTAATGCTGCTTACACATACACTTGGGATGTTAGAAGTTGGAAGTTAGAGTTTTAAATAATCAACCAACTATCAATCAGATCTGGGGTGGTCACAAGGGTGGCATGTGATATTTCAGGGGTGGCTATGGAGGGAAAAACATTTGCGCTCACATAGTTTCTGTATGGGGGTGTAGTTAAAGTTAACTGCACTCAGTGGGAAGTGTGTACGTCTGTCTGGGCCATGCTGTGTTTGTGTTGCTCTGTCTGATGCTGTTTTTGTGCACTACAGTTTAAGCAGAGACCTTGGAGCGCCTAGGGCAGTGCCCCGAAACAAAAGTCACGCAGTTTTGAGGAGTCATGTGGCTGCTGCCAACCAAGCATTCACAATAACAGAAGAAGACGAACATACCTCACATCATCGCAGCCATCTGGCCTCTAAACCATCTGAATGACAGCTGATTCATACTGTCATGCTTCTGCTTCGTGGCATTTCTTGACACAGTTGTGATGTAATTAAAGGGTTTTTCACAGTGCACATATGGTGACATACCATGTGTTAATAATGAGCATTTAAAGCTGAGTTGCACTACAATTGCTTCTGCGTATGTTTTGCATCTGTTTGTGCAGTTGTGCCTTGTAGGTAAGGATTTATTTGCACCAAAAATTTGAGAATTCCTCAGGGCTTTACAATATCTTCGAATTCAATGACTGAAATTTCATTTTGCAGAATATGTTGTTGGACGTAGATTTCCAGTGGAAAAGTTACAGACTACAACGTTATCAAACAAGCATTGATCAAAACACTGTTAATGACAGATCTGAGAAGGAATGCTTGAAATAAACAAATACATAGAACATGATATCTGGGCAAAAGTGACAGTAACTTTTACACTGGCAACCACCCAAGGGTGGGAAGGAAGCCTGCCATCATCCTCCTGGGCACAGTACACTGCCTCCCTGAGCTCAAGCCAAAAATTAAGTGTCTTATTCATGTCTTTAAAAATCCTGATGCAATTAATCTTACTAATGAGGATGTGGGTGCAGTCAGGGATTCATGTGTTGCAGATGAAAATGTGCTCCTATTTAAACAGTTTAAAAAGTTCAGTTGCTATAGCACACATCCTTACACCTGGCCAACTCCAATGCTGCAAGTGTTGTGTGAGAGGTGGTTCAATCATTGCAAGATACTATACTAATTTAAATATATATCTGCTTTCAATGGAACATTGCTTACTTTTTTCTCCTGCTCTTGAAAAACCTGCATCCCACTCCTGATTGCCGCTAACTCTCCTGTTTTAGAAACTGTAGACAGGCACGTGCTTCTTCCAATACACAATGAGTCGCCATCTGCTTCATTTCACCTACCCGCGAGGCAGTTCAGGGTGGGAATAATACATGTGCAAAGGTCCCTGACCAACCAGCAGGAGCCACTAGAGCAGTGACAAGAACATGATCCCTCACTGGCTTCCCATTTGCGAACGCTGCCAGTTATGTTTGATGAGGTGACAAGTGGCAAGCAACACCCACTGGGTGGTCTGTGTGGTGGTGGGCAAGATAAGATACTACATTTTTTCATTCACTCCTGAAAACACAAAAACAGACAAACTGTACCCCTAATCAACTCCTTGCACTCCCTAAAGGGCAAAATACAAATAATGAGAATGATAATAAAGCTAATTTACTTTTATTTTTAACTGTTAAAAAGGTAAAAAAGAAAATGCAATTGACAGTGAACAGGCAGCTGATGTAGACCATAATAATCATGCAGCTGCACGCTGGCATGGACACCATTAATTTAGATGAAAAATTACATGCTGAACTCGGCAGTTCTGCTCTTCCTGGCCATATTTGAAAGGGCGCATACATCCCCTCCCCCACACACACACACCTTGCCTGTATTGCTCAACATCCAGGTCAGAACATTCTTGATGAACTGATAGATCAGGTTCAGTGAGTCAGTTGTTACGGGCAGACAAGTCGGTTCCGATGCTTGGTTTTGTAGAGCGAGTTTGGAGAAATGTGCAGGACTCTACACGGAAGATTAAAAAATATCTTCTCATTTTGCTAAATTTGTTAAACGTTTGAAAATACATCTGTAATTCCTAAACAAAATTCTGAAGTGAGGCACTCTACTGCATTTCAGTGCTTTCCAGCAGAGGGCAGCATCATTTTTTTAGGCATTTTAGGCACATCTTCCATACACATACTAAAGGATGAAAATAAGCATTTTTTTTAACAACTGTTACTGACGGATAGCTGTCAAGATCAAAAACACACTGCTGAACACACAGCAGCTACTGAAGGCCAGTCACAGACCCAACAAACCCTTTAAACATTAGCATTTTCGATGAGGAGGGATTTTGCTTGTGACCAATCCACCCTCATCCCTCCAGAGGAAACCATTCATGACTCCATCGATGTAGTTTCCACACTACTAGTTACACAAAAACAAATAAAGTGCATCCCCAGTGCCTCAACCAAAGTGATGATTACATTGTGACTTTGACATTTAGGCAGCCCCTTGCCAAGTCAGCCCAAAACTCATTGCTTGCCCTGTTCATTACCTCCAATAATAACCCTATTCAGAGGCAGCGGGGCCCAGTTTCAGCCCAGGGACCTGGCAATAATCCCCTGCATTAATTAGATGACCCCCGGAGATGGCTGCTGCTGCATTGGTGGGCACAATGACAGGCTCTCTGCTTATTGTTTATGGCTGACTGTAAAGTGTCAGTGGGAGAGATCAGGGAGAGGAGGGGTGGGCGGGTGGGCAGGGGTGGTCGGCTTGGGGCCAATCAGGCCAGAGTGAACAGCAGTGATGCAGAAACATCTTTTCTCTCTAACACAGCGTCGTTTCTGAAGCTGTGACAGTCGTTTTTTATCTTTTAATAGAAGCACTTTTTTCTCATTTCTTTGGAAAAATTCAAATATGATGCTGAATGACGAGGTTATTGCACAGTGACTAATGAAGGTTCTTTCTACATAATTTGATTTTTGGCTCAGTCCTTGCTGACTCAACACTCAGTGAATGTGGAGCTTCATATTCACGATCTGCATTAAGGGAACTTGCAGCCTTGTTCACAAGTTCAAATGAATCCGCCGTGCTTTGTCCACCTTAGCCTGTAGCACTGCTTTCCTTCGTGGCAGCACTTAGCTGCACATGCAAAGGAAACTAGAGTGTGAGAATGTGACAAATTACTTGGCCACAGATTCTGAGTTCAGACACTGAGGTTGGCAAATTATTCGGATTCACTAAATTCCGACTGCCGAGTCGGCTCTCTTTCCCTTATTAGCAAAGAGTAGGATGAAGTTGTTACTCCAATGCGTCACTTCAACATTAAGGTAATTATCAGATACTCAGCATTAAAGGACATACTTAACCTTAAGTATGTTTTTTAAACTGTTAAATGAGGTACATTAGGGTTAACAGGGTTAAGTAAGTAGGTAAAGATCAAACATGAAAATAATCATTTGTGTTTTGAGCTGGAAATTGTCTTACTACAGTCAGTGTGGATGAGCATCATCTATGGGAAACGAACCCTCTGAAGAGTTTCAGCTCAATATTGCATATATTTAAAGAGCATTCAGATAAGATTACATTGTTAATGCCCTTGTTTGCTTCTTCTCACTTGATTCTCTCAACAGCGCTCATCAGTGCAACGCTGATCAGCAACCTCATCTTAGATCTAATACTGCGTGTCAGCTGAACACGGAGGGATCACAGGTCAGTAGTTAGCATAATAACATGACAGGAAGATAACTGAGACAAGTGTACTGAAATTAATCGAAAGACACGACTCTCTGAAAGGTGGGAAACACAGAGCCATTAGATTGTGCAATCTGTAAGGCTGCTGTGTGGTTTGTCAGACGTCCAGCCTTCACGTCACAATAATGCAGTGTGGAGGACTAAAACATGCCAGTCACCTGTGTGGTCTTTGACAGAATGCAAGAAGGAAGTTTTTTTTTATAGGTACATCTTATGGGCTTCACAATACAATGACTGATATTACGCTAATACATATACATGAGTCTGATTTTTTTTTTCTGTTTCCGGCCATTAGATTAGGATTTGGGACCATCGCTAATACCTGACACATCCTTGACAAAAGAATGATGACTGCATGGAAAATGGTAATTGACCTCATTGACCAGTTTTAGTTGAGAAAATTGCCTAAGGACAAAAATGATGTGGGATTTGCAAAACATTAGTAATTCAGTTTTTTTGTGCGCATCCTTACGTAAAGTGAGTGAAAAATATTCGGAGAAAATTATATATATTTATAAAATTAAATCTGGCCATATGTATGTATGTGAGATACACAATTAAAAATGTGCAGCAAATTTGTTTTGTATTGGCATGTACCTCTGCACTGCAGAAATATAGTTTCAATTAGCACACAGATGATACAGTGGATATTGAAGATCATATGATTTATTGCCTGGAAACTGAATTGGAAATTCATTAAAATTATTGTTCACACTCTCCTTCATAACATACAATTAAAAGAAAATAATTGATGCCTTCTGAACAAAAAGGACAGTCATTTTGAATGATGAAAAATAGGAAAGCAAAACATCTTTCTTGTGCGTACACCTCGTGTAATTATGTTTTGTTTTGTGTTAACATGTAAATCACACCTGCGCGTTCGCTCCTTCATGCAACGTTACAGATGCTTCGTTCTCATTAGGCATCGTCGGAGTGGAACACGCAGAGGTTCACAGAGCTGCAGACTGACACACACACCTGCTACTCCCACATCCTCATATTTCACTGCTGGTGCTGTCCATCAGTGCATTATCATGATAGATGGCAAAGACTTGATTGAAGCGTTTACATGAAGCCGTGGTCTTGCGCGGCACTCAATGACATTTGGTGGTGCGTCCCAACATAATTGGATGTACTCAGAAATCCCTCTTCAAAGGCTAATAAAGCACAAAACAGATTTTTGACACATTTTATGATTACATTAAGTGGGGAAAAATGCTTTATGGTCACACCTCAGCACAGGCTAAAGCCATTAATTGTTCAAGGTTTCACCTTGCAGTAATGAAGTGGTGCAGGGTTTAATGGGCCCGGATCCGCAAATGTTACAGCAGCATAAAACTGGAACATAATTATTTTGGCCCAATTAAAATATGACAGAATTATTCTGTTGAAATTAGCCACTGATATTTGAGAGCCTGGAGAGGTGTTGAGCTCTATACATAACTGGCTAATTCAGGGCTGAGGATTATGTCATACAGCTGAACAGAAACCCAGGTATGTGGTTTTGAAAGCCGGATCAAGCCAAGGCTGTAGTGTCCGTTTGTCCACCCCCACCCATTTAATGGAACACAAGATGAATGTCAAACTACATGATCCCTTTTCTCTGTTTTTTTGGGAGCTTAATTTCTCTTTCTCTTCTTTACAACTTTTCACACAAAGTAAATTTTCGCCTTTCATGGATAAAGTTCAGTTCATGGTACAAGGAAACATGCAAGGATAGGAGAAAGAGAAATACTAAATAATACAAAATACAAGAGATTGATTTTTGTAGGATTGTGGGTGGTGAGGGGTTGTTCTTAATGTCTTAAAACAGATATGCTCAAAAGCTCTCCTTGTCAGGCAGTCTGAAACTGATCAAGGACAGACAGGGTCAAGGATGTGAAGCATCCTGTTCTATTGCAATGTTCCCTGGCAGCAGTTTGAAAACATTCCTCAGCTCGCTTTATGTTTGAGAACTGTGCGCCCTGCCTCAGAAGAAAAAATAAAAGTTGCAAGTTAACCAATGCAAGTAACACATTTGTATCTGACCAGTAAAATGTTTTATCAGGTGCTGTTTTTTTTTTTACAAAGATCCACCACACTGAATTCAAGGGTGTAGTCTTTCCACGTCCTTCCTCCCCCCTTCCTTGAGCCAATAATTCCTCAGAGGTTGTTCTTTGAAATAACACTGATGTGTTTCTGTCTTTCTGTACAATGCACTACCTCTTCATCACCACCTTGTCCCCCAGGATGATCCAGGTGTTTCACCTGAAAGGTCCCATCCTCCAGCTGCTGTCTTTTCTGCACAACCAGTGTCTAGACACTTCATGGGAGTGTAGCGCATCTCTGTTCTGCTCTGTTCTGTGTAACCTCAATAAACCTTGTACGCTCTCTCCCTGCGGAAATAAAGTTGCTGATAAAAAGACATGTCTGCGCTATGATCACAAATTGGCCAACACCGTACGCCAAAAGCAGAAATATCATTTCATTTGACTGATGTTGGTCGTATCCAGTAAAGACGGTTTTTAATTCTGCAGCATTTAAACCAGCCATTCATTCATCACCCTTCAGACACTAGTACAGCTGCTGGTGCTGCAGCAGCTGGGTGCCAGATCATCAGTTCACGTCTCCATATCATAGAAGCCCACTTAAGCACAGAGACCTGGCAGCTTATCAGCAAGGCTGTATGGAGTAAATATGACATATGATAATCTGAAATGTTTTTTAACTAAGACACAACTCATAGCTGACCAAAAATTAAAAGGGTGAGGTTGACGAAGTGTAACTAAAACTAACTAGGGCCTTTTTGTTTTATCTCAGGACCGATATTAAATTTGTAAGTGGTTGACAAATTAATATAAAAGCCCATATTTATTACAAAACTCCTGTTAAATTGCCAAACCCTCCCAAAATTACCAGTCACAAGACTTCAGTGCCTTGGCTAAAGCTAAAAGCATTATGTGTTTCTCTGACACTAAATGGATTTTAACCATAAATGTGTAATTACTTTGAAATCTTGGGAACACTTTTCTCATTATTAGCCATTTATGCAATACAACAATCAATATCTTACAATTAGTAGTAATCATTAGACCATTTCTGGCATTTTTTCCCCATGACTTACCGCTCACAATCCCTTTGGTGCTTTGGTGTAATTGTTGACTAATTATCGACTCATTTCAAGAGTGCAATTAACAGGGGTTACCAAATTGTTTACATCTGATGTCGGCTATGTTGTTATAAAATTATCACATGATTCAAGGAATCATCCCTATTGCCCAATTTCATTTGTGCACTCCTTGATAAAATTCTTAATTAGAGATTAAGATAAAATTCCTTTGATACTTGGTGAATGGATTTAGATGGCCATTAATATGTGTTTAGTTGGCGTTTGGTACCACAGGTCATTAGAGGAACCATCCACGTCCTGTGGAACATTATCATCACAGCTGGAAGGTCAGACCTGGGATCATCCTTGTTAGAAGCTGACAGATAAACAAGCGGACCATCATTGTAGAAAGATTTAAGACAAATCAGAAAAGGATTTACACTATAAACGTAAGTGCGTGGTGTCACATACATCTGTCCCCAGTATGAGGAACAGACACCGCAGGGCCGTCGTAACCTGAGAACGACTTCCATTCCATAGATCAGCCTTTTAGTGCCAATGGCACATGGCCATCAGGATAACAATGATCAATTCAGCAGCCTAACCCGATGCTGCTGGAGATGGCTTATTGATGTCCTCACATTGTGTGTAGCAGAGATGGTGCTGCTGGTGATTTAATGGCAGATTGACTCGCCGGTTGAAGCTGGAACTTTCCAGAATGCTAAGTGGTATCGTTAACCTTTTCATGTCTGGATTTGACCCTTTTTTGTATCTTTTTTTTCCACGTGCAAAGCTCTGAATATTCCGTATATACATATATATAAAACAAAGTTTGCCCACTTCTCAGGGAGTGTGGCAATGCTTGCAGATGATTCAGACGATGTCGTTTCTTCATACAGTACATGCAGCATGTAGAAATGAACAGTTACTTGAACTGCTCATGTAATTTACTGCTGGGTGGGTTGCTATTTTCTTAACCGCAATATTCTGTTTTTGTCCTCCGCTGTTTTAAGGTGAGTCACTGGCTGGTGTCATGAATCATCTCTGCATGCCCACACAGAGCACGCACACGCAGGAGCCTACATATATAATCATCAGCCTTGGATGTTGAAGTTCCAGGGCCGGTTGTTTTTAAGTCAGCGCTGCACTCTGTGTGCTTATTATCGTGCCATCTTGCCAGCCTGTCGTCCCTCCAGCTTTGCCAGCATTCAATCAGAAAAGCAAGGTCCCAATCTGCAATCTTGCAGGGCATACTTACCACGGCCACTGTAACAATCAGTTCCAGATACAGAGGCTGCATGGGAGTGTGTCAGCATGTGTGTGTGTGCGCGCGCATGCGATATCATCGAGAGGAAAACACTGCTTCATTTTTAAAACTAAATAACAGGTTTATTTTAAACATTACATCACATGATTGTGCTGTTTTTCGAGGACCATAGTAGTGTCGTCATTGTGTATTCAGCTGCAAAACACTACCAGAGGTATATTTGCACAGTTGTGCATGTAACCTCATTGCTTCATTCATTTTAACACGGCAAACAGGGCTTGTATCAACACTATCTTACATTTTTTTCCATTGACGTCAGTATGACATTAAAGCTCATAATAAAAGATAATATATGATCATTTTTACAATACATTTTACAATTAAATACAATGCTAATGATAAGGAGGTCTGTGATGTATCTTCAGTCTCACAAAGAGCTAATCGATTCTGAGCATTACTGGGCTGAAACTGCAACTGGACCTCATACATCATGAATAATGGCAGACATTTGCACCTTATTTGTGCAGGTATATATTAATAGGTTCTAGTGATTCTCCCGCTTTTTAATGAGGAAGCGCAGCACACACTCCAGCTCGAGCTCCTTTTCAGAGTGATCAGGTAAAACTCTCTCACCGGTGTGATGGTTCACATGCAGCGCATGTTACCCTCACAACACACTGCTGCAGTTGCTTTGGTCCGCACACAAGTACGACTTCTGTGTTCACTCGTGTCCAAACGAATTGTCCCAAGGGGGGGTGGGGGGGCAAACCATTATTGACAGGTCTCACATCAGCTGAAATGAACTGAACCAAAGGGCAAATGCACCAGTTAGCCTGAATCGAACTGGTTAGGTGTGAAAGCACCCGTAGCCTGTCTCGAGATAATTAGGGAAGATTCGAGACAGCTGCGCACCATTGTTCCACCTAACTGTGTGTGTCCTGCTTCTAATTATGTATCAAATGTAAACTATATGTAAATATATATATGTAAAAATATCCAGCAATGTTCCAGATGCCCTTGGGACAAAGTGTGCATTAAAAGGATAAAGCTCATGAATCTTTGTGCTGATTTTGTTGAGTGAATTACCGTCTGAAAAGAGCCTTCACTTTTACATGACACCCACTTTTTAAATTATAACTGTTCCCATGAGTGAGTTGTGATTATGTGCTCTTTGCTCCACATGATGATGGACCGGACTGAATTTACTTTTAATTCATCCTGCATATTATTGATTAAATGACCTTAAAAATAATGACAGTGGAACACTGTCGGGGTTTGGGACAGTTTGTCACCAATCATGCTTTCATGAAGTCAGGGGAAAAGAAGTTTAAATTCAGATTTATCTGTCAGATTGAAACCATCAAGTTGATATGCAATTCAAATTAGAATATCTACAAATGGGAGATCGGTCCACTCAAATCAGATTAGTCAATATGTGGCTGTGTCTTCAAGTTCCATTGGACAGTATGACGTAGAAAGATTCTGATGGTGGTTTGGTATCCAGCGGCTCCTACATTTCCAAAGATGAAACTCAATAGCATCTTTCATTTGACCTCCTCAATCATCACTTCGTTCAAATCTCCCACCTCCAGCTTGTAACACGGGTGTTCTGTTAAAAGTGCCACACCCAAGATGAGTGTTAACTCTGGAAAACCCCCTCTAACAAAAGGCACCCGCTTACACAAGCTGAGCAGCATTTCTTGTAATGAGTTAAACAACTTTTCTTGTGTCGAGTCTGTGGCCATGACAGGACACAAACAGGTCAGCTGCATGAATGTGTCATGCACTACATCCCCATCCACCGCCCTGACCTCCGCTCCCTTACTTTACACCTCACTACAGACAGGACACATTGTTTCCTTCATCTGAACATTGGCATTGCACACATAAATAGCAAGGTAGGAAACTGTCCATTATGGACGTATAAATCCTCAGTATACTGGGCTGGACTGCCTCGTGCCCTTGTCTGAGCATATTTTCCCGTAGGTGAAATATTCATAGTTAACAAACGTCAGGAACACAACATCCATTTAGTAACATGGTGACCTGCTGTTACTGGCCAATCATTCAGCTTTACTGACATCGCATTAGAGGCCTCGAACTGCAGTACTTTGAGATTTATACTGGACAGTTTTAGGCTTTAATACATTACATGATAGTCCCTATATGTATAGATAAACAGGAATGTCATACTATGATAAATACTTAGAAATGAGGTTCAGGATCAGTTATGTGGTTCTTTAAATCACCAGCTCCTGGAGCAGAGTTCCTGCCAGTGACAATAATGATACCAGAAATTAATTTAGAAAAATGAAGTGGGAACCTGTGACATCTGGATTGATTGACGGCGACTGTCTTTTGTAAAGAATGATTAAGGCCTCTTTTACATTAAACAGAATCGTGCCTGGAGTGCTTCTTTTACTTTGCGGCCGATCCGCTGAATCCTCGGCTTTAATGGACAGCAGGGGAGGCAGCGCGCTCAGCCTGTAGTGCCGACAGTCCTCCATCTGTTTATCTGAAGCTGAGATAGATGGGCTGTGGAAATTTCCTCCCCCTTGTGTAGCTGCAATCAGTCTTCCCATCACTACTGATAACGCGGCGTGCCAAAAACACAACCTCACAATGGCAGCAGGTCCTCACAACAAACTGGGTTAATGATGCAGGAGGACTGCCTGTCACCCTCTGGACTCACAGAGGTCCAGCCTCGTGTTTGTCTGTCTGTCACAAGGATTTGGTTCTCTTCCCTGTTAGTCTGCTGGCCTGAGAGAAGCCAGCGTTCGGGCTGGTGCACAATTAAGGAACTTTGTTAACTCTTTGCTTTGGCATAGACACGTCTTTATGTTTTTATATACTTTCATACTTAGATTCAAAGACCAAATTAAAAGTAAGAAAAAAGCACACCGAAGAAATGAGTGGGACACATAATTACATGCTTTGGCCTTCACTGTCATCACATTTCAACCCAGGGAAACACCAAATAAAAGGAATATCTGCTGGGAGACTGCTGTTCATGTCTCTGGTTGAGGAGTAAACCCTGGAGAAACTATGACAAGGAGCAGTGACACTGTCTTCTATAAGAAACCTGTTACTGGGTTTTTGTTTTTTCTTACCATCTAAATAAAAACCTATGTGTGCCTCACACTGTCAGTGAATAACTATGTAAAGCCTTTCCAATCAGAACTCCAAAAGGGTTTTTTCTGAACTTGCTCCTTATGTTTAATGGAAACTGTGATACTGTATGAGATTTTTTTTTTTTTTACACAAATAAGGGCAAGAATGCAGTTATAAAGAATATGTTTTGAGCAATGCCCTGAATACACTGGTGGTTTAACTTTTTACAATGAATTTTTTATTTTTGCTCGTTTGCACGTCTTCATTTCTTTTTCATCATAGTGAATCTTTGTGTTCGTACAGGTGACACAAATTACAGCCTGTCAAGGCATCAGGCCTCAGTGTTTTTAACCAGAAAGAGAACAGTACAGGCTCTGCTACCTTTTATGATGTCATTGATTCATCTGTGATGATAAAATATTTATATCTTATGTAAACAAATGACATTTTATCATATTTCAGTATTACTTGTTCTAACTATAAAGATTTATGAACGTGCAGTGTTTCTAATGCATGTGTGTTGCAGTGAACGTAGTCTGACTCAGATTGTTTTATTCGTTTTAGTGGTAGCAAGTCATTTATTATTTGAGGCCATTAATGTATGACCTCCTAACACTTTGACCTGCAGAATTCATGATCCTTTGTTAATTAATACCCCCTGCAGGAGAGATCCTTCATAGCATGGCACCCCCAAAATTATTTGCATTAATGGCTTCTGATAGGTCTGAAAAACATCAGTAAATGATTTATTAATCATTGATAGAGTCATTAGTGTAGCATATAAACCCTTAATATATAAGAGGTGCCTTATTCTAACTGCTGCATTTATGGGCTGGTTATGAGCTCCAAAATCTATAAACAGAGGAACAGTTTTGAACAGTGCGGGGCCCACAAGTTCTTAATGTGAAACAGATGACACTTAGAAAACATGTATGTGGTGAAAAGGAAACCGTGAGCTTTGCATTACAGCAACAGAGCAACAATTTATGTACTGTACATCTTGACTTTGTCATTCAAACTTTCTCCAGAAAAGTCCAACCAGGCAACAGCTTATCTCCCCTGCAGACTCGAACATACATTTATTTTCATCACAACTTCTTTTCCACTGGTCCATAATATTTCATTAAACACACACAGAGCGTAGACTTGGATTTATAGCAACAAACTGACACAAATATAGTGAGCTTCCCTCTATCCACCACGGTGAGGCAGGTAATTAGCATGTAGAAAAAATTGTGTCATGATTTTCATGTTGCTATTAATTACTTCATTACATGCGTTGGATGGGAGAAACCTAACACCTGAATGTGTCCCAGTACCTCTGCTGAAGAGATTATTTATCATCATGGGTTGTAATTATACCTGGGGCTCGGCAAATTCTAATGGATTTGCTGCGGCGCTGATAGCATAAATGTTTGATGAGATGTTTTCATTGATGTGCGATGCCTTTGCCTCGTAGCCAGAGAACGGTTTACTGATAGAGTTTGCCTCAGTCATTGTTGATATGTGAGATCAAGGACTGGGGGAGAAGGCTTTTCACAATCTACTGATTCCACACAAGCATCTCATTTGTCAGGGGTCAGCAATGTGAAACAAGTTGTGAGCAGTTACTGTCTACAACCCTGCATTCAATCAAACAGGCCCCCGTGGGTCATTAATGTGAAGCCCTATGACAGAAAACACAATGTCCCTTTGTGGCTTGAGATTTTTCTCAAGTCAACTCAATTTCATCTATATGTAACCCGTCACAGATTTGCCATCTGTACAACGCCATCAGCTCTATTCTTCAACCCTTGATCTGGATAGTGGAAAACAAAAAAGCCTGCAATGAAAAAAAAGGGCACAGCTCATGAGGGCCAGCAGAGAACCAATCCCTTCTCAAGGACAGAAAGACATGCTGTTATGTTTTTTGTAGAGTAGATAGTAGTAGTAAAATTAAAATACAAAAGGAAGACATTGCGCCGTTTCACCAAGTCTTCCTTAAATGCACAACTTGAGTCTTTAGCGACCCAGGCTTATTCAGTCCTTTTATTCAATCAAGCACTTAGCTCCTTGGTATTCCTCAGTTTGTCCTTCTCTGGGGTCAAATATCAGAAAAAAATTATTCTAATGTTTTCCTCTAAAAACTTTGTGTCTGGCTTAGTGTAAAGTAGCAGTTTCTTTGAGATTGGAGGGTTGTGATGACAGTAGCTTTGGAAGTGATGATGAGGTATTAGTGTTTTTGCAATTTGTGAATCAGCTCATTTAACAGAAGAACTGGAGCATGAGAATGGCAAAGTGTGCTCAGATGAGCTCTGAGAGGCACGATGGTCAAAACATGTCCAAGTAGCAGCCAAAAGAGAAACAAGGACTGATGAGGAAATCTCACATTGCCAGTAAAAACACCCCAGCATTTAAGGGATAAGACACACGTATGAGCAGAGAATTTTTCACATTCATCTATTTTCTCATACTTACAAGTACATAGAGTCAGTATTTCCAATTTAGCAACTCTCTCACTGGATTTGTCACTTTTTTTAACTCTTGTCTGGAAGAGAGTTGTCAGTACTTGTGTGAATGTGAATGCACTCTCATGTGGCTCCCTGGATTGGCTACGTTCAGTGGGTGGAGGAGAATAGCAGCACAACTTGCAACATCGAGCAAGTTTCCCAGTTTCCTTTGAAAATACCTGGCAATGCTGCGTAACGTTTCATGTTCAGGTCTGCCGTTCTCTACAGGGGAAAACTTAATTTGAACTTACACCTCATGCTTTGTCGAAATTGATTTTACTTCCTGAGTATTTGGGATCCCACCCACTCCTCTGCTGTACGTGAAAAAATTCTAATAATAATAACTGCAAAAGGCAGTTTTCATTGTTCATCTTATTAAAACCAAACATTGAGAAGAAACTACATGGTCAAAATCAAAGAGATGAATCATGTTAGATAAGTGTAAAATGTTACTGATGGCATCTTAAATAAGCAGAAAATAAAAGAAAAAATTAATGTAAAAATCAAAAGTCTCTCTACATGGATAGGTTTATGTAATCTTCCTCAGTAACATTACTGAAGATAGAATGAACTTCCTCTGCTGATGTCCTTCAGCAGGACTGAAAGCTCTTTTACTCTTTGATAATACTGAACCAATGAAACTTGCCCACAAATAGAGCAGAACAGGTCTTATAGCAGTGTGTGGGCAGGGATTCTGCTAATGATCACCTTCATGAGGCCAGTTAAAGTGGGAAATGTGTGCAAACTTCTTTTTAGTGACAGAGCTTAGAAATTAACACAATTTTAAACACAGTATTATTAGCTGTCAGAATCATGGTCACATCTATGAAAGAGCCATTCAGCTAATTATCCTACAATTCATTGAAACAGCCAGAAAAATGAATGGAAAGTCAATAATGAAGAATAAATAGCAATTTAAGCAGTTCTGTGGGAGTTCATCACCAAAAACCCAAATATTAAAAAAAGGAGTGGGACATGATGGCTCAGGATTACAAAACACGTCTGAGGAGGCCCATGAATTTTTCATGCAACGTTCTGTGGGCCATTTGTACCTAAACACATTGCTCAGGGCACACATGCCTCGCTCCCTTGATAATGATGATGACCCACATGATCATTTGTCTGTGACTGCTTTGCAGCTTAGCCACGGATCTCAGGAAGCATTCCACATGCAAGAGCTCGTGCTGTTAAGGTCGTCCCGTACTGTTTTCTCAAGTGGTCTGAGCCATCAGGTAAAGCCATGGTGGACATGCTGAAAGTGGATGCACTTAAAAAAAAATGGGGTCAGGCATTTAAAGCCCCAAAAACTTTTAACCTGTTCCTGTATATGAGTCAGTGACCTTGATGTATATGAATGATAGCTGAGAAGCTGCTTAGTTAAATATAGGTTATTGATACAGACTTCTATGAATGTAGTAAGGGTGGCAAGGAAGGAGAGTTTAAATCAAATTTCAGGAAGACCTTGTTATTTGACTCAGTAATTTTATATTAACAATGGTTCATATGAAAATGTTTAATATGAAAGGGATTGCTAAATGCATATCCCACACAGAAATTGGGAAACAACCATTTGATTTTTATTTTATGCAGATTAAAGGGGAGAAATGACCAAATGGGACTACAGTGGGAGAAAGGGTTAATTATAGGTAGACTCTCTCTCTCCAGCAGCAGCAGGCAGCTGAGAGAGATGTGAGATCCAAGAGACAGATATGTTTTATTTCAGGAGTTGGTGTGCCCCTAAACAGAGCCAAAAGGAGAGAGACTTGTGGATGCACACTGAGTATAGCTTGACTCCGAATGCAGGTAAATGTTGCTCATGTTTAGAAACACCACACTTGGGTAACAAAATGTTACTCATTAACTCTTCAGCGCTCACTGCCAGGGTGGCAGACAGTCCTCTGGCCCTGCACGGTGCAAGGGCTGCATCAGCTAATGCTGCATTCATGCGAACTTCGACAACGCAGTTGCATTCAGTGACAATAACAATCAGATCTGGGATGGCCAAACTGCAGCCAGTGAGATTTCAGGGCGGCTGTCCGCTGATCGCTACCCAATGCATAAAAAAAACAGAACAGCTTGCTGTAACATCTGAGAAAATAATTTTTCAGGTGATAATGTATTTTCAACAAGCTCTGCTGCCACCAGGTGACATAAAAAAGAAACAATGGTGCTTTAAAATGTTGTCACCACTCTGCACATGCCTTGCCATCAGGTGGGGTATGTTAATTTTCCAACAAAGGACATACCTACAGTAGAGGACATATGCATTACCCAAATCTAATTCGACTTTTTTTTCCTTAGCTCCACTGAACACCTTGCCATTTTCCCACCATATGTAAAAGGTAACCACTTATGACAGCAAGGTGGTCTGGTGAAGGAGTCCTATGTTGTCTGCAAACACTCACTGTATCACAGTAAATCCACCACCAGCTTCCAGTTTGCACAAAGAGACTGGTATTGACTGGTCAGGGAAGTTAAGATTTGTTATCATGGGAGCCAAACAGCTGAGGGAACAACAGTGATAAGCAGCAGCAGATTGACTGTGGCTTTAACCTTTTGTGAAATGAATAGTCAGTTGAAGATCTACCTTGAGTATCAACCCCGCCATCTTGAAAAGTGGTTCTGAAATGTATGAGATACTGGATACCACAGAATATATATTTTTACTACATCAAGGCTTTGCCAATATCAGAAAATGTCAAATCCTTCATGTAGGGGCTTTGAAGGTTTGGTGAGCTTAATCTCTCCCCTGACCAATGAGATTCATGACGACCCTCAATAATTTTAAGATGTATCAGGGCAGGATGAATGTTGTCTTTCATATTATGTGTATTTCTGTAAAATAAAGCCATCCATCTCTGCAGGCTTCTCCAGTTAATGTGGCATCCTGGCTTCCTAGCCACGCCCCTAAAAGGAACCTCTGCAGTATCACTTTAAACACATCCATCTAACTGACGGAGTGTGTCAGCATAATGTCTTATGTTATGTGCAGCAGCACGGCTTCAGAACTGGTAGAACTTTAATGAAGGATGTCAAGGAGTGATTTCAGTTTGGGTGACACTGCAACATGCCCACAGTAACTGGTGGGTGACCTCCTGTACATCCACAGACGTGTTGTTCTACAGTTTATAGTTACATGTAAACAGACTGAATAAAGCCAACCACAAGTCAAATCCCCTGAAGCTGACCTCTGACCTGCACCCACAGGGACCTGTATGCTTTGACTCACACTGCTCCAACACCAATGCTGCATCATTCTGACATCAAGCTGCTTCGGGAATGATGCAGCACTAGTCTGGAGAGTTGATGATGATAAGAGGAAACTGAGAAGTATCCACCTTTGAAAAATAAACAAAGAACATAAGATTGCAGCAGATTAAGGCAGTGAAGCACAAAATAAGCACTTCAGGTAAACTCGAATGAACTCCTTATTCATTTTCACTAGTTTGTAAATGTCGCTGGCTGTGCACTGCCACACTGGCTACTGGAAGAGGCTTATTGATATGCTAGCTGTTGCAACACCAGATACTATGACCATAAAACCTTGGGAAGCAAGATAACAAGAGATGAGACAGTTTGGCAGAAAGCATTATTATTGTGGCAGTCACATTAATGAACATTACTGAATGCAAAGGCAATTAATTACTGCTTGCATCATCACCCTGGAAAAAGTGTTTAATTATTTTTTGATGCACTCTGTTGCACTCAGCAGGCCTCGTGGAGTGTGCTCAGGCTGACAAAATGGATGCTGGCAGGGAACCAGCTAAACTGTGGTTTCACTGCCTAATGGCTATTGTAGTGACAGGGCAGATGGTATTTCTTGAAAGTGGACATGCGCTGAGGTCCGCTGGAGAGGAGGTAACGCTGCTTTGATTTGATTTTTTTTCCCCCCCTAATGATCAGTGTCTGCAACAGCTGAACATCAAGATACCAGAACAAATGAACCTGTAGATATGATTTTTTTTTCTCTTACCCATTAGAAGCTGAGGAAAGTCCTTCATGCAAGGCAGGAGCCAGGATTTTAGAAATACTCGGGTCGATTGTCCCAATCACCTCTTCTCCTGGCAAGACACAGAAATGAAAAGCTTTATTTATTCAGTTCATTGGCCTCTTATATTGTCTGTAATTTTTAGTTTGCACCTTGAAGCACTCTGTACGCAGACAGGCAAAATATAAATCAATAAGTAAATACATTCTGGTAGTCAAATTTAAATGCACTGAGTGTTTATCAGAGTTAAATGTACTACTGTTCAATAAATACAGACACTGTAACCGGATACTGGAAGCAGCCTATTAGATATCAATCAGCTGCTGGCTTTTAACTTAAGAACATAAACTCAATCAAAGATGCCAACAGCAGCAAGTTTTTTGTTTTTTTTTAAACTAAAATTCACAAATGGGTAAAATGAATTAAAAAAGGGGTTGAGATTGTTTATCTACTGAAGGAAAATGAACTGAACTTTTTAAAGTCATAATATTCCCCATCTAAATTGGTTAACACGAGTTTTTGCAAAGATAAAGAAAGTAATTTGTTGGTGTAGGACTCACTACAGCATTCTGATTTAAATAAAATATCTAATTACATGCTTTAAAACATCACAAAATTGTAGTCAGTTCAATTTAGGAAAATGAAAAAAAAAACATTCTAATGACTTTAGAGACTACTGAGCCAATCATCTTTCTTAACAAGAAAAGCAGAGATACAACTGTTTGAAGACGAACTGTATGCCTCCTCGCTCAAAAAGTGCAGCAAAGACCTCCATTATTTTAGAGTTTGTTACAATCCACATCGTCATGTTAATGAGTCATGTGCATGGCACATGACCTGGAATGTTCATTTCAGACACATGGGAGATGATCATAAACAAATGTGAAAGTCAAACTTTTAACCTTGATTACAATACTTAAATTAATATTAACGTGCAGTACATACAGTATTCTAGTGAATTTTCTGCACAGTGTAATTGGAGGGGTAAAAAATATACTACATAATATTATACTTACAGCAGAAATTCAGGGATGGCTATAATAGAATTGGTAAACTTGGTTTACTTGGTTAATCTCTTGATAAAACCTTAAACCTTAATTAAAATGTACTTAATTCTTTTGATAATGTGTCCAGGGATTTGACATGTCAATTAGGGGAACCTGGCCACTCTTTAGAATCTTCAGTATTTAACTGAATCAGGGCTTTTGAATTTAAGGTGTTTAAGTGCTTTTTCAAAAGTTTGATGGCTTTTGTTCATTACTTTAGTAAGAGACAAATTAAAGGTAGTTATGACCAGGCATAAATTAAATAAAAAGGGTTTTTAAAAAAAACTCATGATGACTGAGTCAGTGTTCACAGTGAGTCCATGGCATAATGTTTTGCAAATGTACAAAAATGTCTTCTCCTTCTGTGGAAACACCTGTTCATGTGTGCAATAATGTGTGTGCAACTTTGTGAACACTACTGATGATAAACACGGCTATTGATGTCAGCTGTCGCACAAAGAGCGCTCCTGTGCAAACAACAAAAAAAAAAGTTGAAAAAGCATATTGCTGATGAATCATCTGGTGAGGGGAAGCAAACATGTATCCTAGTCTGCTACAACACAGATGGGAGGAAACTTGTTTCAGCCAAAGACATGCTGCAAACCAGAGCAGAGCGTTTTCACACCGAACAGCTGACAGGGGAGTTAAACGGGAGTCACTCGTTAAATTTTCTCCATCTTAACCGTAATTATTAAGGTCAGTATGGACAGTTCTGTGATTCTTGCTGTAGGTATTTCTAATGGAGTTTGTGCACCCTGTGCAGAATACATACAGATTTTCTTTTAAAAACCTATGTAAAGACAGTTGGCTGGAACGAGCTTTTGTTGTAGCCCACTCGAACAAAACTTTACCTCAGCATTTTACTAATAAACTATTGGAAAAATGTACATCTTACTCTGTCTTCATTATTTTCAAGTTGGACTTGTTGACAATGTATTTAAGTCCTAACGCAACTGGTCTGCTACTTTCTCTTATCAACAGAACATAATACACTCTGTGTCGCCTCTCTCAAAATAGAGCACCATCAACATCAGGCTGAATAATGAGTTTCTGATTTAGCTACATGCAATCCTTCTATTTTAACTCTGCTGTACACTGTGGTACAGTAACTTGAATATACAAAGAACGTTGTGAATCTGCTGTAGATGACTATTGGCCACTTTCTCTTAGTTTGTTTTGTTGTAACCAGGCATCATATCTGATGAAAACACACCCACGCAGTTTTTAAGAAACAGATCAGCTGTGTTCTAACCCTTCTAACCTTTTTTCCAAATCATATTCCTACTTTACTAAAAAAAAACAACTTAAAAAGCAAGTTTTCAGGAGATTTTAAGCAGCAAATGCATTTGCTGCTTAAAATAACTTAACTTTACATGCAAAGTTTATGAAATATGATCAGCGAGTGACTTCAGCACCATGGACAGAGGCATCATGTCTGGAATTGATCTCCCCTGCTTTATCTGACTCAGGTTTAAAACTGGGTCAGTTTTGTTCTTCCTCCATGAATTAAAACGATAGGTTCATATTTTTCAACTATATATTTAAATAATACTGGCAGGCTCGTGCATTTAAAGGTTAACTGCTGTAATTCTTCTTACATCCATAGTAACTACAAACAGATTGTGTCTTAAAGTGCTGAAGTCAGCTGGGACACTATTGCATCCCTAATCATTCTCCCTTTCCTGTCACCGCTCTATTATTTACTGCCAAGATAAAAGCAGTAAAGGGCCTCCCCAAAAATACTTAACAACAGTTATTGACTTGAACAAAACCACAGACCTTTACTTTAAAGATGGATCTACATTTATTTTTCAGAAATTCAACTCTGTATAAAGTCATTGCATTTTTAAGTGTTGCTGAAAACAGATTCACACTTGTACTCAAAAGTACAGTTGTGAAACTGCTGTGAACCACACGATGACAGCTGGGACCAGTGATTACCCAGCTGACTTGAGACCAGTCTCTTTAACTCCTTTGCCCACAGACACTTGTGTTGATGGGAAGAGCAAAGTGCTCCTCCCAAATGGATTATCCCTGATTGGTCTCTGAATCAATTAAGAGCAAATATTAGGAGTGGCACCATTTGTGCCCAATGCAAGAAAGGGCAGAGTGTTCGCAGTCCGCTCAGGAGACTAATCATTTTCCAGCAGGATCTATTCTATCTTAATGATTCTGGACATGCTGTGCTCGCCCTGCACTTGCCGGGTCGCTGGTCCTACAGTCCCCCCACCCCCACCCCCACCCCACCCCGGGTTCGCTCCCAACTAATGCTAAAGTATTGTTTTATATCCTCTTAGACCGGCTGTCGGCGTCTTGCATAAGCATCCAAGAGTTGGACACACCCACACTAAATGCGCACTATTTTATGCTGTAGACTTTAATGGCTTTGACAGGGGAAGTTTTCTATTCCGTTTGTTTATGTTCTGTTAAGTTGGCTGGGGTGGCAGGCATTCAAAGCGTTTAAGTAAGTATACAGCATTAAAAAAAACAACCTTCAACCTCGGTATAATTTGTCGCTCATTATATAAAAGAAAACAAATCAATCGAAAATTCTGTAAAATACGCAAAAGTCTGTCGCAGAGATGCGTGGCGCATTTTCGAATCAAGCGGTGAAGGTGACAGTGAGGGGCCGGGTGAGGACTACATTTGCAGAGGTGTGAAGTGTGAGGATGCCACAGTGATCCACTAGACTGACGTCTCTCCGGTAGCGCAGACGAAGACCGCAGCCCGGCTATTTTACAGACTTCAATACAGCCAAGCAGTCCACAGTCTCTCCTGCAGAGAGACAGAGAGGAGGGGAAAAAAGAACTTCGGCAACGACAAGCTGTGGTTTTGCAGCATGTTCCACCTTCGGCAATCTCCGTTTAAACACACTCGCTCAGCAGCTGTTTGATTTTGCTGGTGTGTAGGCTATTTGTTTTTTGGTTTTTTTGTTTTCCTGGGAAAGATTCGTCTTTTTCCCCCTTCGGCTGATGTAAAAAAACAATCTCCCCCTCTATACTGGAATGATGTGGACCTCTCATGATACCGTTGGATTTGTTTTCTTAGCCGGATTTTGCGTGCAATTCGGATTCTCTTTTGAAGGTAAGAATTGCATTTTATTATCCTCTTCTGTCTACCCCAGTGTCACCGTCGCGTCGGGCTTTGCTGCCCTGCACGGTGAAGGCTGCTCGGTCGGAGAAAGTGTTAAAAGTGCGCAGCCTTTCTGGAAGAGCAAAGGATGGTGTTTGGCGAAAGGGGGAGGCAGGGGAAATGTTCTAAGTGAGATGGATTGAAATAAGCACAGTAAGAGAATTAAAATAAAAAAAGAAGATGGCATTTTTTTTGTAGTGGTGATGCCGAAAAAATGCAACTGGTGACTGTTTGAAATCAAGTCATATGGTATCATGTGGAGGAGAGGAATCGGTTGCTTTTTTTTTTTATTACATTTTCGCTCATGTTAGAAAACAGACTGTGCCTATCAGAGAATGAACTTCTTTTAACGGGCGCTTTCGGGTGAAAAGTGGCCGAGCGACCGTTCAGCAGCGCGGACAGCTGCATGCAGCAGCCGCGGTGCTGAACAGGACCATGGACAGAGACAGTCTGCCCTGCTCCATGCGAGATTCCTTTCAAACTGCCTCTGGACTCTCCTTCCTCTTTAAAGCTGCATTCCCAAATCACCAATAAACGAGCACAAACCCAGTAACAATTCAACAACGAGATTCTTCTGCAGAATGTACATGATGGTTGCTATGAAAGTTTGCATCTACGAATATCCTCACGCTTGTTTTTTTTTTTTTTTCCTGTCGTCGCCTCCACTCTCCTTCGGCTTCTGTTCTCTCTTTAGCCTCCCTCGAACCAAAGTCCCTTGTCATTTCTTGTGTTTTTTTTTAAATCTCTTTAAGCTTTCTTATGTTTGTTCCCATTTTTGGTACAGTCAAGTTTATTTTGTGTTCAACCGAGGTCTCAAATAGCTCGACAGCGGCCACAGCATGATACAAAACACGGGATGACACACACAAAAACTAACATAAAAAAACATCATCTACCTCATAATTAAGTGTCTGAATAATGTGACCATGTTGCGACTCTGCGTTATGTAAATTCCCGATGAAGACGCGTCAGTATCTGTGACAGGGTGAGGGTGGGTGGTGGTGGTGGTGGGGGTGGGGGGCGCCATCTCCTTCGATTAAAACTAAAACGCACCTTTAACCAAGCGCTTGGTTCCAGTAGCACAGTCACCGTGACAGCGTTGGCCGCTGCGGTCATGACCGCAGCCGTAAGCTGGACCGTTAAAGTGATCATTTCTTTGCGTGTGGAAACCACACAAACTGTCCTCATCGTATGACACCCCCCCCCCCCCACCCCCACCCCCCTCCTCCCACCACTTCTCTCATCTGCAGGTCGCTTCACGGATCTGCCCTCCAACATGACGGTTAAAGAGGGGCAAAACATAGAAATGGCGTGTGCTTTCCAGAGCGGAACCGCGTCCGTGTATTTGGAGATCCAGTGGTGGTTCGTGAAAGCACCGGAACCCACCGACAGCGAGGAGGACGTCGATGCTGAGGAGGTACAAGGGACCTTTTTTCTCTTTCCTTTTTTTCCCCCCATCCCCATCAAGAGCTGTGCGAGTTATGTATTAAGCACACCCACTCATGAAGGGAATAAGGGCATCCAACATGTTTCCGCGCTATTACGCACAAGCACCTTATGTCACCAGCGCCGTGCGTATAGCAGCCCTGAAGACGCTGTCAGGCACTCAGGCTCGAACTTTGTTGGTTACCTACTTTCTTACAAGGAAATAACATTCTATAACCTTCAGATATCTTCAGTTGCTGCCTTGAAGTCATGAAAAAAAACTTCATGCACGATTTTTTTTTTCTTAAAACTCCCTCAAATGATAAGGAGATTTCATATAAACAGAGACCTCCTTGTGTTTAATTCTAAATGACTGCCCAGCCTTTTTTAACACCAATCAATTCTCCCAATCAATCAAACTCCCTGAATAAGGGATGTGCATTTTCATCGTCCCCCCCCCCCATACTTGATTCCCTTCTTTCCCTCAAACAGTTAAATATAATCCCTCCACACATGGAGCAGAGAGCAGTGAAGAAAAAAAAATTAAGAACATTAATCAAGGACTACTGTTAGAAAAGAAAGAGAAAAAATGAGCTCGTTCTGGATATTAATTACACGATAAATGAAGTAAATGAGCCTGACTATTCAGGAATGGATAAAAAGTGGCTGAATCGATACAGCCAAAGCATATTCTTGTATATTGCCTCATTAAACAGTGCATTGGAAGGGCTTTGGCATTTTGCTTATGTATTGCTGCTGCATTACTACTGGTTATGACAGCTTCCCTAAGCCCAAATAATGATCGGCCACTTAGTGGATGAAAGTGACTAAATGTGTTTACTGCATTCAGATGGATGGAAATAGCTTGCTTACATGTTGTGCGGCAGGTAGCCGCATGTCAGGCTTTCCAAAGGGTTGGTGTATTGTCGTGACATGCATCAAACTGTGCTCTTTCTAATCCTGTGACAAAGAGCTGTGTGTGTGTGAGAGAGAGAGAGAGAGAGAGAGAGAGAGACCACGGGGTTGTTGGATATCCATGTGGCTTTAATTATTGTTCCATTGTTGCTCAGCTCTCATAGTGGCATCGGCCAGGCTTTGATGTGGGTTTGATCCCACGTGACTCTTGGATGTTGGGCTGAAGTGGCCTATTGATGCAGACATCACATTGTTACCCACATTTCTTATCACGGAAGGCTCTTTGAAATGAAAGCTGCACTGTGTGTGTGTGTGTGTGTGTGTGTGTGTGTGTGTGTGTGTGTGTGTGCGTGCTTGTCCTGCAGCGCTGCAGTTTGAATGGGAACAGAGTCAAGGCTGTGTGAGAGGCGCTGCTTGAGGGAACCAGCTGGTCGTGTGGAAATTCGGAGGAAATGATCGCAGTGTCTTAGAATCCAAATATGTATGCAAACATAAGCAGCGTGCATGAAAAGTGAGAGTTGTTGGATCTTTGAAAGAGCAACGTGAGAAGAGGCGCGTCGAGAAACCAGCAGTTTCACATTAAAACAGAGTGGAGGGAGGAAAGCAGGAGTCGGGTAGATGGGTGGGAGGTTACTTCATCTTTAACTCTTAATGGACCAGGATCAGTTCTCAAAGTATTCCACTGTCAGGCTGTAACAGCTACAATATGTCTCATTTAAAAAGCTAATATAAACCAATAATTTGATTGTCTTTCAAGAAATAAACGTTAGCAAATAACATAAAGCACTTATGTTATCTGAAGTGTTTCCATGTAAACTCAAGTTGGAAAGACATGGATTCCATATGTGTAAAAAACAACATTTCCCAGCTCCTTCCTATTTGTTTTTAGCTGCGGACAGAGGCATTATCCATCCATCTGTGCATACACCCCACTCTCTTGAAGATTATATCTCAGGACCACCTTGAGGCAATCCCTTTAAATGTGGCACAAACGTCTACTTCAACTCAAGGATCAGTTGAAATTGATTGAAAAAATCACGACCAGATCGTGACCCATACAGATTAGTAGCAGACATAGCTTCATTTTAAAATGATATGTGACATTATGTTGTGTTTTTTTGTCTTATTCTGAACAAAAACTTTCAAACCTTCCGTACGCCATCTGTGGCTCTCAACCACGAGCCAGTTCCTTCCTACTGAAGATATGAATTTTTAAACAAGTCTCAATAATGCCCTACGATGGCTGGGCACTGGAGTTTTATCTTTTAACGTTACTCATGCAGGAGAAAATAGTAGCAGCATTTAGGGTCTACTTTCCAGTCGGCAGATGAGCACACGTTTGGTGCTCAAGTGAGTATTTGGGGCAGGAGGACAGTGTATGTGGGGCTGAGTCAAAATAACCTGCGGTGTGTGTGTGTGTGTGTGTGTGTGTGTGTGTGTGTGTTCACGGTAATGACGGAACATGTCACCGAGTGCAACAGGCTAACTGATGTGTGTAATGGTTGGAATACGACAGAGCTGTAATAATACTTAATACCTGTCAGTCATTCTGCACGTGGGTTTGTTTGACAATAACAAAAATGTATATCAGTCTATGGATGTGTCTGTAATGTGATTTGGAGATGAAACAATGCAAAATATTGGGTTTGGTCCTTTAACAAAGCTCAGTTGACTCTTACATGAGGAATATAAGAAAGTAGTACATCCACATTGTGCGTTTTTTCCCCCCAAACTGAATCTGCATTGCAGGAAAATAATGTCCACGAGTTTCATGCAGCAACATTTGTGCTCACTTCACGGAATTCTACGAGACTGCGCTGAACATGGATTAGAGATAGAGGGAAAAAAGACAGAATACAAACATGTCAATAGAGAAAGCTGCTGTTTGGCTGCAGCTTTCACAACAAGAGGTAATGATTCTCCTCTCAGATTATAAATGGCACGCTGCTAGTTAATAAGTATGTACAAACACAGACTGTTAGAAAGAAAACATGCACACGTCCATGACAAGGAGGAGCCGCGATGCTGCAGGGATTTGCCACACGTGATGTTGTTGATTCAAGTCAAACAGTAAAGGCATGTAGAGAGCAGGGTTGAGAGCTCAACGTTCGCCGTTACAGAACACGAGCAGGTTGCTCGCTCATCAGTTTTGCATGGCAGTTCTTCTTTAACATCAAACCGAGGCAGTGTGAACCACTTTACACGGGAATGTGTTGCGTTGCTCCATATTCTGTGCATGTTCTGGGTATTTTCTTTTATTATAATACACAAATGCTGAAAGGTAGCTCTTAAAGCAGCAGAGTACAGTTGTGTGCACCATTTGGATGTTGAAGCTTATGAGCAGGAGAAGCCGTTTGTCAGACGGCTTATTGGGCGCTTCTGTCACTTCAAAAGGCAGAAGTGGCTTTCTCTAAACCTCATTCTCAAAAGCAACGTACGCTCATCCTCCATCTCTTAGTACGAAGGGATAAACACTAATGTCAAAGTCGAGCAACAGAGACAGCCCCCCCTCCCCCAGCACAGGCAGAGGGGAACACAAGGTAAACAGGAAGATTTGTTCACACATAGCTCACATAACACATGACATGTTTCCTAATTCGTTGTAACAATGCATCGTTGCAATTTCCGCATTTTGGAACCTGCATCAAACTCGCATCATCCATCTTTTAGGTTTGTTTTGGGTCCTAAAACAGCAAAGAGGAATAAGAAAGGTTCATTGCAGTGAGAAGAGCGTGCCATGTGAGTTGAGGGAAGTTGGGGTTAGCTTGAAAGCTTAGTTTCATGTTTTTTTATTCACTGTGATATGAGACAGCAGAAATCAGTGAATTTTAATACTCTCTCTGCAAATTTCAATCTATAACTCACTAGAAGGCATGCACAACACTGCACTCATTTTTCTGCTGTCTTTGTCTTTTGGTTTTGATTTTCTGTTAAAAAAAACCTTGTTGGTGTAATACTGTGTCGGAGCAGCACAAGTCAAGGAAACAGAGTAGTTATGACCGAAAACTGTAAATCACTTAATGATGGACATCATCGATCCAGATGAACGCTATCTATTCAGATGATCGAACCGCCCCATGTCAGTCAAATCTGTAGTTACTGTTGTAACATCATACATAAAAGTCAGAGGTGACAACATAATGTGCTTTCTCTGGTGAAGGTAATAAATACAACAACAGTACATAAATATAGCCCTAGGCTGTGAATTTCTCTGCTGCGCTGCTTTGACCTCCATCATAGAAGCACAAAGCCTAGACAGAACGTAGCCCCGCCCACTCTCCTGGGTAATGGTCGTAACTGAGAGGTATGTCACACATGGTGAACGAGGAGCCTCATTTCCATGTATTTCAATTTAAAAACACATTAGCAAATTCCCCTTTTGGTTTTAAACCCTAAATCCCTCTTATTCTGAGGAGATGGATTCGATTCTTCTGCGGGCCTGATCTCTCTTTTTTATCCAGCTAATCCGGCCACTGTTGTTTGCCATAAGATCAATTTATTGAGTAAATCTTTACAGCCCTGTCCACTGATAATTCTATTTGGTGTGGGATTATGTCTGGATATAAGGAAAAAGGAGAAAAAAGGAAGAGAAAAGAAACGCTGAGTTATATCCGTGAAGGTAAATGTTCTGATCCTTTCAGCCAGTGAGCTCGCACTTTTGTATTTTTATTCCTAGGTTCAGAATAAATAGATGAAAAATTAAAACAGTTCAGAATAAATGTAATGCTTTCTGTGAGTGCAAAAAACCCCCCTTTGCATATCAGGAATATTAGAGAGGTTACACCTTGACAGTATGAATTTCGAAGCTGGATCAAGCAAAGGCACAAAGAATCAGGGATGATGCTGGAGTCCCGACGCAGATGTGTGCCGTTTAAAAATTCATACTGCATTTCATTCCTCAAATACCGCCTGGAGTGTATGAATGGCTCAGGCCGCTGCTGGATTCAAATGTGGATTTACCTGACCTGGGATATGTTAAAAGGTGGCGAGATGTGTCTGTAAAAGTGAGATGAATTAAAAAAAAAGGAAAAAAAGGTAAGCGGACATGATTCGAGGCTTTCCTCTGCGGGGCCTGCGAGCAAAAACAAGGATCAGCCGAGGGCCGTGGTCAGAATACAAATGACCATTACATAAAACATCCGCTGGCGCACTTTGACCAAAATGCACTCAAGCCACAGCGAGCTTTACCTCTCTTAACAAGTGAGTTTATAAATCCAGTGGGTGTAACAGCAAGGAAGCATAAAATCCATTGGCTGCCGTGCTCTCTGAGTGACCTTACTGTCTGCCTCTCCGCCCCTCCATCATTGCTTGACTGCAGTTTGTGCAGCCTCCCCCCAGCACTCTCACTCTCATAACTGCACCGGGGAGTCAATATGATGCACCGTGGCGCAGTCCCGGTAACTGCTCTCATCAGCTCTGTCGCCCCGCTATGCACACACACGTCTGTAATGATTGCGATGGCTTCCAAATGGTTCGCAGCGAACGCGACTTCTCGGCAGGAGGCTGCTGCGTGTGTGTGCATGCGCGCACGCCGATGCGCGAGAGCGCCCGCTGCTTTCATTTCCAACGGGTGGACTGTGGACCGCTCAGTCAGGCTCCATGACAGTCATCAGCCACAGGAAGAAGGCTTTCTTTCAAATCACTGAAAGCTGCTGCATCGCTGCGTTGTGCTGCTGGTGCACGGGCCTCATGCTTTCCTGCACCACTGACAGTGACATCCTAAGCATTTCTTTAAAAAAAAAAATCCATTCCAATGTATGCTGACTATAGACTTGTATGGCCTTTGCTCTTTCCATGTTAACCCACTGTGATTGTTACGCTACGGGACCAAGCAGTCATTAAAAAAGTGTTTCTCAGTATAATATTTGAAAAATAATCAAATAAAAACATCTTGAAATTGGTAGAAAATTAAGAAGACAGAGTATGTCTCTACCATCCAACTGACACCACATTAGTTTTTTTTCCATTCTTGATGTTCAAAATGAATTCGTTTTGTAAAAATTATTCACCTTTTATTTAATTTAGTGAGCTAGAGCAGTAATGTTCCTTTAGCTTCTGCGGCGCACACATTTGATTGACGGTTGACAAGGACATCCCGACACAATGTGACCACACCAAGGACAAACAGAGTTTTATTAGCGGCGGTGCTGTGGAATAAGGGTCACTGCGTTTCGCAAAAACCGATCCAGCAGTACAGGTCTTTGGTTGGCCACCAATTCAGCAAGCCAAGGCGCAAATAATGACATGTCTCCACGTCTGCAAGGGAGATAGGAAGTAAAGGGGCGCCTCAGCAGAAATAAATGATTCAACCTCTGAGTGGGAGGGCTGCTGGTGTACATGTGTGCTAAAAAGCTAACATGCCAATTTAGCTAAATACATCTAAATAAGAAGAGTTGGTCACAGTATATTTTAGCAAATTTTCCCCAAACAGGAAGAAATAGATGCATTTTGTTGAACGCTATTTTCAGCGGGGGATTAATCCACATTTTGGGTGATGCGAGCATTTCTGGCATCAGAGTCGTATGTGGGATTGAGTCAAACTACAGCGTGTGCACTCATGGCAATAACGGTAATAATAGTAGTGCACAGGGAACAGGAGGGAGAACCAAGCAGAGCAAAGGCACAGACCAAGACTTATATACACTTCAGGTAGGCGTGGCTAACAAGGCACAGGTGGAACGCATTAGGGCGGGGCAGGCAACGACGAGGATGGGAGGAGGGCAGGCTGTGACAGTATACAGGGATATATATCAAATATTACCAGGTTTATGCTTCTAAATGTAGAATAACTCAGGTTAAAAGCTCATGTTTTCTTGACATGTCAGCTTGGTGTAGGTGACTCCTAGAAAGGTTATGCAAAAGTTTGGCAGTCAGGGGGCATTTATCCTCTCTTGATGGCAGCTGAGTGAGTGTCGGGGTATGTGACCGACTGTTCTGGTGTCAGGAAGAATAACATACAGGGCCCTGTCAGCTGATATATCACAAAAGATCTCTGAAAAAAGAAAAAGAAATTTATACTTCTCTCCATGTTGAAAAAAATTGGATTCCGATCTGCTTTCCTCTTCTTTGAAAATTAAAGCGCTTCGATGACTCATTGGTCTGTCATGCAAACCAAACATAATGGGTTTTGAAATTTGAAGGTTAGAGAGATCTTTTAGTCTTCCATGGATTTTAACTGTGCTGGGGTTTTTGCGGTTTTAATTTGGTCTGTCTTTTATGGTCTACCTTTGTGGGTGTTATACAATTGCTGTGCTTTTTGCCTCCAACTGGGCCTGTTCTCACATGGAGATGCGGTTTTCAAAAGGTTACATAAGTAAAACTCATTTAGACGAGCATGTGCACACGTTCCAATCTGAAAATGAGGTCAACTAGAGGCCATCTTGCAATGAAATCCCACAGGCCACAACATCCGTTAACATGATGACATACCCATGAGTACTCAGTAGTCATTACTACATTATTAAATGAGAACTTAGTAGTTATGGGCCGAACCACACTCATCAACGTTATCACGCTATCGCAGGGATGTGATAGAATCCTTCCACAGACGGACAGGCAAGCAGGCAGGCAGACAAACACCTGTCAAACTGCACAAAACTGCCTCTGTGGTAGTTCCTGCTTCAGCCTGTGTCTCCACGACCACATTTCGCCACCATGACTCACACGCACTGACAAAAACAGACTCACAAGGTGAAAATGATACCAGCCCCGCTGTCGCAGCTTTGGTAATAAATAATGCTAGTGTATTATTTTCTATTTCTGAATGCCATGTTGCTTTCATCCTCTGAATTCCGGTTGCTGAAGTGCCAATAAAACCCTGATGTGGAACTTTAAATGGCTCTATTGTCAGATCCAGGGCAGCTTAAGCCATGTCAGGTCCATTCATGTGCTGCAGAGGGATGAGATGATGGAGGGAGGGATGGAGGGTTGGGCAGATGGAAAAACATATGGGAGGTATGATGCAATAAGGATAGGGGACACCTCTGGGGAAATATAATTCACAATTCATAATGGGCATGCAAAGCAAATCCTCATTTGCTGTCCCATGTGCGTCTGCACCCCTCTGTATAATCGCCAGGCTGCATCACACAAACACGTTTATTTGAAGGAAGCTGTTCGTGCTTCTTTCCCATGATGATGAATGGAGACCATCAGTGCTAGTTACGACTCACTCCTTCAGACAGGTGACAGATTTAAGGAAAAACTGACATGAAGAGTTGCAGTAAGGTAATGGGCCACCACAAGCAAACACATACAGTGCACCTTGAAATTAGAAGTCTGAACTACTACTACTGGAGGGATGAACATGATTCGACCAGAAGATATTCCTTCATGTTTGGAGTTATGATAATGATGGTGGAGGGCGCTCTCTAACTCACTGGTCCAAAACCTTCAATAGGTGTTCATCTGGGTTGAGATCTGGTGACTGTCAAGGCCATAGCATATGACTCACATCATTTTCAGACTCATCAATCAATTTACTGACCAGTGACGCCCTGCGGAAGGGGGCACTGTCATTCTGGAAGAGGCCACCCCCATCAAGATAGAAACGTTTCATCAGAGGATAAAGGTGATCACTCAGAACAACCTTATATTGATTTGCAGTGACTCTTCACTCTAAATGGACAAGAGGAGACAAACCATTCCAGTAAAACGCCCCCCGCAGCGTAACAGTGCCACCGGATCCCCTCGCTGCAGGGGTCAACCTGAGCCGTTCTCTCGGTGTGTACCACACACAGACTCGCCCACTTGTTGAAAACATGCTGAAGGATGACTCATCCGTCCATGTCATTTTTCTCCACATCTCTGTAGACCAGTGCCTGTGCTTTCTGCACCACTGAGCTCTCAAATGTGCATTCATCTTTGTAATGACGGGTTTATACACTGCAACCCTGCTATAATATGCCTCTCTGTGTAATTGTTGATGGACTGTTGCGGCTGACGCACCTGATGGCGACCTGCACCCACATTCTCTGTCACCTGAGCAAGAGTTTGCTCTTCAGTTTTTCTTTACATATCACACTAATACACCGTTTACCGATGTTTTTCAGCGATGAAACATCTTTCAAAGTCACTTAGATCTTTCCCTCTTGCCGTCTTGATACAAAATCAGAATCAGCAGGGTCTGCTCAGCATGATAAAGGCCTGAAGCGGAAGAGTATTTTTATTTAAATCTTGACCCATTAATCAACTGAAATAATTTTGAAGCAAACAGTTGCATATTTACACCTCCAGTGCCCAGACAGCAACATTTTTATTAAAATGTTTAAAATGTTATTATTATTATTCTACTGCTAACCGTGAACCAAAAGACGGTGGAGCAGAGCTGCTGAGAGGTGTTTTAGAGTTTATGATAATTCTCTGTGGGTTAGTCACCATGAGTGACAGCTTTAACATTACACATGGTAATTTGATCCAGGGCTGAAATGAAAATAATAATTAGTGCAGCTTTAAACGTAACCAGACAAGACTATAGAAATCACTGCCAACCCGCTCCCTCTCTTTTTTTTTTTTCCTTTCATAAAATGTCAGCGCTTTTTATGGGCATAGATATATATTGCATTTTTTTTTTAACAGGAAATGTCAAGAACTTCAGCTCTGTGCTTCTCACCCCCACCTTGGATCCGTGGTTACCGTCAAACATTATTGATTCAGACAATCATACAAAAGTCAATGGCATGCACATCAATCCCCGCGGCGCTCACATGTCTATACATTCACTGCAGCCAATACTCCATATTTACCAGCAGCGGCCTCCTCATAATCCACCCTGGTCCTTTTGGTGCTTTAATCAGCAGCTAATAATGACCAGTAATAGTAGAAAAAGGACACATCACAGAAGGACAGGAAATTAAAGTTGGATTAGGGAGATGGTTCATCTTTGCCGTTTGATCGTAGAGGCAGATTATTAAACATGTGTAATGACAGAGGTGTTAAGGTTTGCTGAAACATTAACAACATGGGAATCAGCTTATATGCACTGCCTATTTTCTTCATGATGCTGTGAGGTCACCAGCTTTATTTTATATCATTTTCTGATACAGCAGTGAGGATTAGGTTGGAAAAAAACCCTGCTGTTGCTGTCTGATGTGATGTTATTCACTCCAGCTATCAGCGCCTCACTTTCGCAGTGGTCGATGGCGTTTCAGACCTCCACCTAAGCAATCTGTGAACTTATTTAAAATGGATTTTCAATCCCTCTAGTGGGAAATCTGAACACACACCTGACCCAGACACACACTCTCCTACACTTCCCGATTGGGCAGAGACTATTTTCCATGAAGCGTGGCATTATATTTGTTCCTTTTGTGCACAGAGGTGCGGAATCCACCCGCACAGATCCGTACGTGCAAACAGAAAAGTCACTTTCGATGCGTTTGATGCCAGCCTTGCAAAAGCCTTTCAGCCGACGCGTAAGCAGACGAGGGCGGTTGAGCTCATATCTGTCTTTTTCGAACAACAGCTGCAGATAATTCAATCAGCGGGTCCGTGGCTGTCACTGTTCTTCTTGACCCCTCTGTTGCAACTGTCACTAGAAGGGAAACTGAACCCTTTTGGTGTCACAACAATAGCTGTCGGACCCAGAGAAGTGCTTTTCACATTGAATCAGAGGCTTCTTCAGATGCCTGCGAAATCATGCCTTTTGGTCTTGGAATACTCTTCCTTTGTCGGAAAAGTCAGCCAGACCCTAAATTCCTTCTTGTCACTCTGTGCTGTGTTATCTGACGCAGAGATGTATTGTTGTGTACTTTCACAAGTATTTGTGCACAAAGTCTGGAGGAAAACAGATTGGCGTCATGCGCAGGGGTAAGTACTCCCTCTCACCACGTATGTTCAGCATAAGTGATCGTGGGATTGCTTTGCTTGGTTTTAGTTTCACTGCCATCCATCTGAATTTGGTATTTACAACAGTGCCATTCAGGATCCAACACTTTAAAAATAAAACAGCGTATGGTTTCAGCTGATGCTCTCAACCGGGAGGAGTGTGCTGTGAACGCATCTTTGGCTGCAGCCCCAGTTTGTGCCTGTAGAATACAGCTCATTCAGGTCAAAAAGATAAAAAAAAAAACAGCAAGGTTTGAAAAACACTTACCACTGTTGTGATAAAAAGAAAATATGATTGCCACTGTATGATTAAAAAAGGAATCTTTAATCTGATCCCCAAGTTGTGACTCCTTTTTCTGTACAGGACACAGAGGTCGCACACGGGAAACAAAATATACAAAATAGTTCACCATCATTCTCATGGTTAGAAGAGCCTGAATATGAAACATTTCTTTCAGCGTCAATATGTATTTTAGGAAGCAGCTCTCTTGAAGAAGTCGTGTGCTTGTCAGTCCCAGCTTGGAGAGAAGGGACAGTTTGGGCATACTTGGAAAGATCTTTCTTTCTTTTATGTTGTTTTGATAGCCACATTGATTTTCTCACACAGAATTTGGGTGGGTGTATCCATGGAGCTGTGTACGGTTTCCATTTCATACTGTGTCAAACATATCAATCACTGGACTGACTCCTCTGTTTTGTCTGTGGTGAATAGAAACACACATACACACTCAGTACTTATAAAGGTTACATCAGCCATAAATCGTACTGGATGGGAGAATGCTTCTGCTGGTCTCTGTACTGTGGGCTAAAACTGACTTCTGTCCACAGTACACTCTGTATTGTCCCAACAAACATAACGAAAACATTTATAGGATGTGCTACTTTGTCATCAGACATGTGCCAGTAAGTCTGAATGGGTATGGTAGGTTGAATAAATGCCTGGTCAATCATAGCTCTGTCATCTGCACCATCAACTCACCCCGTCCATTTGTGTCACTTAGATATTTTAAAATTTCTTTAAAAACTTTAAGAAGATTTCTAGGACAGTCCAAAAATATCACAGTGCAAAGAGCCCTTTAGCTAGAGGGTATTTCATTTGTCCTTCCAAAGATCCATAACTTCCATTCACAGTGAGCTCGGCAAATCTGATTTCAGATACGTTGCTACATTTCCAAGCAATCATTTCCCACAGATCTGGAAGCTTGATGGTCTGGTGTCCCTGGGTGATTTCAAAGAACTCATTAACAGCACGATTAATCATAGCTGTGATGCTCTTAATTACTATATTGATGTTTTTATTAAAATATTCACTCAGCTGACGCATTATTCTTGCTTGAGCTCTATTCTTCATGATATAAACTCAGTACACACAAAAAAAAGGCTTCGTTTTCTTAATGTGCTCCTTTGGAGCAAAATAGTTATTACACTGAATTAATATCATAATCGTGGGAAGATGATCAGTTCGTCAGCTCTTCATACTTCCTTGCGCTGTGGGTTAACTAATTCTGCAAACTGAACACCTGGCTCTCTTTATTCCAGCTTGTTCAGTCCAATTTAATTATATTCATATAGCGCCAAATCATAACATACGGTACATTATCTCAAGGCACTTTACAGAGTAAGGTCAAGATCATGCAATATAATGTAGTGAGAAACCTACCAGTTCCCACAATGAACAAGCACCCATGAAAATGCATAATTTATACTGAGTAATTTCTTCACACAGTGTACAGTACTTGAATTAAATGACTATCAGGTGACACAACTTTTATCTCATATTATGCAGTGGTTGCATTTCATCTATCAGTGTGGTGCATGAGGTCAGGTCTTTTCGATCGTAAGCAATGTGAATATTCTGCTTTCATAAGCATTAAAGCCTTGCAGGACATTAGATTGTCCACATTGTCCACATGTCCAGTGGTATTATTTATCTTCATTTTTTGCCATACCACATTGCAATCTATCTACTGTGCCACCCTTTCTATTTAGTAATTATGGACAAATCAAAAGAATAACTTGATAAATGGCCTGTGAATAAAATGACAAATGTTGCTTGTTTTTGAGGGTCATGAAACTCCAACTTTAAGTTGGAGGGCAGGACGTCCGTTCTGAACAGTGCATGAGGAGGACAGTATTACTTTCCCTTAATGGTAGCATGCAATTGCCGGAGGAAGAGCGGAGGATGATTTGTTTCAGCTTACAGGACTCATGGCCCATAATGCTTTCCCTGAGGAGCTTAGATCTAATGCAGTGGACTTTTATTGGCTATCGTGATTAATTTCTCTAATGGCTTGAGGTCCCTTTACTCACCTATCTTCACTGAGATATAGATAATTACATGCCAGCTGCTAGATTTTAAATATAGACTGCATTGTACCTTATTTAGTAGAGAGAATTACTTTAACCAATTCCAACTCCATCCATATTTTTGAGTAAAGGCTTCAAATGATATACCTAAAATAAAATGACGATGGCTGTTGAACCATGGTGAATGGGGACATAGAAATTATTAAACCCTTCTATTGCTGTTGAAGGTTTCTTAAGATTTTAAAGGTATAGATCTTTGCCTTTGTTTGGAGGAGTCTGAGACACAGTGGAGCCATGAACAATCCAACAGTACGCGATCTCAAATCTGTACAAAGAAGCAGAAAGTATCATGCTCTATTGTTCCTACAAATACATCATGTCTATGGGACTCAATGGGACGTTTAAAGGTTCAGAAAAAAAAGTTGTCGTGACAAGATGAGGTCATTACAAATCATTAACAGAAACAGGGTTGGATTAAACCATGAGAGAAGACAGCGAAGAAAAATGAGCTGTCAGCCCCTATTGACCATCCGGTTTCTGGTGCACTGTAGGCATGTAACAGAATACAAATACATTGTTCCCTCATACTGACATGTGCAGATAATAGGAAAAGTGGATGCTGTTGATATCTGTTCAGAACATAAGCATGACTGACAGAGGCAACGACTCTCGACCGTCAGCAGACTCATGTGACTTGAGAATGTATCAAGGGCACATCCAAATATTAACATGCCAGTCCTTATAGCTTCAGCTTCAATTAGTAATTAATTAATTAATTATGCATTTTTTTAAGGCAGGCATTGTTTTAAGTGGTTAAAATATGTTTTGTGCTGACCACATGCACAGCAGCTCATGGCTCAGCATCTCTGTCTCCTCTCTGCATCTCTAAAGACAGACCAAACTCTGCTGCAGGTAATAAACTGAACATACATCAGTACCTCATAAAATTACCCAAACTATCCCTTTGAGGTGTATTGGTTGGTGCACAATGACAATGTATGCACTTAGCACCTTGTGAGAAAACATTCCACCTTAAAAGTTGTGGGTAGCTGCTGGTAGCCTTTGAGCAGCCTGGTAGATTAGAATTTTTCGTTTGAGCTAATGTTAACAAGTAAAGATGAAAAGGCAGAAAACATCCTTCCATTCAGCATTTACTTGACTGATGGTTTCTTTATTTGTGATGCATTCACAGAGAAAGACTACAGATCCATCCTTTGAAACCTGGGCAGCTTGTGCTGCACCTGCAATGCCTGCTGGGAATGAAAGCCTGCTTAACTAGCTTTTCATATTCTATAGGTTATCAGATGAACTTGACCTCGGCCTGTACTGCAGCTCGTCCTCAGAATGGATGTTTCCATAAAGGCTTAATTTGCTCAGCATGAGTAGGTAAATGAAATCATTCAAAACCCTAAAGTACTAGTTTGCATTCACCTATGATGCTCAATGCCACACGGATTACAACCTACTGTTTAACTGCTGCATTATACTCAGTCTCACCATTTGGTCAAATAGACTCCAGTACTGGAGAAACGGCAAAATAGAAATGCAGTGATTCATTTTGACTTGCATGTATATCTGACAGGGCTGGTTTTTCTGTAACAGGACACATTTATGCATATCCTTTCTGAGGTGAAGTTACAGTGGATTTTCTTTTCATTTTAATGAATAGCCGATAACGTACAGAAGGATTTGTAGGGATTTTTTTTTTACATCACCCATAAGAACACTTCATGAAACAGATACGACAAAAGATATTAAAGTACTACATACAAAGACACTGAGATTTAGAATGTCAGTTTTCACACTTTCTACAAGATTATCAGTTACTGTTGGGCCATTGTTGAGCATCTGTGGCTGATTGCTGCCTTTCGCTCTGCCAACGCGTTTGGCATCGTCTGCTCGCTAGAGTTGGCCCTTCTCAGCCCTTATTTGGGCAGCCCATCATGTTGGATCAAGAGCAGAGGTAGCCTGTGACAGACAGCTGTGCGACTGGCTGCTTAGCCCAAAGAATCAGAGGAACCATATGAAATGGCGACGCTTCCATGCAGACTTAGGCACTCTCTAAAAGGTTGAAAACATGGGAAGCATGCGCTGTCACCAGATTTCAGCCCTGCTGATGATGTCTGGGTCTGGAATTAGACTGAAAATGTGTGAAAATGAAGATTCTAATTGTAGAGTGTCATCTCCTTCCAGACTGATCAAGCTCCCAAATAGCCAGAGAATTCAGCAAGGACACGACCTGAGCTACTTATCTGGTTGGTTGGCACGGTGTGTCAGGGCCCTACATGTTAGCCTTCAAAAGAGTAGGGGGGAAAGTAATTTTGAAAGATTTATTTGAGATAATTTTGAAGCGCACAGTGGCTGCAGTGGTCAGTGAAGCAAAATATTATGTGTCAAAATGAACAAATGTAGGCAAAAGCCATTTTCTCCCGAGGTGCCTTGAGAACTGGAAGAGCCCGGGCACATTAAAGAGCTGGATTAGATAAAAGCGCTGTCACTGGTGATGTGCGGCTGACAATGATGGGCTGGATTTCAGCAGTAAAAGACTGATGCTGACAGACAGGGAGACACAACAGGGAGAGGCAGGTAATGAAGGGAGAGCTAAGAAAATACCAGAAGGGATTATTCCAGTAAGAATGTTCTTGAGGAGAAAAAAACCAAAACCAAATGCAGCAAAATGGCTGAAAACGAGAAAGGTCGGTGTATTATGTGCGCGATAGTGTATCTACTCCACTGCAGATAGTTAAAGACGGATGAGAGAGGAGGTGTTTGTGTGTGTGTGTGTGCACCAGACAACAGAAAGAGAGAGAAGCAGAAAAATGGGACTCCACTAGGCCTCCTATATCCAGGGATAATAGAGCTGTCACAGTGTTTTGACTCAGGGCATTGATTCTGCCTTTAATTGCTTTAGGCCTCTGCTGGCTGGATAGCGGTCCGAGGATATTAAATGTAATGTATTGTTGCACTAGAACAGTTATGACACTGATCACACACTGATATGTACTCATGTGTTGTCAGTGCCAATAATCCTTTCATCCATTGGGGCCGCCTCCAAACAATTACGGCGATTGATTAGGGGCATAACTCAGACAGAGAAGCGCTCCGTTTCCATGCAGCATGGATATTTTATTGAGCCAAACTAATGATTTCCTGCATCTGTGCCCTCCGCCCTTTTTCAATACGCTCCTTTGTCCACAACGATTTTTAAAAGAAGGGGATTAAAATTTATCCCCAGTCCTATGTCAGGATCAAATGCCAGTGGTGCGTGAACTCAGGGTCCTTCCCATTTGCCCGAAAGACTTTTCTATTCCCTTTCATTTCAACTTTCTTTTGCAGTCAGCCCCGTAATGATACAGTTTGCCAGGGATCCATGGGTCCATTTACTAAAACAGTGCAATAGCCAAGGAATGACTGTGTGAAGTGTGAAGTGTCATCCTGTCAAGTCAAAAAAAAAATTGGTTATTGCCGTTCCAAATGGCGACTCTCAAAGGCAGTGAAGAAAAACCTTCCATGAGAGAGGGATGTGATGTCGAATTTGTTCAAAAGGGGATTAAAATTCACACTTTTTAACACTGCCTGCCGAGGTAGACCTCCACAGAAAAGCGCCAGTCCACCCACTTCCTCAACTCCAGCTGGAGTTGCTGGCAAAATTAGTGTAAACTAGGTGTTATACATGCCGGTGTACAGGTGTGCCTCAGATACAGAAGATTTTCTTGAATGGATCACCTGCAGTGTAAATAGACAGATAAAGAGAACGGTTAAATGGAACTATGATAAGGAACTTTCAGCATAAAGGAACTCAACTGAATAAACCTATAACCTTAAGGAACATTTAATGGCTAACCTTAAAGGAGGAAAAAAAAGACTGTTAAAAAAAAGACGTACAGTCTTCCAGTATCTGGTTTCATCTATTCTTACCTTCTGGTTTTGGTTGTATTATATTTTGTAGGGTATTTTACATGTACATTCAAATTTTAATTTGGGTGAAGAGGGAGGGTTTTTTTCTATCGAGAAGATGCTATTGATACTGTTGATGCTGTTGATACTCAACCTTACGACAAGTGTTATGACTGGCCAAAAATAAAGGGCCAAATGCTTTCTGTTGGTATGATTAATAGAAATAGATTACATACTGTCTCCAGGAAACAGGTCGCCTTCTCCACTCTACTGAGCTTTCGCATGTTACCAGACGAACTGCCGGCCACATCAATGAAAGCATCACAACCTTAAAGAGTGCAAGAAACTCACTTGAGTGCTGTGTGATGAAGTTAAGCTTTAAAGCGGTGCAGGTAGTGACTGACTGACACGTTTTCCCCTTGGGGCTGACCCGAGCTGAGCTCGCTGGCTGCTGAGACCATTCAGCACCACAAACCATCAGCTTTATATAGCCATCTGTTTAATATTTTGGTTTTTCAATGGCTGACTTTGGCCATATGAATCCTTTTTGTAAGACCATATATACTTACATTGATTATATGAGAACGTAAACGCTCTTTTCCGGGGGAACGATGACGGCATATTCCTTTCAGTTTTGGTGCAGCCAAGCATTTCCCCTGACTCCAGGCTTAAGTCCGTGTAGTGGTTGCACCAAGATGAAAATGATATTGATCTACTCATCTGACTCTGGATAAGCTGGCAATCAATGTGTGTTTCCCACAATGTCAGACAGTTTATTTTAACGCTGCGCTATAGTCATGTCTCACTTCAGTAGCCAAAAACGACAGCAGGAGAAAGCAGGTGCTGTTGTAAAAGTTTTGATGAATTTTATTACCCAGAATTCCTGGGAGGTTATTATACTTCCTCCTCCTCACATTTTTTTTCTTCTCCCCAGAGGCAATATGCAGCATAAGAGTTATACATGAAGCGGATATATCCACTGAGTACTTGTGGGTCAGGACACTTCATAATTGAAGTACTACTGTGTAATTTGCGCAGTTTTCATGGCAAGCTCAAAACTCACAGAAACACATTCCTGTGTTATAGCCAACATGTTACCCAGCAATTTCCCACTCAGCCATCCAACACACACAGAGCTGCAGTACATGAGCGCCCCACCTATGTCTTTCTGTCCATGTGATGAATGGAAGTCCAATATTCAATTTACGTTTAGCACTGTGTGGTCTCCACAGACTTCTGACTCCTCTTTAGCTTGATGGATACTCAGCTTTCTTCTCGTTTGAATTCAGGTGCTGGTGTGGCACGCTTGTTTGCTGCAAAGAGCTTCCTAATGTTTTAAGGCCACTGGTCCTTTGCTCTCTTTAGCAGCGTTGCCCTTTGTTTTATACAATTATTAATGGATATTTTTTTCCTTGACTCGGCTGCTCCTCTTTTGAATCGGAGGACAACAGCAACGAGCAATAACGTCATCAACTTCAATGTCTGCATTCCTTTCATTTAGTGACTGAGATGAACTTTTCACTTTTTCTTGCAACACTGTTCTCTTTTCCTACCTATTATCAAATAAAAATAATGTAAGCGGTTCTTTATAATAATGTTGATTTAATCAGCGATTATGGTTGTTTGCCTGAAGCCAAGGTTAGGCTGTTTGACCGACTCCTTCCTAAGTGGTCCTCATTAATCCGTTAATTAGCATAGAGTGTTCTGCACAGTGGCTTTATTTGAGTTTGGTGGCGTGGTTAATGTTTTGTAGCTCTTAGCCTTGAACCTTTATAATGTATATTATGACGCAGGTCTGACAGGCCACCAAATAGCTTTTTGCAGGAAAAGGTGCTTGGCCAAAAAAAAAGAGAGAGAGAGAAAAAAAGACTTCACAGTTAAATACAGAAATAAATCCCATAGGAAACAGCCACAGCAACTACAGTATATAAAGTGCAACATTTTTAGTAATGTGTATTAGAGCTAGGAGATTCTTTTCAAGCTATAATGGTGTATTTATAATGGTTTATTCCTCTACTAAACAGTTAATTACTGTCTTCATCATGCTGCCGTGCATATTCTGGAGCTCATAATTGCTTTACACTGTTAGACGCTAATTGTTGACTGTAGTTACTGTTAGGTTAATGTAGCTTTCTAAATGACGCCTCATTTTGGCTGTTGCCCATTGTTTAGAGTGACAGCGCCTTTTAAAAACAGGAGACAGGCAAGACAAAGAGCTGAGTGGGGCAGTTAGGGAGAGGCTTTTGCAAAACTGAACTGTGTACCCATTCTGCCATACATGCCAATTCTAACCAGGTTTGGAGCATCTATACAGTAGATAACTGGAAAATTGATTGAGTGTGGTAAATGTTTTCTCACAAAGCAGTGAACAACAGAAATTGAAGAGCTATTAACACCTTTAAAGAAATTAAACCTAATTGTGGATGAGGGTGAAAGCTGGGTCATCCATTTATGTGCTGAATGAGTAAGATATTCATGAGTAAGATATAAAATGTCTCTACGTAGACCCATAGAGACATTTATGCCTATTTTCAAAGAACTATAATTGCAGCCTGAGACAGAAATATCTCAGTAAATGGAAAAAAAATCTTCTGAAAGTCACATTTGAGTGGGAATGAAGTAAAGTTTTTTGTCAACATCACAAGCTCTTGCTTGTGTTTAGAAGCTGGTGGGGGTTACTCGGAAACAAAAAAACCCATTAACTGGCAGACAAGCAAAACGATGGAAATTATATGATTGCTCAGAAAATTTACTTTACTCTTTTATAATTTGAAATGTCCAATACTAAACACATCAGACTTGCATTAACAGATTTGTTTGTCCACTTGGGGGCAAGCTGTTAACACATTACAAATTAAACAGCACACTGGCTGATAATGGTAAATGGATTAGCAACTACAACATTAGCCTCTTTGATGTGATGTGTCTGGCTACTTGTTGAATGTAAATCCACCATTCTCTCTTTGCTCTATTTTGGTCTCTACCAACATCTGAGGGCAATATCTTGACTCCATAGTCGTTAAATGATCAAAAGGTTATCTTTATTTTCTTCCAATTCTGAAGTATATTTGCAATTTTTAGGGACTGACTCACCTCCCCTCAAATTGTCTGCGCACGACCTGGCACACAGCCTGTATGGAAACCCTTAACAATAAGCTCAGATTGGCTAAAAGCTACACAGGGCTGCATGGTCGGCTGTTATTTCCCAGTAGGTTAGACGTACTAACAGCCTTTTCATATTACACAGTTACTTAATCTGATGATAATATCAAAATACCCTATTAATGTAAACTGAATGACCCTTGACTCAGTGGGTCAAGGTCACCTCAAACAGCCACAAACACATATTGCTTTTTTCATTATCTTTGCTTTTCTATCCGGGCAATTCATTTTAAGTCCAACCCGTGTCACTGCCACATCACCTGAGACTTTGCATTCATTCCACTCTAACTCCTCACACTAATTTAAACGGCCACTTAAATCTTGACTCATCCTGTGGGTTTTTAATCCAAATTACTCTCGGCACTTTTTTCTTTCTTTTTTAAATCTCTTTGTCCGGAATAATAATGTTACTATGGCAAGTAGAGTAACTGTCGAGGAAAACAGAGGGGAGAGAACAAAAAGAAGAGGATTGCTCTTGGTTTGGAGGGGCAGAGTTGTCACAAGCTTCTACAACAGGTAGATTAGCATTTCGGCAATTCTCCACAGCATGCTTGAGATGATGAAGTGGCACTACTTTTGCATTCATTACCTGAAATTTCACTCCCAGCAATGCTTTACTTAAGCATTGTCCACAGTCTCCACTTACATAACCCCAGATGAGATGCCACAACACTGACACGTATGCTGCCAAGGTGCTATTGTGTTTGTGGATTTGACACACAAACCACATGAGATTGCAGTCTGTGTCTTGGCAGCGGAGGGTTTAAGGTTGAAGGAATAATTCAACTCAGTGAAATAAGATAACACAATCGTGTTCTCCAGACCTCGTCTGCGCAAAACTATTGTTGCGGCAAATGACTTGTGGCTGGTTTACAATGAATTAAATACACCCACACTGTATACATATGAGGTCAATGACAGTGTGAAGACCAGCACACAATTTGAAGAAATAGAAAAAAATCTCTGCCACACAAAATGTGTGAGTGTGTGTCTATGAGTGTGTATGTGTATGAAGGGGGGGGGGGGCACTGCAAGAGGAATTACTGATTCAATAACCCCAGGTGGAAGCAGACAGAAAGCACTTTACTTTGGGTGAGTAAAGAAAGTCATTTCAAACTGTCAGTCAAAGCGAATCAGTGACATCTGCTTGAAGATAGAGTTATCAATCACCCAGAGTGCAGTGGGATTTTTACTGGTAATGCGGTGACATTAGCCCTAAACTGAGCATTGAGCACTGGTTACTGGCGATCACTCTCCATCCATGCATGAAGGCTTGACTGTGACTCAGACTGGCTGAAGCAATGCAATGAGTGAAATCTGACCAGTCAGTTTTGCTGCATGCATGCACAAATTTGTTGCTGGGTCCCTCTGGCCTGTATACTTATGGTCATTTTATGAAACTTAATGGCTGCAACCAACTATTGTCATTATCATTTAATCTGCTGGTTGTCAATTAAATGATTAATCACTTAGTAAATATGTTTTTTCAAGCTTACAAACAAATATTGCTGTCATTAGATTAGCAAAGAACTGACTTACAGTGAAGCTGGTTGTGTGGGGCCCTGAGCCCTGAGATGGGCCCCGAGAAGTCATAGTAATGGACAAAGCAAAAACTGTGTCTAAGTCCTTTAAAGGTAGCGGACAAAAAGGATTCATTCATTTCAACAAAACAATTATGAATACACAGTGCAGTTACAGTGATAAAATAAATACACCCAAATAAAATTGAATCAAAAGGACTAAATAATTGGGCCAAAAGTTGTATTCAATTAAAACGACAAATAAGAGAACAGCATATACGCACATAAAAGGCATATAAAGACACTTGACAGCAGTAATTGGATATGTACTTAATAGCCTTAATATAACAGAAACGGTATTTGCACATTTGGAACGTCTCTCTGTAGCATTTAAAGAATTCCACCAGCACCGTGGTTCCAAAAGTCCCATATTTACCTCATTATTTCCTACATTTTCCACATTTGTTCTGCGCATCAGCAGTCCCACAGCAACAACCAGACGCTGCCTTCAAATACTATCAGAATCTTGTAATTGGGCTTGTAATAATGTGTGAGTAAACCACTGAAATGGAAAATACAACTGGCAGAGGTGGAGTTGCCGATTATCAAGATGTCACTGTGCAACACTAAAGGCAGTAAACTTCAACTGCAATTCTTGACAAAAGAAATGCTAATATTGCAGCACAAAGTACATGCTTTGTTTGAATAAAGATGTCACAATCAAAGGCTCTGTTTTCAGTTTAACACATTAAATGACGGACTGTTTTAAAATGAATTCTATTTATGACTTACAAACTCAATAACATTAATTTCTAAGGAACAGCTACAAGACTGTCTGTGACAGAGCAAGAGGGGTGTACTGAGCAGAATCAAATTATAAATGAAAGGTTTTAAACTAGTTTAACTAGAAAGCAGGGTTGCATGGACAGTCATCCCCAACTGTCCATCTTTATAACTCTGGACATTAAGACTCAAATGTTTATGCACCATAGGATTCCAGATTTATCAACCATTAAAGGAAGTCAAGGCTGCTAAATAATGAGCAGACCACCCTGAATAGAATGTAATAAAACAGTGGTAACTTGTTGACTCTTTTTTCCTCTCCAACTAAGATTTTCACTGCTAAATGTTCGTACATTACATTTGCGTTTATTACATTCATATTTCTAATTCCACTGGATTAAAACTGAGGCGCGCCTAAGTGAGTGAAGATATTTGACTGAACTAACGCTGAAGAACTGCTATGAAACTGAAAACTTGAAAACTTTTTTTTCCCATTTTCGGATTAATTAGCTTAGAGTTTGTTTTTAGTTTTTTTTTTCAAACCTGCCTTCCAGAACAGGACCCAGACGATATAATGACATAAGCAAGCAGGAAGTGCTGGGAGACACAAAACTGCAGCAAAAAGGCTTTTATTCTGTTGCAGTAAATGTTAGGTAATAAGGCTGCTTCCCATTGATGGACAGTTGGGAGATTGAGGTTCAGTTTTGTTAAGATAAGGGCAGAGCATCTGATGGCTGCTGACAACATCGCTGAGTTATTTCCAAGGACAGTGTGACGACAAACAACAGCAAAAGAAAAAAGAGGTATTTGAGCAGAACTTTTCTGCTACTGACTTGACCAAATAAATCAAATTTGTATAACACCTTTTTCACATCACTTCAGTTACCAGCATTATCCTTAGTCTATCTTGTAATGGTAGATGACGGGATATATATAAAGATATTACTAACTTTAGCAGTTTGTTACAGCTCTTCCAGAGATTTATTACAACACAATTAACATTATCCTCAGCTCTGGTTGGGCAGCTTTCTGTCTTTCTCTTGCCACATTCAACACATATGACGAGGTAATTAACTTGAACTGGCGGTATGTTTCCACGCATCATTATTACAAACAAAGACCCAAGGACTTGTTGAAGTTATACTATTGAGAAATGGGAACCTCTTGAGTGCAAATACAAGCTTTCCCACCATTTGGCACCAAGTTTTTCTTACACGTTGTGAAAAGTGAAGGTTGTCACAAGGTTATCACTCCCACAGGACATCTGCGTAAACATATTTTTTTCTTGATTTCCATGGCTGGATTAGCCTTGAGTCATGGTGGATGGTGCCAGAATTTGATGTCAAGTTCCACTTCAGAAAAATGGCAGGTTCTTGCACCTACAGTGCCATCATGTGTGAACAGGGGTTTTCAGTCTTACTAGAGTGTGGCTAGCAATTTTTGCTGTGGGTGATGTATTAATGCCAACAGTTCCGAAGGTATTAAAAGCCTGAATGTGTGTATCACATAATTATCATGCATTCAAAGTTCAGCTTTGGCCTGAGGGCTGGTTTGTGGGTAAACTAATGGATGTGAATGGAAAAAGATTCATCCTTTCGGGAGCATGGGTGTGTTTGGTAAATGTAATGGCTTTCTGCTTGTTAGATTTCCGTTTTTTTTCTTGTTTAGATGTGGATATTTTGGCCTGATGGTGGCACTCGAGGAAAGATTAGAGGATCACTAAAAACTTTAGGACTGATCACCTGGGGGCCATGAACACCCCCAGTATCAAAAATAAGCCATTAGATTTTGGTGTCACCTTGTCATGGACCAAAGTGTCGTCAAGTGGCAAATTTTCCCTAATCGCTGTGCTAGAAAAAAAAAAAAAGGTCGAGGGAATCGTTAGCAATCGCCCTCTGGGGGCCATAGACATTCACAACAACCTCCACTGCAATCTGGCCAGGAGCTGCTGAGATATGTTTCTTTGGATCAAAGTGTTGGGCGTGCCGGCAGATTTACTGGTGGAGCTGTCTCATGAAAACCCCTTTGTTTAAAATTCAAAGAAAAGCAGCCAGACCCCTCCACTGCAATGCTACAATTAATCAGCAGCAACGTCATGCCATTAAAGTCATACCTCTCCTGTCATAACTGCAAACATCTGCAATACAGTTCATTTTCTTTTTCACAATTTATGTCCCTCCATCTGCCTCCCCCGTCGCCCCCGCACCTCTGACGTCTCCACTGGCTGCTGTGATCATTTACCTCATAAAATTGATTAAGACACTAATGCCCACCGGTGAGAGAGTTGAAGAAGTTGTCCAAGGTTGCTCCTCATATTGAAGCGCTATCCATTATCCACGAGCAACATGCAATTAAATTTTACAAATAGAATGGCTGTCCGTGAGGATGACAGGACTGGAGAGCCTCGTCCGCAGCGATGGCTGAACTGAGAGAAAGCTCTAATAACTGGCACCGCATGAGTGCATGCTCTGATTTGGGAAACTGTTTTACAAATATTAATGATGTAACACGGGCCTATATGTTCTGCAGTGAAAGAAATCAAGCTCCAGCTCAGTTGGAGCACATTCACAATATTTTTTTAAAGGACTGGGACATCCAAGTGCAACTTCTCCCCATCCATGCTTCCGTTTCTCCCTTTTACATTTTGTGATAATTATTTTATTACCTTCTGAAGTCAGGCATCTGAACTTCAAAGCTGATAGGGATTCGCGGCAAAGTAAAACGCGCGCTCTCCCTCTCTCTCTGTCTGGCAAACTTTTTATCTGCTTAAAGAGGTCTATTGCTTATGGAATCAAAGCACTGCCGGAGCGCAGCCTCTCAATAATGCAGCACGCACACCTTCCCTGGTTATGCTTCACGGGAGAAAAAGTGAAAGGGTTCAACTCCGAACCCCAGAATAATTGTTAAATAACACTGATTTTGAAGCCCCTCTGGTATAATTATTCACTTCCAGTGTTACTAACAAAAGGATTGCTGTTTTTTTCCCCACGCACCTCTGACACAACTCCAGCTTCACAACTTGCCAAACTAACATAGCTTGTCAAAATACTAATGTGACTCCTCCTGTCACCTTGTGTTAAGCTTGTGATAAAAATTCACCCTGTTTTGAATTGTAATTAGAGCGACGTGATTGAAGGTAGCATCCATTAATACTTCCAATGTGGTGGCGATGACCAAAATGGAACTTCTGAATATTTGACTGATGTGGCAATTAATTTCCATCAAATTAGATCATATCTTACGCTGCTATTATATGCTGCATAAGTAAAAGCTATTGCAAAGCAATTATTCAGCATGGGTGGGACAAAAGGTCTTCATGGCTAGAAGATCCCAAAATGACTGATGATGCAAATGTCAAAGAATTTAAAGTAGAAGAAGAAGTAGACCCCACCACCACCACCACACCCAATGCCACATACACAACTCAAAGACTTGTTTCCTTTAGAGTTCAGTGGTTGACCAGGAAACACAAATCTGAGAGACAGAGCTTCCTGCTCTCTGTCTCTTCGCATCTTCAGACTGACTGATCACAACTCAGTTGGTGGCTTTTCGAACCCTGCCAAGAGGTTATGTTATGTGTCTCTTTGTCTCTCACCAAAACACATCAGAAACCTCCAGTTTTCCATCACATTTTGGAGCAGTGTACACCTTCTTTTTTGTAACAAGAGCAAATGAATCTATGGCTGAACATGAGGTGCCCTTTTTAATTACTGACACAACAAGTTGTGCCAAATCAGTAATTAAGCCTAATTGTGTTTAGTGTTTTGTATCTGTCTGCTTTGTTACATCAGTTGTCATTTATTAACGTACTGTTTCCAGTCCACTCCATCTGCAGTGCAATTACCCTGTGTCCTCAGTAACTTCAGAACCCATACTGTGGATTCGGGGCTTGCCAGTAGTTGTGTTGTGTTGTTGAATTTGCACCATGAGATATGATTTGATACTTCATTGAATGTTAGTTTGGACTAACACAACAATGTTGCTCCTCCACATAGTGACATAGTGACACAAGTGACCTGTGGAAAACCTACCAAAACTGAACGTGTACAAGCTAATAATCCACCTGAATCAAAAGAAGACCCAAGGACTGACTCTGGTCCTGGGTCCAGTTGACTCTTGAAGACCTGAGGAAGATTAAAAACGTTTAAAAAACAATCCTCTCTGTGAATTTAATAAAACCAATTTCTACAGAAGGACAGGGAGCAATGTATCGAGAACTTATACTAAACAGGATTCACGCCACTGTTCATATTTCAATGGCCATACCATCCATCCTCTACAGCTTAATTTGAATGGCCTATAAGAAATGATTAACGCAGCTAAGCATGTCCTGATCCATGAGCAGTGGCCTGAGCACTGGCCACAGAATTCTGTAAATACTAAATGCTCATCAGTGATGCGTGACGCTCTACATAGGAGAAATGGGACACGATAAATCACAAGGCCCTGTTTTGTCCATACGAGCTCAGGTTGCTGGACAAGACAACTGCCAGAAAGCCTCCTCAGAGAACAGGAAGTATTGAAAGGACACATTTTATGAGCAGAACAGAAAAATACGACGTATGATGCCACCTCAGAGGCAGATATTTCCAATTTTTGTGGGAAATGATAGATGCTCTGCCTCCCTTTTCCCTGCGGTATTCTTCTGCTGTGAAGCACCACACGTCGAGCTGGGTGGTAAACACGGGCTGTGTGCGGTATGCTGCAGTTTCAAGTGATCAGCAGTTAAATACTCGCCCTTTTAAGCTGTTGAAAATGCATGTTGCAGCTTGAGTTGTCAAGATGTATGGTAATATACTGTGACAGCTTGCGGTGAAAGGTTCAGTTTGCTTTTTAATTTTTTTTGGAAAAGAGACAAAAAATAGTCTGATAAAAAAAAAACCCCACCATGCTTCTATCCTATCTTCTCTCCAGTGACTACAGCTATGTTATAACAGCATATATCAGAGATGTTGCTATAGCTAAAGCTACAGGACCCTGGAGGCACACTGCTACTCCAGAACAGTGGCTTTGAAGGGGTGTTAAGAGGAGCTGCCTCTCTGAAACAGCATGATTGAGTTAGACCTTTCAAAAGTAACAGAAAACAGGATATGAGGCATGAAGACAAAGGAAAATCCAGGTTCACCTTTGTGCAGCTTTGTATTCTGCTGGCGTGCCGTGCGGTGCCCTGGATCTTATGCATTGCATGTTCAGATGTGCTGCTTTGGAGACGACGAAAGACTGTAGACTATATGGTCTGTAGTTTCAAAAAGATTTTAAAAAGTAACTAAAGACCCATCTGTTGAAATTAGCCTCCATCTCACCCTTAACATTTGTAGCACTTATCATTGGATGTGTTTCTATTGCTGTACTCAAGGTGTTTGTGTTTTTATGTTTTTTTTCCATTATTTAGTTTTTTTCATCTTTGTGTTTCATTATTTATTGGGCAGTCAATACATTTTTCTTAGTAGAAACCCGTGTAAACTGAATTCACAGATGGGCAAGATTTTTCCTTCCTTACCACAACCTACCAATGATAGCTTATGATTTTAGAGTCCTTGAACAAGGTTATGCAAACCTTTCAAATACTTGGATAGAATATGTTTCTGAGGATGTTAATCCATTTCTCAGGTCCCAGTTTAGTGTTTGAATTTGTTTTTTCTACCCTGGTGGTGAGCACCTTTTTTCCGCCACCGTTGTTCATCTTTGTCAGAGGGGTGGTCACAGTGTAGTTTTTCTTCCGTAAACATTAAACCAATTGCACTGTATTGAGGCGAGAACGCGCCCTCCTTCAGAGTGCCATAAATCAGTCACGTCAGGATGCACATACATAATGTAATGTGCATTTTTGCTGGAATCAGTGCATCTCGCTCTTCCCAGCGACAGCCATTTCTCCAGTTTCAAGCGTGTCCATGCATCCATGGGAAAAACAACCGGAAGGTCATGAAAGTTTGATGTTTATGTGTTCCCTTCCGATCCAGAATGTTAATGACAGTGTTATCTCGGCACTACATTCTTCACGTGGCTTTAAAAACACATTTTGTACATTGCACTTCCTCTCAGCTGACACATATAAAGCTAATTGTCATCCACTTGATTCGCCACGCTAGTGTGGCTGCATTTGTAATTGTGATCTAGTTATTTCAGACCTTTTTCATATGCTATTCCCATTATTGTACTACCCCTGTGGGTCTTTTTTAACAGGCTCGCACCATTACTGTAAGAAAACTATAACTGGAGTGCTTTGAGTGCACACTCTTCTTCTCCCAAACTCTTGTGGGTGCTTCAAATCCTTTTAATTTTTATTTTTTTTGTAAACTCATTAGGAATCTATCCCTTACACCTCAATGTGTTTGGGCCATATTGTGCTAAGATCATCAGCACTGAAACATAAAGTGACCTCATTAGATTTTTTTTGTGCAATGGAGATTGCGGCCATATAATAATATATCTGAAGAGAAGAGTTGATTGGATTTCCCAAAGAAAGGGCAGAGTTCCTTTGGAAGTTGGAGGACTCAACTTCAAACTGTAATGGGCTAAGCATCGATGTGGGAGTGACCTGCCTAAATCAAAGTCGGGCCGAAAGAGAAAAGGCCTTTCCATTAATTGAGCAGCTGTAGTTACTCCCTTTGGTCCAAATTAAATGCTATTCTCCACGTTGTCATTGATGGAAAAGCCTGTCCTGAGAATGAGAGAAGTCTAAGCATCCTTAAAGGTGTCTCCTAAAGTGCAGTGAAAGATGCACAGGCCAGATAAAGTTGGACAGACCGCTGGCTGATGTCCCCTTTGAGGGTTTCAGTTCAGGTTTGTTTTTTTTAAAAAAGCAGCTGTCAGTTGAAGTGGCCGATGTACAGAACAGCGAAGTTGAGGTTTAGAAAATTCGCCTAAAGCTGTCACAATTCAGCGTTCTCAAATGTCACCTCTCTGCTCTCATTAAGAATTCCCATTGCGAGTAGTAAGTACTTTGTCATTCCACTAGCCGACAACTTGAATTGACATTTCACTCAGTGTCTCTCGTTTCATTCAGTATTCTTCTGAGGCTGCCTTTGCCTCTGTCCCCTCATTTCCAGCCATGCCATTTCACCTTTTTGTCTCCCTGGAAATGGATTAGCCAGCTAGGACAAAAATGAAACTGCCAAATCAATTAGAGCCCCTCCAAGGTGCAGATTCATTTTCATGCTTGTTCTTCACGCCCTTTGGTATGTTTCTATTCTCGGATTATTGGTCGCACCTTTGCTGTGGGCCAGCCTGCAATGGATAAACATTTAACAGAAGGAGGGATTCTGAATGTGAAGATTTGTTTTAATGCAGGGTTGGGAAAGAGCATTGATGTGTCTTATTTAAGTTAGGCACCGTTTTTTTGCTATTCTTCTTTTTTTATTCATGCAGAGTTAAAATTAACTGAAAACCTTTTGATGTAAGACAAGCTCATTTTAAATCCACTCAAAGTGAAAGGGAAAAAAAGACAGATATTGCTTTAAATATTTTTCAGTGTAATATAAAAAGACAGTCAAAGTTGAGAGAAATGGTTGACCTTCACATGTTAAAAACATTACTGTCATAAACTGTAATACTTTTAGAGTTTTAAAGTTAGCTGCTTGGCTTAGGTTGCTAATGCTGTTCAGTCAGTCTGTCAGTTACAGTTGATACTGTTGGATGGCTTCACAGTGTAAGACAACAAGGCTTAGTCTTCAGGGATGTAATTAAGTCATCATGTGACTGTGATTTCTCGAAGTATTGATGTACAGTAGAGACGACTTGTCAACATGACCTGTTTGTTGTGGAGAAAAGGTGCTCTACTGTATATCTTGTCATAGCTAGTGTTATAATGGTTCTCAGTAGTTACTATATCATTTATAATATATTATTTTATTTCTACTTGGATGAGAAACACTTTGCATAGCCTCATCAGTCGCTGACAGTGGTGCTGAGTGACCTGGATTCGTGTTGACAGACTGGCACGTGAACCAGTGAGAGTTCAGTTCAAGGACTATCACCTGGCCCAGATCTTGCCTCAGATGCTACGACATCATTGGGGTGTCAGACGAGGTGGGCTCAGAGCGCCGTGAGCGGCGCCTGGGAGCGGCTTCTTCAGCTGAGTAGCTGGTGGGCTGCTCCTCATTTTCTTACGGTGTGCTCTCTTCAACAATGATTTGCAGGCAGAGTTTGTGGATGGTTTTTTTTGCAATTACGTAAGTGTTGCATCGCCAGATACTGCAGTAACATGTATGTTCATTAAAACACCTGGCCACAGTGATGCAACTGTCCTGCATTTTCTATTAAAAGCACTGACAGTCTTTTTGTTTTTCTATGCAGTTGTTTTTTTTCCTATCGGCTCATGTCATATGATGTCCATTTACAGATTTATCTAAAAGCAGCGTTACTGTTTAGATACCTCTCTCTCTCTCACACACACACACACACACGTGGTTGAAGGCTCTTTTTGCTTTTACTGCATTCGCTTGTGTTTAAACAAAACAGGATGATGGAAGAACGCAGTTTAAAACAAAGCAAAATGCATTTCTTAGTGCAACATACTGATTAAAATTTCTAACTGAGGACAAAAGGAAATAGAACAGAAATAGCTGCTTAATTACAGTAACAAGTAATTACAGCTGCAGGCAATAGCACAGTGACCAGGCTCCAGTGTAGTGCAATCTCAGAAGGGAAAATGAAATGAAATATGGTGTTTTAGTGAGTGGATTCTCATAATTATGAAGTTTGTTCACATTATTTTGAAAAAAAAACAATAAAAGTGTTGGGATGTGTAGGGGCCACACATTTTTTTTTTGGCTTAGTTGTGATATTCTGTGGTGGTTCCATAGGATCACAGTTTCATTGTCTTGTTCACATTACAGCATAGAAAGTTAGGTATGTGAAATGATTGTATGTATGCATGTATTGTATTATATAATATGTATTATATGTTGAATGATAAAATAATTCCTACTATCCAAAGATTATTTCTCAACATACTGTATCTCAGTCATTCTGCTTTTAATTTAAGGCTTGGAGAATATTTGCAGACTTTTTTCTTCTTTCCTGGCAACATTTTGCCACAAGTATGCAACAAATTATTATTATTATTATTATTATTAGTAGTAGTAGTAGTAGTAGTAGTAGTATTTGTGTATTACTTGTTTGCAGCAATTCTAATGAAATGTGAACAGGTGAGCTAAGAGCACTCCAGCAGCTCTTTGGGCCCAAATAACTAATTGTAGTGTAATTGAAGTGAACACTGTGAGATTTTGATGCTCGGACACAAAGGCAGTCAAGTGCATGTTTGAGGACATCTTCATGGCTATTTGTGAAAACAGCAGCTGAAAGGAGGACAGTGACAGTAATGTGACTGCCGACATGTGTATGGGTGTCATGAATGCTGCTGATATGATTACAGTTCGTGGGACTTTTTTATGGTAATTTCAGCGCTTCCTCTTTTTTTCCCAGCTGTGCTTTGAGACCATCGCACAGTTCACTACCAGCACTCCTTTGGTCTTTAATTTCTGTAGCATGGGCTTGTCAACGGATCATTTCCCCTTCGCTGGATAAAGTAATGGAGTAATTGTACACAATTCAAGTACTTTCATGTTTTCTACACGCACAATTGCAGGCTTTACATGCAATTAACATAGCTCTTGTCATAAACCAATGGGCTGTGAAGGGGATTAGTATTTGCATGTGAATGGGACCCCTGTCAGCTGTGGAATGTAATCAGGGTTAACAACTAAGCTTAGACCCAAAACATCTTCAAGTCAGCGAGCATTGTAATCAGGAAACACTTTACTACTGCTTCATGTACTCTTAACTTTACACCCACTATGACCTCACTTTGTTCTGGGGGGGTGCACTGCAACAGAGGAGCGAGTGGATCTGAAATTCAACATTCATAGCTTATTATCAGATATGATTAAGTTGTCCTGGCTGTAATGGATCTTGATGGCACCAAACACATCCATCATAATTGGGGCCTTGTCATCGAGTATCAATACACTGTCAATTTGCAGGTACTCTTCTATTGCTTTGCCTCTGGGGGTTTGTTGGTGTGTATTTTACAAGATAAATGATCTTGCAAGTAAGTAAACAAACCACAGTGTTGACAGTTGTGCTTGCAGGCTGGATTGCAGGAGTTTAAAGAGAGCTGCTACTTTTTTTTTGAGTTGAGGAAAGAGCGCATTAAATCCCGCTTCATAAAGCTCATAGGATCTTACATGGAATATTTCCCAGTTATTTTCTAAAGGTAAGAGAAGTTCCGTTTCACAATGGCAGAACAATCGTTGCAAACTGAAACCTTCATAGATTTAGCAGCAGGGTTGCCATGATTTGCTTTGTAATACGTGCAAGATGGTAGAAAGAAACCCTTACAAGTGAGATTAAATGTTCTGCCTGCTGCAGCTTATCTGCACTTTTCCTGTGTTCTTTGGAAGAAAATTATATTTATCTATGTGGTTCATATTTTTTGGTTTTATGATAACGTTCCCTAGTTTTTCATTAATTGATCAGAATACTGTTAGCTTTCCATTCAGCCAACCAGGTCTTGAATAAAGCTGTAATATCAGTGTTATTGTGTTAGAGCGGACAGTCACGCTGAGCCAGACAGCAGCCACCAAATCTGGAAAGCTCCTTGTTGTCGAACTAACAGGCAGGAGCACACACTTTGTCCTGCACCTTCGCTTGTTCGATGAGCGATCAAACATTCGGCGGGGGGAGAGTGCCCTGCCAGCGTCAGTATGCAGGTTAGATAGTAGAGCTAATTAGCTGCTCAGCTGCAGTGCATTAAACAGCATCTTAAAGTACCTGTGAAGATCACTTGGGTGCGGTTAGATGCTGGTTTGGGTCTTATTCTTCGCTACGACTGACAGCAGGCTGTCTTGCTCATGACGTGTAGGCCACGAAATGGCCGAGACATCTTGTTGTGAACCTGCTGGTGCCATCTCTGCTCCTCGGCCCGAGGTATGGTAACCTCAGAAATAATCTTTGGATGGCCTTCCCTTGACATAGCAGCAGAAAATTTGCACGCTGCAAGAATTTGGTGGAGTTTTCAAATGCAGTGTAAGTTATTTTTAACGGTGAGGGTTTCCCCAAATTTCAATTGCAATTGGTTATAAAGTCGTTTAATCATGACTTTGCGTGAAGTAATGAAAGTTGAGAGTCAAGTAATATCAATTCTGTTTTCAGACGTGCTGTCTCTTATGATGATGCCATTCCTTGTCCTTCAAGTGTGTATATTTTCAAAGATGATGCAAGAATCCAACTTTCATCAATAGTTTCTTTTTAATAAGAGCCAGCCTGCTAGTCTTCTGTCAGTTGCCATTTCTTTACTACTCTATCGAGGGAAGATAATTGTGTTAATCCTGACTTAGTGGCAGCTGTCTTTTTACGATATTCCTCAAATCAGATCAAACAACCTTTTTTCTTTCGGACCCCAGGTTCAGTGCGATCCGTTCTTTCAAGACCAGTGATAAAAAAAAACCCACAGAACCTCTTACATTGTTAAACATCATCCACCTGTGATGTTCAATGCATCAGAGGTTGCCTCATCTACCGCCGCTCTGAGAAAAAAGGCCACGAACTCTTTGCTTTCAGCCCAAATGGCTGTACAGGCATAAAATTAGTTCCGAAGCGGGAACAGTCATTTGTGGGTTACTTGTCTTACGCAAAGCATGTCATCATATTGTTGCACTGGATGCAGGTCTATTTAGAGAAACTCTTATCTTGGCCTCTGCCAAGATGGATTTCTCCTTCTATCATTATTGAGCATCAGTGAAAATGGTGGCGTTACAGAGAGAGGCCTTGCTCTTTGATTACGAGAGACTGCTTCAGATCTTTGTGACATTTTCTGCTACCACACAACGTTAATGCAGCAGTGGAAACGTACAGCCACTTTATGCGGCATTGTGCACATTATCAGGTTTCTACTACATGGCTCCAGATGCGCACGGGACACGGCCAACAGATGATGGATGGATTTAGGTACAGAAAACCGTGTTTCATGATTATGTTCTTTTTGACAACTATTTATAGACATAAACTTGATGGACAGTGCAAAGGACTTAGAGTTGCACAGACCATGAAACACCAAGTTAAAATAGTACAGCACATACAGTACAGTAAAGGATCTCAAACCCACACTCTCCAAAGGTCCACCTACCATAGATTGCTTTGTGGTAAGAACACTGAATACAACACAGACCAGCGCTATCAACCTAACAGCAAACCAAATGAAAGGTTTAGCTGTGCTGAGTATCAATAGGACTAAGACTGGTGGCGGTGATGCCACAGCATAGGCCCTTTTCACAGCCGACATTATAGCTTGACACTGAAAAGAAAAGTACAGGTGTGAATACACACATTAATAATGGCCTGGAAATGCTGTGTTCACACAATGTTGTCGGAATGGGAAGCAAAGCAGTTCATTATCGTCAACACTGTCACTGTCAGCTCACTAATAATTAAGAAAAAATATTACACTTTGGTGAGCCAAGTACTTTACAATGCAGCCACAGTGTGGTCTTCTGCAAAAAACTGTTTACCGCCATCTACCATCCACTTATGAAGAATACTATTTGTACTTCTTCTTTTTGGGAATATTTTGCTGATATTTTGAAAAGACGACAAAAGCACTCTTAATTCTCTTTACTGGTAAATAAAGAGCTGCAGCCAGTGGATGGTTAGCATTGCCGAGCAAAAGAATGGGAACATGGGAAATCATCTAAAAACATAATAATAAGAACTAAACATAATAAAATGATTTCATATATAAAAATGCATATAAAACAAAATAATGCACCAATAAACAGCAAATGGTGACATGAAAGTATGTGTAATGTTTGCATGTATTTTTACACTCCTGGTATTAGGGCTATTCAGAGGTCTTTCTTTATGTGTATTTCAATAGCGCTACTAAGCTGGCATCATGGCATCATGATGACAAGCACTGCCGTGCACACTGACAATTTTCTTTCACCATCACAGTTTGAGATTACAGGGTTTAATATGTCACATGAAGTCCATGCCCACCACCTCTTAGTGTTTGTAAAACCAGCTGGACAAGGTCATTTAAATATCAGCCCATATGAATGTGCTTTCATTGGTTGAATCATCCGGGATTATCCCAGCAAAGCAGGTGGTCCAGTCTGTATTTCAGTTTAAACGATGACCATTTTTTTTTGATGTGACATTAATTTGGTCTCAGCAACTCAATGAAACTGTTTTGATGCACAATCATCACGGTGCACGTTTTACAAGAAGTCAATTGGAGATTTGCATGAAGAATGGCAGCGTGTCATGGTGGAAGGGTTTCACGACGAAGAGACAAGCGATTGAAATTGAGATACTCGGAAGCGGCTGCAGCTTTGGCTCAGAGAGCACTCATGCGACAGAAATGAAATATAAATGGGAAAATAATGGAGGTTTACGCCGACAGTGTCATTGAAAACTTTAACATCGCTGTCACAGTCTCGACTTAGTTCGAGGGAACATTTTTCAGTTACACATTTAGATAAGAGAAAAGTCGTTCACAATGAGTTGAGACTTTGAAAAGCCACGGGAGGGATTATTCTCTCTAAATGGTAAAACACTAACATTTTTATCTTCTCTTTTTAAAGGACACAAAGCAACGTCTTGGTGACAGATGAATGCCTTTTATGTCAGATGATAAATGTCAGGATTCTGAATTGATATTGGACATTCATTATGTCACAATTACCGTAATTGCATATGTACAATGCTGGGTGACTAATGGGTTCACACATAAAAATACGACACTTTTTCAAGCTTTAATCTCTGTATATTGAAAGAGTCAGTTTGGATAGACTACTTTAGAATGTTTGAAAGAGAGCGGTGAACCTTGACGTTGATTTATTTACAATATGTGGATGAGGCAGCTACAGGTGACCTGGAGTCAGAAGGGAGATATCATCGCAAAAATAAATGTAAATAATTCATATTTTCATTGCTTTTAACTTATGCCATGTGTTCATGAGGTCATAGCTGCCGGCTCTCTAAAATACGACTGTGTGCGATGAGTCTGTGCCCTGATGATGCTGTGTCGGATGATATGCGGTTTGTTTGGTGTGAACCGTGCGATTCCTGTAACCCGCTCAACCCAACAGCCATCGATATCATTTGACTTTATTTGCTTTTGACTGAGCCCAAACCTATAGTTACTGTTGCTATGACTGACTATGCCCACATCTATAACCATCTACTTAGTTTATATTAGGCTTTGAAATATAATATATGTGTATATGATGCATAATTAAATAACAACTTCACAATTAAGACACTGCACTTACATATGCCACACGAATCAGTTGTAAATATTTTATCTGTTGTGACCTCTCTCATGCAATATTTCCATATGCCTGATATTTTGTATTTTCAGGGTACTTATTATGTAATTAAATACCTTTTTGACTTGGTGGTAATGTAGTGAAGCCTTGGCGGATGGAGAGTAGTGGGAGGCAGACTCAAGAGAGTCGGAAAAAAAAGATGATTTATTTAGTGCAACCCAAACTACGCTCCAAACAAAGCACATTTCGGAAAAGTCAAGCAGACGCGTATGCAAATTCAGCTTCACTGAGGAAAACTCAGCTGGAATCAACTTAAAGCTTAAGTCAACTTGAATCAGCCTTTAACCGCATTTAATCAGGGGCGTCTCGGTCCCTCTCTCACCCTAAACAAAGTCTTACTTGTATCAGTCAACACGAGTACAAACAAGGCTTTCATTATTCTTCACCACACGCTGAGAAAAGTATAATGCAGTATAAACAAAATCTAATCAACATTACGAGACTGATACAGGACATGAACTTGAGCTGCTGGTAAGGGAGGCAAACATTTATTTACCCATCCATCATCTTTTCTCTGCAAAATGAAGCCCATCTCTCGACTGTTTTGCATATTTTTTTTTTGCAGTGGCTATATATATATATATATATCTCCACAATGGGTTGTTTATGAAACCTGAGTCCTTTGTAGCTGCTTGCTGGAGTAGTGTGTTTGATTGAATGCAAGTAAATCACAAGCTTTCAGGCATATAGTGTCTGAGCTTGAACGCCCCGCCCTGAGCCACAGCAGTGTAGCTAATCAACTGTGGACCAAGTGATTGCAATAGGTTTCAGGCAGTTTTGCCTTCACCGGAAAAAGCTACACATACTGTACATAGTTTATATTTCCTACACACTTCCATGGTTAGCATCAGAAGAGTTTGCGATAATTAAGAGAATCAAAGTCACTACATGTACACAGCTGCAGTAGGAAGCTGCAACTTGACAAAGTAAAGAAGACATTGTACATGTGTTGTCACAGTTTACGTAAAAACTCGCTCTGTTGGGCGTACTGATTCAGATGGATAAAAGTGTAAGTCAATAGTAATCCCCGGATGATTGGTTAGAATGATTAGCTCCTCACAATTTCTAACTTAGTAACTAGTGGGTTAATGACAATATATTATGCTGCTTGTGTTACGGCTTTGAGAATCGTCAGTAAAGGATTTTAATTAAAAGAAAGAATTAAAACCATTCATTTTATATTACCAAAAATGCACTAATCAATTAGATGCTGGAAGGGTTTAGCCGTGTTGTGATGAAAAGCCATTTTAACGGCCCCTTAGGATTTTCCCTGATGAAATGTGTGAGAAGCAATTAAACTATTTTGCTCCGTTGCCTTTGTTGCTGTTTTCCAAACTGCAGCAGCCACGACGTGCGGACCAGAGGAGAGCATCTGTCCTCCATTGCAGCTCTGCCTCTGTCCTCCTCCTCAGATGACATATATAGACTGCACACCCAGCCCATTTCACTGCTGCGAAGTTCGTAAAAGAGAGGGCCGAAATTGATGGCTCAAACGAGCCCAATGCCAAGACGGAGGACAATTAATCCTGCCTCGACATTAAAGACGTCTCCTTGATACAATAGAGGATGCCGGGTCCATCTGTGGAGTCAGGATGTAAGAGTCATGCGTACATGCAGACAGGGAAAGCTCCGGCTCCTAATTCTGCTCATTAATCACCTGTCCGCTGAACACCCTCCAGAGAACAGCGCTCGGTTCCTCCGAGGTAATTACAGCACTTGAAGGAAAGCTCGCTCCAGCAAACGCTCATAAGTAGCCATCTTATCCCTACGCTGCCCTTTTTTGTCTCATCTTTGGAGCAAGTAGCTTCCATGTCCTCTGGAGAAGCTTCCTCCTCCTCCTCCTCCCTCCTCCTCCTCCTCCTTTCGAGCCTTTTTCTGCTGCACCGCTCTTGCTCTTCTTCAGCTTTGTAGTCAGCAGACTTTTTTTTCCGGGCACACATCCATTTGGCATCCGATGTGGGATAAATAAATGATAGCCTCTAAAATCAATGCCCAGTCCATGATGTAGGCTGTAGGCTTAGTGCTCGCCACTGTGCTAGAATTACACCGCTGAGGCTCCAGCAGCAGCATTTCTTGAGGCCAGCAGGTATGATGTTCCGTGGGGTTTTTTTCTGCTTTGAATCTTTTTTTTCCACTGAAAAGCTATTCCGGGCCTTCTGACATTTTATTATTTGTCATAACTTTTTATAGGTGGTGTTACTTTTACTGCAAAGACTGATGGAGGTTTTGAGGCGTAATTTGTTTCGGGAAGTTGTTAGTTTGTCACACGGCATCCTGGCGTGAACCAGTTTTCCCTCGCAATTCACATCTGGAAGCTTTTTTTTTTTCCTGTGTGTAATTTCTCTTCACTCAAAGAATCTAAAAATAAATCCAAAAACAGCAGCAAGACTGACATCTTTGGGCATTTATTTTTAAAGGCAGAACAGTAGCAAGTCTCTCAGTCTGTAAACTACGTCATGTGCTGCCGTTGGAATCAAAGATTTATCACCCCTCACGGGTCGATGTTGCCTTTCCTCAAAGTCTGCACTCGTAGTTGGCTTGAGTTTGTCACCACACTTGCATGAGGCACACCTGTGAATGTGTCGTCAGAGTGGAGATTTAAGAGCTACTGTACTCAGCAGGATCATATCACTTGACTGAAGCTCTCTTTCCCTGTCTGTGTTCCCAGATGGAGATGATACCAGAGCCTGATCCGGATGACGAGGGGACAAAAATAAGTGTAAGATGAAGAACACGTCATGCATTCCCCGTCTTATGGGCTCAAATTAGGGTAAAATTAGTGCAACTGTTATTTTGTTGTTATTTTGTTTTGATAAATGCAACTCTTTTCTACGCAAAGTTAATCAACAACTACAACAACTACAAACTTAAAAAAATATATATATATGTTATTATATTTACAATTATCGTACATATTTGCAAACATCACTTTGCATGCTCAAAATCTCTTTGACCCTAATTTGAGCCCACGCGGTCGCCGCATCTCAGCCATGTGGCGTTGCGACCTGAGTCGCAAGAGCTTCATTCCAAGAAAGCACAACAGCGACTGATTTCCCCAAATAATATACCTTCAACCAGAGAAAGGAGCTAATCAGTGAAATCAGTGGCAGTGTATTATTACTGTCAGAGTGGTTCCCTTCCTGCATTCATAGCCCAGCAACCAGCCCGCCCCCTTTTTTTCCTGCCACTCCGTGCGCCTGGTCTGCACATAAATTAAAAGGTAAATCTGGAATTTACCACAACTTGAGGATCTTTTGCTGTTTTAGTCATCACTGCTGGCAGTTCTGTTAATATTCTAACATCAAGACAACAAGAGATGTTAATTGACTCAACTCGAGTTAAGGTGAGTTCAACGCTATGTTATTACCGACAGGAATGATGAGCAGAGCTATGAAAATAATACCCAAGTTGGATCAAATTGGAAGTTCAGATTTCCATTTAAATGTACAGGGCACCCTTGGATTTAATGCTCAAGGCCAGGAAGTGCAAGGTTTTAGCTCCAAAGCCACAAGTATGAAAAGGTAGTTGTAATTGTCATTGCCATGTCTGTATGGGTTAATTTATGCAAGTCCAACTTTCTGCAAAAGAATCACTTAGCATTCTGCAGAATAAAATGGCATAATAGGTCATGCAAACTTGTGCTATGGCATCATATTGTCCCACTGTTATGACACTGCGGTCTCTTAATTATTCATACAGACAGTGAAAGTCCAGGGAAACGACATCTCACACAAGCTGCAGATCTCCAGAGTCAGCAAGAGCGACGAGGGACTGTACGAGTGCCGGGTGACGCGAGCCAACTACGGAGAGATCGTGGAGTACAAGGCCCAAGCCTGGCTAAAGGTCAACACCACGGCCAGGCCACGACGACCACTGGCGCCGCCCAAGAAGAGCTCCCCACTGCACCTGACGGACATGAAGCCGAGAAAGTCCAGCTCTCCTCAGGGCCAGGACAGCATGAGTTCAGACCAGAGAGTGGCCTCCACCTCCACCTCTCACACATCCTCCAACACAGCTAAACACAACCGCGGCTCAGGTAAGGCCCCGAGGGGACGCTTACATAATGAGGCCACTGTGGAGCACAGCTTTCTTATACTGCCAGCATGAAGTTAGGTCCACACACGTCCAAATGTGTTGGGCATATTTGTAAACCTCAGGGAGGTTAAATATTCAGGTTTAAAAAATGTTGTTTGGTCGAGCTTCAGAAGGATCGACAGACTCCGTCATTATAATGCGAAACGGTGCTTTTCAGAAATGGGACCTCCCTCGTTAAAAAAGGTAGCCATGTTTAAAGGCAGACTGATGAGGGCCAATGGGCCTGTGTCGCTCCCCAATGGCAGCAGGAGCTTCAGCATCTAGTGGAGCTGAACAGCTCTGTAAGAAAAATGCAGGTGTTGCAGACCAAGAGTTAAAGCAGAGGAAAATGTGATTTGAGAGCCACCGTTCAGAGAAGTAATCGATGGGTCTTCGGTATTGATTAACAGCCTTCCTGAGAAGCAGAGCAATTTTGGCCAGGCAGCAGGGAATACATCATTGTTTAACATCTGCTTTTTGACAAAGTTGGTAGCTCCGTCTGTCTGTCCTTCCATGCTAGAGCCTCCGTGCCAAGATTGCGGCATGGTTTTAAAGTGCTGCTACACACATGTGGGAGCTGCTTTTCCACTGTGGCGCAGTACACTGTCTCCTGACTGGCTGCACATTAAAAAGGTCATGACAAACATCATCAAAGTTGAACCTGTCTGAACTTTAGGTGCAGCTGAACCAGAATCAGAGTGGCGTGCGTGCGAGCCCGGCGATGAGGCGCTCTCCTCAGCACGCTGCCTTCAGCTCTCAGCCCATCACCTCCTCTGTGACTGCGTGCGCGCCGTCTGCAACAAGCGCTGTCTTCGTAATCGCGCTCTCACCCTCGCAAGGGTTGCCTTTGTTCTTTTTCACGGCGGTGGGTGCCGTGAGCAGATCCACAGCAGCACATAGGGTCGATGTTAAAGGAAAAAGAAGCAACGTGTGATCTCCCGCACTTATGCTGACTTCGAATGCCAGGCACGAAGAGGAGAACAGTAAAGAGACTGAAGGGGCCGGGGAAAAACGTTATGGATTTTTTTTTTTTTTTGACAGTCCACCAGCACAAGTCGCAATTACATAATTGCCTGGGCTTACAGGTGCGCACGTGTGTTTGCAGAGCCGGGCCAGGAAGAGCCTATGCAGGGGTTGTCACTGTGTCTACATATCAGTGAAGCTGGGTCTGAGATTCCTCTTCTTAGCTTCACTTATTCATGAACTATTCACCATAATTACCAAATGACTCAGTTTACGTAGTCTTGTTTCCTTCCCCTGAGGCTCCCAGTCAAAATTGAGTCGTTTCTTTTAAGTCACCAGATACTGAAGAGGTGATGGTTTTATTTCATCTCTCGCTGGACTAGAGTCTATGTTCAGGGATCAAGCACCTGCCTCCAGCACAGCCAAAATGTTGCTGAAGGCTCTTTGCTAATTCAAGGAGATGATAACATATTTCACCCTTGCATGCTTCTCTTTGCTGGCTCCCTGTGAGCTTTCAAATACATTTTTAAGACTTTATTGTTAATATTTAAGACACAACATGGTCAGGCTCCCAGCCTTATTTGAAGAGATGTTCAACCCCCATGAGCAGCCACCGAGTCCCCCGGTGCCTTTAAATCTCACTTTATTACAGAGGGTGCATCACTTTTCACCAGAATGACCTTATTTTTCTGCAGACAAACTGGTACACACCGACAATAACTTAATATATGCTACAATCATATGAAAGTGCTGCACTGCTTGTTTAAAGTTATTATTATTCTCATGAAACTTCAACAAATGTAATTCATGTGATTTACTGCGGCATATATTTATCATGGGAGCTGCAGCACATCTTTAACCGTCAGTCCATTCTCATACCCAGCCTGTAATTACATACAGCAGATTGCAAAGAATATTAATGCTACCACCGTCCCTTTGTCCTTCATCAGGCACACGAATGCGGGAATCCTTTCAAAAGGTGTGTGCAGCGTGCAAACATGCTCAGCCTTTGCAGGGAGAAAATGTTCCCTCCAAGATTGTGTAGAATAATTTAACCCTTTTCATTGATTCGAGGGTCGGCAACGTTTCCAGTGATTCACTTAGACGAACGGGAACAAAATCTAACTTTTCAATAAATCTCAAGGAGCCCTTTAAGTGAGAGATAATACACAGCAAAAAGATTAATAGATTTTTTTTTTTTAAAGACGACAATCAAGTTAATTCGTGTGGTGGAGTGGCGCAGTAAACACCTCCACGCTTCCTTTTTCACTGGGATGATCGGGATGGGCTCTTGTCTGGGTATTACTCGCGCTGTGTCAGAGGATATTTGCATAAAGTGGAGCTTTTCTCATCTTTCCCCTGTGGTGTAGCTGGGTGTCTTTTTTTTCGGGGCCTGTTGAGCTCAGCGGGGTCCGCAAAGCTGCAAAGCTGCTGTCTGCATTGCAAACAGCTCTCACTGTCCAACTGCTTTAATATTTGCATGCCCAAACATCCCATGAGAGCTGTATGTGTTAATAATACTACTTATATTAATGATACAACCGCGGCACAGGCATCTATTTTGGTTCAGGTCAGGCACAAGAAGAATATGCTGTATTTTCTACTGATGAATCTCAAACCATCAACAAAAGAAACTAAGCCAACCACAATTATGTAGACGAACCGGAGTAATTTAACTAAAGGCTTGAACAACACTGGTGTGGCAAGTTATCTGAGTGAGTAGCTGTGATGGAGGGGAGAAATCACTGCACAATGCACTTTTACCTTATCCAGATTCCCCTCTTATCTTTTGGATTTCAGCACAGCAAAGCTGATGTGGAAGCCAGCCTCGTATCTTCAGGGCGTTCAACTCCTAATATTCCAGGTCACCGTGTAGCAGCCTCTGTTTTACCCTCAGGTGCTCCAGTGTAAATTTGCTCTCATTAACTCTTGGCAATATTCTAAATTCTCTATCAGACTATGTTATAATTGTGCCGCTCCTTCTCATCTATCAATGCCAGTCATTTTCTCACTGGTCAGACAGTTCAAACACAAAGTCGGCCCTGCACTGGGCTCAGATAGCCCTCTGCACCCCGAAGCAAAACACAGAAAGATATTACTTGCCACTGAATAGAGGTAAAAAGTTGAATAATCCCCAGGGCTGCAGAGTTGGAGATTATGAGGCAGCCAAATTATGCTGACAAGTGTGTTGCAGTGAGTCCTCTGTGCGGTGTGTCTGACACTGATAAATGCCTCTCCGTCGCTGCTCAGACAGCCTTAGCCACCTTCTATGAGCAGCACAGAGGTGTTACGGTTGAGAGCGACAGATTCCTATTACTTCTGGGCTCAGGTTTGAGGCAAATGAGCAACAATAGGTAAATGGGCTGAGGTGAAATTAAACCTGGGAGAGTGCAGATATTTTCCTTTTCTGCATTGCTGCATCTGTAAACAATTAGGCACTTTCCAGATTGGGGTTGGGGATGTGGCTGTGACTGGTGGAGCGGCTGGAGCGGCCGGGGCAGCAGCAGCAGCAGCAGCAGCAGCAGAGTGGTGGTTCACAGCTACTCCCCACCAGTGTGTCAGCTGTTGTTAGATCACAGCTTGGCCTGCATCGTTCCTGGCAGTGTTGTTCTCTCAAAGCTCAGAGGTGACCGGAGCTGAATGCAAAAAAAAAAAAAAAAAAAGGCAAAAAGAAAAATGTCCCCGAAGCCAGACTTGTCCCCCACCCCTGAGGCCGGCCTGGTTCCCGCATGAGGGAAAAACAAATATGGACTCAGTCTGATTGCATAAGCATTCATCTAAACAAGAAAATCACTGACCTTGTTTTAAAGAACCGCCATCGTTTTTTTTTTTTTCCAAACCGTCTTGGCTGCGTGTGTCTATGGAAAGAGCACCAGTGAGTCATCACGCAACTCTACGCGGTTAGGAACAGCAGGACCGCTGCTCACGGTTGCCTTCACATTGCTCAAGCAGTCGCACACCATATCAGTGTGTCGCTTCAAGTTTGTGCGGATGCTTCCAGTGGTCCTTCCTTACATTAATTGTGCACGCATGTAAATCTGGCAAACATCTGTCAGGGCGCGTACGGGGTGGGGGTGGGGGGTGGGGGGGTAGCCCAGTTAGGGAAGACACAGAAGTCTCATGGTGGATGTGCCTCCTTGGTGTGAGACGACAGTGACGAGGCGAGCAGTCGTAGGGAAACGTGGGGACAGCGCCAGTAAAGAATCAAACAGCGGAACCAGCGGTTTGTGTCCCATGTGGACCGAACTAATCCACATTACTAACAACTGACCTGCCAATGGGGATGTATTTAACAGTCAGTACACAGCACCTGTAGCCAGGCGCTTGATCCAAATTAATTCTGCTTTATACAAATGTTTTTGAGCATATATTACAGCCGACCCTCGTTTACGGCGACAACTGCCATTACAAACTGTGGGCAAGCCAAGCTTTGTTCACACCCTCCTAACATTATTTTAAATTCCAGCAGAGATCCAAAAATCACCAAAAAGTGACCCACAGGTCATCAGATATTTGTTTTGAACATTTCACTTCCTAACCAACACAACGTTCATTGTGTGGACGCAGTCGATGAACTAAAAACAAAGTGGAGAACTCTTCTGTTAGCAGCTCTGCTGCTATTTACTGTTTGTTTAGTGGAAGCTGATATAATACTTGATTAAAAAGGTCCTCATTAACATCCCACCGCTTTGATTTGCCATGGTAACAGATGGAAACCGGATGGTGACACAAGCTGACAGGTCATAGAATAAGCATTTTTGTTTGAGGTCTGAACAATAGTAAAACTTGCCCTTAGTGGACCCACACATTGAAGCCCTAATCAGCTGCATGTTCATGACTATATGGTTTGGAAAATAGCTGCAGTAATGTCGGCTAAAGCGCATAAAATTGCTGGTTTGATCCCTTCAAATGTGGCGGATGGTAATTTTGGCGCTTTTGAATTACATTCCAGACTGTGTTATCCCATTTAGCCTCACGCTGCAAGGTAATGACGTCTAGTTGTATTTAACCAGTCAGTCCGCCAAAAAAAAAACAAAAAAACAAAACACAGACAGTCAGTTAGAGAGTGTGAAGGCTATCAGTCAACAAGCCAATCAGACAGCAAGTAAGGAAGCGAGTCAAAGAGCCAGTCAGCCAGCCAGGGATCAGCAGGAATAGATGGAGCTGGCACTAAGCCAGTTTGAGCTCCCTGCGGAGGTGCTGTGGCGATTCACCTCCCTGCCTCGCTGAACCCGGCTGCCTCGCTGGCACCGCAATCGATATTCCACATCGCCATTTCACGGAGCCAAAAACATTTTGGCAAAATGCAGAGTGTTGTGTTAGGTTAAGTAGGACAAAATGAAGAGGATTCAATGTGGGTCTATTCCATCGCAGCATGTACCAGGGAAAGCCTGAAAAGGTCTCCGCTAGCCGAGGGAGACGCTCTCGCTCATTATACCTACAGATAATTCAGCCCGCGGTCCCTCTGTCTGCAGACTGTGGAGGGGAGCCAAGATGGAGAAAATGCAACCTCAGAAAAAAAGAAAAAAGGCATCATGCACGCTTCAAAATCCTGAGACATGGTGTAAAGACAGCTCCAAATCACACCTTCAACAGAAAGCACCAAGCATACACTTTAACTTCGCCTCCCTCACTCTAATGTATAATATGAGAATCAGGCTGAATTTCTTCTACAGAAATAGTGACCTTGTCAAGCACACTATGAAAGGAGATGGGTGAATACGCTTTTAGCGATGAAATGAAATATATAAATACAACCATTGCTCCACGTATAACGTACTTTTCTTTTGATCATTCAGCTGAATTGCTGGACTCTTTGCGTTTCTTATTTTTTTATTTTTTTGCTCAGCAATTAAAATGCACGGTAGTGTACAAAAACAACTCACAAATGTTCTTCCTTTGTTGTTTGCTAAAAATAGAGGGGGAGCGCAGAAGGTACTTTACCTTTGGTATGCTTATTGGGAAGGTTAGTTTTGAAGTTTTGCTCACACACAAAAAATGAGCAAGAAGAATGCGTGTGATTCGTGTGTGAGAATAATAGCTTTTGACATGGAGTTGCTCTCCGGCTGTATATGTGGATGGCTTACATGTATTTTCGGGGAAAGGGATAGAACGAACGGGACCATTCTCGCACCAGATGCATGCTAATAGGTAGAACAAAGAAGAGTCTCATGTAGAGTATATTTATATGTTATATACGTATCATAGTATACTTATATTAGCACTGCAGGAGACACTTCAAACGACTGCTGGAGCTGAATTAAATAATTGATCTGGTCTGTGCTGATGTTAAATAAAAATTCTGAAGGGACAAGGTTGGTTCTCCAAACTTAGAGAAAATTAAGATGAACATAATAACTATCACCAATAAGAAAATTCAAAGTGCTGAACATAAGGCATTAATACATATCACTTAACAATATATTTTAAAAATCAGGTATCAGAAAATAGTTTTAAAATAAGGAGTGCAGAAGAAGATATGTATAAATTCACCTGATCAAAAAGCAGCAGCAAACTAAATTCTTCAGCCCTGATTTAAACAAACCCAGAGATGGAGCAGACATGTGGCGCATATGAAGCTGAACGCTGTTTCTCCTGCGTTTAATTTTAACTTCGGGGACAGTCAGCAGACCCGTCCCACATCTGAGAGGTCTGGAACGCTCGTAATGTAGTAGTAGATCAGCAGCGTTGGCCTTATTCTGAGGCAGGTGCAGCTGTCTTATGGGCCCGCAAAGACGGCATTCCAGCTGCAGCAGCTTCCCCCACTGAGGATAAAAACGTGGAAGAGTTGATAGTGGGTTAATTTTGTGAATCTTCTCAATGTCGAATTTTAGATCCGAGGCCACGACCACACCAACGCTCCTGGCTCGGTCTGTGGCTCAGACTTCACTGGAGCAGTCTTGGTTTGCTCCCAGATCTCACTTACTACTCTTACTTTGGTTTTTGGTTTGGTTTACTCACAGCATTCTAATATATTATAAAATATAGCATATCCGACTATGCAGGGATTATAAAGGACAGTTTATTCCATTTCAGTGCACTGCATACAAAAAGGACTCTTCAAAATCGTAGTCTTAAATCCAAAATGATTCAATCTTCCTCTCCTGGCTCAGATATTGTTCTCGCCAACCTTTGTGCAATAATGGGAAAAATAGTTGGCTGCACTCTCCTATTAAATTATTCAGTACAATGTTATCATATCTGACAGAGGCGATGGACAAAACAATGAAATATGACCAAAGTTCCCCTCCAGGTAAACAGCAGAAGAACCTGGCACAGTTATAAGACATTTGATGTACTGTACAACTTCACTTAAATTGTGATGACTTGGAAAAAATAATTGGGATCAGAGACAGGAGGAAATGTCATGTGTAAGTCACGTATGTAAACATGAGGAATTAAAGAATAGAGGACAAAAATATCACTGACACCATGACTGGGGGGGCGGTGTATCAATTTGCTGGTGTGTTGATGGGGAAGGTGATGACTGGCTGCCGCGGCCGCATGTCCTCGTGTAGATGCGATTTTATCCGGCGAAGAATAACTGCTCCCTGCCCGATGAAAATCATATCTACATGGCCCCTTCTTTTGCTGTTTGTGTTTTCTCAGACAGCCACACTGGAAAAAATTGCTTTGCAAATACCATATGAAACAATAGAAACCACTGCAACAGCAAATCAATAATGTATGAAAACAAATCTCCCCGCTGTTCCGTACAAGTGTGTCTTGATCACCAGATTCTGGAGGAAGTGCAGCCATATTTAGGGTTGATTCAGGGGACTCTGAGAGTGCATCTGGAAGCTGTCAGCAGTGACACTATGGGGAATGACCCAGCGCAGCTGTGCTGCATGCAGTGTCCCATCATTCAGCGTGATACCCCGGAGGGGGGTCATCTGGGCCCAACCGTGGCAACCCTGCTTCAGTGTCGTTCTGCAGTATTTGGTTTCATCGTGAAGAAAGTAGATGGTTGAATTCCCTTTGGTCTTTTGAGCAAGACAGGGATCTGTTCCCAATTAGTGTGTAAATCAGTGCGAGTAGATGCGGATTTACTTTTATCAATACGACTGAAAGTTTTAATCCCAAATCAATTTTAAACCATCAAAAAAGCTAATCCTGCAGCAGAAACAAATCAACACAGTACTCTGTGTCTCAATTCTTTAGGACTGTTCTACCCTGCCTGGCACTCAGCCCTAAGCCCTGTGGTTCTCATTGGAGACACCCAACATGTCCTAAGAAAGGGTCATAACTTTACAAAACATCTGGTCCCTGTACTTTTCCAGCAAACACGATAACCCGGTGCACTTGTTCAGGACTGTTTCCAATGGTTTTCTAGTGAATATCAGGGACAGCAGGACGGTGTATGCGGGACTGAATCCAAATAATGTACAGTATGTGTGCGCTTTGATAGGTTTTTGGAAAAGAAAGAGCTGTGGCACGGAAAAATAAAAATGCATCAATCTGTGGATACACAGTATTTGTTAGTAGGGTACAGTCAGTGGCGTTCTGATGGGATTTGTTGACAATATCAGAAGCCTTTTTTTTTAAAAGCGTTCACTCATAAAACGGCCCCCATTACCTTTCCTACATCGCAAGTGTTCAGCACATTACAAAGGGGGAGTGCTGAATGTGCAAGCATGGACTGAACACGAGCCATTGTTGCAGTCCATCTGTGCAGGTGCTGCACGCGAGCGGCGGGACTTCACCCCACGGCTAACGGCGTACGCCGCCGCCGTCGTTAGCAGGCAACCTGAACACGCCTCGAGTCCCGCTCAGCAGGCCCAGTTGAGTCAGTTTTGCAAACTCTGTGACACAAACCAAAAAGAAAATAAATTGGCTCATCTGCAGCTTAGCAAACAAATTACTTGACGAAATCCCCTCCGATTCTGAAGCGATGCAGTGAGGTGGGAGGTTTTTGCCTGCGGTTCAGAGGAGAGCTTCCCTGATGCAATCTCCCAAAAACAGCGGCCCATGCAGTAAGTGAATAAACATGGCTGAAGTGCAGCGTGAATAACAAATGTTTTGCAAGCATGCGCTAAGTGGCCAACAGCAGTGTGTTTTATGTGCTGCATGATGCAATAATTCATGCAGCCTGCTTTTTCTACCACTGTGGCTGAACACAGGGGACGCGACCGGTTGAAGCAGCGTCGTTAATGCGTCGCCGATGGATGTGATTTGATGAAAAGTTTATCAAGGTATCTCAGAGGATAACGTCGGGGCGGCTGTCCGCCAGGGGAAGCTCAGTCCAGGTTTGGCCGATGCAGCAGGCATCGTAAGCACTGAGGGAAGCCGCTGCAGAATGGCTGACAAAAAAAAAAAAAAAAGGAATTCTGCCCGGCCGGTGCACAGACCTTAACCCGAGAAAGATGATGTGGAGTGACCTCCAAAGAGCCGTTCACACCAGACACCCCGAGAATACGTCTGAAGAGGACTGACCAGCTGTTAGATCACTTGCTTTTGAGTGTTCAGGGTGTGGTGAAAAAAAAAAAAGAAAAAAACATTAAAATCGAATGCGTGTGATTACCTTAGGCACCCACTGTATTCATCTGTACTTCAGAAAACAGCGCAGTGCTTTGCATCACAATGGAGAGACCCTATGTGACTTTATGACAAAATGGAACACAGTGTTCTGTATGGATGCTTGGCAACTGCTGAGGATGTCACACATTCCTGGGGGAGGGGGCCAGGAAAACCTGTATGAGGATATTGTACTGGCAGTATCCCAAAAAGGAAAAAAAGCGATGGAACGGGACAGCACTTATCCTCCATTCCTGAGATAATGAAGTGGTTTTCAATTTTGGACTTTGTTCATTATTGTGCATTATTATCAAAAGCTTGATATGACGGGATTGGTGCATGTTGCCGCTGCACGTTGCTGTGTGCCGTCTCCCCATTTACGCTTCACTCTGACTCTTAGCTGGAGGCTGATTAATTATTCTCCATGTGAAGGATGTTGTGGCCCAGAGTGATTGCTGCCTCTCTGTGCCACTCCTGTTCTGGAGATCACCTCGAGCTAAATGAGATGTGGTGGTGGGAGGAATAAAGGGTCAAAGCCCTCCATGTCTGTCCTCCACCCCCCCTCCCCCCTTTTTATCATTCTTCCCTTCGTCCTGCAATCCCCAGCAGCACAGAGGACCCAGAGCTGGGCTGCGAGGAACAAAGTGTTCTCCTGGAAGGGTTTCTGTCTTAGAAGCATCTCCCGGGTCAGACACAAGAATCTAGTAAATGTCAATATGATTTAGTGGATATTTCACTTTCTATTTCCCAAGCACTGCCTTGTTATTACAGGATTACAACTTCGTGCTCTGTACAGTTCCTGGCTTCTCTCTTCTTTCGCTCCGTCTTTCCTTGATCCTTCCTTTCCCAATCTAAGCGCTTTCTGCTGATGGAGGGTAAACTACTTTCTTTTGTCCACAGAACTCTGCTGCGCTGGGATTGTATAGTTGTCATGTGTTACTTTGCTCTCATCGTCTGAGGTTCGCTGTCCCCACGATGCGGGCGAATCAAACAGCAGGCTGAGCAGGTTGTGTTCTAGTTTTGCGGCTGTTAGTCACGTCAGACGCTCGGTAAACCCTGGGAGCTGCCCGCAGTGGTGATAGCAGCCTGTCAGGGCCAAGGCGACACTCACTGCCCATGTACTGTAAATCCTTTTCAGAAAGGTTCAGAGGCTGTGGACTTTAAAGTCCAGTCATCACAAGCACAGGCTCAATTTCAGACCTTGACAGTTCTGTTTGAAGGCTGTGTCACTTTTTACCTATTCCAGCATCGCAGCTGAATATGCAGTTTCCTCTTAAAACAATTAGTGTGAGCAAATACCGACCAAGTCAGGGTCACATGTAGCTGGATCAATGTGAATGTGAGTGGTTTAGTGGTTTAAGTGCTAAAGTTTGGAAACGTATTTATAGCAATTTGATGACCCCCCAGGTGTCCTACGCTATTTATGTTTTTGAATCCATGTTTTTAAAGGCTGTCCTGCAGCCATGCGGGTTTATAGGTGACTGCAGCCTCATGGTCGACAGCTAATAAAACCATGTGGCGTAAAATGTGAAATGCAGAAGAGGGCTGACAGACAAGCAGGCGAGCACGTTAGATAGCTTAATAATAATATAAAAAAAAACAACAGAACTGCAAATGCTGTGCATCTGACTTTATATCCCATCAGCGATCAACAGTTGCTGTTGACTTTTTTAAACATTACCGTAAAATAGTTTTATAAGGCTCATTTCACTACAAATGTATATTGTGCTGCAAGACTGGATATTCTGGCAGAAAACAAATACTGTTGTTGGAACATTTTACAGATGTGTATGTTACTAACACATCTGTGACCTGCCAAGCATGTAAATTAACAAATGTGTTTTATGCTGGACTTTGGACTTCATTATTTGAATACAAATGCGGTTGCAGTAACATTTCATAAAAAGTGGATTTGCCGTTGCAGTTTAGTAGAAACGTGATTTCTCTCAGCAGTTTGTGGAGTGAGTGAATATGGGACTTAAACCCATCAAGTCTAGACACTGTAGAGATATATAATATAATAGAGTAATCCATGTTGTCTGTCTGTCAAAAGGGTTGGGATGAACCACAACTGACATTTCAAGCCTCTGTTTCTCAATTGCTGCTGCAGGTCTAAATGGCACACAGCAAATGCAACAATAAATATCCTAAATTACTGGACAGACACCAACGACCATTTCTTTTTTTCCTTTGAAATGTTAATATTCTTTCCAGAAATGAAGCCGCACATGACGCAGACCTCTAATATAATACTAAATCCCAAGGATTGATCCTGACACTGTTCTTACATCTTCCGTTGTCCACCTGTTTAACAAGCCAATCTGTGAAATGTGAAATCAGAAAATGTCGAGTTCATTACGCGCTTTAATGCCCTGCTCCTTCTCTTCACAGGTACAAGAATATCATCCAGCTGTGGACTGGCTGTCCTCCTGCTGGCGTGTGGTTTGGTGAGGGATGCCTTGTTATAATTTGAAGAACTGACATGATCTGCTCCCCGATCTCTCTCTCTCTCTCTCTCTCTCTCTCTCTCTCTCTCTCTCCCCCCCCGTTTGCTCCCAAAGTGAACAAGAAAATTGCCTGTTTTGCCCCCACCCCCACCCCCACCCCCACCCCCCTCATGCGGACAGCACAGTTGGCCCTCATTCCCCAGCCAGCCCTGCTCTTGCACCCAGCACATTGTTATTAGCCACTGTAAACACCCGTCACCTTTAAACCAGTCGGATTACCTTTTGTACAGACGTCGAGGCGACACCATCCGAGGGGGCAGCGCTTCTGGTGCGAAAGCGGACTCTGTATCTTTACCGGATAACGCTCATGGAAGAATGACTTTCTTATGGTTTTCGATGTTCCAGTTCACCTGTTCATTTCTTCAAAAGTGAACGAGAGAAAAAACGAGAATCTATATTTGTGTAATATATATATATGATTCCAGATATATATCTGTTTTATTTGAAACACCTAGACTACTGTATGTGCTGTAAACATAGCTGACACCCATATTGGTCATGTAACTCCATTGTGAATAGGCACTCTGGCCCTCTCCAAGAAACAGAAGAAGGTGAATTCATGTCAGTTAATTGAGACTGTTAGCCTTAACCATCAGGTTAAAAAAGGGGTAAAGTCCTCATTTTCCTCTCCGCTGGATTGGCTGTCCAAATTGAGCTAATGTGCATAATTTGGCATCTCGTTAGTGATACACATGCAGGTGTGCATGCTTTTTGGTCCGACGGCTTAAAAAAAAGACAAGATCGCTATTGGAACGGCAGACGCCAACACTCAAGTTCAGCGTTTACGGAATTTAGTTTCCTTTTTGTGCGGTACCCTTGGTGTGAAAAAAAACAACAACAACAAAAAAAACACATCGTCCCTAATCACTTTTAATTTGTGTTGCATCCTCAGAAGGAATAAAAAGGATGTCACAATTTATGAGTCATTCAAAATCCTGAGATGTGACCATTGGATGATTAATTTTAATTGACCTGCGCCATTTTTAATGGCATGCTTCAGTTGCTGCGCGCCTCCCTGGTATGTCTCGCCATTACGGAGGATGAATGTGTATTTACCCGCTGAAGCTTGAGTTTGTGTTATGTTTTAGCCAGCACACAACACACACACACACACACACACACACACACGTTGGCACATTTACAGGCAGATGTCTTTGGTGGATGGACGGCGACACGAGACAGTGCAACATGAGAGGGCAGACTCACTCTTCGTTGGCATGGTGTTGGACCCACGTTTGGGAGAAATAAGTCAGTTTTGTTGAAGGTTCCTCCTCTTTGATCTCATAGTAATATATTTTTAGCTTTATTTTCAGATGATAAACGATTTTTTTTTAATCCACTCACGAGCATTTATGAGCAAAACGCTTTGACAATCTGAAACAAATAGACAGGCAGGTGTTGTTTGGTTTCACAGTGCAACAACTCCTTCAGTATATTCAGACCGTGACAGAGAATCTCCTTCTTATTGTTAACTTTTGAGCTGAAAACAGAAACTGTACACCACGCATTAGAAATGCTGATGTTCCAATTCCACCTGAAATATCTAGAGAAAATAGAATAGCTGTTTCATGTCTCAAGAACCATGTCGTAAGTGAATGTTATCCACTGTGAGTGTAAGCTGACGGAGTGCAGCAGTAGCCCTGCGATGAGACCAGTATTTTATTTGGCAGACATTGTCCCCTACGCACATACAATTTTTTTGTTTTTGTTTTTGGCTCAGGTGATGCCCAACAACTTCAAGGTGGTCAGACATGAAGCATGATTATGTAGTTCCTCATGTGTTGTATGGTATAATCTAACGTTCATACATAACATGCGGACGTATTTGCCAATAATTACTGTGCTGTGTGCTTTTAAAGAAGCAAACTACTCACCTCACTTTGTGCTCTCATTCCGCTTTGCAGACAAAGCAAAACCCCACCCCCCCCCACCATCCCCTACCCTCCCTGTATAGTTGTACTGCTTTCCCAAAGAACTGTGGTGGGAAACTTGTTGATTCAGCATCGAGGTTCAAAAGCTGACAGAGCGTGTCATGCTTTGGGATCAGGCTGGAGACATCTCCTGATCAGCAGCCTCCAGCCTGGGTACAAGATATGTGGGCAATAGCAGGCAACCCTGTCTAATCCCTCAAGTTTCAAACGGCTTCAGGGTGGATTTGGACAGTTAATATAGCATCACTTTCATATGTATGCCACTCTGCTGAGACAGGAAATAGATTACTGCGTTTTGAAATGAGACGGGTTATGTAATACGATTTGGAATGTTTAGTTTGCAGGAGAAAAAATAAGAAAAGAAAAAAAGTACAGTTTATTTTAAAAAAGGTGTTGAATGGGATGTTGATTCTGTAGGAAAGCGCTTTGGAGCGAGTGTGCGCGGTGGACATGTTGACTTTGTCCAACCCTCATGTAAAAAGTTGCAGATCTGTACAACTTGTAAATGAAATAATCAGCATGTTAACATTTTTTTAAAGAAAAAAAAAAATTTCAATTTAAAAAGGCAGAGGCCAGTGATGTTCTGTACTCGTAACAATGGTGTCATGTACTCATATTGAAGTGTCCAAAGTGGGTCTTCATCTCTTCAAAATGAACTTGGGTAAAATGTATTTGACAAAAAAAATATATATCTATGTATATTAGAAACATCTCCTTTATAAAGCTTTCATCCTAATCTAGGGGACTCACTCGTCTGTGGGTCTCTGCAATTTACTGAATAACAAAGAATGAAAGATAGGAGCGACGATTGATTGGACATTGTGATCAGCGTGATGAAAAATGATGCTTAGTAAAAAATAAAAAGACAAACAAACTGAGTCATGAGTTTGGGTTTTGATGGAGGCAGAAGTGCTTATGGGCATCGCTGCCTCTGTTTCCAAAGAGGAGAACGGTTCACAATGACGGCGAGGGCGGCAGTTCCTTCATCCAGGGATGTGATTTCAGAAACATCACACAACCATTTTTCTGTTCTGTTTTCTATGCCGCGCTACTCATCCGCTCTGTATTCGTTTCTTCTAATGTATTTCATTTCCACGCGGTCCTGTCTGTTTGTAGAGCTGTCAAAGATTCTGACGAATTATGATTCTCTTTTCTTTGGTATTGTGTGAGGCTTCTGTACTGGAACATTGCAACAGTTTGTATTATAATGACAATATCAGAATATTTAAATAAATCATTTTCACAGATGAAATTCAAACACTAAAGCATTCCATCTGTTTGGTTGGTAACATACTGAGCTTTAAAAAGGGAGTGAACCGGGGAGAGAGAGTGCTGACAGTGCCAGAAACTGGCCCAGTTTCTCACTCAGAAAAAAGTTACTTTAGTGTGAGCTTAATCACTTTTCATTTGATGATGCTGCCAATGTTTGTCAAAATCTGTCCTTCCTTCGTTGATGCAACCACACTGAGAAATGGGAGGGAAAAAAGTGAATGGGATTATAGTTTTATAAAACAAGACATGAGCTTCCTGCAGAAAACGTATTGCCGCTGATTGGTATGAGTGTTGTGTGACTTGATATGAAAACATCACTCGACACGCTTCAACATTAGAGACCTGAGCAGGTTATCATGATGGCATAATGCATTATAAAGTTCAAACTGAGTTTTGCTCTGTACATACGTGCTGAGTCATACGTGAGGCCGCACAGGTGCTCCAGACTGAATAGACTATAATGCAAAACATACTTCATGTAACTCTTAATAAGAATACTTGTGCAATACAAAGCAGGGGTGTGTATAGAGGCTGTATCAAAATGAATAATGATCCAGAACTAGAACCGGAAACGTCTTGGTCGTATAAAAACAGGAGGAAGGAAGGGACAGAGGTGTCTTTCCAAAAAAACACAGCTGCTGTCCAGGAATTGTGTATTGAATGTGCCATTTTTTTGTAAATAAATGGTATATGTAGTGGTCTTAAACTACGAGTGAGCATGTAAAAGGCATCCAAGACAAAACGACGACAGTTTATGTCTCAGCAAAAGATTTTGTCTCCGTTAATCCCCCGAACACAGTTCAATCCAGACCCAAGGGGGGAAAAAAGAAGAGCACTTTGCAGGTGATCCTGCAAATTGGTCTTACTGCAGGTCTCTTGGTTTTGGCAGTCAGCCTTCATCAGCGTAAACCGCGGAAACAGGAAGCTACCTCTCTGCTGGTAAAAATGGGCCCGTCAAATCTCATCATCCATTCATCTGTTTGAAAGACAAGATAGAGGAATGGAAAAGGAGGGGGGGGGGGAGGAGATCCTTTTTTTGGAACTGAGGAGTGAATTTGGCAGTGGCAGCCCAACTAATCAGGTTTATTTAATCAGTGAATTCAAAATGCAAAGCAGGCACAGCGGCAGAAGAGTGGGAAGGCAGGTTGCTGCATAGACGAGCAACAATGCAAAATTAACCCTCGGCCCGTGTTTGTTAATTCAGCGAGCAATGACACAGTTATTTATGAGGCGGCAAAGACAGAGCAAACCAGCGGCTTGCCTCCGGCGCTCTAATCAGTGCACCGGTCCTTCTGCTGCACAAAGAAAAGGAGGATGTGGATATTATGTTGTGACTAATCTTGGATATTCAAATGCATTGCATTGCGGCCGCCGCGGTCGATGAATCACAGATGGCCAAGTTGGGGTTGTCTCCTTTTTTGTGCTTCCATCGAGAGAAAAAAGAAAAAAAAAAGAAAAAATAAGACAGCGAGGTAACTGAAGTTTACATTTTCATATGCTCATGAAAGATACATACATAAAATACAGAGGGAGGATCCACGCTGAGCCAGAAGGCCGCTGTGATTCCAGCCTTAATGCAAAGCACCCCGCTGCTTCCACTGCATGTGTACACCAATGTGTTCTCTGCTGCTTCCTCGCACCGCAAGGATGACAGTGGATGTCAGATAAAATGAAGAAGATCTAGCCATAACAACACTGCGGGAATGCATTGGCCTAAAGGTTGGAGGAGTGAATTTGACTGCAAGTATTCGGGCGAGAAAACCAGGACGCCAGCCGTGCTGTTCCTTCCCCAAACAACTCGGCAGAAAGCAATGACTTGATCTAGTGAAAACTCTGAAGCCTCATGGGTGGCCCCTCGCGGTTGCAGCGCTGTTTAAACTTTTTGTACTTAGCAGCGGGCTTGTTCCCCCGCTGGTTTTGGTGTAAAGTTTGCCTTCAGAACGACACTTTGCGACAGTTCCTGGAATTCCCAAAATTCGTAAGGCTTCATCATGTTTCCCCTTAACACTGCGATGAGCCAATGCCGCAGCATTCATCCTGCAACAGTTTAAATTATATCTTTGATTGCCCTTTAAAAAAAAAAAAAGCCACAAGAGCCTCTTCTGGTCACAAAGATGGCATCGTTTGTCAGCGCCACTATTTGAGGGGCCACAAATGTGCTGCCCGGGCCCCTAACAACAGCTCATTTGCTGCCACTCTGGATCACATTGTTGTGTGGTATATTTCGTGACCCTACTGCTGTGTGGTAACCGCAAATAAATTGAATGCAGTATCTGCTGAAATGATAAAGGTCTTTAAACTCAATTTTGTAAAGACTGAGCCCTTTTAAGAGCAAAGTCAGGCATGCAGCAGCACCCGTCTAAAGACCAATATGATGCGTCATGCAGTTCTCTCTGCAGTCCCATGGTCCCACAGTTAAAATACAATTCATCGAAATGACTACAAACTAACTACAATACACTGAAGCCAGGGTTTTGCGGCCTCAGGGGCTCAGTGGCACGCTTTGCCCAGTTAGTAATCCAGCAGTGCTGAGGATTTTCCAAAATGATGCCAAATAACCATGATGAAATGAGTCGTGTGAACCTCCACCCTCCAGGGTTTTGTGGTAACACAACAGTGTCACCCTGCTTCTGTCTTTGGTCCTGGGAGACAGCAGTCGTCGTTCGCACGGCCGCAAAGAGTCCTCTTCACGCCTCGTCTCAAAAACGCAGACTAAAAATGTCCCTCCACGACCTTTTCTGTATCCAGGAGGGCACCAACGTTATTAAACACTAACTATAACTGTGACACATGCTTTCACAAACGGTGACTGCTACCTCCGATTAATGGGATGAAGGGTCCTCCGACGTCACATCTCATTTCTGCTATTGGGATCTGGTGGCTGGCAAAGTGCTAACAAGCAATTCAGCTCAAAGACATTTTTTACAAAGGCAGAGGAATACAAGGGCATTAAACTTTCCCAAAGTTTCTGTTGCTTTCCACTGTGTGTGAGAGAGAGAGAGCGCGCATGAACGCTCCTGCATTATTTATTGGCACTCATTAAAAGTAATCAATTGAAACTGGCATTGATGTAAGGGTCTTTATTGGGCTTTCAGGAATCCGTCACTGTAATGTACCGTGTGACTTTCTAACCCTGCTTGATTGTTTTGTTCCACAAAATGCCCAAAGGAACCGGAATGTGTTTGTGTGGACCCGTCAATGCTAAGCATCCCTCACTGCCGTGGGATTTACGAACCCCGGAGGACTCGGAGGGGAGTCGTATCGGCGTATCCACCAAAATGCCGCGTGGCGGGCGTTGGGGTGGCTGTCGATGACCGAATGCAACAAAGGTCACGCCACCTCAAAAGCGTGTGGAGACAAATCTGTGAGGCAGTTATGGAGATGGGCTTCATGAGGGAGTGGGGGTGTTGATTATTATAGAGGACCCGAGAGGATTTGAGTGTTAGATGTATGTCGACAGGCTGTGAAGTCTGTCTCATTAGACTATAGAACTGAGGAACTGCATTACTGCATGTAGCCGGCCTGCAGATGTGACGCAGCCATGCCCCAGTTCCACATCCAAGTGACATGTAATATGGACGACCCTTCCAGGCTGCTATGGGGGCCTGGGCGTGTGTGTGTGTGTGTGTGTGTGGGGGGGGGGGGGGGGGTGATGCCCCCTGTCAAATCCATTCAAGGTTGTTTTGGCCCATCTCAGGTACCGAAAACAAATCAGCCACACGGACGTGAAAGCAGAAGACAGGTCTCTTACCTCTGCACTGCTCGGCTGCCGAGCGGACCGCAGACAAAGTTCCACTGACACACCTGCAATGACTTTCTGAGATTTTCGATGTGACAAACGTTAACATAGATCTTTGTCACAAGAGATGCCCCCAACTAATGGCATGCTCTGTCATTCTGGAAAACGCCTTGTGTGCTGCTGTTATCAGAACTCTGAGTTCTGCCTAGAAAATGCTTGTGCAGCAAGGTCTGGCAGTGAAACCCCCCCCTCCCAGAACTTCATAAGAACAATAACGAGTGAAATCCAGTTGTGATCCAATCAGACCACACACTGAGAGAGTCCTCCACAGACTTGGCTGTCTTATGCTAATAGCAGCTCCAGCAGACCCTTTAACCTCGAGCAGAGGCGAGGAGCGGCTGACAGAGGTTAGCTCAGTTCAACACCACGACCCAAAACTTTTTTTGTTCTCATTTTCAAACTTGTAGCCCCAGCTGACAGTGGCACGAGGTAATGTCACTTTGATAACGTTCATCAGACAGATTTCGTATGCTCCGGAAACACACTTTGATGTGTGACATCAGTGAAGCCCACCTTTAATATAAATATTCAGATTGTGAATATTTCAGTCCAGAATGAGGCGGCGCCTGTGGAATGAGCCCACGTGATACACCTCTGTTGACTCTGTGTAAAAGCACGATTGTTTAAATATCTGCCTGTTATGTAAAATGTTTGTGTCAAACATACTTGTACTGTATACTCAACAGTCCAGTCCAGAGCTCTTTGCAGCTTTCAGCCCACACACTGACGGAGTACGTGATGGAGAGCAAGCAACAGAGAACTACGTGTTCTTTCCTCAAGAGTTAACCGAACAAGGACACACACACACAAAAAGTGCCTCTTGCATTAGCACCTTTGATAATGTGATTCACACACGTGGTACAGTACATTAAGTCATTAAAACCTCTTATGCCCAGGCGTCAGTCAGTAAACCGCGTCTCAAATCCCCTCGCGAGCATCATCCGAAGCAACATCCGTTACTGATGACGGCTGCACAGCTGGATCACCCACCCGTGGGCCGTAACTACTCCGAAGCAGCTTACTGCCGCTGACTCATTGTCTGCACAGATAATGTGATTTAGTTCCAAAACAGGGCAACAGAATGTAAACATATTAGTCTGTGTCTGGGGGGGGGTTCCTTAAAATCAACAGTTTCCCAGAGACTCACACAAACGAGCCTCTGTAAAGATCAATTAAACCATAATTCAGTTTGTACATTGCATTTAATCTATACTGTTTTACCCTATACAGTCGCCACATACATCCAATTAAATTGTTATTGACTTTTATAGGCGGAGCTTCCTGCTGCAGGTTAAGATAATTATATGTTTACTGAGCCTGTAGGAGGTTTTAATGACCGCGACATCATTCCGAACAATTTCCGTACAAATGTTATCGCTTAAAGGACCAAACAAGATAACAGATAAAAGAAATTCAAACTGGTGTCTGCAGGCTTATTACTTTGTGATACAGGCGAGCTGCATCACAACAGCTCAAACAGAAGTAGTCATAAATGAAACTGGATCTCCCGACTCCGGCGTGGGGCTGAGATGACATCAGATTCTTTCCCTGCATCCGACTGAGTGTGAGCCAACATGCATGTTTCCAAAAGAAAGTATCAGTCAGGCCTTTTGGTGGTGAAACATCAGAAGAGTGAAAGAAAAGAGGTTTAGTTTTAGTGGGCCCTTAACTCCAACATGCATTTAGCACAGGTCCAATCATTTTAGTTTGATGAAGGAAAAAACCAAAAACAAACAGAAGTGAGCGGGTGGAACGATCGCACAGCGGCCGCTGCTCGTCCATCCCGGTCGTCTGACCCGACTGCGGCGGCCGCCGCGCTGTCGTTTCAATACGCCATGTGACAGATCAACTGCAGTGTCCAATCAACAGATTTCCGATGAGAAGCTGCAAGAGTTCAAGAAGAGAAATCCCCCATAGGATGCTCTTATTTAGCCGAAGCGCAGTCAAAGTCTCATGCAGATTTCCTGCAGCACTACTGGAAAGTCTGCTGGAGCTGTAAGAGTAAGCATTTCCCCTCAACTGATCAAACTGATTGTGAAACTCATATTATCTCTCATACCTCATACCCTGAATACTGTTAGTATAATGTTGGTGTCTAAATAAAGTCCCAATGTAAAGCCACAGTGATTATCAAAATGACATTTTTCCATTTGGTCCTGATGAATACTTTACATGCTTCCTGCTGCTATTATGACGCATGAGATATAACAGATCTGAAACTAATTCAACACTTAGATATGATATTTTGGGTTACAGTGACATGGATCTGAAATAAGCTGATAATAAGGCGATGTCAATGTTGTATTAAAAAAAGAATATCAAAACCAAGTTTTCTTAAACCCCAGCTGCGGTACACAGCTCAGTGTCCGTCCACTTTTGGCTCTTTACTGCGCATCCATGGCTGTTTACCCGGCTGATGACAGCTAAAGACGTGTAACTGCATCCAAAACATCCTGACACTCTGACGTGCAATCCCCAGCTGTACAAGTCAACACACAGTGGGTCAGATTTGCAGGCCCTCGTGCTTGGAATGTCAGTGAGTATTTGCATGGCTCTCTAATCACTGCACGTCAGCTTGAGGGACGACCTCACGACTGATACGAGCAAAAAAGTTGCAGCGGTCGGAAAAATTCTGCAGCCCGGATGGAGCGACGAAAAGAAAGCTGGGATGAAGGAAAAAAAAGTGACTTCACCTTTATTCCTTGCCTTGCCTTTCTGCTCTAAAAGCACCCCGCAATGTAATTTAATGTGTAATAAAAGTTTGAATTTTTTAAGATCATGTCATTAGATCACTGGTTATCGTCGACTTCCTGAGCTCCCTTACTCACACGATGCATCTGAAGGTCAGTCCTGTCAGCGCTGCAGCTGACTGCGTAATGAGCAGCCGCGCACGGTGGGTTTACCCCACTTTGAGCGTGGGCATTCGGTACAGGCGACTCAGGACAGTTCCGGCTGAAAAAACCCCCCCAAAAACGCCTGTTTCATTTGAAACAAACCAAGGCCACTATTCTCCCGTTTACACTTTCACAAGACGGTGATGCGGAGCGGATTCGAGGAGACAAAAACGTGGAAGTTCTTCAAGTGGACACGATCATCATAAAGTGAACAAAGATGAGGAGCCGCTTTAATAGATGCGTTTAGTAATGCATGTGAGAGCCATTCGAGGTCTCTTAATTTGTTTGTAATACTTAATTAGAAGCGAGTGAGCGGGGTTCATTTTTCTCCTGCTTTGCTCAGCTGCCTCTGCGCACACAGGCCGTTAAGATATAATTGAGGCCGTCATTTTGCGGCGGCGCGGCGAATGGCTTCTTGAAGAACTCCCCCTCGCTCTCCAGCCGCCTGTCTGTCACCCCCAAGTATGGCCTTTGGCTCCCCGTCTTTATTCCTTTTAATCATCGACTTCATTTCGTAGATTGGGAAAGCTGACATTGGGAGAACCTTTCGCTGCCATCCTGCGACTCTCATTGACTAGTACTGTAATAGATGTCATGTGGCAGGACGGAGGACAGGCTGAATAGCTGCCGCTGAAAAGGACAGTAATGTGTTTCTGTCCTTCGTGTCTCCGCTCGCTCAGCGTGTATCATGAAGCCATTTATCCTGACACTTCTCACAGTTAACTCCAGTTTCCAAACACCGCACACGGCGGCGCCTGCGGCTCATGTGAGCAGTCTTCGCCGCCGTATATATTCGCGAGCGTGCGAGTCGCTGTGCAGCTAATTCTGATCAACCGTGTTGATATAGTGCGTTGATATGATTTAGTGAAACAGAAGGTTGATGCCAGGAGAACATAATTAAGGTTGATTTCACGTGTTCGCTCATTGTTTACATCAATTTGCTTGTGCCACAGTTAAAACTACAGCTACTTTTCTTACTTATAAAAGATCCAATTCACATGGTATCAGACCTGCAGTGTTTTAAACATGACATGGCAAGACATGACAGTAAAAGACGGACGCCCTCACGAAGATACATAAGCTGGCGTGATCTGAGGCAGGCGCGCTGGCCGCTTCCTGTGATTGGGTGTGCTGGAGACACACAGAGAGCACGTCATACACGGCCAGGCTCCCGGGTGGAGAACACTACGCCTTCAGCCCGATGAGCCAACAAGCAGCAGCTGAGCGGGCCGCAGGTGCGCGGCCATTCTTTCACTGCAAATCGACGTCAAGACTGCATCATTTTGCAGTACGTGTCATGTCCTGTTTGTTTAGTGCCGCGGTGCCGTCGTAATTCTGATCTGCTAAGAGGAAAAAAAAGAGAAAAGTAGTTTCGCCACTCCGCGAGCACAGATAGATAAATATTTATGCACTGATGGACATATTACTCAAAATGTAATAAGCAAGAAAAAACTGTCAGTTAGATCACACAGCTGACCTGCATTTAAATTGTGGATGTGGGAGTTGTACAGTGCAGTGGACAACTATCACAACAACTCTGGGTAATGTGGGCCACTTTGGGATGTCTTTCCTACGTCAAGTAATAGATAGCCGCACATTTCCATGTTTCTGTTTAACTGCCGTGGCTGAAATCACAGACACGAGAAGACTTGAAAGCTTCCTCCCTGCTGTTTCATGACATTTGTGCTGTCCATGGGAGGTTAGATGGAGCGACCAGAAAGAAAGTGCACTGCAAGTCTGGGTCTGGCTACGGGGACAGTCTAATTAACATTTTAATTAACACAAAATATTGTTAACTCCAGGCCATCCTCAGAGCCATGTCTGGCACAGACTCATTACATTCATTGTTACCCTCTCTTCTGTTGCCCTTCGACGTGCTTCCTGCGAAAATGTCATCCTCCCGAGGAATGAGCAGATTTTGATGGATTAAATTCCCCGGCGTATTACTGCTTTAAGATGAGATACAGTACTCTGGATGGTTGCAGTCAACGGCAAGTTTTGAGTTTGCCCATTGTTAAACAAGTTGGATTTACAGTTTAAAAAAAAAGTTTTTTCTTCAGTCCCGTACATTGAACTCGTGAACTTCAGGAGAATGTCAAGTGCGCTCATCTGGATTAAGTAGAAGCCATTCTATATGAAAAGAACATGTTGTGTAACCGTCTGACATGTGGATTGACTTAAGTTGACAGCAGGCCAGGAGAGCAACATCCGGGTTCAGGAAAGGGCTATGTGGAATTCATGACTGTTATTTTTGTCCTCAGGGAGAGAAAAAAAAAAGCTTTTATTTTGCAGCTGAAGGGTTTTGATTACATCACTTACTTTGAGGTTGCTGCAGAGAAATGTACTGAAGCGATGCAGCGGGGAGGATGGAGTCGGTGTTTGGAATATTCACTGTTTGATACATGATGCTTAATCCCTAAATCCTTCACATTTGCTGTAATTATCATGAAAGTTATAGTTCAACCACAAACACAATAAAACTCATCTTCTCTGGAGGATTACTGAGACTTTGAGCTCCACGATACCAATGCATTAACATTTGTTTTGTCTACTTGACCAACAGGGCTGTTTAACAGAACGGCGAGCTAATCATCATGTTACAAATTGCCCTTAATGGATTTATTATTAATGATTCGCAGCCATGTACATCATTCATTCAGCTACACCTGCTTTTCCTGTCCCTGACCCTGGACAAATTACCCATCTGTCACAGGGTCAGACAACCATTTCCACTTCACACCTCCAGGCAGTTTCCAATACACCTGACCTGCACGTCTTTGAACCGAGGAAACGAACAGAAACGCCAGCTCAACGCAGAACGAATCCAGAATGCACGACTCCGCCGCGGAGACTTTGATTCACTGAAGCCTCATCTAAAATATAACTCACAGGACTCTGGCATCATAACTTTTATACCACAGTTTTTTAACCATGAATTATGCTCAACAGATCTGTAACAGCCAGGCACTAAAAAACTGCACCAAAATTCAATGGGTTTTCCAGCAACTTTCAAGAAAATTGGATCAGTAGTTAATGTGTAGTAGTAAATCATCTTTTTTACAGAATTTTTAAATGGGGCGGGGGGTATCTGCAAGAAAATTGTATGGGTTTTTCTGCATCGTTTTATGAAAATCCATCAAGTAGTTTTTGTGTAATCCTGCTCATAGTCAAACAAAAACAAACACTCACGGGCAAAAGCGTGACCCCATCAGCTGAGCAAGTCAAGCCCGAGAGGACAGTAACCCACTGGATTCCAGGTGACGCCCGGCACCTCCCACAAGCGCCTCCTAAGCCCTCCTCCCTGTGCACGCAAGTCTGAGTTCTCATTTTGTTGCAAGCAACAAAGAACAAGGAACGAGGCCGCCAGGAACCCCATGCAACGATCTGATCACAACATATTACTGCAGAACAAAGGTTGCCATGAATAATCGTGTCACAAATTAGTACAGGGTAATAAGACGAATACAGGAGAGAATGTTAGAAAGCCACACTAAACCCACTGACACAGACACAGCGGAGTGTGTTGGCGGCAGGGACGATGTGACGCGTGTCAGTAACCAGGCAGGAGAAGCTCCTTTGGGTGGCATCAGTGGGTGGAGACATTGAGTGACTTGGCAAGTTGCTCAGCTAAAGCCTGAGCTTAAATACTACTTGGGATGTACCATTAACCTCAGCCACAGGGAGGATCCAATCAACAAAAGGGAAGAAAAGGGTCATTTTAACTTCATTATTCCTGTCTCTCATTGCGTTTCTTCGAAAACAGTCCATTAACTAACATCCCGAAACGCTAATGACAGGAGAGGCCGCGCGAAAAAAAAAAAAAGAAAAGAGAGAACAGCCACTGTGAGCTGTTGTCGTTGATTCAACTGCTCTGTGGTGTGAGCAGGGCCTTCAGGCTGACGGTGGCAGTGGCGCACCTGGACCTGAACCGCGGGACAGACCAGAATTAAAACGGCACGCGAGGGGCATGAAAGCGCTGCAAATGTGATGAGCGCCATAAAACAAATGGCCCACTCTTTACAGTCGCGAATAACGTAAATGAAAATAGGACTATCAAACCAAACACCAGCAGAAAATAGAAAATGTATTCAAAATGCAGCAGCTGTTCAAATTTACAGCGTTTGGAACAGAGACAGGCTCGGCTTGTGCAAATGCACCTCTCCACGCGGAGTTTGGAAAAAGATGCCGCTCGTGCCTTTCTGTACAAATGTGCGGGGGAAAATGTCACGATGCCTCATCCTCATTACAGTTGATGTGACAGTGATCATGCTAACATAATGCTGTGGTAATGAATAAAATGGAATCGTTGAAAAGTACTTTCTCAGAAACAAATATACATATACAGTATGCTGTGGAAGATGTTGCAGCATTCACCTCCTGGCGAGACACAGTGGCGGATTGGCATCCCTGATGAATAATTGCTCAACATTTGTCCCGGTAATTTAGCAGACCAAAACATTTTATATTATGGATATAATATATATCGGCCCAAATAAAAAAAACAACACATCGGCTGGTTCAGTGGGCAGTCTGTTCTGAATAACTGATATCAAATGAAATGAACAAAAAGTGGAAGCTGCCACTGTCCAAACACAGAGGAGGTACAGTAAAAAGATGGGTGGAGATGCTATCGCTGTGGGTCACTGCCGGGGTCAGGAGCGTCGTCCGCGGGTAAACACGGCGCCGCAGTGTGCGGAAACATCATCACCACCGGTGGAAATGTCATTTCTGTGGATATAGAATCTGGCAGAAATGTCACAGCCATGGTAAGAACTGTTATCACCCCAATCACCGGCACTATTTATTCAGGTCGGTCCGGAACGCTTGGGCTGGGAAGACGACGGCTCTTGTCCCAGCAGTGCCGGGCGGCCTGCGGGAGCAGGGAGGGTGGCGGTAAGATGAATAATTCCTCGTCTTGGCTTTGGTTCAAATGGCGGTCAGTCACACTTTGCTCGGACCGCGCGGCTGAGAGAAAGTTCGCGGCAGCCAGAGCCCTGGCAGATAATAGAACAAACAAAGGGGAGGTGAGTGAGCGAGCTCGGTCGCTAAAGTGAAATGAATCACAATCCTTCTCCCTTTTTGTGTACCGTTGAATATAAACTTGATAATGCAACTATTATTTTCCGGGGTTTTTTTTTTTCAAAAGACAATGAGAAAAAAACCTTTTTGACGTATCTATTGAAACATTGTCTACGTTTCAAGGCTGCAGGTGGGTGTTACCCATAGCAACGTTTCACTGAAATCTTCCAGCACAGGAAGCGTGCTGTCAATGCCGATGCACGTCTGACTGCAGAATGTCATTCTGTATATCCTGTGACCGGGGATGCAAGGCAGATTTTTTTCATTTTTGTAACATGCCCACATACTGTAGCCGGTTGTTGTGTTCAGAGAACAAATGGTCTGGGGTTGCCTTACATTTGATTGCTTCTTCGCTGGCTCACTGACGTCACTGCTCAGCCCGCATTCAGGCGTCGCCCGTGGTTTTGCTCGGCGTTAGGCGTGAGAAGTCGTCAGCGTTGCCGGGAGGCAGAGACTTCGTGGCACGTGCAACCACGGGGGCGAAGCTGTGGTTGTCGGAGTCTGTCTCCAGACTGTAGGCTTTCCACGTCCACGTGTTTGACATGGGGTGGCGTGTGAGAGGGCTGAGCGGCAAAAGAAACCGAGCTAGTACCCGAACGATATCGGGTTACTTTACACAAAAATGAGAATCTCCCACTTTTATGAGTTGAAATATCCAGCTTTTAAGCCTCACAACAATGCATTTTACACGCCATTAAATTCTAAACGGTTTATTTAGCTCAAAGAAGAACTTTCTCAACCCAAAACCAAACGCTTACAACCCTATTTTAATTATGCTACCGAAATGGCAATTGCAAAGTGGTACGTCCTGCTTGTGGGGACCCTGTGAGCATTTCAGGTGCACCTGGTTCACGCAAGGGCGTATATTGGACTCTTCCACCCTATATTTGTCTGTAAATTGTTGCATCATATCGCCAAATATGAGGCGTATCCACCTTAGTGCATTTTCGGTGTTCAGATGCTTAATTAAAATGGTTTATTTATGTTTCAGGCATCATTCTGTTACTGCTGCACATTCGTTTCGAGCAGTTTGTTCCCTCTTGTTGCTAAAATCACCAAAGTGGCAGCAGTGCAGCGTGTGCCACGAAAAAAAAAAAAAAAAAAAGACATTGCTCCGAGAACATCTGCTCTCAAGCACTTTTCCCACCAAAACGCCGGCGACTCGCTCCAGTTTGCCTCCAAACTATTTGCGCCTGCGCTCCCATCTGTGCTGCTGCGCGCTCTGCACGTGGCAACAACCTACCTCGCAGATGGGAAAAGCTCATTTCAGCGCCGCTGTCTGCTTGCGCCGGTCGTTGCGCCGCCATGAAAACGGGGCCCGTAACCCTTCAGCTGATCTGAAAACACAGTGCATGTGGTTCATGCTGTCCAGCCCACACGGATAGTGAATTTCATTTTTCTCTATCTAAATTTATTCTTTTCACTTTTTTTTACCAAGTTAGTAGAGGAGTCAAAACAATTGCCACACTGATTTGAAATTAAATGGGAATTAAAAAAAACATTTGAATATCCGTTTAGGCGAAAACAAACAGGAGGAATTGATGAGTTAAAACATTTTTTTGCGTTGAATTCTTCACGTGAAGATGATTTTCACATTTCATGACGAGATGTTTTTACTGCCACTGAAAAAAAAAGAAAAAAAAATTAATTGCATGCCCACCCTATGGTCTCTTGAAAGAAACTTTTAAATAAGGCGCAGCAAAAGCCTGCACAGTTTGAAGTCTCAGCTTTCCTTTTGTGGTATGTGAAAAATAAAGAGAAAGAAACTGCTGCCTAAAATCACCGCAGCCTTCTGGTGGGGCAATTATTTCAAAAACAGACTGTCGGGAGCCAGATTTACTGATTTGTTTCCTCGTGCTTTTTGAGATGTCACTTCCAGATACAAGGGCCGCAGTGAAAAGTGAGGGTGATATGGCTCCTAAACAAACTCCTCGCACAGAAATAGAATGTAATCCGCCCAAATAAAGATGTGTTCACAAGGGCAGAGTGAGACAACATGCTATTTTCTCTCCTTCATATGCCTCTTATTCATTCTGCCCTACATTCTTAAACTGTGACGAGAAGTGCTGCAAACAAGCTGGTGTCATTTTCCCATTCCGCTCGCCTGAGGCGGTGACTTCAGGGACGCTTTGCAACCACCATTATGTGTAAAATTTAGTACACATCCAACACACATTGTAACTCCTCATCAGTATTCTCTTCAGCTGGTGGAGAATACGGCACTTGACTGCTCATTTCCTGCGGCTAATAGATAGAGAGGGTTTGACTGATATCTAATCAACAAAAATCACTGCTGCATTTTCCGTTTTTCACTTGATGTCTGCAGCAGCTGTTTTCCTTTCTCTTCACCAAATAGGTTTAGTTACATAAAAGAAGAAGGCCGGGGTCTCGGAGGAAATAAAGAAGAGGGTCATGAGCAAACTCAGGACCGCATTAGAAAGCCTCGGTAAGGCCTCCGTCCGTATGTGTGCGAGGGTCCCGGGGGGGACGGCGGCAGCCATGCCACCGGGGACGAGTCCTGAGCTGTGCTCTCTCTCTCTCCCCATGAAATAGAAAGAGAGAAAGCACTCTGAGCCATGGAGGCTCTGTGGATTTTTTTCTGTTTCCTCCAAGTGTATAAAAGGTCTTCAAACACATCCTCTGGGCAGAAAAGGCAGCACTGGCTTCAGGCTGCAGAGGCACTTCCACGTTTGCAATCATTATGTCTGTTCCCGTGTCAGACGTGTCGGGGCTCACACAGAATCGACATGATGCGCCACCGCCAACCCACCATGTGTCTTCATATCTATACACACAGAGGACGGTTAGTCCAGTCTGACATGTCATGTGAAGGCAGACATACTGAGGCGTAAGTATAACTGATCTTTAAAAATGTCCCTTTAAGTTAAAAACTCGTTAACGCCAATCAAGTTCATTTGATTACTGACTCCTTCGGCTTTAAATCCTCGTTGCGCATTTTCTGTCCCTCGCGCCGGCGCTCACGTGACACTTCGTGGGCGCAGGCTAATGTTGCACAAGCATTTTATGTCGAGAGCTTGCACTTGCAAGTGAAGCGGCCATTTGTTTTAGGCCATGAGCTCCCAGGCCGTGATTCAGGCCTGTATCGACTTGAGTCATTCTGAAGGACACTGTTTTTATTCCAGTGAGCGAGAGAGAGAGAGAGAGAGTTTGTGTGCACGAGTGAGTGGAATAAAGCAAATAAGCTAAAGAGAGGTTATGTTTCCATATATTTAAATCCAAAGTGAATTTACAGTCACTCCTGAGGATGAAATGTTGGAATTCATGCAGAAATTAGGACATAAGAGCAAGGTAATTGTTGTATTAGTGCCAAGGGTCCCTGCCCCTTGTACTATAACTCCTTTTAAATGGGCTCCAGCAAGGTATTTCACTTGGGACTTAGAAGAGGCCAATCTCACAGTCATGCCAGAGGCTCCAAAGCTGTGTTTTCCTCTTTGCCGCCGTCACACTAACCTGGAATGATGATGTTTAGCCGGAAACATTTACCATGTTTGCCATTTGAGTCTGGCATGTTAGCAATTCGAACACCTGCTAATTAGCACGAAAACACCAAGTACAGCTGAGGCTGATGAGAACACCATTAGCCGTGCAGGTGTTCGGTCATAAACCCAAATATCTGACAAACTCCAATTTTTTGCACCGATGTTGCCGCATGGCGACGGGGGGTGGGGGGTGGGGGGGTGGGGGGGGAGTTTTGAAGTTTCTGACAAACGTCACAGTGTTTCCTGTGAGCCACAGTAGCTCTGACACACACCTCCAATCTCGATTCATTGATTTGAACTCCAGGTTTGCCAACTCCTGACTCCAATTAGCTCTTGTTGATGTCCATCGCTCAGGGGTGCCCGTGACCGCCCTGCGAATGTTTTAATGACAAGCTCAACACTAACAAGACCGACGTAATGATGCCAGTGTGAACAGTAAAAATGGACTGTTCTTAATTGTAACTCAGATGAAGAGGCTCACCCTATTTTAAGTCAAATGCATATACATAAATCATTCACTGTCCTGACACCTTTGACTGCATACCGTGCATGATGTTGATCTCCCGTTGTTCTCTAACACTTTTCTTCAACAAATAATCCAGTCAGTGAGTCAACACAATCCATATTTACTGCTCCATATTTAAACCTGCGAGTCTCCCACTTGATGTCTTGGATTGACAATTATCCTTACAGATTTGATAGGTGGCTGTGGCAGAGTCAGACGAGAATCTGTCTGGAGAGATGGTTGCGAAATTGCTTTCTGTTAAAGACATCCTTCATGGAGACCTTTTATCATTACTACAGAAGACAAAGCAGAGAGACGAATGAGCTAAATTATGGGGAAAACTTTTGTGATTATCCCTGATCTCTTGTGTGTCTGCTGTCTAAAAGCATTCTGAGAGATTCATTTACCCTTTGGGTTTTTAGCCGTTTTCTCTCTGGGTGTACAATTCCGAATAATCGGATGCTATGTGCCGGTGACAGAGAGGACGCAGCAGCTCCTCTGCAGATATTTGATCATCATTCATGCAGCGCTGTTTACCACTTTTCACAGAATGATGAAATAATGAAATGTGGCACGGCTCCACTGGAAAAGACAGAAAATCAAATGTTCTTATGCACGAGATGAGAACGGATCCGCATCTGCAAGGAGATGGAAGCAGAGCAAAGAAAGACGAGCCCTCAGTTCTGCGGCTGTCAAAAACAACGAGGATAATTACTGTTGCAGAGAATACCTAATTATCCCTCTATTCAGGACCCAACCTTTTCCCTCTCATTTCATCGTTCCTTTGAAAATGAGGTCTCTTACGTCTTAAAATAACCTAAACCTGAGAATTAAGCTGTATCTCTCCTTCTAACTTGGACTCCAGCTGCGCTGCTGAAAGGATTAGCATAGTGTGTTAATATAATGCTCAGTCACCGCTCGTGTGTGTCAGTGCTCCACCTCCTGCCTTCACTTTGTTTCAAATCAAAGCTTTGCTTAGCATTTATGCTGAGATGTCAGAATCACACACGGGCACTTTGAAACCCACTTTATCCGTCCAGCGAATATATCACGTTATTGATCTTAAGAAGTGCTAAATTTAAAGGGGGTATGAGGGATTTCTCTGATCGAGACTTTTGGACCTTCATTACCAGAAGGGATTATGTGGAGAAACTGAAGACAGCAAAACCATCTGCAAGATTAAAGGACGTGGATGTGGCACGTTTGACAATAAACTAATGGTACACCACATGCTAATATGAGTTACACCGGACATTTTGTTTTTATTATAATGTGTTTTCAAATCCACGATGTGTAGAATTTTGTTTTAGTTATTTATTTTTGATTGATCGATTGATTTCGTATTGATGTGACAATACTGTACAGATGTTGAGTGTAGTGGTGGATCAGGGGACAGTGTTTGATTTGAAAACAATGATTTTCTTAACTTCAAAAAATCTTTATCCGGAAGCATTTTCAAACAGGGTCGCCTTGATCGGTCAAAAGCTGTTCGTGAGATGCGTCAGAATTTAAAAAAGGGCTTTATTCCTGATCCAAACACCGTCTCGTGGAGGTGGGGGAGACCACCTCACCACCACACAGCTGGCCAATCACAACGTCAAGTGTTGATTTCAGAAAGTCGGACAGCTGTGGGAGTTTCTGAAGCTATTTCAGCGTCCCACGGACAGTTTGGACGGTCTATAAAGCCGGCTTTGTAATTGGGGTTATAGAGCACACTATCAAAAAAAATTAGGATGCAGTAACCACATGAAACTTCTCCACATTGTGGCTTTAATTATTATTAAATAGATGGTGAAAGCGCCTGGAATGCCTCTAAAGGAGCCACTTGGGAGCAATTGGGGTTCTTGCTCCAGGATAATTCAACATGTGGAAGGGAGGAGCTGGGGATGTCGGTGTGCCGGGTGCTGCGAGGCACCCTGTCTCCTGGCAGACACGCTCATATGCTACTAATTTGTTCCGTTAAATACATTATAAAAGGAAACGTGACTGGCACGCACAACAATGTACATCACATGACAGAGACGTACTGTGAACTGAACTGTGCGAGAGCAATATACGGCATAAAGCCCAGGAGTCGCTGTTTTCAATTTAAAAGAAACGATTTTCCTCGGAACACAAATAAGTGCAGTGAGTGTCGAAACACGAGCAAGTTGTAACTTTTTTTAAAATTCTCTCTTTGTTACTAAGATGATATTTTATTGTGAGACAGGATATAAGGGATAAAAGGAGCTGAAAACTAAAACAGTAAAAAAAAAAGCAACCTTCTGCTCCGATATCAACATTTTCTGAATATGTGACAGATATATGAAATCCATTTTGAATCATCATGTTGATAGAAAACATAATTCTGTTGGTATTACAATACTCCCGGAATACATTTGCTTCTGTAAATTTAAAACCCTAACTTCCAGGAGAGGATGTTCAGTCATGTGCAAAGCCATGAAGATGAAGCTTTAATCACAGTTTCAAAGTGAAGAGCGAACAAATCACAGAGGGAGAAAAGAAATGAAAAAGGAAAAAGCAACGTTGGCCGGCCCGGCTGGCACAGGTTGGGCTTTTACTGGTGAAAAGACTGAGAAGCCATTAAAGACGGTGTTATTGTGAGGCTGTGAAGGCAGGAGGTGTCTACAATCTGTATGTAGAAACCATGTTCTCTCTCAGACGCTGTGCTCACGTGAGGATTCCTGACTTCTGCCATTGCACATCTGTGGAGGAGAGTGCTACACAGTCACCTTTTGATTCTAATCAAGCGTGCCCCCCCCCCACTAACCTACATCCATCAAAGCATCGCTGTCGAGCTGGAGGCGTGAACAGGAGCACACATGGTGTGAGTATCTGCAGATCCAATGAACACATCCACGCCGAAACCCGTATTCACGAGGTCCCACCATCGGGTCGTTCGTCTCTTTCCGGCGCGCGGTGGAGGAAAGGGATGGCGCGAGAGTCCGGGAGGAAACTGCTGCACATAACTCTGACCCCCCCCCCGTTAACAACGCAGGATGTGTTGTGTCTGCCATTTCACAACAAAAGCGGGTAATTGCGAGTGATGACTTTGTGAAAAGCGGAACAGATATTCACGGGAGCTGAATGGAATTTGATCAATTTTGAGCGCATGAGGTGAAGACAGGAGGCATACACACCCTCTCGCTCACATTCACGCACACACACACACACACACACATTCCGCTCAGGGGGCGCCCCGTTATTGCCGAGGCCTGTCAAGCTCAGGGACTGTGGAATATCCATTGTGGGGCTTTGTTTTGGCGAGATCCGTCTTAGGTAATAGTAGCACGCGCTCCGTCTTCTCCTCTGCACACATCTGTCTGAGGAAGGGGCGTCGATATGATGTATGAAGCTGTTTGCCGGGGCTGAGCTAAGAAGAATGGAGCCCTGCATCACTTAGCATCCCATTGCCAGGCACAGCCCCGCCATTACACCTCCCAGAAGTATCAGGCGCACCCTCGCTTGAGTAATTTTGCCATCTGTTGACAATGTTTACACAGCGGGTGATTTGTCATCACAAACAGCAGGGCAAAAATTAACAAGCTTATTTATGGTCCGAGTTGCATTTGCGCAATGAAAATGGCATCGGTCACGTAAAACAGTCAAGAGTGCCATTACAAGTCTGAGCGAGGCAGCGGTGGCGATGCATTGTGTTGCTCACAACCTAATGTTGTGCAGGCAAGTATCTAATACCTGTAAATAAAAGCTATATTTCCAAGGCATCAAAAAATGACACTATTGATGGGATGTATTAGTTTGAAGAATCGAGATGGACTTTTTCTTTCAGCTCAGCTCAGCTCCCAGAATTAAAGCCCTGGGAGCACAATGCTATTTGCACTCTACCAAAAGAATGTAGCTGAGAAAAGGTCAAACAACAAATTGAAATCTTGGCCCAATATTAGATGTAGAGTGAGAGCTGAAGTGTGGAATGACTATGAAAAAACAGCGAGGCAGAAGAGTGGGGAGGAAAAAAAACCAAGAAAGAAATCATGCACAGTAGGTCTCAATGGGCATTTGAAAATCCTTGCAGCGCTGGAAAGTGTCTTCTAAGTTATGGGATTGCTCTCAAATGGTACATTCCTGGAGGGAAAGAATCTCATTTTGTATGTATAACTTGGAAAAGGTCACGAGGAGATCAGACAGGAACGAGAGAACTTGTGAACCATCAAGAGACAAGAGGTCTGAGGAGAAGATCAGAGAGAGCGGAGGCAGAGCGCGCCGTTCCGATGCTCTGATATTCTCTTAACACCTTAAGCGCCCGGAGACGCTGTTTATTGTGCGTACCGGTGCGTGTTTGTACGGATTTGCATCCGCGGCCGCGCGCACATGTCTGTCACGCAAGGGGAGGAAAACCACACCGGGACCTGAGCGAACGGAGCAAGAAATGAATCTGCTCGTACGCTTTACAGGTATCGGCTCCTCACTTTTTCACATGACATTTTATAACATGATGGGAAAAATACAATGTGTCAAATACAGGCTTGTTCAGATGCTACAATTAACCCACAGGACCCCAAAAATCCCCAAATGTTTGGTCGGGTCTCAGAAATGTGAATGAGTGTAATTTTATATTTACCTTTCCTGGTTTTTTAAAGAATGATTTCATAATTTAGAGGATTTAAATGGAATTTGCTCTTTAAATGCTGCACTTATCAATGTTTCATATAAATAGCTATGTGCCACGAGCCCACAGAAATATTAGCGGCAATGCTGCGGTTTCCCTCGGCCCTGTCCAGTGTTTCTCAAATTCCTATTGTGCTCAGCTCTCACTGCTCCTGCAACATTATGCAGATGTGAAAAAAGCTAACAAACCCGTGCTGAACTACCTGCTCAGCACCAAAACAGCAGATGGCCAAAATTAGCAGCTGGGGTACACAGTACACAGAGCACTTAATACTTAAAGAAGCAGATATTTCCCTGGGGCCTTGGTTGAGACCAAAGCAGAGTGAGCGTAAACACTGGGTTTATATACGTCAGTAGTATCTCTCTGCTGCATGTGGAAATAGGCACCATAGCATGTTACCGTGACAACTTTCTTTGGTGGTTGGTCTGCAGCCCCAAGGTCGGCACAAATTATGTAAAAATTAATGGTCAACGACTGCACTTACATTTGTCTCCCATTGACATACACAATGACACACTGAGGGCAGCGATGACCAAACTTAAGCAGCTCCCAGTGGTCCCTTGTGTCTTCCAATTCATTTATGTGTCTAAATGTTTATCTCACCATCTATTTACATATATCCTCTATTTTTTCGCAGATAGAGTTAGGCTTAGAATTGTTCTTTAGTTAAGATGATGGTAGATTATGTCCATCAAACTGTGAATCAAACTAACAGGTCGGCAAGGTTTCATTTTTGCCAAAATACAGTAAAAATGTTTCCCAGGACAAGAAGCTGGAGAAAATTAATTTTCATAGCACAGAATGTTCTTTTGTATGGTGTTGTATGAATACTTGGCTTGATTGGTTGATCACGATGGTGGCCCTGACTAACAAAGAGTCTTTCACACACCGGATAAATACAGTGTATTCTCCATTATCATGAAGTAGTTAGACATGCTTTAGAATACTGCACAGTGCAGCTGTATCCATGGTTTTCTGATTGAACAGACATTGATTTTGCATGGCTTGGTGGGCAGAATGAGCTTCCAGCACAATAAGCTTAGAGGCATTATTTACAGTTTGGGTCTCATCCGGTCTGTGATGCAAGACAAACGACATTCATGTCTTGAATACTCATCAAAATAAGGCATAAAAATGATCAATGGAAAGCTTGATGGGTCAGGTGTCTGAGGAGAGCGTGCTGTTTGTTTTCTGTTTGTAATAAATTGAGGCTCAGCATCATCTGGATCTCTACAGCACACTCATTATATTTCTGCTGTAGAGGGAAAAAAAAAGCAAACTCTGGCTTGTGTGTATTTCTTTAACCAAAAGATCAAACTCATCTTGGGGCGGTGCTAAGCCCAGGACACAGTGACACCGCCCCTGCAAAGCAGCGTCGAGGGAGGGGTGAACACTGTGATTAAATTGGCTGATTATCTGCAAAGAAAATCCCACAAAAATGGTAAAAGACGAACGATGACTATGTGATTGAACAATCCAAATTTATTTTCATTAATTTCAGTGGTTGTTCCCCATTGCAATGGGGATTTTGAAAACTGGAACAGGCTGACAGCGGAAGACACAAGGCCAATTGCAGGTTTTTTTTCCCCAGCTTACATCCAGTGAGTTCAGACTAACTAATGTGAAACTTTGCAGTCTGCACACCATGGCTGAATGTTACTCCTTTGCAGGAATGCGGTCTGCTTGTCATTACAGTTGTAAGGTGTACTTCTGTCACATCTGTGGATATCTGCTGGCAAATAAACCCAAGCAAATAGAAGTCAGTCTGATGAAAGCAAAAGCACATCTGCCACCGAGGTTCTGGCTTTCATTAAAATGGAATCTTACTGAAAAGATAAGCCTTCTTTTTTGTAGCTGGGATAAGCTGTGAAGTGGGCTTTTCATCATCATCACCACCCCACCCCCACCCCCCCCCCCGCCCCCGACACTCTCCAACAAGAGCGGGAACCGGGCCTCGGCATTCTGAAAGTGAAATTTTTGTCATGGGGACTGCTGCACATGTTACAGATACCTCTGTCTGGAGCTTCCCAGGAGAGATCGAAATGCACTACTGTAAGTATTGAGAGCCTTCTTCACACAGAACACATATTACCTTCAGACAGCTGGTGAGCTGTAATAACTGCAAAAGAACATTGATCATTTTAATCCTGCATAAATCGACCACATCTGCATTTCTCAAATTAAAAAAAAAAAGAATTTGTTTTCTCACAAAAGCCCCTGATGTTTGTAATCCCATGCTAATTAAACTCTTTCGTCTCCACCAGTTACATCCTCCGCTAGTCATGAAACATGGACACCACCCCCAGCTGTATCTGGGGCACTGGTGATGTCACATGACGTCACTGCCCTGTCTCAAGGCACAACGCATAAAGGTTGTATGAGGTGATTCGTCGCTGACTTGGCATCCTGTCGCAGTAATAGCAGGGTTTTTCTTTTTTCAATGATTCATTGATCCAGTGGTACAACTCCATTGCCAACAGCTTGCATCAGAAGAGGTGGAGAAGCCGAAGATCCAGGGCAAGAAGATGCAGGCTTCAGTGTCCTGCCGGTGTCAAAAACCACATCTACCGTAAACAGGATCAGCTGATGAACCTTCTTCTGATCAACACAGAGCATACAGGATGGCTTATTTCATTTTTTTCCCCGGCATTAGTAACCCACTAAACGTTAACATTACATTTCTTGGTCTGTAGAATTTATTTTGATTGCTTTCCCATTACCGGAGAGATAAAATGTAAACAGACATTAATAATAAAGTCAAAAATGTCCCAAATGTTGTATGAAACCCAACCGTTGGCTAGAAGATGCTGTTACTAGTGTCGTATCAGTGTCATAAGCCACAAAGTGCAAAGTGCAGTCGACCATAAACATCCTCCCTGTCCTATTATTTTCCAGGTATACTATCAGGATTTTTTTTATTCAAGCCAAAATAAAAAAAACACATTCCATGAAAAAACAGTCTCCATTCTGAAAAGCTCCAACTCATTCAATTATTATACAAATGGAATAGCTGCATAAATATCCTGCTGCAGCTGTCTGATGTCTCACGAAACATACAAAATAATAAAATAATAAAGATATGAAGGGTTGATGAAAACTTTTGATGACAGAACGGTTTGATTTCAAGTTTATTTTTATTTGCTTTTCTTTTTCTGTCTTTATTTACCCATGCAGGCAAAACTCTTAAGATCTTATTTTTAATGATGACCGGGGGAACGTCTCATGAGTGCAACGAGATAGAGAGAGCACCAAAAAAAATAAATAGGATAAACAAATGAGTCAATTTCAAATAATTAACGGTATATGCTGAGATAAATCAGAAGATGAAAGAGAGAAGGATGAACACACAAACACAACACAGCTGACAAAAAGTCAGTCTGTTATTGATATTCTGAGAGACTCGTAACCACTATATATATATATATACATGATCAGCTACTCCAGCACAACCGGTTTCCATGTTGTGGCTGATTGTTGTATACAGAACGGCAATGACTAGAAATGGGACTTGCACCGAATGTGCAACGCTGGTATTTTTTAGCCCGCCCTAAGCATCTCTTCTTTTGATGTGGTCACTATTAGACTGTCTGATCCAGCTGACAGAGCTGGTATAACTGATCCAGTTCCTGCAAAATGCTTGAGAAGCCTGTAGTGTTCAGAACACTTTCACTTAGTTCTGGTGCCGTTTTCCCCACTCTCTCCACCAGTCATCTGAACGCATGCTTCAGTGGAAGTGATGCAACTCCAGCAAATGCAAACTCATGTACAAAGGGGTGAGACAGGAGTTAAGGAGCTGGTCAGTGCTCCAAATTTGCTTAAATTTAATTGCTGATGAGAAATGAAAATGCAAAATCTTAAATTGTTCCCCTTGAGTTGCACGACACAGCTTCTTGTGTTTTGAAATGTGTCTGAATAATACATTCTGATTATTTTCTGGTTTGAAATGAAAATATTTGACTTTTGGATATGCTGATAAAACGGCTAGCTTCATAAGCTGTGCCACTGATGTGAATTCATGTCATGATATCAGGACATACACAGACATGTTCGAGGTAAAGTGCAGGAGTTGTCAGGCTTCAGATGATGGATTAAAGCCCCTGGAGGGTTATCTTTCCTCAGCATATTAGTGGTTTATTTCAATCTTTTTTCGGTATAAACATTTCACTGAGATAAGTGGGTAAACATAAACATGCCGAAATATATACAGTACATGGCTGGGGTGTCAATGTCGAGAGTGTTATCAAGGTGAAACACACAGGAGCCGTGGTGTGGTGGGAAAAATCTATGAGGAGGCAGAGTAAGACATGTCCTCTTAAAAATAAGATGGAAAGTGTGACCTATATCTGTGCTAGTGTCACTTTAAAACCAAAGTTTAATCTAATCTGGTATGACAAACCAATATATTTTGTATTGGAACCTAACAAAGCAAATGCTGTATGGTAAAATGCGGGGTGACATGCAGATGAATTTGGATTCCAATAAAAGAGAAACAATGCATTTATCAGATATATGAAGTGCACACAAATTTAAAACAGTGCTTGCCATGAAGAATAATATTCAGCTGCAGCGCTGTATACTGTCGTCTGTGGCTCTGGAGGAGCTTTTTCAAGTCTGAGAAAAAAATAAACCCCAGCTTGGGCTTGGAGATCAGAAATTCCTAACAGCCTGAGGAGTTTGAAAGACATGAACATTTAGCAGGGAGGGAGGGCCCAACAAAAACGCTTGATTGAACGCCATAACGGGACCAGGTGATTTTTTGAGGTGCACCAAGTTCACAGGAACGGTGCTAGGCTGTGAGGTGATTACAGTCAGTCATGGTGTCCACTGCAGTGTTGCATTTAAAATGAGAAAAAAAATGTATATGAATCTGCTTCCATATGTTGATGGACTTGCCAGTTTCCCCCTGTTCAACACTGATTAGCTGGACTCATATGCATTCAACAACTCCACCCGATACTGTGCTTATAATGAAGAATCGCAAATTCAGTAGCATCGTTTACATTCTTTCTTTCTTAGTTCTCTTAAATAGAATATAGAACTCATGAGAACTAAACCACTTCAGTCTAACTTTTATTGCTATGGAAATAATGAATTATTAGTAATGTAATTAACTTGCAACATTCACTCACAGATGACATTTAAAAGCTTGCATTCTTCAAAAAGTATCAGTGCATGGGTCAATACATGACCTACACAACACTATGAATCTTACATTGCTTTGCATACACCAATGGCCTCCACGCAGGTCTTTATGTGTGCAGGAATTGCTTTTTAAAAGGCAATCATTCATTATGCAAAAGAGCCGAAACAGGTCTAATAAGCAACCTGCAGGCATCATTCTGCAGAGGCTGCCATCAATCATTCATCACAAATCTAGACTTCTGGAAGGGATGAAATGTGATACAAATACAGTATCCTCTTTTTTTTTTTTTTTAATTATTATCATTCTAACAACAATAATTAACTTGTATGAGAGAAAGCTCATTTGGTTTCTGAGGATAAACGTTCCTGATCAGTGGTGCTTGAAAACTTCCAAGAACAGCTGCTTTGAATGCTGTTAACAGTTTGAGAAGCTTAATGATCAAGGTCAGAAGTTTTATTAAAAAGATGTTCCATTAATAACGAAACATCCACTCGCTATTTTATTCATTAAAAGCCCGTCCGCAGTAGGAGTGGCAAGCTGTTTGATCATGCAACTTCGACTGATGTGGAAGCCGTGCCTGCAATCATTGCACATACGTGGTATCACTCTGGAGCAAGTGGCACTTGCCTCTCATGTGGAAGACGAGCAGCTTCTCCCTCATGAAAATTTCAGCAACATTTGATAGAGAGTGAGAGCTGCGCGCTCCATCGATTCTGTCAGAAGTGTCTGTATGCAAATGACTCTGTCAGATAATCTCCAAAGTCAACTCCTGATATTTAAGCCTCCTGACAGAATGTCACCCTTTATCTCAGACACTTTTAATACCCTCTGTTTTACTATGTACACGATGTTGCACTGAACAACAGAATAAAACCGAGCTGAAACGCTTCTTTCTTTTTCTTTGGCTCATATTTTTGCATTTTATTTTGGAATCGATTTAGATATGGAGTTTGTTTAAAAAGAAAACTTGGCTAAAAGTTTGGAGTAAGTCGTTTTGAGGCTGGGACACGTGAGGTTTATTGTGACAAAGTGCCTCTTCAGTAACCTTCAGGCTGACACAGGGCAGGTCTATGATGGCTGACGCTGGGGCCCTCATACGTGACGTTGCCATGCATTTTAGTTGGTTACAGGCGGAGGGCTCTAAATACAGGTGTATAACAGGAGCCATATTTAGGTGTACATTAAATGACATTATAACTCTTGAAAGAGCTGGGAAATCACTTTACAAGATTTTCACTGTTTATTGATGTTCCTTGTTTTGAAAGCCGAAGACTTGTGTGTCGGCTGTTGCTATGGAGCCGAGGTCAGTCGGAGGCCGTAGATTTGCTGCTGCAGTCGAGAACAGAATTGAGTACCGTCGCTGCCAACAAAATTCTGGAGAATTTCCTAAAATGCGCCCAGAGAGAGGCGACGTTAATTAACTATGTAGTTTGTTCCCCTTTTTTTCCCCCTAAAATGGCATGGCCTTCAACATGCACTTCAGTCAGTGCAGCAGCAGAGAGGTACATTACTGTTAACACAACCATGTTTCTACAGTAATTCTGACTGTCTTCAGTTCAGTAACGCATTCTGTTTGCTGCTAATTTGTGCAGTTACTTTTAGCTAAGTAGAAAACTAACTGATACAAGCAAGGATTCATTAGCGCATTTACCCACCACCTCCATTAGGGAGTCATATTTAGCCTATTAAAAGCTTACCGTCTGCTCAAGTGCTGTACTTTGATCCAGATTTTTTTTTCTGATGCAGTTCTTAATCTGAGGGTTGAACCAAAACGGGTTGTCACGCGTCTGTCCAAACCTGCAAGTGTTCCACCGTCGCCTCACATTACCCAAGCAGAAAATGACTTCTGGAACCAGGGGCGTCTGAAATAGCTCCTCCCTCTTCTCAGCTCTATTAAAGTGACTATATCCACTCTGCCCAATGCTCCTTTATGCTGGACCCATGAAATCAAGTGCTTTTGTGGTGAAAAGTTCAGGGCAATTTTATTACAGCTTAATTCCCAATCATAAATGTGATCATACCTTTCAGCAGCCCACTGGCCTTCCCAGTGGTAATGGTATTTTTATCTTTAAAAAAGTTCTGATGATTTCTTTATGTACTGCCCTGGCACTTTTTGAAAAGGTTGTGATTCTATCCCTTCCTGCTGGATGGTGTTACAATCTATTCAGTGTGAAAGTACTACCCACTGACTTTCTTCTGCTTCTGGCCTTAAGACGTTTCTCGCTGATTCCAGACTTCCAGTCTTGATGAAGTGATTACAGACTACCTGAACCAGATTTGCCTAGATGCCATACTTCAACTGAAATTTCTCACCTTCAGCCGGCATCCGATCTGCAGAGAAGCACAACTACAATGTTTAAAGAAGAGAAAAATGGCAAAATCCTTATCCACATCACGAATACAAAGTCTGATTCATATGTAACACTGCGAGTCTGTATTTTTCCCCATAGGGACTCAGGGCTAACTGAAACAAGGCAACACTGAGCACTCTGACCAGAGAGATATATTTTCATTTGATGCTTTCAGGCTTTTTGTACCAACACGCTCTTTTAGCCCTGCAGCCATCACTAACCTCAAACAGTGGGGACAATATACATATGAATCCACCAAAAAACAAAAGACAATATGCAGTGAAGCTCAGTATAAAGAGCCACCAGGGGAGTCTGGCCGTCTACCTTACCATTAATCATTGTAGCGATCAATAACTAGAAAACCCATATGGGCCTATGCCCCCAGCATAAACAAAACAGAGACAACAAAGATACAGATAGTCACACTGAATCACACAGTGAGAGCTTGTAACATCATCCCACAACTAAAGCGAATGAGGTTCTACAGAGATCAGTCGTGACAGCAAACACAACAGCGCCTTTCTGCACCTCAAACCGAGGAGCCCCGTCTTGAGAGAAAATGACAATTATATTTCCAGTTCAGCAGCTCATAACATCAACAGTTTGCCGCATGGCAGGTTTTGGGGTCAAACCCTCGGGGGTACGTGCTCATGAATCTGTGGTGAACCGTGGTAAGTGTAGTCAAAGACACGCAGCGGGGGCGCGGTGGATGTGGCAAGGAGATTTGGGTGACTTCCGTGGCGGGAGGTGCACTGTGGATGGAACATGGGTGACAGGAAGAGCATGTTTTTACACAGTCACAAAACGCTTGATGAGGTGCCACCTATTTTCCACTCACATGCAGTGGATCTCCCAGACGCCTAAAACAGGCTCCCACCTGCAACTATTAACATGTTACTGAACAATTTCATCTTTACAGGAGCTTCCATTGGACTGCAAGCCTACAGCTGGAAGTTGGGGTTTATGCTATATGGGACAGCATGCCATTCAGGTGAGCGGCGCACGCCCGGGAGCAAAAAAAAAAAAAGGACGCCACCATCACTTGAACGTTGTGTTGGACATACTGCACACATGTGGCAGAGAGAGGAATAATGCTTCCTTTTGTGCTGTGAACACAGCAGAGAGCCACCCGTGTAATTGAACTCGAATCAGGCTTGTTTTTTAATGTGTAATATAGCGGACCCGCAGACTCACACCCGCTGAGAAGCAAGACAGCCTCAAGCGATATTAAGACTGGGTCCTCATGTGAGGCGGACAGATAACATTGTTTTATTGAGTCGACCAGCTGATTAAAAGTGTCGGTCACACGAACCGAGGAGGATGAAAGAGGGTAAATGTCTGCACAGTGCCTGTCCAACAAGATCCAAGATCTGCAAACAACTTGGGAGTGTATGGTTTGGAATTGGGGGGGGGGGTCATATAATTATGCTCCACTCAAAACAGGAGTAAATCTCCAACATGTGTATGAAGTCAGCATAAGTATGGATTAGGTTACAGATGCTTCTGCTCTGTTCCTGAGTCTTACATTTTCCATTTCGCAGTTCACTGCCTCTCACCCAGACATCATCTGATGAAAATCTGAAGTCTGTTTTCCCATCAATATGTGTTTCCCACCATCATAACTATAGTCTTAATCCCATCCCATCTCTGCGATACTTAACCGTGACCTCCAATTAACCTAAATCAAGCCCTAACTGCGCCCGTGCAGGCTTCACTGCAGGAAACACTATTTGAAGCAGGAAAAGACTTGGACACAAATCCAGTCCTGGGCATCCCCTCAGTCTGCTTGTTAAACTATCTTACCAGTTTCAGCTCCTTTTTCCGAATTCTCTTCTCGTTTGATTGTCTCTCCTTTGCCGGTGTCAGTCTCAGTTAGGGACCTGGGAGGGACTGGACATGAAACATTGCCCCCACTTGGAGCCTCATTGCTCTGGTTTCCTCATTTCATCTGACCATTCTGACTGCTGACCTTTATCTGTCCTTCCATCCCAGTGCTGCACCTCTAATTTCAGTGGGCAGTTAATCATTGGATATTTCTATCTCAGGAGTGGTCTTTGGAAGTTAAATGACACTTTGCCAGCACAAAGCCCTGGCATGTGTTATATGCTTTAAATGAGATGAAGCTTTCAGAATCAAAGCGCTTCATTCTAGATTCACACTTCTGTGCCGAGATACCAATTTGTCCACACAATAAAGCTTCAATAGGGCAGTTGGGAATGCAGCCAAAGGACATAAATGGACCACTCTTTCTCTTTTTTTTTTCGTCATTTGAACAACTGGGAACAACACAATATGACATTGTTTTCTCCTCACTTTTGCTTTTTCTGAACTTTTTTGTACTGTAGTTGCTCTCTCCACCATATATACGTACAGTATATTCCCATTTGACCTTGTTTGACCAGTGACTGGTTCTCTCTGGGTGTCCTTCAAAAGGCATTCTCACTGACACAAAGAATCTCTGACTGGTGTGAGGGCAATAGAAAGCCCAATGCAGAAAACTGAAGTATTTGCTTCTAATGCATACACAAACAGCAAGCAGCAAAAAGATGCCAGTATTTGGCACCACCTGTATACGGCCCTACAGTACGTCCCCACCCGCATTGCACGGTTTCGTGTGACGTGGTTAGGCATCCCGTAAGGATGCGCATTAAACGGCATCAGGTAACACTACCGCAGTCATGAATGTGGTACAGTTTAGGTTGCAGTGTGTATGTGCTGAGCTACTTTCTTTCTTATGCTTGACACTGCAAAAATACTGCATGTTGGAACACAACCAAGCGGCGTGCCAATACTGACACTTTGAACTTAAAACCCAGCAGAATCCCACATGCTCGACACTGTAAGGAAGACTTCATCCACAGCTGGCTCACTTCTTAGCAAGTGATGCGGCCTACATGTTTAATTCAGTGAGGTTTGAACCATCATCGCATCTCCACCTCCATCTGTGCACCCCCCCTCAGAGAATCCAAAGAGACACCTGGCCTCAGCAGACTGCCTTCCTCTGGACCCCAGCTGTGTGCTGGAATCTGTATGTGAATCACCATTATCCACTGGGAATTATTTACATTATGTGGCACCTTGTGCAAGACTTAAAAGCTCCCTGTGTTCTTCCACTGTGACCACACCACTTCTCTGAACATCTTGTTACTAATGTACAGTTGCTATGTATAAATTATCCGATATTCCCTTCCATGCAATGCATAAATGAAAACTAATGTGACTAATGAAATATTGTGTTCTTGCCTATCCTACATATTAAGTTTGCCTTTTCTTTAAATTCAAATTTCAAAAACATGTCTTCTGTCTTCTGTGACCATTTACTGCCTACGCCACAGGTTTGAAACTCCACAAGGCTTGGAAATTCATTTCCTCGGATGAGACCTATTAATGCAGCAGCTTACATGGTCTTGCATAATTATTAAAGTTGCCTTCCCGCATATTTGTCGACATTAATCTCCTTCAATAAGAACCTCAACGCACTACAGTCTTCTTTAAAGACTGTAATTAATCCTTCACTGCTTGCTTGTTTACCTCTGCCAACATACACAACAGGTGGTGGGGACAGTGAACTGTAAACATTACACTAAATGTTCAACATGTTGCCATCCCAAAGTATACAGAGAGTCATGTTTTTACCCATATACCAGAATGGTGAAGCTCCATTACTACCACAATCCTGCTAATGTAAAAATAAAAAAGTATGATTTAGCAGAAACACAAAGTAGTTGTATTGCTTGTAAAATCACACTGCGGCAGCACTGACAACCGTTTGTGCTAAGATGTTACAGGTTGGACTGCAATTCCTAATAGCACCAAAAACATACATCATCTTTAATTTGTGAACAATTAGTGTAATGGATACTTGGAACCTAAAACTATGGAAAAGACATCATCTTTGTTAAGTGTGGAGAACATTAATAACATGAGTTCCTTTATCTCTGTGAGGATGACTGCTGCACCACCGTGTCCAAGAAGGAGTCCCAGGCTTGCCAGCATAGCAGGGGCCTGGACTACATGCAGCGGCTGTTATTATGGTGGTCCACTGGTTGCAAGGCCGACACCACTGCTGCTAAAGTCTTATTGTCGAAAACCTGCAAATGGTTCTGCTCAGATTGACAGATAAGGAAGAGTGATCTTAAATCACATCTCAGATGCCCAGCCCTGGCATAGCCCAGCTATGTTACAATGTTTTGTTTTGTTTTTTTTTTTTCATATATTTCACTTCTGAGCTGAGTGTCAGACTGACTTTTGTTGTGCGTAGATTGCAACCTTTCAACCCAACGAAGACACGCAAAAGCTGCCTTCAGTTGCCTGTCAAACATCAGAATTACAATTTGAGTGCACAATATAAACAAGGTAAGATACAGTATGTGACACAAACACTTTTCCACAATCCCTCACCTTCTGATACTCAATACTTTTTATATTCAGACACCATGCAATGAGCTGACAGGCTTTGTCAGGTGCTGAGGGGCGATCATATACACAAAAAAAACACAGTCTGTACACTTCTTTAAAAAACCTCCCTCAGTCAAGGCAAAAAGAATGAAAGAATTTTTAGGTGAGACGATGCCTTACAGCCCAACTGCAAAACATCTGTGTATCACTGAAACAAGACCATACTCAAGGGTGTTGTAGTCATTTGGCAAGTATGGACTACAGAAGTGCCATGTATGAGACAAAGTGGCTGATCTGTCCAGATTCTCCCACACTTGCAGTCTTGTGGACTTAGTCCAGTTAATTAGGACCTTTTTGCAGACTTCCAGAGATGTAGAGTGTGATGCTACATCGTTTTTTATACTACTGTTATACAAGTGTTCAGAACACAGCGGTGGAATTTGAATGTTTATCACACACTAAAAACATTTTTCACAGGAAGATTATTCCAGAGTCCTGTGGCTGTTGATGGTAAGCCGGTGACACACTATTAACCTGAAGCAATTCCGCTGCATTGTCACATAACTGTACACAAGTGGCCCTAAAGGCCACATTTCATTAGCGGCATTCCCCCTTAGAACACTTTATCTGTGTTGTAATTGTTGTGGGATTTGGTATGGCGGGGCAAAGGAGCGCTGAAAATGAAATTGATGTTCAAACAAGGGAGCAGCTGTCAGGAGCGGCTACCTGGGGGGCGTTTCACTGAGGAGGCTCGGAGAGAGCGAGACTTCCATTGATGAAAGTCTCACTTCATTAAGCGTGACTTGGCCCTCTGCTTTAGTTCAGTTTCACTAAACCAACTAGTGACTCCTCCAGTTAGGATTAAAGAAGTCACGACTGGGCCGTTGGATGCTGCGCGTGCGAGTGCATATTAAAGCAGGCCGAGCAGAGGGATGCTGCAGTCGCACTTCAAAAAGAACGCATTGTGTCCTTCAAGGCCACATATCGCGCAATCATTACAAGCATCAAATGACCAAAAAAAAAAAAAAGGCACTGCAGTCTGATTAAGAAAGTCAGGGAATGCAGTCTGGCAGTGGAATGCTGATCACATCAATTTGTGTAATCAGACTAGATTGAGTTTAATGAAAGAGACACTCCCCACTCCACGGCTTTATTTATGCTACATTTCTCAAACTTAGCTCCTTAAGTGTATCAGCTCAGCTCAGCTCAGCAGGCAGGCACCAGAAGAAATTGCAATTCCAAGAAGGGTTAGTCAAATTATAACTAAACTATCCTAATAAACTAATAAAACACACTGGACACAGCCAATTCACTTAAACAAACTCTTCATTTGTCTCTTCAGGGGCAATATGAGGCACGTTGATTCGCAACCATGAAAATGTGCTAACAATTCATTCACACGCTGACAGGCAATCTAAAAATACAATATGTAAATGCAAAGTTTAAGGGTGAAAAATGTTTAAAGACACTAAATTTAATGGCAGTGATCAATCCATATCCGCACCAAGTCATTCAAAAGAATATATAACCTTCAACAGCCAATTCCATACTTATATTACATGATAATAACTTGACCGTCTCCATGACAACTGGAAAAAGGTCAATTTGCTGATGAAGCCCGGAAGATGTTGCTGAAGCTCTGGAAAATTTTCAACATTAGTCTAACAATATTTGCCAAACTGCTATTTCCATGGTACGACAATAAGCCAATGCGTTTTGGGGGATAAATTTAGTGTCAGGCTGCACGAGACCTCTCCTTCTGCTAATGACAAAAGGGATGTGCACCTACAAATAAATAGAAACATAATCCATACTTCATGGTAGAGATGTAAGCGCACGTGTAGAAGCCGCTCAGCAGTGCGTCCTTCATAACTGCGTTCATAGCCCATTGATCTTCCAAGAACTTCTGGCCATTCTCAGCATGCCGTGCATAACTGTTGGATGTTCATGTTAAATGGACTGCACTTACAGAACACTTCTCCAATAAAGTTCTCCAAGGGCTTTACACACTGATGGTACGATTGGGGGCAATTTGGGCTTCAGCATCTTGTCCAAGGACACTTGGACATACTGACTGGGAGAGACCTTCTGATTGGTGGATGACCAGCTCTACCTCCTGAGGCCCAGTGTGAAAGTGTTTTGAATCTAAAAATGAAATGTGACTGATCTGAATTAGAGGAGACAAAGTAAAACAGCGGGGTTTAAGAGATTGCCACATCCTAACTTGCTGAAATATGTCCGACCACCTAATCTCATTTTGTGAAACACCCTTCGGTTTCAAACACATTTCCCACCCCGGCCTCTTCCCTCTTCCTCCCCCTCCGTCTGCCCTCCATCCCTGACGCCTGGCTGTCCGTTAGGACTGACTTATGACTCCAGCTTAACTCTTGGCCACAGTAAATGTCCTGCTGATAGTTTTGCCGTAATATTGCAATTTGTCTTGCCGGTCGCGATGGGCACTTTTGCAAGACAAGTGACTTTTGGAAGACAATGTGAAGAAGGCCCAGAGGAGTGCGCTGCCAGGCAGGTGAAAGATGACAGGCAGCATGTCTCTTTCATTCGGAGGAACAGCTCGGCTCGCCTTGCTGAGCTGAACAGCAGGTACAGACACAGTGGCACTTCACCTAAATTAATAGTTGACCCGCTCACCACGTGGCAGAGTGAAGAGTTATGGCCGGAGTGCCGCAGCAGGACAGGCAGCAAACACGGCTAACAATAGGGTGGTGGGATGTTTGATGAGGGGACTCAAAGCAGAGGCCAGGAGGTTAAGATGGATGGATTAGCTTTGTTATCAGAAAGGCCACGGCGGCGCTGCACCAGCCGTCCTCACTGGCTTATCATCACATCCAACCGCCTAATCCAATTTCTGCCCTTCTGTTTCTCTCCTCGTTCTGTGGGGCTTCTAAATTTGTAGGAGCTGAGTGAGGTGTCATGTTTAAGGATTTTGCAGCTTTCAGATAACAGAATCGGAGAGCCTGTTTATTTCCTGGAGCAGTTTACATTGCAGGTCAACAGAATTTAAAATGAAAGCATAAGAAGAAGAGCGAGCAACTCGTGTATCTCAGATCATCATCTGTTTGTCAGTTTCAAAATCTGACTGCATTACTAATTTCTTATGAAAAATTTCTGAGACTGGTTCAGCTGTATATCCAGTAGCCATGTCAACACCACCCGCAAATGGAAAAATTGCCTTGATATTTAAAGTAATCACACCACGGATGTCACGTCACCTCCAATTTAGGAAAAATGTGAATTTGTCTCTCACAGGAGAAAATGTATTTACTCCGCTCGATATTCAGCGTTAAACCGATTCTGAAACGTGTTGAAGGTTCACTGAACTCCTGCTGCTTCATGCTGGTTTTCAAGTCGGCCAGCAACAGTCAACACAACAGCTGTGCACACTGCTCAAGAGCGCATGCTGCATTTTGGCCGTTCCGTATCCCCCCGTGCGCCATGTGCAGCTGAGCATCACTGATGCTCGTGTGAAACGTAACCTGGCCTGTTACTGCTCTGCATTTTTACATCTGCTGTGTTCCAGTGCAAGAGGCTGGAGGATGATTTGATTGGATGATTTCACTCAGTCCCTGAAATCTGGGTGTACAGTTTGTGTTTCACTTAACTGAGTCACTGTGAACATACCGTATGATCACGGTGCCATTGGTCAAAACGAACAGACAATGGTAAGAGAGACCTGGCAGTTACTGAACGTCCAGCAAGTAGCTGCTAATAACAAATTGATGCTGAAAGTACAGAGAAACTCTAATATGTGTGGGCACATGTGAAGAAAAATAATTGGAGTTAGTACAGACACAGCCTCATTAGCTTAATTAACCTCGTGGTATATATATATATATATATATTAGAGTTGATAAATACATGAAGTAAGACACGCCAAAGTATTCACAACAGTGCAGAGGACAGAGTAGCCAGATCACCCACATATGAAAAAGTCTGTAGTTCAAGATTAAATATTTTGTAGTCTGTCATTATCTTCTCCCACCCTGGAAAATAAATGAATAGGCTATATATTTTTTACAGTGTTAATTGTGCTCAATCTGTTCTAACTTTGCCTCCTTCCTTCACTCCTCTCAGTGTATCACACAGATCTACACACATTTATTCCATTTGATTTGCTCTCAAAAGAGCTTTTAAAAGCATATTTGGGATTTTCCATAGACACGAAAAGAACATTGTAGAACATTTCAAATCCCTGAGAGGATAATTAATTTTGAAGGATTTTTTTTTTTTTTTTTTAATCGAGCCAGGTTAGTCATGCGAGCAGGAAATCAATATTACGTGTAAATCAAAAAAATAAATTAGCTTTTCTTTTGTTCTCTGTGAAAAATCATTTCAAGTTAATTGTGAAGTACGGTTCATACTCCAAAGCAATAGTCCGGCTCAAACCAAGCACTCCTTTACATAATGCACATAGCACAGGCTGGATTTAAAACAATTTACTTCTGGGGTTAACCAGGCTAATGACATATTCATTTTCTGCAAGAGGAAGCTATACAATGCATGGGAGTAAATGAGCTTTTCATTGTCCGCTGGTAACCGCAGCCCACTCTGAGCTCTGCCAGGGTACAACAAAGGCTGCAAGGGCTCAGATTTAAATGATAATGGGATTGATCCCCTCATCTTTGAGACCATGTTGTGAGGCTCTAATTAATAGCTAGTGACATCTGGTCGATGCTTTTTGAAGGGCATGAAGTGAAAAACACTATATGGTCATGTAGACTTCTCAGCTTTAGAACAAATAGCTGGGAAATAGCAGCCTGGAAACTGCCTTCCGATTTGGTATTCTCTTCATCCCAGAGTGGGAATTCACTCTTCTCTTACCCTCTTGCTGTGGAGGGCACAGTCAGTAGTCTGGGTCATCTACAGAGCAGCTCCCCCTGAGCTGGTGTGGGTTCAGTGCACCGAGTGGAGAAAAACAACCCAGGGATGTCAGTCATGGCTTTCTGAAGGCATGTTGTAAAGCTTGGATGGCTCGCTGCCATCTTTGTCAGGTACTGGAAACAGAAAATTCAAATGTGGTCACTCCTCTCCGCGAGCTTTAATAACTCTCTCGTGAAAAATTCTCACAAAATCTAATGTGTGACCCCAATAAAGATAAAAAAAGGGGGGTTGAAGACACAAATGAAATTCAAACTGGCCCCTGGGACCTACAGCACAGCGCAATAAAAACTACAATTTCTCAGCGTAAACTGTAATTCAAATTCATCAGCGATCTTCCACCTATTTACAGTGAAGTGCAGGATTAATCTTTAGAAGCAGAGCTCAAGTGATCTGGATGTATGCTTGGAGAGGGAATAGCTCATCAGAGACAAGGACACACGGTCATCTATCAGTGTCCACTCTTTTACATGATCTTTTTATTTTATTCCATGATATATTCTGCAAAACAATATGGATTTTTTTTTATTTTGGATTGGATTTGGATTTCTCTCTCTCTCAACTGTGATGAATACTAAAGTAAGTAATTAAGAGGTTTTTTTGAAGATTGTGAGGGAGGAAACATATTCTTTGCCTTTTGCCTTTAACCTTTCCCTAAAAGCACATCCAACATACCACCTTAGCAGTTCGATGCGTACGATATGGGCCCCGATCCCAAACACACTGAGGCATTTTTTGCAGCGTGAGGCATCTTGCTGTCGCTAGGCAATGAGTCACTGCTGTCAATCCCTTAGAGGCTGGCAAGCAAAGCAGCATAAAGATTGGATCAGGTTTCTGTGATGTGCCTCTAGACAAACGAACAAAGGGGTAATTTGGAGATCTATGCTGGCTCCGTTTACACTTGTATGGATTTTGTGTACAATATTTACATTTGTTTTGTTTTGTTTTTTTCTTCTATGTTACAAACCAGCATTCTGGAAAAAGTTTGATCAACACAGTCAGCTCGTTTGTCCACACAAGGTGTTGTTGAGATTTGAGTAACGTGTGCGTCAGCTTCTTCTTCTCTGCATAGATGCCTGGAGGCAATTATGGCTTCTGAAAACCCAAATTCCTGCCTGACTCTCAAACTTACTACATAATCAGCACTATAACAGACAGATCAATCTAAAGCTTAGTGGGAAATTTAAGAAAAAAGAAATCCAAGAATCCCACTAATATCTCCAGGTGGTCTCTGAAATCAGACGCGTCCAGCCGGTGAGGAACAAAAATCAGCTTTTCCACCGGTTTTGTTGTTGATGAATGGGCAAGCTAATCCCGACTCTCCTTTGATTGGGCAGCAGAGAAATCTTCTGGGGTAAAGTCAAAATTTTCTCACAATTTTTTTTCAAACTTTTTCAACTAGAGGCACTTATGGGTTCAATATGCTTGAAGCGAAGCAGTTCGTAGGGCGTGCTGTCTGATTACGGCAAAGGTGTTTGAACCCACTCAGGAACGACCACGCTCCTCCTGGTCGCATCCCGTCCATTGTAGTCCTGCCACTCTGAAATCGTACAAACCGAGATAACCGTACACACTTCGCAACAGTCTCTCCTTGAGAGCATTTATTGTGTTGAGAAGAAATAGCTGTGTAGAGAATGAAAGAGGAGCACTACAAAAAGAGGTTAAAACCCTGCCTGCTTTCCCATATTCATTGACCTGGCCAATTGCGTGAAGTGGGTGTGAATGTTTCCACTGTTAGAAAGGCACAAATGTTGATGGACACTGGTCCCACAATAACAATCCTGTGAGTGTGTGTGACGAGCATGAACCATGTTGGCCCACTCAGAATGCTTCTTTGAGAAGACAGGGCATTCAGTGCATGATGCAGCTGCACTTATTTGTAAGATTACAGTAGTTCCGCTGTTATACAAGAAATGATGTTGTCCAATATTTCTCCTTAAAAACATATCTTAATCTGCATAGTTTTGGGGTTTTTTTCTGGCTTCAACTTCCATGATAGCTCACGCTTTGTGCTGCACATAGTGCTTCCACCTGGAATTAAAAGTACTACATACATTCAGTTTTACTTGCTTATTGCTGTGGTATCTTTTCAGTAATAATATTGAAATACTCAAAGGATTGTATGAAAGGCTTTGTACCGGCCCAAAACTATGTAATTCTAAAAATGCATATTGTATATTGTTACCTCTGCCGAAGGCAATTCTGCACCGGCTGCACTGTTCTGCCATAGTGGTGGCAGCTTGATTCAGTGGCTTGCTCAAGGACACTCAAGCTTTTTGCCCACACATTGTGGGACTGTGTACTTTTGGTTGATAGACAGACTGCCCACTCAGTCCAGCAGCCCGTTGCCCCACAGACGTGCAACCTTGAGCTCCACATTTGTTTTACTTATCCCAAATAATGAGGTCCACAGGTATCAGAGGCTGGAAGGTGAAAGGATGAAAGAAGAGTGTGAGGAGGGAGTTAAAACTGAGACACATTACAAATGCCTCTGATGAAAAATAAAACATCAAGCTCTCGCCTTTTTCCCTTCAAAACTTTTATTCTTCAAAGCAGAACCGTGTCAGTGTGGAGATGTCTCAATGCCACCAGCATGGCATCAGAGAGAGAATGCAGCGAGCCCTGTGTGCATGCCCGTGTTTCTCCCTGGAAACTTTATCTGTCCACTTCCATGGCTCCCTTGGATTCTTATTGCCACATCCAATTTAGACTCTGTCAAGGAAGACTGCAGGGTGGGGTAATCACCCCGAGCTCCATGCTATGCAATCTGACACAGGGACTGTCCAAGATGTTTACCCTCACCAGTGTGGCCCACACACACACAACACATTTACCACATTTACAGCAGAAATGTGGGACCAAAGTGAGTAAAAGCAGCGCTGTACAGTGTGGACGGTGTACTTAACTTCACCATAGACAAGGCAGGAATCCATGTATGGAATTGTGTTATTCATAACTGTATCAGTGGATAAAAAAATGACAGAGCATGTAGGTCAGATATACACTTGTTCATTCAATTGCGTCATGGTGTCGGGAGAGTTCCACAAGAGTCCAGAGCTCTCTGGGGGTCAGACCATGACCCTGATGGTGAATTTAGCTACAAAGGGTTCGGCTTTGTGGCATCAGCACACCTGAGGTACATTATCAGCGAGTAGAATCGCAGGCGCCAACATGAGACGAGACGAGATGGGCCAGTTGACGCGCTGCAACTCCCTCCCCGTCATCATTCTACAACGGTTTTGTCTTGTCACAAATCTCTGGCGTAAACTGCTCTTTAAGGCTCACTGTGCTTGGTGCTGAAGACAGGGTTGAAAATTCGTTGAAGCTGGATACTTCTTAGCAGTAGTGGATGGGGGGGGGCACATTATGAGGGTTGTGGCCAGTTTCCGTGTGTATATGAGAGGGGCAGAAAGCATATCTCTACACTGAAGCTACGTCTGCTTTGCTATTATGGAGAGTATAAAAAATGATTTGATTCTGAAACTATAACAGGCCATCACATCCTAGGTAGGTGATGAAACAACATACGAGGAGGTCGAGAACTGATCAGCTGATCTTTTCTTTCCTCCTTCCAAAACCGCCATCTTGACCAGCTGACAATTTGTCCCTAACCGGCTGGTTTTGCTCAGAGCTGACTGGATGTTGAAACAGATGAAGTGCCTGCTGTTGTCAAACCAGCCGCTGTGATTTGACGAGTTGAATCACTGGTGACGCCGTCAGCCGTCATGAGACGAGACAAGATGGCTCAGTTTATGCCGCTGCAATGACCCCCTGTGACGTTCAAAAACTGTTGTGTCTCATCGCAAATCTTTGGTGTAAACTGGCCTTAAGGGAACACCAGCCATGATAAAAAGTCAAACAGCAGAGTTGACATTTGTATTCTTTGAAATGCAAACAGGTGTGTTTTACCTTTCTGGTGATAGACCAGCTAATGTTCTCAGTAGCTGTGATAGGATTTGTTCTCTGTCAGTTACACCCCGTGAAGCCAAGACATGAGTCTGCCAGACACAGTCTGGACAAGGCAGAACTACTCCAAGATACAGAGTAAAGCCAAAATAACCCTCTCATCTTGTAGTGCAGTGTGTGGACAGCATTTCCAATAAAAACAGAAAAATAAATTGCACATAACAAGGTAATAGTAACCTAACACACCTCGCATTCAGCAGTCAGCAACCATTAAAAACCCTGTTATTTTGTTCATTCAGATTTTGATTTGGTGTCAGTGCAGACACCCACTGTGTCCTCATTCAGTGGCCCACCCAGCCAATCAGAGATGCAGCTCATTACCAGAGAAAGTGCTGGTGTGAAACTACAGCCAAAACAGGTAGAGGATTATTGTTTTTACCACACAAGACAACACAAACAAACTGTTCCATTCCATAATAGCCAATCCTAATTATAATTGAGGAAGTTGTGTTCTCAGATGTTTATATACTGTATAACCTACAATTACAATGTTATTATTGTTCTTCATTTTGAATGTTTTTATTGATACTTGCCAAAAACTTTCCTGATCACAGCTCACACGATCAAATAATCAACTTGTGCTGAAATGATTGTCTGTATATGATTACACACAATAGTAAATGATTAATGAAGGACCTTGGTGGCTAAGCCTCCTCTTACAAATGAAAAATGCATCAAGTGACTAATTTTTTGTTAATAAAAACAATGGTTTGTCTGTTGTTCTCCAGCTTCTTGCTAACTTTTTCTGCACTTGTTTGCATAAATGTTAAATATTCTCTTTTGACTTGTGGTTGTAAATTGAAGGAAAAAAAATCAATATTTGATCCAATATATGGTCTAGCACCAGAATTTCACTTATGGATTGAAGCTAATGAATGTCGACAGCCTTTTTACTCAAGTTCTTTTTTTTTCCCCATAAGCTGTAACTGCATTTATGTCTGTCGTGTCAGCTCTGTTTCAACAAAAGCATGTAAGTGATTCAGTTTACTGCTTGAAACCACTGACTGAAATGAAACAATGTAATAGCTGCGACATTTCAACTAAAAATGCATTTATTTCTTTATTTTTGTGGTGAAAAGCTCACCACATCAAGGAGGCAAAGAAAGTCGACCTTAAAACAGAAAAAGAAACTACACTCAGGACAGGTAATGTTTCCTCAGCGTGACATAGCTGCTGTCGAGGCACAATGCACACAGGCCTGAAGATGTGGACGCTGGCGGGATGGAAGAACAAAAGAGCCAAAAAGGAAGCATTCAGCAAACCCGGCAGTGGCCTCAAGTGACAGCAGATGATCATTTCTTTTTCATGTTCGAAAAGTTGAAAAGACTTCTTACCCAGAGGTCCTACAGTACAGTGTTTGGATTTGTCTTTATGTGTGGTGTTGGCTGTGAGGGTGAAAAAGCATGTTCGCAGCTTGTTGAGCAGTGGCATCACATGGGAAAGGAACAGGAGTCTCCTGTGTGAGTGTCCTCTGTTTTGTTGACCGATCCATCCACCCCAACCCTCCACCTCCCAATGCAGACTATGTCGCTCTAAATACTGCATCCCCTGACTCCCTCCTTCGCTCCTGTCATCATTTCTACAGCTACAAGGTATCTTAACAATAAAACCTAACGTTGGATTTTTTTACAGGAGAATAGTCTCCTCAGGATAGTTACTTCCACTACGAGGTCCCTGGTCTTGGATTTTGTTCCACATGCTCTTTCTGTTGAACAACAATGTCTGGATTATATCAATTAAAATTGGACATTTGAGTCGGAAAAAAATTTGAGAAAAGTAAATTAAGTGTTACCATGGTACTTGGTGCAGCTGCCTCAAAATGGCCAGCATCACAGATGGCTACCTGGATAACACAGGTCACCTTTTGTTGTGTGATGATGGATGTGGAGGTGGCATCAGCCCTCAGGTGACACAGGTGATGGGCTCTTTCTTAATACAGGGCTAATGGGAGAGAAAGCTGTGAAAAGGCATCAATCGTTACCGACTGCAACTACCAAGGCCACGAGGTCACAAATTCACCGGGCTCTCTTTCTCCTGCGGTTTCTTTGTCTTCGCCTTTTACTACCCTGTCTTTTATTTTTCTCCTTTCACTTGTACTATATATACACAGTAGATAGATAAATGCAAGTACAAATGGAGGTGCAGTACAGGGATTTAATAAAAGGAAAATTACTGAAATGATCACCAAAATAAAACAAGAAACAAACATACTGTAGATGAAGATTCAACCAACGTGTATGGCAATTTCTAGGTTCGCCGTCTTTGCTTTTCTGGGCAAATACAATTTGGAGGAAACGCCCTCCTTTACTACAATTAGATCTGCCGAGACCCGAATATGCAGAGTTAAATGGGCACATTAATTTGTGTTGTGTTGGTCCCAGACAGGAGGAAGTCAGACAGTGACTTCAAAATGTGTGTCGTTCAAAGGAAGTCTTAGAGATCCACTCTCGAATATTTGTCAAATCAAGAAGAAGTTACTCCATTATATGCACTCCCTTCTTGTTGCAAAATATCACTATTCATTTCCTAATTTGAGCGTAAGATAAAAAGGTACTCTATGAGGCCTTGATTGATTCTGTGACACTCCCAGTATAATGAGAGATGGCTGTAGGAGAATATCAATGCCAAGGATCTCAGAGGTGGCCAAGGAAACATCAGTGCTCAAGTCTTTTAACTTTGAACAAAGGACAAGGCTGCTGTCTGTCAATATTATTCCTTCCACACCCTGACAGTTGTTGCATAGTGATGCACAGGGGACAGGCTTATTCAACTTACCCTTTATGTCATAATGTAATAAAGTCTGCATCCTTTTTTTACTGAGTCAGACTGTATTTCTTACTGGGTGAGCATATAGTGTATGTTTACAGGGTGTTCTACGTTGAGTCCACCTACAAAATAGCTTGTAGAATTGTATTCTTCACATAGCATGCTCACACTATGGGTAGAATAGCTGGTGATACAAAGTTAGTGATACACCTGTGGAATGCATTTTGAACCTATGTTCAAAGAATGTTTTATGTTTTGATTGACGAGAGAGAACGATGAGACAGAACGACTGTTTTGCTCCTTGTCTGCACAGTGGCATGATTTCTGTTGTTGGAACGTGTGCAATGAACAGATGTGAAGAATACGGAGGAGACTAAATCCTCCAGAGCGCCCGTCTCCAAAGTAGACAACCTGCTGTGTGTTTTACGGCCGACATTTTCTAAATACAGGGCAACCCAGTGCTTCCTGTTTGTGTTAGTCAAGCTGCACTGTATATGTACTTAAAAATACATCAGGTAATGGTGTCATGGTAACTAGGGCCAGGTCGTATCAGAGCTGCCTCTGCATCTGCTCCTCTGCCTCTGTCTGTCTTTGCACATCCCAAGTCTGCCTTTGTTTGTACTCCCATAAGTCCTTTATGTATGTCAAGCTGAGATAGTGGGCTCCTTAAGTGGAATCCAGTGTTCACCCTCACAGCTGCTGCTTGTTATCTCATTACCCAGGTGTGTTTAGCTTGCGGTCATAGCTACCCTCAGTGCTCTTCTCTACTTGTTATTTGAACATCTCCCTCTGTCCTCCAGTCTGTGACAGGTGATACTAATTTGATGTCATTCAGTCATTTACGACGTTTCGGAACACGGCGCCAGACTTCGAAAGGATATCTCATTCAGCAAATGGAGCAAAGCTGTTGTTGTTTAGCCAGGGCGCTTGAGGTACAGTGGGGTCCAAAAGTCTGAGGTGCCGCTTGCAGGTGGTCTCAAACTTTTTGGCTTCATCTGACTCATTCTGACAGCCTGTGGGAGATGGTGTCAGCATCTCAGGATGTTCTCTGATTGAACCTCAGGAGGTGCAAAAGCAACATCCATCACACTGGTTGTGTGTGTGTCTGTGTTAATTAACAGCAACACAGGTTTCTGGTCAGCTTGGAAATAAAAGCTACAGGTGTCGGCAGTGGATGTGGCAGGAACAAGGTCTGCAGGCCCACACTTGCGCTTCCCTCTCCTAGTGAACAAGTGAACAGAAAGCAACCAAGGTCGAGCCCACCCACCCCTCATTATGTAAAGTCTGGTTTGCACCTTGCCACTCAAATCAGAGCAATTGGCTGGTCAACTGAGTGGAAAAAAGAGCTGCCCTGACGGGTATCAAGGGCAACTTGAACTTTCAGACATTCAGGAGACTCAATGCAGGATGAATGGTGCAAATGCAAATTCATTGGATGAAAGGCAATGTGTAAAATCAAAGATGGCACATGATGTCTTCCTCATCCCCGATCGGACTATAATGAGCTAAGCGCTGCTGGAGGCTGCATAAAGAAATGCTGCACCATCTTTGATTTTATTTGATTTGTGTTGACATTAGCAGAAGACACACCTTCTCTTTTGGATCATATTTTACGTTACTCGTCAGTCTGTGTTGACCCATCAGTCATCATTTTTCCTGCTTTACACACAGGTCTCGAGGCAGAATTTCAGAAATAACAATGCCATTCGTTTGAAATTGACCTCCTGCTGAGATGTTTTAAACCCTCGTTATAACACCTTGCCTGTAGCAGCTGTAGCAGTCCCTCATCAGCGTTCACATTGGATGTGATCAGCCACTGCGGTGTGCTCAGAAGCCTGTTGGAAGCAGTGGTCACGGCCCAGCACACAGAGAAGTTACAGCTGTGTGCACTGTGCAGTGAAACCGAAGCTATTTGTTACATCAGGTGTGTGAGATGAAAACGTGAAAAACATGGCTGAGGCATGTCAAGTGCAGCCCCGTCTGTAAGCCTTCACACTGTCAGCCATGGGCGACATATGAGATGATGGACCCCATGGAACAGACACACGTAAGCCCACAAACGGCCACAGTTAAAGGGTCAGGACAACACTTTGATTGGGTTCTTTCACGTTCCAAAAATAGCTCAGGATTAGGGCCTTGTTGTTGCCATGAGACCTTTGGCGTGTGCCGGGCAGACCCACACTCAATACTCCATCTATGCTGCCTGGAATAACCTATGTTTCTGATGAACAATAAATCCCTTCATTTAAATTTAATTGGATATAAAGTGACATTACGGACAATTTGAGTAAAATCAGCTGTAAAAAATAATATGATCTGCTCTTTTAGCAACCAGACCTCTAAATCTGGACTTGTCATATAAAGAAAAACAGATTTAATTACTTTGAAACTTGATCCCATAATATTACTTTCCACTGCTACTGACAGTAGAGACCTCAACATGCTCCAAGCTAAGTAACAATGGTTTAGTTTAAGTATTAAGTATTTGAAAAGTTTCTAATGACAATTGCGTAACTTGCGTCTGAGAAGGTAAAGGTAAAAGCATAATTCACATGCTTTTCCAGGCAGATCCGTTAGCAGGTACAGACTGTGCGAATACAGGCAAAATGTTTGAATGTGATGTTCCTCCATCTTCCTCAAATCATATCCTCTCACTCCTCCTCCCATCCTCTATTCTCCTCATTTATCTCATTGCACAGATGTGAAACAGGACAGACTTTTCCAAACCACTGATGTGTTAATCTGTCTATATTCAAACATTCCTGTTGCCTGTTATAGGTAGAGCCTCTGACCTTGACAACCTCTCATCTTTCCCTCTCACAACCTCTCCACCCCTTTCAACAGATTGAGTGCATCCACGTTTAAAACAACTCTTACTCACTCACTGATGACACGACAACTCTGCTACATAGCAGTGTATTACACAGCAGCATGTTTTGTGCTGCTCCTTCACCCCTATAAATGGCGTAACGCTTTGGCAGCAGTTCACCTGCCAAAATCTTTGGCAGACGTAACATTCTATGCTACTTAATAACCAGCAGCAAGGAATGACAGGTGATGCATTATGGTCACAGTTTACACTGTGCAAGACAAAAAAACAGACATTTTGCTTTAAATGCAAATCTGGTACAAAAGTCCGGTTGATATGAACGCCCCCCTGCTGTGGCTTTAAAAAGCCTATCACTGCTTCCCCAGCTGCCACAGCAGCATGGCACATTTCATCTCTTCTCTAATGCAACTGCAGAGAGGTTGGGAAGTTGTATAACTTATTCACACCGTCAATCTGTCCTTGCCGAGGAAAAAAAAAAAAACAACTTGCAATGCACTTTTGTTGAGCAAAACCTGCGCAAAAAAAATGTACTACTCACTGTTACACTGTAATATGTTCGACAATCACTCAGACAAACGGAGTCTTTCCTCTCAACTCTTGAAAAAAAATGATGATAAAGGAAAAACATGCTGGATAATGCATGTACATGCTGGCGATGCCATTTTCTATGCTGGGCTTTTAAAGCTTATGTGTGTAGGACAAGAGGTCAAGTGCGCCCATTGGCATTAAAATGCAGCAGCATAACAGCTGGAGGCAGAATAAGTGAAGTTCACGATGCTGCATAGACACTATTATTGCGAAGTCTCTCGGTATGACTGTTTTACAAACAGACCTGAAGCTACACTGAAGTAAAATGACATTAGCTTATCAGTATAAGCCAAACTATAAATAGGAATAATATCTTTTATGATTTATTTTTCCAATGAGGGAATTGAGTGAAAAAGGGAGATAAACGCCTTTTTATTTGACTTTATACATTTTTAAAATGCCTCAAAGGCAATACCTCTTTCAGATATATTTTTTATCCATTTTATACAAAATGGTCAGCCATATCTATCTTAAATTTTGGAACACAAGATAATATTCCATTCTCATTCTGTTCCGTACTGTATAACTTGGACTGACATTGTCTCAAGCAAACCTTTGTCTCATAAATTACATATGATAATGTAATCTAAGACAACTCAGAGAACTCATGTCATGTCCAAGTCCTAAACTCAAACCTGTTTGAAGTCTTATCCTCATCACTATGCACTCTTTGCCAAAGGTAATGTCATTTTAAATGTTTAAGAATTGTAAGTTTACAGTTACACAATTTGCCATGTATTACTTTGAATTAAACTTTGTAACATTGAGAGAAGCACAGAGAAGTAATCAGGCATGGCACAAGATGCTCTCAAAGACATGCAGTTATTGACCTGTTACAATAACGAGATTCAAACTAAACCCTAAGTTTTCAGCCATTTTTGTTGCTTGGGTTCCACCTCAACGAAACGGAATCAAGATGATTTAATCCACTAATTCAATTAGAGCCAAGTCGCCAAACATTCAGTAATCCACTCCGGTAAGCCAGTGCCAGTGAAACTGGGTCCATGCTCTTTAATGAGAGATACAATCGGTGCAGACATGACCGCTCAGGAATCATATCGAAGGCCGACTGTGAACTGCACCAGCTCGCAGTCTCAGCATCGCATGGCGAAAGCTTTTTCAGCTTTTCTCAAGCAAATCAGCTCTCATCCCACTGCTGCTCACTGTTGGCATCTTGGAGTACACTGATACCACAACCGTAATAGATCTTATCTCCAGCTATGACGCACACATGGACAGGTAAATCAATCGGCTACCTGCTGCACAGACAGAAATCTAATACTCAACAAAAAAGTCCAAAAAGCCAATCAATTCATTATTGACTTAAGGCCTAAACCACACCCCAAAACTCTAATGATCATTAACTGTGATCCCATATGCATCTCAGAGTTCTGTGTATCTGTAACACATGTTGTTTGTTGGAAAGAAACAAACACTTGAAATGATTCTTATTACTTCTTCCGCAACATAGCAATGTACAGTTTTCATGTCACTTTCACGCTAAGTTCTTTATTCAGTGACATGCAGACTATCCGTACATACATCCTTTCGCTGACCAATGAGGCTGCCATTTAGCTGAGATACAGACATGTGTGACAAAAATTTGGTAATGTGAGCTCATCGCGTACTTGAAATGAAAGAAAACGAAAATAACACTGGAGAAATAAATTCCTAAATGTGGTTAGAGCAGTGAGTCTGGGCCAACTTGAACTTTGAAAGCGGTGCAGTGACCCAACATTGACTTTCCTGTTGGTGCTACAGTGGAAAAACAGTGGCTGGGGTTGCATCAGTATGCTCCATGCAGGGGCTGCATCATTTAAACACTGACCATGAATGCTGTCTGGCAGGAGAGAGTTGTGAGTGATGAAGACAGACCAGAGAGGGGGAAATGACAACACACTCACTCTCTAAAAAACCCTCCATTAGCTGTCTCAAGAGGGGAACGAACACAGACTGTGTGTGTGTGTGTGTGTGTGTGTGTGTGTGTCTTTCTGCCTCTATTTTAAATTTGGAGTACTGTTCACATGCTGGTTTCTCTCTACCTTTTTATCTTGCTTGAAATTACATGTTTTTTTATAAAACATTAAAATCTTGACCACTAGTAACAAGGATCAAAGTAACAGCTGACCATTTAACTAAACATTAGCCCTGTGTTGCTAAAATATATATATATAAAGGAAACTATTCTTTTACACTGACCAAATTATTTCCTCTGCCAAGGAAGTCATGGTTTTTCATTTTAAAAAAATAGTGGAAAGGTATAGCATGGGCCAAGGGAAGAAACGTCCTCCATTAAAAAATAAGTTAAAAAGTAATACTGACTAATATGCAAAAACTACTGAGCCAATCTTCTTGAAACTTGGTGGAGGGGTGGGGCATGGGCTTAGAATGAACTCCATGTTGTTGTTTCTTTTGACAGAACTGCTGAAGTGAACATGACGGGGGCGTGTCAGGAGCACTGTCACACCTGCTTTCTGCCTCTGCCTTCTCCTGTCACCTCATATGACACCTCTCCACCACCCGCATTGATCGCCAGCTGTGAAAGATTTATGATGTACGACTTTACCAGGATCCCCCATTAGCGGGATGCAGAACATAGGACGCTCCTCCTGGGGTCCGCACGGAACATTAAAGAACAGCAGAAAATGACAATAGATAAAACACTTATAGGCAAGATAACTGCAGGAAATAACAAGAGGAAAGGTGGAACTAACATTATTCTTCCTTACAACTTGTTCCTCCTCATATATATAGTAGTACACACTAAATTCATAATGCATTTCCAAAGTGGAATATATTGACATTTACATTTTGATGTATTGGACGTGAATTAGATTTAGCCATGGCTCAATAAAACACTCTGCATTGCTTCAGTTGAGTGTGATTTCTCATATTAATATATGTATATAATAGCACTATTTAATAAATACCAAGTAGTCAGTTTTGGTGTGTGTGTGTGTGTGTCTGCCGGCCGGTTCCATATGCAGCAAAGCACACCTGTCACATCTGACCGTTTCTGTTTAATTTTAGGATTGTGTTGTTTATTGCATCAACAGCTGCAACAGCCATCATCCTCTCAAAGTGTGTTTCCTTTGTAACACTGTGTCCATGCTCTACAGGAACAACATGTATCAATATTCATGAGCAACGCACGTGTGCACAGTTTTGTGAAACTTCTTCTTCTTGTTTTTCTGCCCCCCTCTTCTGTCTTACACAGTTTCATAAATGAGGATCCAGTTGATGTGCAAAGCTCCATGAGATCAGTTACGTGGTGGGCCGATCGATATAGACCCACAATGCCCACAGAGTGTCATGCAATTTGATTGGCATGTATTATGCATTCAGAAGATGGCAATTCGCTAACTGTTGAAGGTGATGGAATTTACAAAAACTCTGATTAAGACAGAACTGTTTGGCAACATGTGCTTTGATGAGCCATAGCAGCCTAAAGCTCTCTTGGTTTATCGCACAACCAATCTCATAAAGGAAAGCTGACATAAACCATAAATCTAGAGTGAGAAACAAATAAAAATACAAGCCCTCAGCATCCCCCCCATCGTTTATAAACCATCTTACCTACAAATGCCATATTCTACTGCTGTAATAATGGATACACAGAGTACAAACCCCAGGACTCCCATCAATCATGAGCACAACTCTCCAGCCAGTACAGTAAACTCAAACCTGAGATGTAAATGGATCAATTTAAAGCAGACATACAGTACATGAATGTATTTTGATGCCTCATTTTTGAAAAACCAAGTCTCGCTCTGTATGTTCTTCGAAGCAATGCAGTCCTGTAGACTTCTGCAATTCTGTGACTGCACAGTCTGTTGCATGAAGGCCAAGCCTCTCAGCTCCACCGTCACAGGTAATACATCTTGCTCTTACTCTATCAAGCACATCTCTCTCCTCAATGTATTTTAAGGCCCCCTTGATTTTGGCTTTATTTTAGCCCACTGTGCCAGCCCAGCCACAAGAAAAATAAAGATAAAAAAGATATTTTTCACTGCTGTTCCTGGCTCCTGATAGAGGAGTCTCAACTGCATGTTTTGTTTAATCACATTGTCCAAAATCTCACAAATGGAACAAAAGAGTTTATCAGGGCTGGGTAGCGTTCCAGGAAATTCTGCACACAGATCAGTTCCTCCTGAGAAAACAACAATAATCTTGGCAGCGTTCAAAGAGTTCTTAATCAAGAAAGGCAATAAATTTCCTTACTGTGAAACGGTGGTCTGTATACAGTACATGTTTGCAAGAAGTATGTATTATATTGGTTAACTTTTATTAATCTCTTTTTGTATTAGCGTCTTTAAATAAAAAGGGGTGAAAAGGGCCATGTTAATAACGTTACAGAATACACACATCTGTAGAAGATTATTATACATGTGTACAGTTTTGTGAGAGAAAAAAAAGGAATGAGTTCACCCTCTGGGGAGCATTGAGATTCTCTGTAAATCTCCAACCAATCTATCTTTTGGATTTAATTTGATTTAATTAGAATTCTGCGTTAAGACCACAATATCATAACAGAAGCATCCTTTTAGGTCGGTTTAATTATTTGTGTATAAATAGGCTGATAGACTTGCTTATTAACATACTAATATATTGTATACTACATTGTGTTGGTATTTTATGCTGCTGTTACTCAGTGTGTCCAGCCAAAGCTCCTATGACATACTGTAACTGTTGTACTGGCTAAATGGATACAGGGTCACTTGCATCACTTTTTCATTGCCCGTCTTTTTTTCTTACTGTTACTGTGATACCTTTTTTGTGGGGTTTTTTAGGGAAAACTCTGAAAGATTAAAACATAAATGGACATTAAGGTTAATGCAGGCATTCCTTTTGAATTTGTTGATGACATAATTGATTGAAGATTGCCACCAGGTGGTGTATATATATATTTAAGATTGTATATTATACCTGAAGTATAGTGTGGTCACAATGGCAGTATTATTTCAAAATCATTGGAGTGTAAATGTGCAGTCATCCTCTCTTTATTATATGACACAACTAAGATTTGATGAGGGATTTTAGTGAACCAATGATTTATAGTGGAAACCCTGCAAGGAGCTGTGTATCTCTGCATCTCCCCAACTCTGCTGCACAGGATGTTGGACCTTTCTGTTCTCTCAAGGTGATCTGAGGTCTATACAGCAAAGAGCACAAAAACTAAAGGTCAACGCTGGCCAGGGGACAACACGCACTCCTGCTGTAGACTGCCCTTTGGGTTCGATTGTTAAAGGAATTCCCGTAAGGAATCTGACAAAAGATGTGCTCCCCATAACAAATACTGCAGCTGACGTTCAGCCAAGGCATCCCAGCGTACATTTCACTCCACAGCAGCTGCTTCACATGTTCTCTGACTGCTTAGTGAAGAGGGTTAATTCATAAGTCTTCTGTGTTCAGGGCTTTCATAATAATGGCAGCTTATCAGGGGAGTCCTCTTTGTTTGCAGCTAAAATTACTATGTCGCCCCCAGTGTACACATACACACACAATACATCACCAGTACAAGACTGTAAAGTTGAAAACTCATTGTGAACTTCCTTTATTGCTGACTGACTGAAAAAAAAGCTCTACTGGAAGCTGTTCTGACAGCTCGACCAAATTCCCTCCTTTAATTACACATTAACAGCAGGAAAATATAGCATATTTTGCCCACAAATGAGCCACAAAGCAGTGCTTCAATCTCATATTTATGAAATTTCTCCTATTTTCATACCATGCTGTAATATAAAAAAAGGTCGTGTTGGAAATGTACTCAATTTTGACATTTCTTTCAAAATCAAAGACACATTTATATAGCCAAATCATTATCATACAGGAAAACCTCTCAATTGTCTCATATAGTTATCATATAATTTACATATATCAGAAATTATAAGGGTCCAGGGATTGATCCCTGTGGACTACCACAAGTTATTTCTCCTTGATTTGCAAAGGTACTTAGTATTGATATTGACTCCCATTACTTAAATATGATTTCAAATAGTTATTTACTAGGCTTTCACACATTATACCCTCTAATTTACTGTATACAAATATAAATTCCGTAGTATTCACTCTACTGCTCTTCTGAAGGCCGATTAAAACCGTACCTGTATAAAATCTATTGTCCGTATCGAACCTAATTCTACTTTTTTTAATCGCTTGACAAAAAATGCAATTATACCAGATGACACTGATTCCCCTTCATGCACTTTATCAGCTGGAGAAGAGAAGAGTCCTGCTATGCCAGGTTTCTTGCCAGTTTCAAAGACCAGTCAAGAAGACAAGTGGTCAGGGAGCCACAGCGTTGCACTGTGACACCCATCTGCAAAGTCATTACATTCCCAGATTAAAACCTATTACTAATACTGATTGCTAAAGCCCAATGAGGCATAAAATGCAGTTTTTTTGCAATCAAGGGCGAAAGAGTGATGGACTTGAATGTGGAGGCAGAGTGGCGAGGTTGTCTCCACTGGACCGCACTGACAGAGGCAGCAACGGCTGACTGATGTTGTTTTCCTTCCTTATACTTAACCCATTTATGTTAAACACATAGGCCTACGGAGTGCAGTATATACAGCATGAATTATGCAGGACTATTCCATTAACAAACCACCTTCTACTAATAAGGAGTATAGAATTTAATTAATGTATGAATGGCATTGAAACTGTTTAAGATTGTTAGAGGAGCTGTGGTGCTTCTAACGGCACACACACAAGCACACAAACACTCAGCCACATGGACCGACACAGGTTTATTTGTTTCCTGGCCTGAATTCAGAAGTGATGACTGGTCATTAGACAAATGAATGCAATTATGTGTGAATAAGTGGAGGCTCATATGGGCCAAAGATTCTTCAATGTGGGTCAAGGGACTGTGCTGGTGATAATGACATCTGCACAAACACTGCAAAAACAGCAGTACATACAGTACATGTGCATAATGTCTCTGAATTCTGGACTGGAGTCACAAAACTAAGCACTGGACATTCAGTAGTACACCGTTATTCTTATAATAATCCTATATGTCTCAAAGGTGAAAAGATCTCTAAAAAATAAGGCTTGGTTGCATGTGTTTCAGGTTTGCTACACTTTTTATGCGACAATTTATGACTCCAGCACTTATGTTGAACATAAGTCTGGCTGTATCCTGTAATAATCAACAAATCCCATGTTCAGAGCTGTACCAGCCACGACTGCTGCAATGTCAGTAGTGTGTGTCAACCCCAGTCTGATATACTGTAATGTTTTCCTTTGAGACACACAGCTCCTTTGTCGCCCAAAAACTATTACAAACACATCAGTGTGCCACACTGTTGTAATGGGTGACATGCTCCTTCATTACTATGAACAAACACTCTACTTCAGTCTGAGTCAGTCCCGCGCTTTACAAATGCACTATTTCCTTTGAGTAGCATTTGAGAGCTGAGTTTGAAAATAACTCAGTTTAAAAGAGATGTACTTAAAAAAATGAAGCTATTTATTTGTGTGTTGCTTTTCTTTTAAGGCATCTTCAGTAGGGACCGATGGCCTTGGGGCTGACAGCCAAGTGGAGCCAAAAAGGAAAGGAAGTTATAAAGTGTTAGCAGATAACAGACACACTGATGGTTTCACTCTTTAATGGAATTTGTTGTTCATATAGGGTAGTATTATGCCACTGTATTCATAAGTAGTAACTACTGGTTTGGCAGGACTACTCAGGATCTCAGGATAGTGTGACCCTTGCCACATAGCCTAATTGTAAAAATTCAAGTTACACAGAAGTGAGCTCACCAGACCTCCTAATCTCTGCTTGAGGCTGGAGTCTCGAACCTACAGTATGTAAATGACCTGACGAGCCTTCTACGCATAAATGTTAGCAGTCAAAGACATCAACATTGAAAACAGTAAAAGCTGACACACAAAAAAAACATTTTACAGGCCTCACCATCATCAATGGATCAGTGGGTCCAGGGAGCTAAGTCAATTTGCACACTTTCACACTTTCACATAGTGCATATCATATTTACCCCAAAATTAAAAGTGGGAAAACCCATGTTGAAAAACAGGGACTGACTCCTTTTCCATTGCCAGTAGGTAAGTTTGCATGTTTACTGTGGAAACGTGCCAGAACATAGCATTCCTCAGTTTTGGTTTTGGTTTTTCTTCGCTTTTGTGTGGTCATGGAAATCATTTTTGCTGTTGGCCTCTGTGGACCTGGCTAGGTCTTTGTTTTGTGTTACCTTTTAGATAATTAAAAGACATTGCTGCACCTCCCTGCTGCACTTTGTCTGCATTTGGTTCTTACTTCTTTCACCACTGTAACAAAATAGTGTCAGTGTCAAATCAGGAAACAGGGCAGAGGGGAGGTTCCATCACCGGATCTCAGATTAGATCGGAGGACACTCAAGTTATGAAGAGGCTTTGGGGCACGCGTCAGCCAAACCGAGTGAATTAGCCTTTCAGAATCACGCAAGCGCCTGTTGCAGTCAGTGATGAAGGAGCTCTTTGCTTATGCGTTGCTCTTTCTGAGGGCTTGTTTGTGCCGTAACTTGATTAACATAAAATTTCTTCACGGGGGAGACGACGTCCCTGTGCTCTCAACTAAAGCAACTGTTGCCCAGAAAAACGTGTCGATCCCCCTGAAGTGCAATTTTAGAGGATCTTTCTTTTCTCTACATGACCACACACATACAAAGTCATTGTTATTCTACGGATCTGAGATTTACACAAAAAAAATGTGGTGACAGTGAAGTGTGACAATAAAACTGTAATTGGACACCAGATGTTAAAAACATCTGCCCTTTCTTCTTGTCTGAAAACACCCTCAATCAACTGAGCAAGGAATACTTTTCGATCGAATTAAGACTGAAAGTACTTCTGCTGGAAGGACTTTTTCACACCGATAAACAAGTCATGTTTTTCTCCCTTATTAGTAGTATCTATAATGGTATACTATGTTTAGCAGCCTGCCTTATTATGCAGGGATCATTGCAGAATGTGCCACTGTTTTGGATGCGATTATATTTGTTTGTGTAATGAAGCCATCTGCTTTCCATTCTCTCTGTACAATTCCATTAATTAGTGCCACAGTTGATATTAGAAACACAATATTGAGAGATTGCAGGAGGGGAAGTCTGGAGAGATGACAGAGAGGCAGGGGGAGGGGGGGCAGAGGTAGAGCAGGCAGAGAAAAAAGGAAGAGGAGAAAAGAAAAAGAAAATGAGCATGGCTGGGAGTGATTGCAAATGCAGATGGTTATGAAGCAAAGGCAGATGGCGTGTCAGATTGATTATTGTCGCCAGCGCTGCATGATAGATACAAGGCGAACACTGAGCTCTCCCCTCATTTCAGATGACACAGAGTGATAGAGACGTGTCAGCTCGCAGGGTTAATCTCAACGTCATTCAAGCTGTTCCGAACCATTTAGACCCATCCATGTGTGCCAGCCCATTCATTTCTGACAAGCCGATTACACCTGTAAATAAATATGGCTCGGGCTTGTGATTATGCAGCGTGCAGGTGGGATACTGCAGCGGTGGACGTGGCCGCCATGGTTCTTTAGCGCTATCTCCTCGCAGCAGAGGGGAGCATTCTCTCTGGCCCCATCATTTCGTATGGGTGGCATTTCAGCTGACCCGTCTGGGAACAAAAGCAGCTTATGGCTGCGTCTCAGCCTCCGGCGTGAAATATCAAGAGCCAAATGACATCTGACAATACGTTGGACATAGGCAGGCCTGTATATGCTATGATATGAGCCGGCCATCCGCTTTCATTTCTCTGTGTTTCATGTGGAGGACAGTGCACAATAATCAATGTATATACACTGTGTCAACAGAAAGTCTCACATGAGGGGAACATCGTTCAAAGGAATGCTGAGATGATTCAATGACAGAAATACATTGTGGGTTAATGGACGAGTCCCTGACCAATAGTCAAGCCAATTACCTGCTTTTATGTGTTTTGAAAAGGATCTCAGATGTACAGTAGAATAAAACATTGCCTTGGACATACACAGGATTTTCAGCCTTACAAAAATCAAAAGGAAAGATTCAAAATAATGCCTGTCTTTTGCTGAATCATGAAATGTATTGTCTTAAAGGTATACTCGAGTAATTTAGTACTGCTCTTTAGTAAAGCTGCTATTAACTGGCAATGAGGAAAGGGAAGTGCTCCTAGTGTCGAACCAACAGAGAATCTACTCAGTAAAGTTGTGTGCAGCCAAACATGAACTGAAACTGTGTCCAAAAAACCAAATAGTATTTGTGCCTGAAGCAAACCAAACCCAGATCATCGCACAACCTGAACTGCATGTTTATTACTGTTACCATCACAACAAAAGTCCCGGCCACTGGCACATTGACGTGTATGTCCAACAGTAACTTTGACTTAAGTGAGTTTGTAACACAGGCGCCCATTCTAATGACAGATGACTATGACATCTAGAGGGAGCTGTACAGCACTTTTGCAGTGTACAATAACTGTAATAATTAGAAAAAGTGCCACTGTAGATTTAATCAAGATATTTGAAAATTTGAAATGTATCTCCAACATATAGAGAACCTGCAAATATAAACTTTCAGGGGAGCATTGCAAATGCTTTTATTTTTTATTTTATTTTATTTATTTGGTTTTCTTTAAAGCATTTGAAAAGCATTTCCTAGTATTTGTAGAATGCATTTTGAGGCCATCAAGTTCATTTAGAGGCTCAAAAATGTTTGTTCCAATGGAATGCGGAGGAGGCAAGAAAGAGACACAAAAGAAAATATGCCCAAATGCTTCTCTGGGTTATATTCAGTCATGCATTGATGCAGCACATTTTCCAACTGCATTTTGCTAAAAGCATTTTGGCCAAAAAACCTATACAAATTCAAATCCTCTCCACTTGGGCCTGCCATTTCATATTTTCTTAAACATTACAGCTAAACTGAATTGTGCAAGTTACTTAAATTGCTTGTGTCTTTCCCAAAGGATGTGTGTGTGTGTGTGTGGGGTAGTAAAAGGAGGTGGGAGAAGAAAATGTGAATAATGTTGTCTTGTGCAAAATGTTTACTGGTATGTGTAGGTGGTATAGGCCAGTGCATCGACAAAGGAGAGTGATGGTTTCTCTGCCAGTATAAACATGGCAGACATTGACCTCCAGTTCAGAATTAACATATACATTTTTGCATCAAAACTCTAGTTTAAATTCTCGTAACTGGTTAAAAGGTAAAAAAAAAAAAAAAAGTTAAATATATAATGATTCAAAGTTTAATATAAAGACAAGTATGAGGCAAAGCAAACAACAAAATGAATCACACCTGCACTTTGGTTTCATAACTGTACAAACCTTCTGTTTTTTTTCACAGCTGCAGTATATGTGATGCTGAACAAAGTATAAACAACCTTCCAGAAAACTTTCCCACTGAAGTATAAAGCACAGACAAGGAGTAAAAAGCTCTCAGTTCTTCTTTGTCTCTGGTTGATCAGCGTGACGGCAGCCAGCTTTCATAACCATTCCCAAACCACCAGAGAAAACAAACACTACCTTTATATCTGCTGGTTTCATGTAAAATTTCTTCATGATAAATTTGACTCCCTTATTAACTGAGGCTGCTGATTGGAGAAGCCAAGTGCCTCTCCTCCCTCATCCCCTGGTCTCCCTCGGCTCCTCAGTCTCTCTAGCAAAGGCTGTAATCAAAGGAGCAGCAGACTACAGCGCTGCGTCCCCAGGGAGGCTAACTGACTGGCTCTTCTGTCATCAACTGCATGCAGTTGTTGGTTTTTCTTTTATTTAACCCATTACTGCGAGGGTTTTCTGAAGTTCTGCACAAAGACCCGTTAGTCCATGCGGTACTGGACTACAAACTGTAGCTCCCTTTATGTACACTCGGTGTACATAAAGGGAGCCGCAAAGTATAAAACAATAATGACTAACACACTATCATATTAATTAACGTAGCATGGGGTGTGCCAGGCTAGGTGACTAGGTGCAGATACATTGCCCAAGTTTCAACAGAAACAGAATTCTTGACTTTTATTACATATTCATGGTTTTGTTTATGCTGCTCTTCTTGCAGGAGGCCAAATCTCTCAGTGGATTTTAATCAAAATACAAAAAGTAACTGACTCAACCTGGCACCACAGGATGTTATGTTATGTTTAAACAAACTCTCATGATTTACAGATGAGGATAACAAAATTTGGCAAGCATTTTAACTGGGATTGTCTTTATTCTGGCTGCAAAAAGGGGCTGATCTGAAAAGCATGACCAAATGATGACAAATGAAACTTTTATTTGCACAGGAAAAGGTGATAAATCTGCAGTAATGTGCAGTATTTTGTATGTAAGTGTACAGTAATGTATTGGCTACTGGGTTGCATATGCAATTTTTGAAAAATGATGAACAAAACTTGTTCAATAAAGGACTCCATAGCTACCGTACACACAGCTAAATCATTACTTTGAACATCAAAAACAACTTCTCAGAGAGAAATAGTCTATATAGTTACTCATTACACTTGAATACTTGTGTCTTAAGACATTTCATTTCCTCATCATGAATGCGTGAATTCTATCAAATTCCTTGATTCAGCAATATTTAATATTTATAAAACCCACGCTGGCCAGCAGCACAGCGGTGCAGTGGTTAGAAGTGTTGCCTCACAGCAAGTAGGTCGTGGATTCGAGCGTTGGGTTGGGCCTGTGGTGCTTGTTTGCCCGTCACCGTGACTGTGAGTGAGAGTGGTTGTTTGTCTCTCTGTGTCGGCCCTGTGATGGACTGGCGACCTGTCCAGGGTGTACCCCGCCCTCGCCCAATGTCAGCTGGGATTGGCTCCCACCACCGCCACAACTGTCAAAGGATAAGCAGTATAGCAAATGGATGGATGGGTATTGGAGCCAAATCTGGTCCAGACTTGGGCCAGATCCAGTACAGATTGCGCTGGTATTGGGGCCCACTGTGCCAAAGGACACGGGCCCAATGCCTTGGTGCAGATCTGTCTTCAAACTTATGAAAGCTCAAGGCCGAGTCTGGGCCAAATGATTTTTTGCTATGGTTTTTCTTTTAACCCCCCTTTTTTTTTTACCAGATTAAATCGGTGCAGACAAAAAAAAAACAGTGAACAGATAGCACTCTCTGGACAGCAGCTTGTTCCTACTGAAAAAAATATTCTAATAACTAAATTCATTAATCTTACGAAATTAGCTTACAATACTGCAGTAATTAAGGTTGTATTTTACATGTTTTCATATAATAAGAATAATGAGAGGAACTTTGATATTCCTCTTGGTGTCATGAATTTATTAAAAAACTTCTTTATCTTCATATCGATGGCTTTTGTTTTCCCAAGTACATTTTAGGATTGAACTGGAGGTCAAAGAGGAGAAAAGGAGATATTCAATACTGCATCAATGTTTCAGTAAGAACAAATATTACCCTAAGGGCAGAAAAGTGAAGATGAAGCTCACTGTACTTTTGTCATCCGTCAATAGGATGTGAATGAATCTCGCTTTCAGGTGACTTTCAGCTGTCATTAGTGTCAAGCTGCAGTTGTTTCCCTGTCAGCTCTCCCTGCAGGGGAGGTTTTTGTAGTAGTTTTCTGCTGCATTGGGGCCACACTCTCAGTAGCAACATGGGTCTTTGTAAACAACACTCTTGTCACTCTCGTCAGCACTTTGCTTTTCATGTCTGCTTCACCAGGTTGGAGGGTCTGAGTGACATTATTCGGTCTCGGGAGAAAGGGAACTTGCAGGGACAATTTTGAACCATTTGCACTTTACTCCAAATTGTCTATCCACAGTGGATATTGATTTGGTGCCTGCTGAACAAGGGACATCCCTTATGGCAGATATACCCTGTGCGATTTTGGGCTCTCCCAGACAAAAGAGGACCAATGTGAAAAAATATGGCATTATCTTTTTTGCTGGCTCCAATACAGTGGTCCTTTCACACTGAAACAGAGGTTCAAATATGGCCTGCAATCTTGCAATGTTAAGGAAAGTGATTCAAAACAAATCCTGAAGCCACACCTTCCATGATGGTAAATATTTGAAGGTAAAAGAATGCCATACTTGTGAAGAGCTCAGTATGTTGCCTGTACTCCACTCAGACAATTTGTAAATCTGCAATTCTCTTGCAAAAATACATTTTTAAAAAGTCAAAGCGGTGTGCTGGGTACTAGGTAACTCACTATCAGAACTGAGATCACAGCGAACATAAATTTGTTTGTTTCTCCTTTGTGAAGCAAATGATTCTGGAGAGGGAATATAATATTATTTTTTTGGCCCCAGGTCGGTACAAATACCTGAGGATTACCTGAAGAATACCTTTTTGTGCACATTCTTTTAGTGGACTTGTAGAAAGCTTTTGTGGACCTCGGATTTGACAACATATTTTGTGGGAGACGCACATTGTTTGCAGCCTTCACTCAGGCTGTTGGTTTTCTCTATTCTGAAGGATTGGGTTGCCTTCAAAGTTATCGTAGAACACTGGAGTGAGAATCTTACACTGTCCTCAGCTCTTTTGACTCATGTATCTTAAGTACAAGATGGGAAATTACAGGTGGATCCACCAAAATCTTGAAAGCACCCAAAGCAGAAGCAGCGTTCTTCCCACACTATCCCTCAGGAGACCCTAAGGAAGAATCAGAGCTGGACTGACACCAACTCATTGCCGAATCACAGGGGACAGACAGCACAGGACCAAATGTGCATGACTTTTGCACATAGAAGACGTGATGTCATCAGCACAGGGGTCAATACATGCAGACAAAACATGCATGTCACACAGTTTTACAATCTATTCAAAGCTATAGTATGTGGACTTTAGCTTTTGCTTGCATGAAATAACAGTAGACTGAGTCACTAGATTTTTTTTCTGTTCTTCTAATCTCTCTTTCTGAGGTCAACACAGTTTCAGAGGGACATCGCACTGCATCTTGAGCCAAAATTCATGCCATTGTTGGAGACATGCTGCCGGACAGCTACATTGGGCAAAAATGAGCACTCTACTTCAGGTATTAAAATTTTATTCCCTAACCTATTCAGTTATGTCTTTAACTGCCTTAATCATAATTCTACATCTCATTCACATTTCCCTCCCTTGTGTAAGTTAATTACATCTCTAATTACCACAGATATTCATTCATCCTAATCAGACAACTCCCACTGACTCTCCTTCCAGTTCATTCCTTGCTTACTTGGAAACTTCTCGCATTATTCCCCCTCCAATCCTAAAGTTCTTGCTTTTCCATCCATTCTTTCTTGTCTTCAGTCTGTCACATCTTGTGGACACCCTACCAACACATTCATGTATATTCATTCATCTACCATGACTTCACCCTGTTCCTCTGTGCCACATTGTCATATTTTGTTTAATTCTTGCATCTACATCCCTCTAGAAATACCAACCTTTCTATAATGTTAATTCAACTTTGATTTTAAAGTTGGCATAATAAAGAAAAACTGCTTGAATGTGCAGAGTAGTATGTTTTTTGTAGATATTGAAAGTGTGTAAGTTTTACAAATGAAATGCTCATTCGGTGAACCTGCGAGGTCATCATCCAGTGTCTAATTGGCCCACTTGGAAGGAGATGCATGTGCCCTGAGCAAGGACTTTAAGATTAGGTAAAAGAAATAGTTTTCAGGATTTTTTTTTTTTTGTTACAGTGGAGGGTTTAACCAATGTCATTGTGGATGACTGAGACAAGATCACAATGAATGCAAAAGAAAAATACAGCGAGCAAGCACAGAAAGATTGCTCTTTGTCTGTCCCTGTCTTGTAACATGCAGACTAAAAGTGAGCTCTAATCAGTTATCTTTACAATGTCTGCAGGACGCCGCTGATGCACCTGTCAGTGTTACAAGAGCAGTTGGCAGAGGAGGTGATGAAGCTTTACCCTGTGATGGATAAATAAAACTTTGTTTTCAAAGCCCCCCTTTGCTTCACCATGCCTACCAGCTTGGTCCTCACAGTAAAAATTCTGAGCCTGTGCTCCATCTGGGATTGTGATCATGTGGATTTTTCAGATCACTTGTTATAAACCTGTAATAATGGTGCATTTTGAGGAGGGCATTGTATTGATCTCACCTGGCCAAATGTGTCAGATTGAAGGTGTTTGATATTGTGGGAGTTTGATGAGATTATGCTCCAAACTGCATGCTGTGTTGATGATGTATTTTCTGCACCTTTAGGCAGCCATCAGTTTCCATTCATTTCTATAAAATGTTTAGGTCAGTTGGCAAACTCAAGAACTTTGCCTGAGTTGTGTAATCCATCACAATGAGATAATGAAAATCAATGGGAAGATCAATGGGCAAACAGTTGAAACTGGGATTACACAACTCAAGTGAGTTTCATTAGTTTGCTAATTGATTTTCTCTTGAAGTATATGGAAATAGCTCAGATACATTCAAAACTCGGGAACTGTATAGCCTGCATTGAAAAATAGTTAGATGGGGACTTTTGGTATTTAAAGTTTAATGTTTTCGGGGTTACTAAAACCAAATATTGTTTTTAAAATATTTTTTCATTTTCTTTTTACCATAAACATTTAAAACAATCCCAATAAGACTTAAAGGGGTGGATTTTTTTTAATACCAAAGGTGTTTGTTGTTCTATGATCCAGGTATAACAAAGTTTAAGATCATAAAACCTCCAAACAACCTTCAAAAGAAAGGCAATGGAAGATCTCAGTGTTCTTGCTCAAATATAAAATGAAAGGATCTTAAAATCAAATCTAAAAGGTATTCAGTGCTGGGTTGAGGAGAGGGGGTAATGTCGGCCTGAGGTGAACTGGTCATAACCACAGCTGCAGTATTGTGAATTAACTGTAATTTTAGGAAGCCTGTTGCAATCAGAAAAGTTGCAGTCACCTCAGCGAACACTAATAAAAGCACCACTGGGTCAGCGTCCCAGCATTGTTCAAGTTCAATATGGTCTAATTTGGGCAAAGTTTCTCAGATGAAATATCTGTCCACCACCTTATTGAAATGGCAAATTAATCTATAACTCTGTTTGAACAAACAACATTTACCTTTGTGGCTGTCCTTATCCCTTTGATCCCACAAGTAGTGTTTCCTGGTCATTTAAACAAAAAACAAATTTAATGTATAGTGTGTATATATTGTATAGCAACATATATTTATATCAGTGAGACAGGTGATTCACAGAACTGGGGTCATCCAGTGGAACAGAGATACAGTACAATTGTTTATCAGCTGTGTAACCCTGCTATCTGACATCACGCTGACTAAAATGCTGCCCAGATGAAACATAACATGAAGAAATTAAGTAGGCCTGAAAATGCTACGTTCCCTGGCTTAACTCCCACGGGCAGTTACCTCCCGCCTGAACCTCAGCTCTCAGAGTCAGAACATATTTTTCGGTTCTGGGGAGCTCTCAAGCCATTAACATTTCTAAAGCTACAATGTATGATGAAAGAAAATCATAGAGCCTAATTAAAATCAAAGGTCTTGTCATCAGTAATTTCAAATGTATGGGCACATCTCTTGCACTTGACTCGATCTGCTGCCAGTTATGTCTGTAGCATTGATCAGGACATGGTGCAAGTTAGTTGTAGCTCACCTCGAGCCATGCTGTCATCAACACCCTCCAATTTTTTCACACAATACTATAAGAATTACAAAACAGATTAATTATGAAACAAGTCCCTCTCTTCTGTTTTTGTGTTGTTCAGTCATATAGACTGAACAAGTGAACATGTGAACATGGCGTCTTGTCCACATTTGGCATATATGTAATGTGTCTGCATGGAAGTCTGCAGCTTTTAGCAATCATGATGGTACTGAAGTGTAAAAAAAAATTTTTTAAATCCTGCTTCCAAAAAACAAGAGTTGTCTTGGAGATGAGAAAGTAGTGCCATGATTAGAAATGCTTGTTTAGATACACAATGAGACTAAGTGATGGCTGCTTGGTTAAGCCTAACAACTGGCTGAAACACAAAATAACAGAGCGACAGATGGATTTGGTGTCACATTATCATTAGACATATAGCTTCTATATTTGTTGAATATTTATTTTGGGGCGAGAAATTAGCTTTGATTTGGAGGAACCTCTCTGTAGAATGTATGAGATTAGTGTGTTAAGACAAGGTCGATTTTTGTCAATGCCACAGAGAGAGTTTTGATTTGTCAGTTTTGGTGACCATGGCCCTAACTCATCTCCCTCTCTCGCCATGGAAACTGGAGCAACAGGGACAATCTTGCCACAAGCTTTTAGGGGATTGAGATGGTAAATCTGCTTTGCATCACGCAATCAGATATGCCTCATAATCAACAACTCCCACATGATATGTGACCAGAAGCTGCCCGTGTCACTCGGCCCACAATATACAGCTGAAAGCGGGAAGCAATAAAAGCACTTTATCTACCAGTGAACATGGTCGCAGATGGGGGACTTCTTATGCAGGTGCTGTGGATGTTTGTAGTACCTGGGGGCAGTTTTCCTGTGCTGTCTGTGAATTATATTTTCCACATAGGTCCAGAATTTCACTCCCATGGTCATCCCTCATTTTCTTTCATGATAATCACACACAAAGGGCTGGAATCCAGCAGTGGCCCGTGGGTAATGATAAAGAAACCAGGCATATATCCCAGTCATGACTATTCTCTTGGTCATACATGCAGATCACTGGCTTAATGCTTTCATTTCCATCAGTCTGTTAATCAGGGGTGTTACAAAGGCTCAAACTGACCTGACACATACCGAATCTGTTCAATTTTGGAACTGCCAGCTGTATAAATGATTTCGTCAGGATCTGTCTCTGGATAATATGATGCAAAGCTTGAGTAATATCTTTGCTAACATGCAACACAGAGACACAGAGACAATATTGGACAGTGCTCCCAGGTTCAGTCAAGTTCATGCCAGTTTTATTCTGAAGCGATACTGAAAGAGAAATGGCTATTGTAATCTGTCTTGTATGTTCTTTTAAAGTGTGAAAAATATTTTAACTGCTAAGTCCTTATGTCTGTTGCTTAGCAGACCTTTTAACTTGAAAGAATGTCTCTTTAAGGACCTAATCATGGCATAATTTTGGTGATTCTTGTTTTAGTGGGGATGCAGTCAGTTAGCTTCTTTTTGAATATATGAATAAAGTATATACTTTTTTAATTTTATAGGAATAAACAAAGAGAAAGGGTATGTGGTTACATGACCATATACTGTACCAATTGTCTGTATTGTTCTGTATTTCACATGTGATAAAAACATGTGCAGACTGTGAAAACAAATTTCCCTCCAGGCACAATAAAAACTGAGTCTGTCTCCATCTAAGTCTGTAGATGATGTGGTTGAAAGCTTGTTAGTGGTCCCTGAGTGAAAAATAATATGTATTTATTTCTTTATTTATTGTCTGACTGCTGTTCCCAAGACCAAACATGAACTTTCACAGTCTAGATTAAGTGGGGGTGATATGTCATGTGCCACCATGCAACTGTTAGTGGTGCTGTACTTACTGTTTTATAATAAAGATGGCATAATAATATGTCATTTACTGGAGTAACTGCGTTTCCGCATTCAATCAGCATTGGCTCCACAAAATCTTGGCATGTTGCCTGATCATATATTTTCTTTTCTGTTCGTGTTGGTTGTGTGATGTTAGCTCTCACACACAAAAACACAATGACACTAGTTAGTAGTCACAGAGTACGCACACCAAACACACATATATAACAAAAACGTACTATTAAATATTATACCAACAGCGTGTTGGAATTTATAGTCAACTGACTCGCGTACTGTATTGGGAAAGTAGAGCGGTAAAAGGAAAGCTACACGTCTGAACTAGTAAACAGCCCGACGGTCAGTCAGGTGACACACACGCAACGATACAATGATATAGCCCAAATGTTGTCATGAACAAAGTCACCATTCATTTAATCATCCACTGAAACCACCAAAAGAGATTGTCTCCATTTCAGTACGCTGGACAGCGCGTCCTCCAGGGCCACTGCACAACATTCCCTCTGCGCTGCCCCTCCACATCAACCGCTACCAATAATGTCAAATCGTCCTTCCTGCTAGTTATTATGAATGTCATTTTATATGAAATATGTCACTCATTTGACATAATTGCACTTTCCCGTCTTCATAGGCTCCCACAAACATGATAATGACCACCAGGCCCACACAGGTTCTGCACGGCGGCAGAAACAACCCAAAATAAATAAAAATACATGTCCTACCTATTTGAAGTCTTCAGAGGTGGATTTGTGTTTCGGTGCCTTGTCCATAAATGTCTTCATCAGTGGCTGAATGTCCATCAAGAATGTCACTGTGTACATGAAGTAAAGCCAGGTCTGTGTGTCATCTCTGCGTTCTCCTGTTCTGTAGCCACGTTTTGAAACGGTGAAAGGTGGAAAACCACCACCCAGCGTAAGCAGCAGAGACTGGTAAACATAAACAAAGTTCAATTAATTCTTCACTCTGTCAGTAGTTCCTCCTTTGGGGTCCTATGCTGCAAGGAATCCAGCAACTTGAGCCGACTCTCATGGACAGGTCCATCATGAGTTTCAAAAGCGCACCGTCTCGATTCTCATGGCCTCTTAAGGGAAACCCTTCATTGCCGTCCCGGCAATTTGTGGCTCTTTATGAACAGCGTCCAGCGGTAGACCATTCATTTGCAGTGGAGTTCAGCAAGGCAAGCACTGTCACAGTTACCCTGAGACAACTCGTGCTGGCTAATCGTTACCTTTGCTGAATGCCAGTTCTAAATGAATGAACTCTTCTATTAATGACATAGTCCAACCATTTCCACTTCGTAAAGCAGCTTTTATGAAATGCCAGTCAAAGGTCTCTGTTTCACTTTTCCAACCAGGAAAACGTATTATTGGTTTGGCAAATCCCGCGCTGGGTTCAAAGTCCGTGTTTTCTGGAATATTCCTCTGTGGCTCCCCTGACGGTAGTTCTTACTGAGTGTTAGCTGCTGGACCGCTACCTCCGGCGCCAGCAGCTTGCTAGGCAGGAAATTTCGAAAATTATTTTTTTTACAGTAAAAAAACAAACCAAAAATCTAAAACAAAAAACGACGGCATCCCCCGGGGGGAGTCCACCCGCAAACAGCTTTTTTTGGGGGGGCTCTCCCTGCCTGAGGAAAAGAGGACTACAGCACCCTTAACGCCCTGCTTCCCGCTTCTTAATTTAAGTCACAAGGTCAGTGTTGCCAGATCTCGCGAGAGAAAGGAGCAACCAACTCTACAGAAAAAAGCTCTTTGGCAAACATAACTCAGAGCCCCCTTGATCCACTACTTTTTTTTTTCTTTTTACCAACTACCAACTACTATTTACCAGTTGTGAGCACAGCACAAAAATTGCAATTATTAATATAAAGCACCATCTAAAACATCCAAACGGACAGACAAACATTTCTGTTATATTTTGAAAGTATGGCAACTTTTCAGGTAAGGCAACATAATGACATGTTGTTTGCTTTTTCAGCAATCATTAATGAATTTATGTATATTGGGCCATGGACTGGCTATCTAAATCAATGTATGGGGGGGGACTTGTCACTTGTCCTTGTCTTCTCATCAGCTCTGTTCCTCTGTAATGCACAAATAATACACACATATACACTCTTTTTATAGCTATTGAATAAAACACTCAGCAGAATATATTTGGCTGGAGGAACTTTAGGAATCCCCTGGTTTGTTCTTGTCTTATCCGCTCACCTTATATTGGTTTGAAATACGTTGCATAGGTTGTGTATGGGAGAAGGGTCGAGGGAAAAATAGGGTGGTGTGTGGAACCTGTGAAAGGAAAAACTTGGCATTTTTACTTTCCGACAGTAAAGAGGCAAAAGACATAAGAGCAAGCCCAAAAGAAGCAAATGCACTTAAGAAACAACCCCCAAAGAAATGCAACCCACTTCTCTTCATATTTATAAGCGACTTCATTAAAAAAAGAAGCCCAGAGTTGCTTATAATAAATGGACCTGGCAACACTGGAACCCTGGGACCATCACAGTTTTAGGAAATACAAACATCGGGACCCTGGACTGAATAAACCAGAACCAGAACCAATCCACATAAGCTGTCTCTGAACACCTGACCAAAACCAATCAGAGTTCCAGACCATGAAGAGTTATTGACCGAATTAGTGGACAATTGGAGAAAGAGCAGCTTTAAGACCTCAAGTTAGACTTGAACCTTATCTTTAAATACATCAGGAGCCAATGTGAAGCATGTGTATTCTCTTAATATATGCCTGTGAACGCAACACAGTCGTGTGAATGCATTTGTCTGAGCATTTACAACTTAATAACATGCCAGGAGTGCACTTCATGATGAATATTAGAGTAGTCATCAGCGATAATGAGTTCTCAGATGGATGGAGACCTGTCTGGGCTTCTGACATCCACCCCCACTTCCATGTAAAGCAAGTGGTTCAGCAGTCTCAGGAACCCCAGGGTGTCCATGGCAACAGAGCTGAATGCCTTTTTTAAATCGAAGTTGAAAATGGCATAGCAGATACGCCCCATCCACATAATGTCAATCAATTATGCATGAACTCTTGTGTTCAGACAGCATTTGATATAGCCACAGTCTGACAGAAGAGTGGAAATCACCTTAACCATCTCCTTTGTTGTTTCATGTGGATATGTAATAATAAACCTGGGGTGAGTCCATCATCAGACATCATGTCAGGAGATGGATGATAATGACAAAAAGAAACATGTCACTTATGTAGTAGGTGATAGCTTTCTTTCTGTGTTGAATAATATGGCGTGACCAAACCCACCTAGTTTTTTACTGCTTTTTCCCTCACTTCTCACTTCCTGAGACCTGGTGCATAAGGCCATGAATATTTCACCTCAGTCTTTCTAGGTCCTACTGCTCCCCGGGATCCTGAAGACAAAGCAACAACATTTTGTAGCTCATTTGAGGACTCTAACAGTCTGTAAAATAGCCTCACTCACACTGTTTCTGTGGCAATTTCATGGCCTGTTGATCCTATTTTGGGTCACCATGATGATTGTACACATTCTGTATTGTGTTCGAATACAGTATGAAAGCAAATATATGGATTATATTCATAATGATATATATATATATTTTTAATTTGTCAGACCACAAAAGTCATACACACACACAAACACAGTGGGGTTTTCTCCAAATGGCCAGATGGCTTGACTGGTGTGAGAAAAAACACACACACACACAAGACAAAGGTGCATAAATATGAACAAAGGCTACCTGTCAACCTCTTAATGAGGTTAGTGAGTAATGGGCTGCAACACAGTTGTTTGTCACTGTTTGGCATGTCGCATGTGGACAACTTCATCTAATCTAACTGTATCTATTAGATCCTGCTGCTCCCAACTGCTGGTGATCCATGGGAAATATAATGGTTTCCGAGCGGTCTATTGATTTATTTGAGGGCCTGATGCTGTAGCTCCACAAAATATGTGGCGATATAACATGTCAGTAATGTCAATGAGCTCTCTTCAGCTTCTGAAACTTAAAAAAAATGTTTGTTTATATTCTTCTTTTATGCCTATATGTCAGTATGCTTTTCAGTATATGCCATCCATCTATCAAATACTCCTTGGCTACCTACTGGCCAGACCACGAACATTAGTATGGATATTTGTAGTCCCCATAGCATAATTCCTCACCATTTAGGTTAGCTTCAGTCTAATGCTACTCCAAGGTCAACTTTTCTCCATGAAAGGTAACTCCACATCCATATACTGTATGTGTTCATGTTGGTCACCATGCAATAAATTACCTTTCCTTGAGGCCACACTTAATCCAAGTTATTAACTTTGCATTCACTTTGTTGGTTTGGTTGAGGAAAGCATTTAGGATTCTTATGGTTTGAGGATCATGGGAAACATGGGTTGTTTTTTTACATTTGATTATGTTCAGAGCTAAAATAGGTAAACAATGTTTCCTCATATTCCTAGATCCTGATATTTAATTGGGGTAAAGAGCTTTCATCTCAGCTCACTCAGTTTATTAGGAACACGTTCTCCTGCAATTTTTACTTGCGCACAAGATTTCTGTATAATGTAGTCCGACAGTTGTTATGAGAGGATCCAAGGACAAATCATTTCCTTCCTGAACATTGCAGTGTTATAGAAATATAACAAAATCATATGTTGTACGTATGTAGTATGTTGTTGCTTTGGCACAATACTACTATAATGTCAACAATGAGTAAGGTGTAAAGAACACAGTAGACTCAGCAGGTTGCTGGTGAGAGTTACCCTGAGAGAAACTGGATGTTTTTGCCAACCACCATACGACTCATGCAGACTATCCCTTGTCATTTGAAAAATGCCCTCAGTTAATGATCCATGTTGACTGATCTCTCTCTGCATCCATTACAATAAACACGAAGTTAGCAGCTCCGCATACCTGTTGAACGTCTGGGCCATGAGCACATTAAAGGCTGTAATTTCTGGATAAAAACGATAAGAGAAATGTGTTTGCCGTTTCATCAATCAATCAGTCTTCAATTAAACAGCGCTTCATGATCGATTGATTAATGTGAAATAATGAGGAAGGCTCGCTGCTGCGTGTAAAATGACAAATGTCGGGCTCGGGAGGGGCACTGCGGCTATCATGGACTAATCATAATGGACTAATCCATTAACAAGAACTCAGCAGCAGGGGTTCATTAACTGAGGTAGACGTGTATAGTCTCAACTTTTATCTCTCTGCTCAAGTCACTTCAGAGAGACATATTACTGCTCTGTTGTGCTGCAGGAGTGCCAGCACATAATCTGGCTGTTTCTTCATGCACTCAGTGATGTGTGTTTATGTACATGTGTATGTAGTATACTCAAATGGCAAGTTTTGAAAGAAATACCAGATGGCTGTGTTCTTAGGGGGAGATTGCCAAGGTTAATGATAATGAAGAATTAACAGGATTGATGTGTAATTAGACTGATGGATGGAGTCACTGGGAGCGCATATTTGTGAGTGTGAGTGCATGCGTGTGTGTGTGCACCCATGCACATGCACACAGGCATACACACACAGCGGCGTAAATCGACGCCATTACCGAACACAATTCCCTCAGGTCTATTATACTCAGCTCATCTTCAGACATGCAACGTGAGTTTAATGTGATGGAGGACACCGTTTAAATGCCATACCATCATCATATGAAATAGGTTCTCACATGAGCGTGCGTGGGCATACACATGTGCAGCCCCATTTGAATGACATGTCAGCTCCTTTGACTATCTCACATATGAATCACGTGTATCACCTCAGTGTAAGGACATTGTGTAGATGGCTGGTACTTTTCTAGCAGAACATTGACAGACTTGGGTCTCAAATGTGTTTATTTCATATCTCACAAATTCATACCCTCAGTGTTAAATTTATCATTTATTTTGAAAAAAAATCCAGATGACTAACTTCACACAGCCTCACCAGTACAACATAATAGTGTGAAGCCCTGGTGAAGCTATTTTTGCCTTTATCCTTCACATCCACATAGCCACCTCCAACCAAGAGACTTTCCTCCTCTGTCTTTATCTTGCTCTAATCTCGTCCGTGCTTTCACCCCTAAAGGAAGCAATCTGTACATGGATAAGGGCCTACCCTAGATACTGTAAATTGGCTCCCCTCTGCCTGAACCTGAAATGTCTTATTGGACAGAATGAACTACATACTATATACAGCAATGCTTTTGATTTTATTCTCCATCAAGAGAAACTACTGAATTTATTATGTTTGGATAAGTTTGTTGGTCATTTTTTCTCTGTGTTAAAATTGTTAGCATTGGAAGTAACAATAAAGAAAACAGAAAAAAATACATGTCTGGTCCTGGAGTCGCTTGTATTGCTCACAAATACAGTTTATTCAGGAGCCATATTTTTATCATTGACTCTTCAGGGTCTTTGGCAGGAAGCAACAAAATTAAAAGTCAAGGTGAAAGTACTGTTGATCCTCAGTTGAATAAGGCAGTTTCTCCTCCCTTGGATGGAGCATTTTGATGGGACACAAATATGACAAAAAAAACTTTCTAAGGATATCAACGTTGATCAGTTAAATCGATACACAGGACACTTTGTAAAAGTAAGACATGATACTTCTTAGGCCAGTTAGTGATCCATATGTCCCCAGTTCAAGTCTTGCTAAATTCTAAATACTGTATTCTATAAGTTCCTATTTCTTGATATCTAAAACTTGAATTTCATTATTGTTATGTTACTACCCTTGGAAATTACCAGTGAATAGTTACAGCCATTTTCACACAGGATATTTTATTGGTACTTTATTGGTTCTTTTGCTAAGGTTTCTGCATATAACTTTGATAAATAATAAAAAGTGCTGGTATTATAATTGTATACTGCAATACTCAACAGTCAATGTATTGTGTGTAACAGTAGGAACATTACTAACTCTTTCAAAGCCAGAAACCATAGAGCCATGTCTTGAAGCTAAAAATTCATTAACATGTAAATCTGAGCTGCTCCTCCAAAAATTAATTATTCTATTAATTCTGCAGACCCAAATGTGTAACTTTTTTAGCCAAATGCTTTTTACTGTAGGTAGTTTCCGAACCAGAAAATGTCCCTGTACGCCCTGCGGATAGCTTAAACCCAGCAGCACAGCCACAAGCTCTCACAGCCACATTTACAAGAGGAGTAAGACTCACACTGTGCTGTTATTGAGATGAGACATCTGCTGTATGCATGGAAGATATTGGGGAATTGATTTTCTGCTTGGAGTTCTTCACATTCTCTCAAGTGTAATCCTTCCTCCATAGTTTGCATGGAAAACAGGAAACATCTCAGTTTTACATTTGGTATTGAATTCATTTTCACAATCTCATCATGCAAATATATTTTTTTACATTTCCCTACCTCCTACCAATAAATCCAGTCCAATCTCTGTCTGTCATTCGATTTTCTCAACAACCACTCATACAATTGACTTCAGACTTGGTAGGTATATTGCTAAGGACCCCATGAAGTACAGGGGTTAAGACCCTAACCCTGACTTTAATGACTACTGACTATTGTATCATAATGTTTGGTGCAGATGAATTTTTAAAAAATTGTATTTAGGGGATCTAAGCAAAAGCATCTTAGAATACACCAAGAAATCTCTCCTGGTTTTACATCTTAGATTAGTCTGCAGGCCAACAGGCCACTTCTTCAGTCACCTTCTCATTGACAGGCATCAGCTTCACAGAAGACGGCTGTTGTAAGAGTCGCTCCTTCATCACCCCTCCATTTGGAAGATCAGTGCCCTTTTCTAGTAAATCAGCCTGCTGTTTAACAGCTGTGTAGATTCTATTAGCCAGAACTCTTCCATGTCTGACATCCACAATGTTCCATGTGATCCTCCGAAGTCCCACCTGAAAAGATCCTTGCTCAAGAAATAGAAAAGGTAGCTTGTTACTACATGCAGCACGGATGCTGTTGGAGCACTTTGTTGAGGCATGCTTCAACATGCTAATGGACACCATGCCTAAGCAGGGTGTGAGCCAGACCGGTACAGAGAGCATGGATGGCTGGGATCTCAAATTTGAATTTGCAAAACAATGTCTTCCTCTCCTGTACGTTCATTAAAGTTCATTATACTATAGAACACAGATGTCCAAAGTTTTTTTTTTTTAAGTTGGTCTGAAAAATCATCAAGTAGTAACTCTGGAGTCCCAGCAACTTTTTGCCTACTTTTCCTTAATTTTTTTTTCTTCTGCCGTATTTGAGGTTGTTGCTTGGTACACTTATTACCTTGGGTTGTTTCACTGTGCTGCCCTCAGATGTCTGACAGGCAAACTGTAAATATGTACTGCGATACCTCTTCAGCTGGGTTTCTCTAAGCGGTCTTCCACTATCTACTTCTTATTCCTATTTAATAAGATTAAAACTTTGATCAACAAAACTGTGATCACATTTCAATAAAATAAGAACCTTTGTATAACTCCCTTGCAGCTGTTTAGAAACATCCAAATTACGTTGATTTAAAAAAAACTCTCAAAAAGGAAAATGCATTTTTGAAATGAGAGGATTGGATGGAAATAAATACATTTCACAAATCTTTCACTCTGATTCTAAGCAGAGGCTATGGTGTCATAAATCTACCAGAAAGTTTAGGTAAGTAAATACTATTTTAAGCAATGGCCTCCTTACAGCTCCATGGGATGTTGGTAGCAGAGTAGCAGGTGTTGAAAAATGTGCTCTGTGCTCTCTAATGGAAAACAACAATCCTCAGTGTCGAGGGACTGCAAGACAAGAAAGTACACTGAGGTGTGCCAGACTCTGAAAAGACGTGGGATGTGTTTCATGTAGCAAGGACTTCTTCTTTGTCATATCTTCACATTGGTGAAAGGTGAAAGGCTTCTCTTATTGTCTGACAACTGTTGTATTATTCTATTCACTGTTTGCTTTAAGTGAAGTAATGTAGTAGATGTGCTTGAATTTTTCAGCTAATCCTCTTCCACCCTCAAACTATGACCTTGATAGAAAACACAGACAAAAAGACCCTCATTTAAAAACACACAAACTAATTAAAAATGCCAACAAGAATTTACAGGTTGGCAAGTTGATGAAACTCAGCCTAAACAAAAACAACAACAACCACAACAATAACAACAAAAAGCAATTGCGGCAAACACATAAAATCCCTGTAGAGTGACACTCAGTTCATGCCACAACAATAAGATTCTTTTGAAGCTGAAATTTAATTATTACTTCCACAGTGAAAACAACATGAAAGATAAAAGGACTTTAAAAAACCATCAAGGTATGAATTCCTCTCCACGCCCACTATGATCTCTGGATTTACATCAGGAAAAAAATATATTCAACCCCCTCTCCACATCACATCGAGGGGTGGAGGCCCAACTGAAGATGACTCATCTAACTCAGGTATTATTGCTCAGGAAAGAATTTGGTGACATACATTTCAAAACATGAATGTAATTTTATTATTAATAATCTAAGACTGGATCAGTATTGATTTTTTATTTTATTTGTATTTTCTTTATTATGTTAAAGGTGTGAATATCGCAACCATGTGAGGTCTATGATTGTATTATTGCTGTGCTCCCAATGACAGAAATATTCATACAGCAATCCAACATGCAAATGGCCCTGGTGTAAAAAGGCTATGTTATCTGTGCATACAACTTTAATTACCAATTCAAACTTTAAATTATTCTCCTCTTAAATTAAAATATATAGGATAGGAGGGAAAATGTAATGGGTTGTGACAGGCATCTATATATGGTTCATAAAACCTCAGAAGTCTTCAGAGGAATACAATGCAATTTTAATGGCATTGAGATAATGACACAGGTGACATAGTGCAGCAAAGTGGAAACAAGCAGGAAAGATTAAAACAGAAGAAGCACAGCATATGTGTTTGTGTGTGAGAGAATGACAGCTCACACATGGCTGAAATGAAGAATGAGCATGATACAGTGTATGTGAAGGAGAACTGTCATAAAGCTGCTCTGCTACAGTAAAGAGCCATGATTCTCCTAACACCCAGCATACAATATAGGCCAGATCTTATGTATTATTATAGTCGTATAATGGCTCATGACTGCTGATACACTGTAAACTACATTAATGCATTATGAAGGCTTACAAGGACATTATGCATGTGCTATAATACATGCATAGGTATATGAGGAGTGTGTTTCCAGGTTTAGGATATAGCGCTACCATTTGTGTCAATTTATTTTTTATTTATAAACACATGGTAACTGCAAAACACATTACGCGAGCTGATGTAACCTTGGACTATCTCATTATCAAATGTCATTTTTTGGAAATAATTTGGCAATGAGTTGGGGCTGTTCCTGTTCTAAATACCAGTGACACACAGCCTGACCAGGCGAAATACAAAAAAGTTTCAACATTTTAAACCTTTTTTCTTGGCTCATCTCTTTGCCAGTGCTAAGCAACAATGACTAATACTGGAAGTTGCAGCTGTTTTACTAAAAACACATACTGTATTGGAATATTTGTCCAATGGTAAAAGAACCCATATTTTATAAGCTCACAAATGAACATGTTATAATTCATCATCTTACACAGGCTTGTGTGCCGGGTGGTTTCTTAGAACAGTCACCAGGCAGAAAGAGATTCCAGGAAGTCAAGTGCTTTCAAGAAAGCAAATCAGGGAATTTCCTAAAATGTGGAAATACTTTTTTTTAAAAAAGTTTTTCAGTTTTCCCTCATACAGTTGAGGGAAGTCTGACGTTGCAGATTCAGATTTAATCAGCGCAGCTGTCAACACTGACTGCTTGATAGTGCACACATTTTTGCACTTTAAATGAGTAACTGCAACACATACAGTGTCTTTTTAGGACTCGGGTCTATTTTGCATGTGTAACTACCTTGATTCTGTAGTGGACAATGAAAAAACCAAGTGCACAGTACTGCTGGTGCAGACAGATGTAGATGCCGTGTACGCGGAGGACTGTAGCTGCTGCTGCTGACAACATGCTGTTTTTGTCTGTTTCATGTACGTAGACATCTTATCTGGGCTGTGCTGTTATCAGCTGCAGCAAAAACAGACTTTGGAAAAAAAGAAAGGTAAAGCCAAAAGGTTCTGAGATCCTTATGTTTTGATTGCATCTGAGGGGCAAACTGACAGAACCAACTATACTAGAAATTATGAAGTTTGATTTAAATTATAAGATAGTAAGTGTCCTTGTGCTGTCTTTATTTGTTGTACTGTAACAGTTCTACCATTGGGTTAAATGCTTAATATCAATTATCTATCTGTGTCTCTGAAACCATCAGTGTGTCAAAGAAACATGTCTCTCACATGTTTGGTAAAGTGAATGCAGGAAGCAGGAAGTGTCAGATTCAGAAGAAACAGCCGGTCAGGAATGACCTCTGCGGTTTTGTAAGGCCATCCTCGATGTGAGCCAGGAATAACTTAAAAAAGAAAAGTTTTTACACAGAGCATGTCAGACGCTCCTGCCGTCTTACCACTGAGCCATATTTCAGGTTTTGTATATCCAGGAGCATCACAACAGCCGCAACTGAATCACTTGACGGTTTCACAGAGTAGGAATTTATTGTCTCATCTTCTGTTTACAAGCTCGGTCCCACACGGACCTATAAAACCACACTGCAGCTAGTACAGGTCAAAGTCAGCAATTTTGTAAGTAAAATAGAGGTCGAGAAACTGTCAAGTTTTCTGCCAGCCTACAGCTTTCCTGTTAGTCTCTGCTCCCAAGTCATAAAACAAAAGTTTACTCTGCTCAGCTGGTGAGCCCAAACACTGATATTACATGATGTACAGTACTTCATATCACAATGTCCAAAATGTGTAGAAGTATCACAATGCTTGCGGCTGATATTAAAGCATGTCTGCCACCAGTAATCTACATGACACATGCCCTCAATTCATGCACTCCTGAAGGGTAGGCCAGGCATTCATTTAGGCAAATCAATATCCTTTTATTTAGTATAGTGCTCTTAAATGCCGACTGTTGCCTTGTGGGAGAAATATCAATGAGTCTTTCCCAGTAATGTTTCACAGTGCTCCAGTTTGATCCCTCGAAATATTTATCAGAGGGAAACATTTCACTACACAAGCGTGACAAATGGATGTGTCAAAAGAGAATGCATCACCAGAGCAGGCTTTTAATATAATTATTAACTTTGACTTGCCCTCATTTTTCAAAGGGTTCAGGATTGGGAGGCAGAATCAGTGGTGGTTTTCTTTAACGTCGTCCAGTAACATGTACAGGCTGTTGGCCGACTCAGTGGGCAGTGTTTTTATTTGAGCAAAAATGGTGCCTATTGAGCTCAGAATGTACAGAGTTTTAAATGTCAGCATTTTGAAATGGCCATGCCATTTTCTGCCTTGTTCGAGCATCTATAGTTTTGCTGACCTGTTTCTTAAAGGACTGCTGAAAACTGTTTGAGCAAGGAGATGACTTAGTTTTCAAGTAAAATCAGATTTTAATTAACTGTTTAAAAGTTGTGCCAATAACCTTAACCCTGACCCCCTGCCCTACCAGTAATTGCCCAATCATGGCTTTGCAGCTATATCGAGGCCAAACCATATATCATAAACACAGATTACACAGTTTAGCATTTAAACTGACTGATTTGGACATTTGCACACAGTGTCTTTAAGCTGTTCGGTGTGTGACAGCTGAATAACTAATGCACTGCAAACTGACATTAGCTCTTTCCCCAGTGGATTCTATTTGGTAGCTCAATCAGCAGATAATGGGGAGACATTAGCTTGAAAGCCAATGTGGGATGTTCTGTAAAGTCAGCGTGGTATCAGGCATTTGTGTGGTTAAGTCAGCGATAGGCTGTGCTAACAATACATTTGCATGCATGTGTCACATGGCGCTAAATGGGTATAATTCAGAATGTACACAGCCTCCATCAGCCTGCATGGCACTGTGGCCCCATCGTGGTTTCAATGTCCATAGTAAATTCTCTCAGGCCTCACTGATTGTAAATGTAAATACAGGTGATCTCAGAGTGCAGCTTCTATTATTAACCTGCATGTGATTGCAAAATAATGATTGTATTTGCAGCTCTGCAGCTTGCTAATGATATCTGCTGAAAACAGTATTACTGTGATCAAATTTCAAATTCCTTTCAGTTGTCTAATAACAGAAACAGAAAGCTAATAAGACTGAATTAAGACACAGTGACAGTTATCTCCTACAGCAAACAAAATTAAACAAAGTTTTGGTATGCATGTCCAGACAAAGTCAGAAAAGAATTATATGTATTCTTAAGCATATTTTTATTCTGTTCTGACAGAATTTCTCACTTCAGAGACACAAACCGCTCCAGCAAGAAGACACCTGGTACACAAAGATAACCAAATGAGATGCACATGAGACCCTCAGGACATGGACCTGGTGGACACACATACAAACACACACACACACACACACTGGCAAGAATGGCAGGTATGAGCATGCCAGAGCACGACGCAGCAGGATTCTCTTTACATTGGCCACAAAGAAGTGCTGGTTTCAGTCTGATGCAAAGAAGTGTGTGAGTTTCATGACTTGCCTCCAGAGCATCCATAGAGAGACTCCTGGTTTTCTGTTTGGACTATGTTTTGGTTCATTTCCTGTTTTATTTTGGTAATGATTTCCTTGTGTGTCTTATGTTCCAACTGTGTCTCGCTATCCCTCCCAACCTGGTGTGTATATATTGTGTTGGTCTTTCCCTCAATGCAGACTGAGAGTGTCGGTCTGTATTGCTTCTACTCTCAGTCCAACTCCTTGCACTTTTGTGACAATGAGGGGAGTGAGGAAATGCAGTACTCAAATAGTAGACACCCTAAGAAAGGTGATTTTGCAGCCACATTGAAGGATTTTTTTTTCTTTTTTTGGTACAAGCATTATGGCAGCTGTTCAGTGTATTTCATGATTAGTTAAATAGTAAATATAGGTCATAGCAGCAGTCACATTCAAGAAATATGATTTTAGGGGTCAAGGACGGGGTCAAGACAAAGTTTGGCTGTCTTTTTGGTTGCTCAAGCTCTAAATCAATCTGTCGGTGGTAGTTTCACACAGTTGATTCATTGCCACCATTTTGAATGGTGAAGAAGCATTTTGCAAAATATTGACATCTTTTCTCTGGGGAAGGCTAAAATCATATGGTTGGAAAGGGATTTTGGTCAGTGTTACTGTCAAGTGGTGATACATCTTTGATAGTTATTGCTTTATGCAAATAATATTCAAATGAAATGAGAAACAATGGTTCTCTGAACATTATAAGGAAATAGAGGGGATGCGTCATGAAACCTATGTAAATCAGGAATTGTGCACATATTCTTACACTAAGATATTGCAGTCACTAATGTATTTTTGAATTAAATGTTGTATCTTTTTGTATGCGTGAGTGTGTAGAGAGAGAGAAGGGTAGAAAAGAGACAGCTGGAGTGACAGTGATGGTAAAAGAGGGAGAATTTCCAGTCAAAAATACAGTGAGGGAGAGAAAAAGCTCAGCATGTCTTCCAGCTGCAGTGCAGTCAGGTCTGCTGGGGCTACTGTCAGAGCAGAAATTGGTATGTCTGCCTCCTGTGTGATGGATGTTTCCTCGTATGAGTGCAATGTGACGGCTCCAGACAGAAGCTTTGCCTCTTTGATTCTGAGGCTGACACCAAACCCTGCTCCATGTTTCACACAGATGAAAAGAAATGTCTCCTAACAAAGGATTGTATCGACACTGGAAATGTATCAAGTGCTGAGCGGTTACTTAATATGGGGGCGTGCACTGGAATAATCTCCTGCTTATAAAGTCATTTGAAGATGAGTCCTCTGAGTATGATTTATGTATAAAACAATAGTGACTGTAGTTCTGATTCACAATATGTATTTTTCTAAAAACTGTCTTGACTTAATGACCTGCCCTGATCTCTCAGTGTTTTAAACACTATTTTATCAACACTGCACATTTCCAAAGAAAAAGTAGGGCCACCAGCTTCTGTATCTTACAGTTTGTATTGAAACTAACTAAGGAAACCTTCTAATTGTCATTACTTTTAGTACTATAAATGATCTTCTGTGACATCAGTATTCACAATGTAGATGTGTTCGGAATTTCATAGTCTCAGTGATTAACTGGCCACAAGTGCAAGAGGGAGAGCTGTAAGGATAAGGTGGAAAGAATGAATGTTCATTTTTTAGTTACCGTGACAGATTTCCATTTGCATACAACATGAATTCCAGTCATATTTTCTGTGCTCAATGTTAAGATACCAGTGAGGGGGCAAGTAAGAGTGTGCAGATTGGGCTGGGGGATAGGTGTGCAACACTTCTTACCTTTGTGACTTCCAGTTTCATTACATTCCTGCTGCATTTAATGTTTGCTTTTTTGTTTTTTGCTACAGGCATTGCTCTTGGGATGTCGTTTCAATTTATTGGTCCAGCCACCACTTTGGTCCAGACTGAAATATCTCAACAGGTATTGAATGTATTGGTACAAAATTATGGACAGATCTCCATTGCGCCCAGACAATCTATCCGACTGACTTCGTTTATCCCCTGACACAACCAGTTTGAAATGTTTGGTTCAAGTTCTCGCTAACTATTGGATGAATTGCCATTCACTACAAATAACTACACTAAAGCACTTTTAGTTTGCTCAACAAATTTGTGCACATACAACGACTATTACCAACCTCATAATTTACCGGGATTTTTCCACCAGCATGTTCTGTTTTCCTTGTCTCTCTGCAATCATTTAGGCTCCCAGGTAAGTAACATTTCTTTCCTCCAGGATCGCTTCGTCTGGAGCAAATTCTTGTCCTTTCACGCTCACCTGTGTCTTTTCATCAGCTTTGTATAGAATGGAACCACGATTACCTTCACCTAAAATCAAAGGCCACCAGTGCTTAGACTACATTCTTTATTTGAAATTTCTTATTTCATCTGCCTTTATGAACCAACTTCCAGACACACAAATAAAACAAACACACTACTGCACTACATGACGCACCAACAAAAGACACAATGAACCTGTTATAGGTGACTTCTTCCTTTAACCATAGGTCATAGCTGCATAATGAAATTGCTTGAGCATAAGCTTATAGTAAGGAATGCGCAAGCTTCACATCTACTTAACAATGCCATCATTCAAACCTGCGTCCATCAGTGCCAGTATGAGTAGCTGTGTCTTCATTAAGTGTCCGTGTTTAGCAGCTCTGGATGTCTTTTAATCACTGGCATGCTGCAAAACATTTTCATTGGAGTTACTATGAAAGGTTGATGGCGGTTTGCTAAGTGACGGTTATGCACACAAATACTTCATCATGCGCACAAAAAATGTTATGCAACACACACAGACACATACACACTCAGGTTGCTAGGTGACAGTGATGGCAGGTAATGAAAAGATGTGTATGGCTGGAGTGGGGACTGTCTGTCACCTGTATGACTGCGAGCCTGTCAGCTCTCTAAGCAGACGAGTTGTGTTGACATGTTGCTGTGGGCAGGAGAGTGGAGGGGATAACTGCTATGTTGCTAAGAGGGCCATCAGTCTCTGGGGTGCATGCTTTGTCCACAGTGAAAACATATGTCTGCGACTTGTCCATGTGATCAAAAATCAATGAGGCCATCAGACAGATAGAGGTGGTGATCATACTTCACTTTCTATATCCTGGGATACATCACACCTTGGATCACACAGCTGGAATGCAACTGAACATGGCTGCACTGCAAAGCAAAACAGTCAACCTGCACTTTTGAGTATTGTAAACTTAAACATCCTTATATTGTACAGAAGCTGTAGGAAGGAATGTTTGAGTGTTCAGATCTCAGGAAACCAACAGCAGGGCACATGCTCTGTCTGCCTGGTGTGGTTTGGCCTACTTGAGGGTAGCACTACATTATACTTTTGCCTTAAGCAAATAAGCAATAAAGAGCCATAAACTGTTTTGTCCCAGTGTGCGTCCCACTGTTTATTGCATGCATATATGGGATGACTTCTAACTATCTATCTGAGTGAGTTGAGTGTTCTAACATCTACTGAGGTTCAATCACTCATTATTGACTCATCTGTTTTCCTTCACCTTTAAAAAAGAAGGAAAAGATACATGAAACGAACATTAATGAAACTCTTCCAACACAATTTCCACATCACCGCCCACTTTTTCTCCTTTGATTGCACTAATTTAAGTGTGAATCCAAATTTCCAATATCCAATGTGCCCCCCTTCTTCTGCAATAGTTTAGTGATTTAGCACCACCAGCTGTTTGAATGGATAAACCAGCTCCTAATATTCACACTACAGAAGCGGATAGAATATTTATATAATGTGCATTACATTTTGATAGAAACCTGACTACTTTTCCATCTGAATCAGCTGATTAGTGCAGCAGTGGCCATGTCCACATCACTCTGACATTTTCAGCAATTCAAACAGGTCTGTTGTCCTCCCCACTGACAGCTACTTCCCCCTGTTCAGAAAAAACAATGAACCAATCACAGCTCTAATGGGCCGAATTAGAGAAAGGGGACATCATTGTGTACTCAAGCCAGAAAAATTTCAACAAGCATGGATAAGCATGGTGCTGCTGTAAGTCAACTTCCAGAAATAGTAATTCTTAAGTCTTGAGCCCTTTTCTGGGGATCTCCATGGAAGTTCCTCAAGGACCCAAGAAGCTACTTGGAAAGCCAGTGGGACAGAGTATTGTTTCACTTTCAGAAAGCTCACCAGGTCAATAAATTTAAGTGCCAACGTAATGTAGGGATCATCAGGGGAGAGTGCTGGCTCAAATGTTGAAAATCAGAACAACTACATCCAGTCAGGAGACTTGTACACTTTGTGTGCCTCAAAATAAAAATCAATACAACAGCAATTTCATCGTGTCATCTCATCTTACTATCTGACTATCTGCCCAGGAGAGGAAATATATGTGTTTGTCTAACTTGTGAGAGGGTTTAATAAACTCCCCAAATGACAAAATGTCATATTACGCATTACTTTCCTTCTGAAGACTATGGCCTGCCCCCTGAGACTACATGAAGGGATTGATTTGACTTTCCGTTTCGACACTTTTTTGGTTTATTTCCTGTTTAGTTTTGTAATTACTCTATGTGTTCCACCTGTGTCTCGTTATCCCTACCTGTGTGTGTATATATAGGCTTGGTCTTTCCTTCTGTGTTTGTCAGTCTGTCTGTTTTGTTCTACTGCTCTGTTGGTGCTCTGTCTTTGGCTGCTCCTTCATGTCTGTTCATGTGGATTTATGCTGCTTGTCCTCACAGTGTTCCCTTTTTTTAGTCTTTTGGTTCAATATTTGTAACTTTTGAGTTTTTGTTAAAGCCTTTTTTATATTTTAAATTCTCATGCCACACTGCCATGCCTGCCTATTTTCATCAACATTTGGATCCTACATCTTCCAACATTTTAACAAAAACACATTATCTGGATTTACACCATGTGTAATAATGTATGTTATTATGTGTGTTATAATGAAGCATTTGCTAAAGTTCAAGCACAACAACAATTCTACTTCTAATTGTTGCATCAGAATGGGGCCCACCTCTTTTATTATCCCCATGGGGACCTCCAACATGTTTCTACTCTGATGAAAAATGTCTGATTCAATGGCAAATAGTAACTAATTTTGTTATATTAGGACATGTTTCCTGATTGTAATATAGGTAGAATATCTAGTATCATTACATCAAGCAACAAAGGTTTGCTCTGACTATAATATGAAATATTAAACCATTTAATAAAAGAAAGTTGGAAGAAACAAAAGCATTCAAAAGATGAACTCAGATCCAGTGTCTAAGGAAAGCAGCCTCTGGGCCAATGACTGCAGCTGTTTAAATTCTATCTCACTGTTGAATCACACCAGCAGTGACCTCAACGCTACAGTATCTGTCAGCAAGTTTCCCCAGCTGCTGACTTGCGTTGCTAATGTGCCTGCTACTGCCGCTGAGCTTTGCAGCCTGGTGTGGTGTAGGTGAGATGCATTTATTTGTGGGGGTTTCACAGAACTTTGGGTTACAAGTTATTTTTGCATAGTAATGCAGTCTGCAGAACTGTACCACACACCAATAATGCATTAATGCATGATTAGTATTTATGATTTTCTTTGTCTCTGAGAAAAAGTGGATGGAATTTGGGGGAAAAGCTGTGAGGGTGACAGCAACACTCGCCTTGATTTTCACATAAACACAAACCTAGATGGAATATTGATTTTTGTGGTACTACTCAAGTTGTGCTAAAATGTTAAAATATTATAATTATGATAAACTATAGTTAGATGCAAGTAAGTCAATAGTTTGTTATTAAAAAAGGTGCAAATAGCAATAAAAACAAATTGAATTGAAAAGTAGAAGTCTGTTTTGGCTGTGACATTAGAGAGGGAGTGAGAATCTGTTTGTTTTCTAATCACAAAGGATTATCTCAACAGCCAGTTTTCAATAATCATTACAGAAGATTTGACACTGTACTTTAGCTGATGACTTTATTGACTTCAGTCCCACCCCTGCACTGTTGTAGTGCATTTGTTCTCAGGTGAGAACTGATAGAGAGTACTGGCTGTGGAAACTGCTATCTGTAGCTGCACATTTTGTCTCTGTCTGTGCATTAAAAAGTATATGAAGACATGTCATTTACCCTGTTTAAAATAAACCAAGTAGTGATATAGGTGCAGTTGTACACTTCTACTATAAAAGGATGCAGATGCTCTGAAAGTAAAATGTGTTGTTTTTCCAAGCTTCAAAAAAGCAGGATTATTTCTGATGCCATTTTTCTTATTCTAACTTGCTGAATTATGCTGTTTCAACAAGAACATTTTCTTATTGTGACTTGTCATTATTCTCATACTTGCAAACAATGGGATCAGGAAATTTGCCTTCAGAAGACCTCAAAATGAAATGGGTAAACCTTCATAAAAAAACATGTCAAAGCTTTTAGGGACACCATTACCAACTGTGAAGACCATAATCCAGACATGGAAGAAACATGGGCACACAATTGAAAGAGGTGCCAGGAAATTTGCTTGAGAACTATGCAAGGATTCAAAACATATAGAAGGGGACCTGGAAAAAGTCCCAATTGGAATAAAAGACTTAATTGTGTAGGGAAAAATGAAGCAGGAAGCCATTTCTTACTTCTAGACACAACATAGCATGATTGGAGTGTACAAAACTAAATGAGTGTTGGAACAAGATTATGGGGTCTGAAGAGACCAGAGTCACATTATTGGTTTTAATTCACATAGGTACAAGTAACTAGAAATAAACTCTCCTTATGAGGAGAGGGACACCATACCCACATTCAAACATGGTGGAGACATAGTGTATGTCTGCATCAGGCACTGGAGCTCAGAATAAAGTGGAATGAAGCCCAATATAGAAGGGTTTTAAAGCAAAGCCTTCTGCCATGTGTCAAAAAGCTAAAAATGAAGAGGTTGTTGAATCCTTCAACAACACAATGATCAAATCCTTCAAGACAATGATCCAATGAAACACAAAGCAAAGTCAACTCAGGTTCTAAAAAGAACAAGATGAATGCTTTGCCATGGCCTTCCCACTCTCCAGACTTGAATATCATTGAAAACCTGTGGAAAGATTTGAATAAATCTGCACATGGCAGACAGCCAAGCAATCTGGAAGACTTAGAACAAAAATCCCACAAAGAATGGGGTAAAATGACACCTGAGAGGAAACAAAAGCTGCTCAGAGGGTATCCAGAGAGGTTGGAGGAGGCTATAAAGGGAAAGGGAGGAAATACAAAGTATTAGAGAACATTTCTCAAAGGGGGTTACTATTAACTATTATTTTGATATAATTTCCATTATTTCATTAAAACTCATTTTATACACTTGGGCTAGTTTTCTTACTTTTGATGATATACTGCCTGAATGTTGATTTAACATTGTGTTGATGGAAAATCTGTCACTTTGTCATTTCAAAGAAAGATGCAAACTGTGTAAATGGATGTGTTTATATCAAGCTCAGAATGCATTTCCTGACCTTACGTTCCCTTTTGTTGTGCTCCTGTTTATGAACTGAAATAAATGATATATTACCTTCATGAACAACTGATAGGTAATATGCCATGCCTTCTTGGTGATCTTGTAGCTCATAGTAGGGGGTGTTTTGAAGCATGTGGGATATCTCTGGCTGCACCTTGAGCTGAAGGGCAGAAAAAGATCATCCCACATTAAAATCCAGCAGGTATCACAGCAGTGTCAATAAAATGAGATTAAAGCACAAGTTTGTACACTCTCACACACTAGGGCGAAAAGACAGTACGTACAGGAAACCCACGCATGTAATGTGCAAACATGCTAAAAACGCACACTTGCGCACACAGACAGCAGAGTTGCAAATGCAGCGAAGAAACCTGTGGCCTTGGGCTGTTTTTCAGTTGCTCTGCTTCAGCCTTGTATCCATGCAACTGCCTCATTTTTCTTTGGGCAACATATTTTCTTAAGAAAAACTGTCTCTTTCATTCAGTAACATGCAAACTAGTAGATTCTGAAAGCCAAAATCATACTGGTTAATTTGAAAAATCATAGGTTATTCTTGTGAGTATAGCTTCTGAGCTGACTGAATTCTGCATGTTTAAAGCATCATATGCCTCCAGGGAAAAGGATGTAAACATTCACAAAACTGCAAACTACATCCCAGGCAATATGGTGGGATTAACTGGTCAGTGTAAGCATCGCGATGCGCTGTAGGCGTGACAAAGATTTTATTTTTGTTGTGTTCATGTCAAAATGAAAAAAGGTTGTGCATATTTTTTAAAGCCGCCATAATCCCCATTCATAGAGGCACATAGCAGTAAAAGTCCCCAGTGCTTTCCCTTACATCATCATATATGCATGAGTGCACTGCATTGAGGAAAGAAATTCAATTAATCTGTGCGTCGATAAATCAGAACTTATGAATAAAATTAATTGTAAGTAGAAAAATAGCAGTGAAAAGAGATCCCAGAGAGAATTAGAAGACATATTAGTATCACTAAAAAGACAAGCTTAATAGAATCTATGTATTCAAGGAGATCCATCTATCAAATTTAAATAATAAATTCAGTTTGTTTATGTTCAGTTTCAGTTGTACTATCTGCCTTGGCCAACAAAATGCAAAAAGTTCAGATGGGTTAAAAATCTTGTGACACAGTTAAATTAAAGAATAAATCAGGTTGTTATATGTGTATTATAAGAAAGCCCATGAAAGGAACAAAACCACCAAAGCTTATATTCATTGTGCTACGCTTGTGTGTGTGTGTGTGGTTGAGGCTAATAATGTAGTGTTATTAAAATACTTGGTTTAACCATACTACATATATATTTTTGCTATTATTTCACTTTGATTCTGTACTTGGGATAAAAATCTTATCTTTTGTGGTGACTGGTACTTTATTGGTTCATTTTCACTTCATATTCAGCCTGTGAAAATGATACATTTTCTGTGGCTCTTGAGGGTTTTGCCAAATTTGAGGAAACCACTTGAGAAATCAAAGGCTGGACACATTTCATTTTTCTTAACAGAAAGCCTGTGTGAAATATTTATGGGAGTAAAACACTAAATTACTGGAGGCCCCATTTGAGTTTGATGAAGGTAAAATAGGTGCACAAAATGTACAAGCAGCAAAATTCTTATAATTATAATCTGAATTTTGAAAGTTCTCTTCCAGACATCTTTTCAGTTTTGTTAGATTCCTTTTTAATTTAGTGCACTTCCTATAAATTTTAACTCACTTGCATCTGGCCAATCCAAGTACATTCAGTGCAGCTCAGCTGACTTTATTTCTTTTCCTGTTCATCACAGAAATGCAGTTTGCAGCCAGTCCAAACATCATTTGTCTGTGAGCGTAACTTGCCAGATGTTAAACTATCTCGACATCTCTAGTCTCTGTTTATTGTTGCTATCAATGGGCCCGTCTAGAATTTTTAAAACATGGTTGATTACAGATAGCGAAAAGCTACAGCGACAAGCATGTGCAGTGGTTGTCCTTTAAAAAAAAAAAAAAAAAGTTTATGAATGTCCAGTATGAGTAAAGCATGAAGGTTTGCAGCAAAATTGGAAGTATGAAGTATGAAAAATCCACTCCTAAATTGTTGTCATTTCTCTTCTTTGTTTATCAGAATATATTCTTGTTATTTGTGCTGGATGAGAACTGCAGCTTTTTACAATAAATCAATTAAATGTGGAGGAGGAGAAAGCAGATGTGCATTAATTTCAGCTCATTTGGGAGAGAGAATCTCCATAAAAGTTGTTTCACAGCGATCTTTTCTGTGCGTGTGTGTGTGTGTGTGTGTGTGTGTGTGTGTGTGTGTAAACACAATTTGTGGGGCTGTAGCTCTCATACGCTGAATCCCAACTGGCAATGATGCAGAACATAAAATGTGTCTCTCGTCTGAGAGACAATATGTTAATTCCCTGTGCTGTCTACTGCTACCAAATGGAATATACAACTTTTAATATTCCTGTGGAATTTAAAACTATTAGTATTTCCACAGTGACAGCAGGGCTTGCCCAAACCTTTTATGTGGTCAAGAGCAAAGTGTGATTGCCTCCTTCTATTCTGGTTAAACCACAAATTTTCATTTTTACATTTATGTTTCTCATTGGATTAAATACACACCATTGTCGATTAGTATTTAAAAGTGATAGATTTTTCATTGCCTTTGGACAGAGCCAGGCTAGTTCTTTCTCCTGTGTCTTTATAATAAGGTAATCACCTCCTCGCTGTAGTTTGATATAAAGACATGAGTGGTTTCAATCTTCTCCTCTAACTCTAAAAGTAAATTTTACACAACAGGTACACATCTGCCAATTACTCTCTCCTGACTGTATCAAAATGTGATATAATAATATTATATAAATATTCATCAGGGTTCTTGACCAGGGAACCTGTTTAATGAATTTGAGGGGTGCGGGCAGTATGAACAGCCTGAATTGAAAAATGAACTTTCTTTGGCATGCAGGTAATTGCTGAACCAATTACCCCAATGTGGGGACACCCAAATGTACAAAAGAGGAAAATTTTACACCCTAGAGAAAGATAATCTTCAGCTGATGCTGAAGATGACTTTCCCATTATTTACCCCAGCTATAAAGCCAATTGGTTAGCTATCTTTCAAATGTTTAAGTGGTACAAACCCATTTAGATCACATAAAAAAAGAGATAAAGGTAGAAATTCAGAGGATTGGAAAGTGGTGATGATAAAGACAGCCCTCCTATTATGTAAGATATACCTCTGCACCGCTAAATGAAACCAAAATACTGCACAAATGAATCACTGTACATATAAGTGTATGTCTTATACTGTATCTGGATACTTCCAGGGGCAAACAAACCATCAGTTGCCATTCTTCTCTGCAAGTTCTCATGTGTCCAATGAGCAACAGCAGAGCTTATCTAACAGCATCTTATCAGCAGTGTTATACAGTGAACAGTGTGATATGTACAATGCCTAAAGCTTTGGTTTTCTTTTCTCCAAACATGACACAGCATTTACAAACACTGCAGTCATATTTCCACCCTCGAGTATATGTATTCCTACGCTGTGGGTTGTTGAGAGTGGGCTGGGGCACCGAACAGAAATGAATCATGTGTGTCCTGACTGTGTCTGCGGCTCCTCCTATGCGGGAGCGGCAGCGGTGGCAGTCTATGAACCCTCATGGACAGAATTAATAGGACACATGTTGCCCGGGCAGTCTGTTTGCTTGGCTTCGGAAAGAGCAAAGCAAGACTCTCCGAATAGCTCCGTCGCGAGGGGGTTTTCTGTAAACATATGATTTACTGATCTGCTCATTAAGCTGGGTTTTTATTTTTTCTTCTGCCTTTTTTTAACTCGGCACCTGTTGTGGCTGCTACCAGGCAAAAGGGGAAATGAGCAGATGGAGGGAAGGAGAGACTGTGAGGCTATAGCAGGGACAAAAACACGTGCTACACTGAGCGAACCAGATCTGCAATTCAAATAAGAAAGCAAACGGTTGTAAATAATTAAACAGGAAAACACTCTGAGATGCCCACTTTGAATGAAAGTTCTCCACTAAGCACTATAGTGATTGTTAGAGGGAAGACTTTGAAATAATAAAATTCTCTCCCGGAGAGAAAAAAGACGGAGAGTAAAGCATTTCAAATGTGATGCCAAGCCATGGCTTTGTCATTAGCATTTGCTAATATATACAGATTGCAGGAGAACAATTATGGGAGTGTCTGGCCTGGAGCCCAAGAGAGACACCCTTTCCTCCTCCACATCCATCTAATTCTCCACCACGTCTACCTCTTTTCCTTCCCCCTGCGTTGCACTCTTTTATACATTTCTCTCTCTCGACCCTCCTTCCACTGCTATCCAATTCCTTTGCTCTCCTCTGCTGGAGAGCTTGATGAAAGAACATCTGTTTCCCTCTGGGAAGTCCTCCTGAGCAACATGACAGATTCTACCCCACTGCTTTGGAAGTGAACACAACTGGAGCCAGACAGAGACACAGGTGTCAACAATATAGCGCTGCAGTGTATGGTGGTCCGCCGGAGCTCGTGGGTGTTTTGCGAAATGAAAAGATTATGTGTATTTTTTTTGCATAATTTCAGAGATTCTGTAAATGTGCTGGGTATTTAAAGCTGAAACATCCCAGCTGCAGTGATAATTTATATGCATGCATTAACATCATGAGGAACAAAATGTCTGAATCTGAAAATGAACCTTTTTTTTCCCTCAACATATGAGGGTGCCAGAGGTAGTTTCTTTCAGTACATTTTAGTCATTTTTTTTTTCCAGCTACAGAGGTAGAGTACATTATTGCAATGAATCATCTTCAATTGATGATGACAGCAGTGCATGCAGATGCAGAGGCCAGTAGCTCCTTCAACTTTCACCACATTATTGTTTCAATTTGCTACTTCATTACTGAATTCTATTACTTATGAGTATACACTCAGCAACATCATAAAAGGAACCAGAGGGATTTGGATTAAGTGCAGCAGACCTTCAAACCGTTTCTTCCTTTGGTATCCTTAGACCAGCCAGCCAGCACTGCCAGACCAAACATCACTGCAAGTGGTGCGATCGACCCAGAAATAGAGGGAAAAGAGCCAGAATAAGAGTGAAGCTAAGTCGGCTAAGACCTAAGGCTTTTCCTCTACCCAGCCTACTTCTAGCTAAGAAAATTGAATGGATGAGGTGGGACTCAGTCTCACTCAGCAACAGGAGATTGGAGACAGTTATGCCCATCCCTGTGCAGAGACCTGGCTCTGTTGCAACATCTGGATCAAGCTGTTGCACCCGTTCAGTGGAATGTGTTCCACGCTGACACAGAATTCTAGTGGAACAAGGGGAGCTGAATTCTGCATCAATGATTGGTGCTCAAACATAGATTCTTGATTAATCAATGACATGCTGACATTAATGACACATCTCTCTGCATACCCAAGCTGCTGCATAGGACAATAAAAAGCCTTTGGCACTGAAAGTATACGGCATCACATTGATGCAAGGTGGGGCTGATTTCCTGTTGCCCAACTGCAATTTGACTGGCCAATTGCCAAGTCAATATTTGCTCATAGTGGATTAATAAATGGATTAATTTATTTATTAACTGCTTCAATGCCCATCAGTCACAAATGACATAGGAGATTAACTTAATTATCAATTTGCAAAATATTAATCAGAATTATTACATGTACCCATTTGTCCTCCATGATGAACTTATTTGTAATAACACTAAAAGAATTCCTCTTGGTTGTCTAACAAGACAAGTTTCTTAACCAGAAATGATTAGCGTTTAGGGGAGGAACTAACTAACTGAGGAAATTTAAAAAAAAATCTTTTCAAGTTAGGTACTGAGATGTGAGCCAAGGGAGAAATATCAAACCTGATTTTTGATGAATGAAGTACTTGAATTATTAAGGCAGCAGAGTCACTAGGAGGTTGTTGGAATGGATGATGGGTATATAAAGCAGATAAAGAGTCTCCTTTGATGCGGCTTTGGGTTATTGTGGGTCCCACTCTCTTTTTTTAGTGCTGTAGTGTAATGACTGAGGAACTGTGGGTCAGACGCTGGTCATCCATCTCTTGCACAACACAATTCCGCCTGTCTGCTTTTGCTCAGCCTGTGATCCCAGACTCTTTTGAGCATAAATTCCATCACACTGCTCTGCGGTGGTGGCATTTGGTTGTACCTTCTTGCCTCCAAATGGTTTCAGGGTCATGCACTGTAAAATACAGTCCTGATGATAAGAGATGCCCTGGAACGTATGGTGTATATTGGAGTCTTGCTGATGGATTTGTATTTATAGAGTGGAGGCAGTTGTCTTGCTCAAAGTGCAGTATGCAGCATCTGTTCATTTCTGTTTTGTTTATCTGTAAGATCCTACAATTGCAAACCACACCACCGGTTTAAAAAATGTGAATTCCATGTGATGTGGGCCTCCAGAAAAAACAATGGTTTCTGGTATCTATTGTTCATTATATATGATTTTTACCTTCACATCAGAGCTTCCACCACCTTAGGAACTACAAAATAAATGAGGAGGAGACTGCTCAATGTGTCCTGCTTCTTATGGAAGAGATTCCAGGAATGCTAGCTGACGTCTCTCTCTCACTGGGGTCAGTTAGAACACGTTAACCGAGAATTGGAAATTCACTCTATCTACTCACGCACATGTCAGCGTGAGTATATGGCTAGTTTAGAGGCTGGCAGTTTTAAGTCCCCACACACCCCACACACACTGCCTGTGTAGCTCTGAGCAGTCAAACGTGCAAAGAACTGGTTGTTAGAGTTCCCCAAATGGCACAAAATGAACAAAAATTACTCCAAACAGGTAAATGATTCACAATGGTTGCACTGCAGGTTGACTCAGAAAGCACTGCATTCTCCCTGTGTGAAGAGAAAAATGCAACATCGGGATATACAGATGTAATTTTAGCCAGAAAAGAAGCTAAACACAGTGCCATATCTTCCCATGTGAAATTACCATTGACCTGTTCAAAATGCTAAATGTTGTAAAATCTAAATGTTTTGTACTAGATGCATATGTATGTTGTTCTTAATTGTTATGATTAACATAATGTGATCTAAAAATCCCTGTCACCACTGGAAAGTATTATTACCCAAATATTAATATCAATGGACAGATTATAACAGATTTAACACAATTATTATTTACTATTTTTCACTCTTCACACTTTTGGGTTCAAATTCCCTCATTAATCTTGGAGAATTATGTTTTTCTTTAATTACAGAAAATTAGCTGTCTTTAATGCTGGCATAGCTTTAATAATGTTGGCGATGAAAGGTACATTTAAATTAAAATTGAAACATTGAACTAATCTAAAATCCTTGCCCACTGTTATGGTCAAGCACAACTGACAGCAAAAGAGAAATTAAGTTGAATGATGTGCTGCATATGTTGTTTGTACGCCAGCCATCCAGTCCATTGATTTCATTAACCCAACCATAGTTGAATATATCCCTATTTCAAATCTTTAAAGTCTGAGCATTATTAACTGAAACAGACATGCCTATTCTTTTCTATGAAAACCCACACAACAGCTGTTGTTGGTGTCATGGCATGTCAACACAATACACTTATTTTCCAAGTGGATGAGCCATTTTTTTCCACATGCTCCAGAAGATTGGCTAATTCCACAGATACTGTATCTTGACTTTCTCCTTTGTACAGTAATTGGATGTCTTCCTCTGGGGTGGTATAACTGTCCCAGTCCATGTGGAGGATTTTTAGGTCGCGCAGCATCAAGAGAGGAAATCGAATGAATCCAGGGCAGTGAATGCAGTGTTTTATATCAACAGTGCATGTTATAGTATGTCATTGCACAACTGTGGTTCTTTTAATGTTCTCAGCTCTCCTATGATGTAGATTGTGAGGATATGTGGCTGTACAGGGGAGTTGGTATCTTTTGGACTTGCCTTCTCTCACCTGGTGTCTCATTTGTATCAGCAGGGAAATGTGGAGATGGACTGGACCAAAATTAGTCACAAATAATGCTTTTTACAGCAAAATGACCATTCAAACTTCATACAATACAGGCTTCATACAACTGGACACTTCAAAGGACCATACCAGATCTGTGTTTGCAAGTTAGTGCATGTAACAGTGCCAAGATCAATTAACTGCTGATGTATGCTGCTCCTCCAGTACCATATGTTATGAGTGGTGTGTTCCTCTCAGTTTATACATTCTACAAGCTTCTGACACAAACTATACATCACATCATCTACCACTGCATGCATTTCTTAGTAACATGCCACCACTTACTGTGATATAAAGATGATGTGTGTAGATCATAAAAAGCTTATCACTCCAGTTTCACTGACACACACTGCTGTCCACTGGCAGTGATGGTGTGCCACTCGTTTTTCAGTGACATGTTTCAATTCGTAGTGGAGTGACCACTTCGACAAGGCGACAAGGTTTCATACATGCGATGGAGGCTGACAGTGAAAATGATTTCAGTTTCAACTGCCCAAATATTCACAGCATCACAGCTCTGTGGTCACCTCCTACAGTTCCTGGAAGCATATGAGAGGAATTTCGTAGGAGCCATAAAAGAGCAATGGAGCCACACGCCTTACAGAAAAGCACAAAGAAAAACTTTGAAGCAAATAAAAACTATGACTCACAAACCAACAATGAGCAATGCAGAAACTAGAGCCAGGAGATCTGTGATTTTAGATACAAATGACTTTAATCTGCATTTCGCATTGTAGCTCTATTTTGAATGGCATAGTAAATTTGGATTGCAGTCTTTGCCCACATTTCTGTGAATCTTTATTTATACTTTGTTTTCAATCATTCTTGGACATTGTCTTAAATCTGTAAGATAGTGGGGCTGTCATGGAACATGCTTTCAAATTTGTATTTACTGAAAATAATACAATTAGTGGAAGAACAACTTTATACATGAACATGTCCTGTGAGTCTGGATAACAGATACTATAAATGAGAAAGTTTGTAGTATTCAGTGACTGAAGCCCTGACCTACAGTCCCTTTGACTTTGCTGTGATGCTACTATATTTAAATGAAACTGGGAGTGTGATTTAATGAGATTTTATTCCAGGCCCCAAGGCAGCTAAACTATGAGATTTGAAAGGGTTTGTGGACCTTTAATATCTGCTGTATGGTGCACATGGGGGAAATGCTATATAGACTCACACAGACAAACAGTATCAACAATAAGACAGGCAGCAGTAGGCTCAGAGCAGATGGATTATGATATGCAGGTCCAGTAGGTGCTGCCTTTTACTTTATTAGTCACACCAGCTGGGAGGCTGCAAAGCAAACTGGATCAATCTTAAATATGTAAGTGTTGACAGAGTATTGTCTTCTCTGAACAAAAACAGGGACATTAAAAATTTGGCTAAGATGTGACAGGTTAATGTAGAAATAGATTCATGCCTGATTACTGTACATGCGCAGGCTTCACATTTCAAAATGCTCAAACTTTCAGATTTTCTTTCAGTCAAAAGAAAAAAAGGGAAATTCGATTACAGTTATATTCAGAATCTGATCTAATTTGAACTGACAGCAAAGTGAAAACCATATTAATTCATTTTGGCAAACAGGCAGACTTCTAGATAAATTATGATTTTTCACCACTTAAAAAATGTGCATGAAAATTTGGAAATTAATGGAAATGGGTACAATTTTGAGAAACAAGCTAAAATATTTTTTCTCTGGTGATTTTTTGATTCTCAGCCAAGTGCAAAAAGCAGTGCTACATTCTTGTAGAAGTCATCAGGAGGTGGTCAGGGTCGATAATTGGAGTTGAAGCAGGGTACTTTGACAATGGGGTATTGGTATGTGGTTAGACTACAGCTTTAAAGACATCTTGGTCACGAAAAGATTGCATTTTTGGTGAAATATTGAATATATCAGGTCCTCAGTAACTTTTTTAGTTCTGCTCAAGGAGTAAAAAAATATCAGTGGATATGAATTGGATCCAAAGAATTCATGTGTTTAAACATTTACATTTTAATCAATCCCTTTAACTGAGCTGAAATAAATTAGAAATACTACTAATAGTAATACTTTTCAGGTCAGATAGGGTTTGGTGTTTAAAAAAAATATCTCAGAAATGTTCTCTGCAACAAATCCGGTATATAGTCTGCTTGTTGACAGAGTTGGGTTTTTTTTCTGTGTATCATTCTTCTGAGTCTGAGGAATTTGTCTTGCTAATTCCTATGCACACAGTTCCACTTTCACTGATGTGTTATTATGAATGGGCTGCGCATAATGTTCTGGAATCAATACTCGTCTAGCGCATGTTTTTCAGTGAATACACATAGATCTCGGAGCCTGTTGAAAAGGTTCCTGTCGCAGGTAATCAATAGAAAACCATGTTTGCTCTAACTCATGTCTGAGCCCTTACAACAGAATGCAGATGCTTTCTTTGTCTCTGGGAGAGGTGAGCATTGTGCATGATCTGCTGACTAAGCACCATCTGTAAAATAGTAACATGAAAGGAAACCAATGGAGTGAAAGCTCTGGGTAACTTTATGCAAACTAGCACCTTGCTTTGTTGGATCTGAATTGAGCCCTTGATCAACAAAAGACTGTGGTGCATAATACAGTCTACATGTGAATGTCTTATCTGGTCAAAGTGAAACTTGCAACTGTAGTACTTTTTAAATCACTTGGACCACAATCACTCAGCATGTTAACACAAATCAATATTTGTACCTCTGTCTGGATTTGGTAAGCATTAATTGTATTATTGTGATTGGATAAAACTAGTGTGTTCTTCGTCAGGACATCTACAGCTGCTGCTGCTGCTGCTGCTGCTGTGGGAGAGCACGGCCACAATTACAGTTTCCTTTCCAAAATATCCATTTTTCATCATTGTGTTTCATCTCTTTAACTGGTAATTGCGATAGTGGTAGTCTTTTCAAATGAGTGTTCACTGTAATTGTCTTATAACAATGTAATGTAAGGTGACTCTCTAAAATTAAAAATGCCCACAGTGAAGTATTACTTAATAACCAGTGGTTTAACTAAAACCAGTGGCTGTCAGTGGCTGTCTAAAATGAGGAAAATGACTTTTGGCATCAACAGTTTATATTCAAGTATTATAAGTAAAAGTAAGTGGTATAAGTCCATTTTATTGGCGACTGTGACAATACTGATCTTTTATTACAAGGTCTAAAATGGTTTAGATTAGCACAGATGAAGCTGTTTCCATCCAGCCTCAATAGTCAACAGTGGTTTCTTATGACAATGAACATAATTTCCCCTGACTTTTAAACCTAACAAACCCTAAACCTGCATTGTTATTTTCTGCCACTTATTAGCAGTGCCCAAAGCTATAAACAAAACACTGAAAAACCATCACTTTATAAAGTTGTTGTAGTTAATATGTAAGTAAATAGTTGCCTATTTACCAATCCCGCAGACATGCAGCAATATCATTCTTCATTTGTTTGTGTTCACCTGATGAATGTAGGTTGAATACTGATTCTCTTTTAGCTAAATTTTGCTTGTTGTGATGCTTGGTACTAAGCTGGCAGTGTACAGTGGGTTTATCAGAGCTACTTCACTGAAAACACACACACAAAACTTCTTAACTTGATGCCATTTCTTCACAATGCACCCTACCCTCTCGTTCCACCGCATCCCCACCTGCCTCCCTCTTCCTTACGCAGCAGTTTGTTTGTTGTCTCCCTTCTTTTCATTCCATGTGAAAATGGCACTACAGGAAGGACATGGGAAAACTAATGAGACTATCAATTGCTGATTTTTTTGTTGTTGTTTTTTTTTTTTTTCCTGCCGCAATGCAGAGAAAGGGTGTGATTATGTGGGGGTCGGGGGGTGGGGTGGTGGTGAAGGAGTTGGGGAGGCAGGAGGTGGAGGATGGGGGTAGGGGAGTGTTAGCGTGTCCAGCAGGGATGCGGACGGTGCTGGTAATGATGCTGTAATTATATTTGGCATGAGAAGGTGGCTACCGTTAATGTAGCGTTAGGGGAACCTCATCAGGCTTTCACATAGCCTGACAGTTTCATTAAAGCCCAGCCATCCCCGTCCGCCAGTCCAAAGTATTTGAAAAATAAATCTTTAAGCCTCTAGCACCCCCCCCCCCCATTTTTCCCCAACTGCTTCCACTTATTTAGTTTGTCTGTAAGCTGGAATGTCAGTTCTGGCTAATCGATGAAGAAGGTGAAACAGCTCTCTTTCTGTCTCCACCTATCTTGCTCATTAGTGTTTAGGTCTCTTTTAATTTCAGCCTCTTATCTTTCAGCATAATGGTTAGACTGCCATTGATTGTCTCTTTATGTATTGCCCACTGTAGGGCAAGCAGAAATGCGAAGGTCAAACTTTAGCTTTAGGAAATCCTGTGTTTGCTTGTCCATTTTAAACGAGTATCACTGATGTATCAAAGATGTTTCTCCATGCCATTGAATGCATGAGGGAGAGTCGGGTGTTCCAGGGGATGTAAGCCAGGTTATCAAGTATTTAATACACAAGCTATCCGACAGTGGAGCTGAAGGAGGTGAAGAAGAAGAGTCATTCCTGAGGAGAAGGCAATCAGCTCCAGCTCAGCCTCTCTCTCTCTCTCTCTCTGTCTCTCTCTGTGGACACACTTACATCTGAGAACTTGCATCAATCACCTCCCCAATCACACTCACATAAACGCACACTCACACTACCTCACCCTCCCCTCTCAGTTAGGCTTCTTTGGTGGGATGTAAGAAGTGAGAATGCAGCAGACATACCTGCATGGCTCCACAATATGAAATCTGTGGCCAATTTGAAAGGAACAGTGTCAGATGTTCAGACAAAGTAGACTTTTCAAGGATGCTGGACAATTTCTTTTGTTCATAAAATGACTTAGTGCTCTGCTTCCAATGGAGCCAAAGGGCACTTCATCATAACAATAGCGCTACAGCAAAGCAATGCAAGAGGCCGAGTAGGTGTGAGCATCTTGCTGCAGGGTAAAGAGTACAGAAGACTTATCAAACACTCAGACATTCCACTGTGAATTACCCCTTTGAGGCTGCATTGTATAACTTTGAAAAGTTAATTAGTAGAAAGCCTCTCTTCTCCATTTCAAGGCTGGCAAGGTGAACAGAAAAATCCTGGTGGACTACAAGTGCTTGCTCATGGTTGGAACTGTTGGGGCTAATAATATTGCAAAGAGTGAGGTCTGGACATGCTTTCTATGAGATAACTTCAGTTAGGATTTGGCACTGTATGAATAAAACTGACTTGACTTGCAAAAATACACATTGAACCAACTGTTTTGATGCACTAACTATAATACTTTTACTCTAGCTCTCTTTGGCAAGCTCAACTCAGTTAACTTGGTCTCCAATGTTTTGAGCCACCTTCACACTCTGGAAAAGTTCATGTGATCCTAAAGCACCACAGATATCAACATAAAGACCATATTTACACATTGCATTCTGTAGGAGTTGCTTGATTTTTCTATGCTGAAAAATTTCAATAGCTCTTATGTTTAACTTATCAGTAAGATGATGACTTATATTTGCAGATGCCAAAAACAACATATTGCTCTGCCAATAAAGCAATAAGAATATTTTTCAAAGTAACAGTTTTATCTTAAACTGCTTCCTGATACATGGCTGCATACAAATGACCAAAAATCACTTGTTTTCTTCTTGATGAAATAAAATTCTGTATCTTTCATCTGTCCTGTGGTTTAAAGATTCCAATTCAGTTGAGACTGAAGAGCTGCTCCTGCTTCTTATCCTGTCTATCCTCAACCTATCTGCTGCCTTTTGATACTGTCAACCAGCAGATGCGCCTCATCATCCATGCTGACCTGGGGATCTCTCAGGGATTGCCTCCCACCTTTCCTACCGCACTTATCAGATATAATTGAGGGGAGTTATCTGAGCCACACCGTCTCCAACAGGTTCCCTCAGGGCCTGGTCTGGATTCACCTCCCCCCTCTTTCCCTAATCCGCACTGCTCAGCCCTGTGCTGAACTCACTGAGCTTCTCTACACGGCCATTTTTAATCAGTGTTGACGAGAGCACGGCTGCTTCTTCCCAGACTGCTGAAACTCTTGGTAATAGTGTAGAAAACAGACTGCCGTGGAGGCTGGCTTTGTGTCCTGATCCTGCAGTTTTCTTTGTACACTTCCATGTGATCAGCCCCTGCCTCAGCAGCATTCAGAGCAACTGTTTTTTACCTTTGGTATGAGTAATGTGAACACATATTTGTCTTTTCTTTGTACTGTCTTCCATTTGAACATTTTTTCGAATGCCCTGTCTTTTTACAGGGTCTTTACTTAGTTTTTAGTCAGCTGTGAAAACTCAAGTTTAAGATTTTCTGTGGTTCTAATTGGTAGGTGCACTGAAAAATAACATAACAAAACCAACATGTCAGGGTAACCACCAAAAAAGTCCCTCATCCCTGTTCATTTTAAACATTATTATCATGACAGCCACTGCAGGGCATCCTCATTTCAACTCAGCTAATAATGCTTTCACTCTGCATTCTATTATTAATCGCTCTGTAATTTGATGTGTTGTTGAATACTGTTTTTGCAGTGTTACAAAACCTCACAACAAATCTGAAACATTATGCATTCTCATAAGTGATCCTTTTGAAGCCCTATCATAATGAGTCCTCGAAATAGTTTTGGTTCAAGCATAAGCCAGTTTTTCATTTTTATCAGCAGTATTAAAAAGGAGGTCAACACAGTCTTACAGGCGCTGTGGAGACACATTCCTATGTTTCTGTTTTTTTCCTTAGACTTTTTTAAAAAATGTGACTATTATATTTCTTTTGAGAACAAAACATTTATAAATCTACATGTAAATTGCTTTAGGATTGTATCTGAGTTCCTGTTAATAAGTCAGGGCTTACAAAGTTGTTAATACTCATTTGGCAAAAATGAGTATGCAAATCTATGCTTTGTGTTGCACCACAGGACTGGAAATATAATTGACAGGCAATCCACATGCAAACCAGTGACCTGTTTCATTTATGGTTGAATGGAAGTACTGTTGTTGCCTTAGAAAATAACTTTTATCAGCACATCATTTCTGTTAGACTGCCTTCTACTTGTGTTTGAGATGCAAATCAGTGATTATTATTTGATGTTACAAGGTCATGTTTACTGAGATTTTCCTGAGCCTTGCCTCTGCATTGTTATCCACTGGGAATTTATGAAAAAAGATGTAAAAGTTTTGATGTTAACTGAAAAGGTAAAATTTAAGCTGTCATCAGGGAGCCACATATTTTTGTTGGAGGGCCAGTTTTGCCCCATTTGTCAACCACTGAGGTACAGTACGTGGTTTGCAGTGATTTGTTTTAATTTTTAAGGGAAATGTCAACTGCCAACTCCTTATTCATGCAGTATGTGGTTTTGTTGTGTGTCATGTTATCAACATGTCAGTAATTTCAATGGAATTCATTCATTTATATCCTATGAGCATAGCACAGACCCAGTATCATGTGCTGTATGATAAATTCTTCACATTAACAACTTGTGTGATCTTTTCAACATTTTGGACTAAACTTGAATTTGTTAAAATTACAATGTTATACCGACAGATTTCAAGTTCATTCAGTGACTAATCAAACAGTCCTACATTGTTAGGGATGCTATTATGTGAGCTTACTTGAAGTTTGATCTGCAAATGGTTTACTCTGTCACCATTTGTCCTTGTTAACTGCTTGTTTATGAGCAGTGCAGTTCCACAATATCATCAGGGCTTTAATGATCAATAAGCGTGTTGCCATTGTGGCGGGCCATGCGTAGATTATGACACAGGCAAGTGCACAGGCTCCTTCAAATTTGAATGAGGTGTCAAAATGACAACTTTGGATGAAAAATGCAACGTTTGTTTTGTTATATCAACACACAGACAGATAGAGGAGGTAGTGATTAAATCACAGTTGTGGATAGAGTGTGTCATCCCACTGTGGCTGACACATCATCTTAATGAGCAAACTTTGTACTGACACGTACAGGTGCTAATACGTGAGCTAGAATTACCGCCTCATGGCTATGTGCCTCTGCCAACCAGTCGTGTTTCAGGAAATATGGTCACAATCTCCCCTTCTGTTCCTGAGTTATGGTTTTGAATAACAGCCAGAAAAGAGTGTTTTGCAGAACGTTATCATCTCACAGTGAAGTTGACCTTTTGATTGTTTGGGTATAAAATAACTAATTTCATTAGAGTTTGGAATTCAGAAAAATGGGAGGGACGTCACAGTGACCTTGACCTTTGACTACTGAAATGCAATCATCTCATCCCTGATTCCAAGTGACTTCTGTCAGACAGTCACCCAAGGCTTTTCTCAGATATTGTGCTGACAACAATGGAATGGAAAGACAGAAACCCCAAAAACATCATGTGACTGTGTCATGCCTTAAATCCCCTGTCAAACTTAATGAACCCATCAAAAAAAAATCTCAGCAAAACATCTGACTGCAGCTTCATCTTAAAAGTACTGGTAAAGCTATCTGTCCTGTCAGAGACTTGTCTGTATTACTTGAGTGCTGAAGTGCTGTATGTACTTTAAACAAACTGAGAATACATGTGCTGCCAGGGGGTTGTCACTTCTGGGGCTTATTCCTGAGACACCGCATGCTTGTTTGTCGAAACTATCTCATCTAACACCTCACACTGCTCTTTCGATTGCTGCACTGTGTGCAGTGTCTCTCAAATGTTGCAGAAGTGAGCGGACGACTCGCCCTATCCCTCCTCCAGCCTCCTCCTTTGTTTGTGGGTTTCCTTTGGGGTAACAGAGAAGCTGCTTGTGAAAGGTTTTTGATTCGGGTTTGCATAAGATTACATGAAGAAACTAATCAATTAATTGACTTTTTTCTCCAGGTGCCTCTTGTTTCTATATGTCATTATAATCAAATCAAATGTTAGTCATAATCTTTAAGATTTTTTCCCCGGTTGATTTGGCAACAAATAATGTAATAACATAGTTAAACATGACCGCAAACACTCCTCATTCAGCAAATTTCTCTGAAATGCAACAGAAGAGACAGGTGCATTTGTTTGCAGTGTATACCAACACACTGTTTTAGTGCAGGAGTAAGTCAATAATTTGCCTTGTTTCATCATGTCAGGAGCAGCCGCCATCTGATTTTCTGATTCACACGGTGTGAGTAGCTAACACTAAATGCTAAGGAGCTAGAGGTGATCAGCCTAATCTACTGTCTTATTTAAAAATTGTCCACTGTCAAAAATGCCCAAAAATGTCAGTCAGTCTCAGTCAGGTCTGAGGTGGTGCTGATGATCTTCCTCAGGCATGATTCTATTAGTAGCTCAGTTTCTCATGCATCTCAGCTGCAATGCTCTATCAACAAAGAATGATCAGAAACCTGGGTCAGGTTTTAAAATGCCATAGTATAATTGTTTTCAATGGTGTACTCCATTAAACTGGGAATATCCAGGTATCTCAAACCAGAATATGATGTTCACATGTGTTTTTGAATTATTTCATAATTATATCATTATGAATGGAGTATTGTAAGAAAATCTGAAGAATTATAACTTTAAGCAGGATACATGTTTTCTTGTATTTTGGTTTGGCCGTGACGAGCCGTCAAGGCCAAACACAAAATTACCAACCTCTAAATGACAGGTTGCCTTGCAATGGAGAGAGTTAGTGAGAGAATTGGATACAAGTACTGAGCGAAAGTTAAATACTATATGCAACCTTGGGAGCAGACGCTTATCACCCACAGACAGGTCAGCTTGAGGCGCTATCGTATATGGGGGCGCAGCACCCTGTCGTCTGCCCGCCCACCCACCTGCCTGTTGGTTTTGTTGTTTTTTTGTTTTTTTTTCTCCTAACACCTAACATCTGAGGCACTGAACCCATCAGGCCCGAGTCGACGCACAGCTTCCTGTCTTCTGTAGCCTCGATGCATGGCTTTGATTTGAATGTGAAACACACTGTAGGCAACAAAGTGTTGCTGAGAAGTATCTTCTCCCTCAAGGCACACAAAGCATAAATGAGCACAAGCCATGAATACTGCAACCAGGCAGTCTTAAAAGGATAGGTACAGATTTTATAAGTCTATCTCAAAATATTACTCACATGTTTATGCAAAAATGCATTGATAAGTTCAAGTAAATCTAATATGTGGCTTCAGCTGTCAGAGATAGACAAATGAAATGGATGTCTTCTAAATTTAGAGTCCTCCTTTTTGTTTCTCCAGACATTGTCATACACCGTGTCCTTGCTGAGCTGCAGCTGTAGAGAGATAGTATCACAACAAGTAAATTTTGCACTAGAAAGCCAGATACCAGAGAGATACCTCCTTATTTTGTCTGATTTTAGACTGCTGAAGCATTGGAATGTATTTTTTTCTCCAGTATGGACAATTATTACAATAACTCAAGAAAAACACAGAAAAAAATACAGATGAATATTTGAGTATGTTTAAAGACCAACTTGGAACAATGTGAACTTATATTTTAATGAGAAAAAAACTGTTTCCCCTGTGTGTGGGTCACAGAGGGAGGTGAATCTTGAAGGCAGTGCACTCAGAAAGATACAATAACTGTGCAAGTCTCCTTTTATCAGATTTAGTCCAGGTTGGACATAACAATCAATCCTTAATTTTATAGGATTACACTGGTGACACTCGGTATGTCTTACTGCCAACAAATTCCACAAAAAGACAAAAGCAAACACTGTCTTTGTCCATCTTAATACATCTTGACTCTCCTGCTCTGTCTGTGACACTCAGCACATAGTCCATTGGCTCCTTCTGAAGACGTAAAGCTTTAAAAACACTACACAAATATACAATAGAGAATCTGCTTTCGTGCTGATGAAGGATAATGCGCCCAGTACAAAACTGTGGCTCAGCATAAAGATGCGCAGCAGAACAGAGGAATGAAATATACTTATTATTCACAAAGTAGTTGTTAGATACACACATTTTTGTTTTGGGTCTACACGTGATTTCTGGATAATATAAAAAAAAATATCACACATCACCAGGTTTAATGCTTAATGATACTGATAATGTAGCTTTGTTGTGTAAATAAACAACTGCTTGCTAATAACTTCATAATATCAACTGAAGAGGTGATGACATGTTAAAGTCTTTTCCCAAAAATAGCCCAGCAAATTAGCTCAAACTAGAATAGTATCTGTGTTGCTGTTTTATACAGCATTGGTTGCACCTCAAAATGAGAAAAACAAAAATCAGAATGAACATGTTCAACCCAAAATCCTAAATGAAATTTAAAGAGGGGAAACCGAAAAAACTACAACATTAAAAAAAAGTTTTTGTGTTTTTTCTTTTGTCTGTGAACTTTATTTGTGGGTGAAATTATCCTCCAAAGCTCCTCTGGCTAAAGCTTGAGCCTTAATAAGCCCACAACTCACAAAGAGGACCACTAATTGAGCTGCTGTAGAGTTAACTTATTCCCCCAAATTAAATTCTGGTGTCACTTTGGTCACTGGGAGAAAATCTCTACAGAGGAGGACAAATTGAGTCTGAAGAGCCCAGAGAGTCCAGCAGTGCTTCCTAAATACCAGCGGGTGAGGCTGCTCCCCATCCAGAGAAAACCACAATCAACCAACATTCAATCATTTCTCTCTCTCATCCCTTTTGTATCCTTTGGTATAAAGCAATCACACAGCTCCCAAGGCTGTGGCAGTGCACTTCCATCGCCTTTCAGGATTATTGGGTAGTAAAGTTCCTTTTTTTTCAAAATGTGATCTTAAAAGCAGTGCAGCATACTCCTACATACTACTGCATAACACAGGTATTTTAACTATCAGGAGTGCAACAGCAATCATTTTGAATGTTCTTAATAATTTGTGTTTCCTGTTGTACTACCACAACATGAATAACCAGGGTTTGAAAGGTGACTGTGACAAAGAGTACACTCAAAAACAGGACATTATCACCTCCAAAATCTCTCCAGTTAGATTGTTTAGGCAGGTTCTTCAGAGTTGTGGGTGAAACAGGAATGTGTGTTTGCCAACATGTACTCCGCAGACTGTTTCTATTTTGAGAGTTATGGCTGTTCAGGAAGGCCTGATTTTGTCTAATCTCCTTGACTTCCAGACAGGCAATCAGGGACACAGATGCGTTATCAGAGGGCCACCTTTGATGGTGTGCTCTGATACATTGTTACATGCTCGCTGCATTTCAGAGACATCCCTGCTTTGACAGAGACTACAACCAACTACTTCACATATATAATCATTTGTAGAATAATTGACTAAAATAATGTGCAGTCATTTTTATATGTGATGATCTGTTGGTTAAGTTCAGCTTTTTCCTCAGAGAAAAAAATGGATTTCACTCTCAGATGTCATTTTCTGTCATTTTCACGTGTAAACATTTCTCATTAGACATGTTACCAACATCACAAGGTTCCACTGGCCACTACTCTGTTTAAGCAGCTTTTTCAAATTTGGCAAATGGATTTCCATGCGTCAACATGCTTTGATTTGTGTATGTGTGTCTATATATGAAATAAGTACAGGAAACCGTAATTATGCCAAACTACAATTATATGTAGTAGGACTGGCTGGTCAGTGTGGCTTGAAGAATGCCAGGTGGTTGGTCAGTTATTTAGATCCAGACTGAAACTGGGATAACTCTCAATGACTTTTCTGCAATCAGCCTTACAATTTAGTTTTGAGTGAAATTTCTCAACATTTGTTCCTGCTGAACTCCAAAGACCCTTCCTCTACTTGAACTACCAGAAGGTCAGTGTTTTTGAATATCTAGTTACACATGTCTACTCTTGCTGGAAACTGTTCACAGTGAGGTCTTAGTACCAAGGATACTGCTTCTGGAAAGATACATTGCTGTTTTGTTTTTTGTTTTGTTTTTTTAAAAAAAATGCTGTTAGCACCAAAAATGAATCCCATTTACTTCCTTGTGCAGTGAGGCAGGAGAGCACATGAATATTTTAAAACCTGGGCATTCAATGATCCAAATAGTGAGAGGCCATCTGTAAGTTCTTTTTAACTAACCTTTTTAATAACTAAATTAGCACAACTAGTCTTTGCCTTGACAAAGGCTGGTTCTGCTACAATGGTAGTTCTAAGAATATAAAATAGAAAACAGAAGATAATAGTTTTAATCAGCTATAACACAAAAGACAAACATCATAAAGCAATAGTGTGAAACTTGTCAGACAGAATACTGGAACACTTCACTGCAAGTAAAGCTCAGGTTTTGCTCATGAATGCAGGGGACATTTTTCCCAATCAGACACTTGCTTGTCTCACCCCTCTGATCTCCCTGAGGAAACGTAATAAAGGTGATCTGTCTTAACTAATGGACCATTTGGACGTGATGTGAACAGTTCTCATAAAAACACAGAGGTTTTCCTCAGGCACATTTATAAAACATGGAGGGTTCATAGTGGTTGCATCCCGTGGAAGATGTTGCTGAAGAGCAATTTGTTGAGTTTAATTTAAGGTCTACCTGCACAAAATCTCAAAGGGGAAGAACAAATACTATACACTCACTGGCCGTTATATTGGGTACATCTGTACCATCTAATATAATCAGCACATCAACACATTTCAATATAATGCAATCCCACCACAACAGACCCTACTATGATCCTAATAAGAAAGATAATAACATAATTATTACCTTTTGACTGTGTCAGCATAAACCTTAATAAATTGCAGTACAAGTTTCATAAAAGATATTACTCAAATTTAGAGGATAACATTAAAATACACAGGCACGCTTAGAGAAACAGCACCTTCACCATTATTCGCATGGAGCTAAACCCTGTCACACATCTCTGCTAGATGCTGATTGAACTATTGTATGTGTACACCACTTGAAATGAGCATTATGCAAAGCAGTGATCCCCAGCCTGGTGTGTATTCTCTTACCGAGAGAATATCTATCGACAATGTCATCTTTACCCATCATTTTTACATCCCTCCCTTCCCCCCTGTGGAGGGTACTCAAGCTACTATTTTAAAGATAGTGTGCTTTTCTCTCTTTACAAGAGTAGTGAAGCAGAGCTAAAAATACATTATAGAGGGCCTTTGTGAAGTATTAACCACTATAGCCTGACCAAATCTCTTACTGTATGAAATAAAAGCAGTGGAAATGAAACGTTAATAGCTCATTATCTTCACCACCTGGTGCAGCATGGGGCAAGAGAGTGTATTTTAAGTGAACATAAGTGAAGGTCTTTGAGGAGCTAATTCCTTCAGGGGATTTCGAGAAAGAACTACAGCTCATTCCAAACCACATGGAGACAGGTTATACCTTAATTATTGTATAACGTTTAATCTGTACAATAGTATATTTTCACCACACAATGGAACAAGGTGAATAATACCAGGACAAGCCATTGTCTCATCATGCCTCCCATGTTTTGACAAAATCACACCAGCAGCAGTTCTTTTATTTGAGATATGACTGACAGGCCCTCCATGCAAGACGCAGGGAAGACTTGGGCATCGCCTTGGTGGAGGTCACTGATTTGTTTCAAAACATCGGAAGTGGAGACCAGGGCTGGATGAGATTCCGCTTAAGATGCTGAATGCACTGAACAGTTTTTTTAAAAGGAAGCCTTAGGGTTTTTTTCTTATTAGTGAATTGTAAAAGCTTTGGCCATGCTGCTGAAAAGAAGGTTCTAAATCAACGGTCAAACCTCACTCTCAGATAATGCAGATTCTGTCGTAATTGTGCACCAGTGATGCTTTTATTTTTGCCACAAGACTTGAGGGTTTTTGATGTGTGCCCATCCACCTTACAAAAAAGGTTTTTTAGACTTGCAGAAGACTGCTTTTTTCGCGGAGGGGGTTCTGTGGGAAAAACTTGTACAACCAAAGTAGGAGCTTTGTGTGTGTGCAGGAAGTCAAGTAAATGATGATGTTTCTGGGCTCTGCAAAGGTGACTCTTTGATTCTCCCAGTCAATCCAGCATTGGACTGGAGAGCTTCAAATTCAGGGCTTCCATTTACTTTTTGCTGATAAAAAGTTATTTTTGGGCAAACAGCACCTTTTTTGCACTACATTTTCTCAATGGCTGAACTTCCCAATTCCTATGAATAAGCTTGCCAAACAGCACATACTGTATCAGCTGTTTGGGTGTAAACATCTGATTTGTGGTGTAATACAGTGCACATCTTATGGTTGAAAAATGTAGTGCTAAAGGAAAGTGATGTCTGATGACAAAGCAGTGAAAATATTCTAAATATAGCATACACTTAAACTGATATTGGATTTTTTTCATTAGTCATTGTCTTAGGTAGTTAAAAAAATGTGTTCACTTTCCCCATGTTCAGAATTTTATGACTCAGCATTTGTGCTGCTAATCCTCTCTGCTTTTCCAAAGTGTGAGCACACTGACTGAACTCTACAGAACTTACTAAACTGACTATACATCAGTACATCATACTACCTGACTTCTAATAACCCAAACTATCCCTTTAATGGGACATTACAAATACAGTAACATGCAAAAGTGACATTACATTGAAAAGCGCATCATACACTACTAAGCTGTAAAATTGTTGACAACTTTGACATTATGTATTTTTAATTTATATAGAAGAGTCAAAATGTTGTGATACAGATTTATTATTTTTGGAAATAGTATTGTAAATGCTGGAACATTTTTGTCTGGACTACATTGTGGCCTTTATAACTCCAAATTCCTGTTCTCTAGTTAAAGTTGACGTCTTTGGACTCACTGCTTTGAGCTTGATGGATCCACAGTGAAACTCTGAAACTCTATGACTCCAGATATGCAGCACCAAAACAATGTCCTATAAGGACCTTACATGGCAATTCATGTGAGGGGCCTGCTCTGTCATAGATTTAACTCTGTGTTGCAGACAAAGCCACTAGTTGGCTGTGTTACATATGTGTGGTGCCAGTTATATTTAATGTAGCTCTGGCTGAATGTTACAGTTTTGCTCCATGGTTGTTTATGATGGTTGGTGTCGACAGTACTGTGGCCCAAGTGTTTGTTAAATAAAACATACTGTTCAGTAGGGAACTCGTTAGTGCCAGCTTTTCATACACACAAACACGCACACATGCGCTCGCGCACGCCACACACACACACACACACACACACACACACACACACACGCACACACACACACGCACACACAGACCAGATTAGTGACCTGGGAAATGGTGGGCTGACCATTAGCATGGAAACCAGGATTGAGAGCTGAACAAAACTCAGCCTGGGGTCGAAGTACCAAGTTTGTCCAGGTGTCATGTCATCTGCTGCAGCAAACACAGAATGTGAATACATTTTCATGACTTCATAAGTAAACAGGACACTACCATGTGCAAGGATTGGTCTGAGTGAATTTTGCTGTGCCTTATTTACCACAGAACATTATGTGATGATATTAAATCACCACCACCACACTCTGTTGATTGTATTCAATGCTCATTCTCTAACAATTCAAATAGCAGTAATTTGAGCACTGTTGCAAGCTTAGGGAATGTGTCAGAGGTATAGTTTTTTCTGAGCACACTGCTGTGTCTACATAGAGGACTTGAGCTGCTGCTTCTCTGCCAACATTTTGCTCATACTTTGTGAGCTGTTTAGATACAGTCATTTGTAACAATCCCCAGTGCCTCAGGTTCAAACCAGCTCAGTTTTTGAGTACACTTTTAAATATGACCAGCACACTCACATCATGTTCTTGAGGGATACAACTTCTCATCAACATTTTGCAGCAAAAATAAAACTGTGTTCTTGCCTGGCATACCTGAATGACACATGTTGCTGACACTCAATTCTGAAGCTTTTACTGCATTTGTTATCAAAGAGCATGCAGCATGCTGGGAAGGCTGATTGGAACCTAGCCAGAGAGGTCCTGTGCTCATAAATGTCAGTTCACAAAGTGACCAAAGAATGTTGACATTTAAAGGTGGTTGACATCACTTTTTCAATGTAAAAACACTCAAAGTGGAACAACAAGAAACTTCTTCAGAGGTCCATCTTGGGAACACACTGAGTCAGACAACTACTGTATCTGCAGAACAAAAAGTTGCAAATAAAGCGGTGTGCAGAGACAGTTTTTGTCATTGTGTTGTTAATGTGCATACACAGCACGCATCACATTTGTCTGTGCACCAATATTCTACTCAGATTTGGCCAAAATAAGAATGAATATGTATATAATAGTATACGATAGAATAATATATATTGGTCAGTCTATATTGTGGTACTGTGGTATACCAACATTTTATAATGAGGAGCTTTTTCTGAGCTCATTAAAAAGTTAAGGCTCGTAAGTCATCAAATGCTCAGTGAAAAACGCCAAACGATAATGCATTATGCAGAGCCTGACATTTGTTTTTCTCTGAAGTAACTCAAAATTATTAATCTAAATTATATAGCATACTGTACAATGATGCCTAAGACAATTAGCCTGGATGCTTTTTGGAGAAAGAATTTGCCAGGAAAAAAAACAAAAACAGGTTTTGACCATATTTTACTGTTAAAGTCATGGACTTTGTTGTGCAGAACACACTGCAGCATGTTGGGCAACAATACCAATTCACAGGCTTGTCATCTGAGGAAAGAAGGATGACAAGAAACATACAATATTATAGAGTTGGTACGAATGTAAGTTTTGGACAAATCAACAGCATATATTACCATCTTCAGTTTTTGAGGGAGCTTTATTATAATAATTAAGGCTCTGACCTGTAACTAAATCATGGACCTGTAACAAGCCAATCAAAGAGTTGATGAGGCCTTTTATCAAAAAGTAGGCTACTTTTGAAATCATTATGATAATACACTTCCAAGAGACTATTAATTAGAATCACAAAATGTCATGTTTATTGTCATTCCAAAAAACTCTGCCTGGGCAATAAATCACTTTAATAATATGTGATCTTTTTTCATATTGTGATCCACAGCTTTGTCTAAATAACAAGAGAAAATCAAGTAAGTAACTTATTGCTGTTTTTTAGTAATAAAGAAATAGTACTACATCAAAGTTATGAAAAATATGAAATAAAACCAAGTGAGTTGATGCAATCCATGGCACTAACTAAAATACTTATAATATCATGACAAATACACTGTACACTTAGTAATTCCAATAAAACTTATAAATTCACTGTTCAAAGATTTCCCTACTCTTACAAAATTATGCGTGAAACAAGAGCACAAGAGACTATTGTTGGGATGAAATGAACGCATAATGAAAACTGAATATCAATTGTAGTTTATGTCACACTTCACATTACCAGAGCAATAAATATCAATGTTTCAACCACATATGCAAATGATGTGATATACTGTAATCCGCATCACCGAGCCCTGTAAACACTCACAGTATGCCCTTCATGAAGTCAGTTGTTTTTTTCTTTCACTTTTGTTTTGCTATTAAAAGTCAGTTGTGTTGCATATAGAGTAGCTTAGCAGTCACCCAACAAATGCTGGCACTGTTCAGTTTCACATTTCATGTGGAGCAACATTCTTCGTCATCTTAATACAGCATCATTTGCTGTTTTGTTTGTCGACTGGCAAAACATTTGACAAATTTGTCAAGGACTCATTGTCAATTATCCATCCCTCGCCATCCTCGTCTCCAGTTCCAAAGGATGCATCTAACACATATGACGACTTCTAATTACTTTCTGCTACGCTCATACTCTAATTATAAAACTTTGCACCCATCAGCCAATTTCTGTATTAATTTATTTTTCTAATTTCTTCAGTCTTACAGTTTTGTTGAACAACAGAAAACAGTTCCATCAGTGACACATGAAAACCCATACTAGTGACTAGTTAACTTTCCTAAAGATGGCCTCTCATCTATGTTCTGGTGCTCATTTGTCTTGCTTGGTTAGAACTGACCCTGAGGTTCAGACAGGCTTTTTATAATGTAATTTTAAAATTTAAGTTCAGTTTTTGATGTCTACCGGCAGCATTTTTCCTTTCAACATGCCTTATCTCAGTTGTCCCTCAACAACTGAATAGACAATGTCACCATTCAGTGGTTACGACCAGAAACATTTTTCCTTTTAAGTGGAACTTCACCCAGAATGCATTTGAAATCCTTTTTCAAGAGTACTTCTCATTGAAATTGTTGGTCTTGCAGCTATGCTTTATTAACATGTATCAACATGATGTCACATTATACTCAATATAAAAATAAATGCCCACCAAATACTCAGGCTATAGTCTTGGTGGAGCACATTACACAGTGTAATCTGACACACATGTTCTCAAGCTGTTTGGGCCCAGAAGTCAATTATGAATCAGTGCAATAGCATGCAAAACAAGTGTGCTACACGTTTTAGTAACATTATTATTGCTGCTCATATCAGATTAAATAATAACAGTGAAAATAATTCGGATTACAAATTATATGTTGTGAATTGGGGACTGTGACCAATGCAGGATTAAAATAATGCCTTGTTGATGTGCAGTCCTCTATCATATGAACCATATAGAAATCAGTGCAATTTCAACAACAGCAAAAGCAGCACTTCTATGTGGAAGTAAAATGTATCTGACTCAAAATACACACATTATATTGCATTTATCTTTTTTCTGAAATCTTTAGATGACAAGCATCTGTAATAATCATAATCGAGAATTTTACTGTGTGTGGGGGGGGATCCAAATAAATGGGGATAGAGACAGAGTGAGAGAAGGAAGGAGGGGAGAGAGAGAGTAGAGCTCTGGTGATACAAGACAGACTGGGCAATCAAACCTTAATCTTTCAAGGCTTTAGGACAGAATTGAACTTCATAAAAATACTACCTAATGCATTATGTGCCTATATCAGGACAGAATTAGTGGAGTGGAGAAACTGAAAAATCACTATTAATGCAGCTGTCTCATTAAAATCACAACTTCAGGGAAGCAGGTAGAGGGAATTACCTGATATAATGTGCAGCTAAATAATTACTCCCCTTGTTACCAAAATTGAGGTGGAAATGTGGATACATTAGGTACATAAAAAATTAATTGGTTGTCCTACAAACTTGATCTTCCTTCACAGCATACCATTTAAGACCTACTGGTCTAATAGCTAGCAGACAACTTAGCCTAGCCCAAATAACATAGGCTACAGTGTCAACATTAGCATGAAAAGGAAGAGCAGCAGAGCTGATCAGCATAAACCAGTTTCAAAGCTTATTAATTTGCACTTTTCATCTGCATTGTAACATTCCACTGACCACTTGAGTCCTGCTTGCCTGTGGTCCCATTGTGTGCAGTTGTTGATTGATTTGATTTAGGTTTAGCCAATCCCTCTCCCCTTTAAAAACAAATCAGGACAGATCAGGCGTACTTGCTGACCAAGCACCTGCCCCACAGCGAGGCAAGCAACAAGGCAAAAGTGCAGAGACATAAGTGTGAGATGGCCAGATTGTAGGGCGTCACACTGGCCAACCTGGCCACCCTAGCTGCCACTTTAAACCCACACATGGAGGCGTACAAAGAAAACACCCTTCTTCACCTCCCTCCTGCATCAACTGCCTAATGTTATATTGTGAATGCATTACACTACTTCAACTTCTAAATTGCAACACACATGGTTTTTGGTTGCTCACACAATGAAGTCAAGAATATTCCCTCTACGAAGGGTTATACTTGATTATCAGAGATGCTGCAGACTATCTGCACAGACAAAGTTTCATAAAAAAAGGAGAAAGTGCAAGAACAATGCTGCTAAACTAAGGTGTTACATGCTCGTACAAAGTCAGTAAACTGCCACTGTCAAAACCCTCCTTAATTAAGCTTCAACATTCAACCCACTAACAACTGCCACCTACTAGGGGAGTAAAAGAATAAAACAAAAAAAAATCAAACTATACTAACAACTTCTAACTCACCTTCCAAATCAGCCCACTTGCACGAATCCCATGAGTCCAATTAGCTGCAGCATTTTCACATGTAGCAGGGGGATCACGCTGCCACTCAGCCTGGCCTCAATCAGAAAGTGAAACTGAAAGGAAAGGCCTCGGTTTAAACAAGAAAAACCACATGAGAAATCACGATGCCATCAATATGAATCAGTAGATACAGTCCAAAATGGGCACAGAAATCGGTCCAACATACAGATCAGATTGTGCTGACAGTTAATGCAAAAAATCAGGCAATATCACTTGAGTCAGAATAAGTATACTGTCAGAGTTTGAGTTGTTCTACATAAATGACAAAATGACCCCTGATCTGGTAGCTGCCGTCAGCAAGATAACATTCTCAGCCATTGTTTTCCAAAATAACCCCAAAAAACTCCTTCAAATATGATTCATTCATTGAGTATTTTCTGATCTGCTACCTCCTGCATTTAAAAGCTTCTGAAAAATCCTTAAATTCTGAACAAAACGCCTGCATTTCAAACTATGGGCTGGAGTTCAAAAGACAAACTTATGTATCAAATATGAATGGTGTAACAATAGAGGTGCATTATGGGAAAGGTACAATGTTACACAAATTAGTTTCACTTACCACTTTGTGGAGTGACAACGTCATCCTACTTCTGTCTTTGTGTAACAGCTGTAACACTGTGAAACAGCTATTGCTTTTAATTGGCTTTTTATAGGCTTTTTATTTTCAGGCAGAGTATTCTGGCTTAATGGCTTTATCTGCATTTTGGCATGTGACCTTCATCTGCAAAATGGATAAGGTTGAATAAAGCTGGGTGCGATGGTTCTCTCCGGGGGGCCACCATACTATAAAGAAAACCAATGATGTCCTTTTTCTGGTGGTTACAGTCTCAGTCAAACATGGAGGAGGAGAAGCCCACCTGCCAGTTGCAAGAGGAGTTTTGTCTTACTCCCATTTGATAAATTAGTCACAGCATCATTTCAAAATTTCCCATCGCTTCAAGTTGATGGAACTGTGTCACAGCTTGGCCTATTCCCTTAAACTCTCTCAAACTTTAGGAGCCATCCCAGGGAGGACGTTCAAATGGTTCATAATCCTGCCACATGAATGCATGATGAGGCTATGGTGCTATTTGAGAAGGAGGCATTGCACAGCCATATAACCAGGCTGTGTTTGTGACAGGCAAAATATACACACGCCTGCAACACATACACACATTTCACATTGGGGCAGTCTAGCCCTGTGGAGTTTTTGGCATCATGCTATTACTCTTATTTACTTTTAATGTGACAGAGACAGAGAACACCACACAGCAGCCTTTTATTACAAAGCCTTGAGAAAGTGGGGATCATGCATCACTCTCCCTCTCTTTCTCCTCTCTCTCTGTCTATCTCCTCCATTGTTTCTCCCACTATCCATCTATCAATTCTGCTCCTTTCAGTGCTGAGAGGATACATTGTCTTAAGTTCACACGTGGCACACAGAAGCCTCCTCTCTATAACCCTCCCCTCTTATTTGTCTCCATTTTCCACCATAATTCACTTAAAGGTGGCATCTCCAAGCCGACAAATGGAAGGGATTTAATTGGAAAGCGTTACAGTGGAGGTGGGGCTGTTTATTGTCTGCAGGGACTGCACAGGGGAGAGACACCCCCATGATGGAGTTGGAGGGACTGACTTTGCAGAACAGACTGACACAGAAATGCAGATACTTTGCCTGGAGGTGAGTTGATGCAGAAGGCGATTCAATGCACGGTGTGGCTAGCTTCTCCACCTCCACCACCACCACTACCACTGAACTTCTACAGGACACCATAATAAATGTTATAATATTTGGGCTCTTATATTATTCAACATTTTCTCCGGCTAAATTATTTATCAACGCATTTCCAGCTAAAGTGAGAGGAAATTGATGATCCAAAGCTTTCACACTCACTGGCTTATGGAGCCAGCAGAGCTCGAGGCTGTTAAGGAATGGGTACCCAAAGTCTTCACACTCTTTCAGCATTTCAAATCTTTTTTTTATTACCTCAAGGCCTGAGATGAAAATACATGATGCAATGCTTTTGCTCATGTAAATTTGACGTGAGTTATCAGCAAAATCAAGGTAAAAACCCAAAAAGCACTCAAGTGGTGCAGTGAACAGTTAGCATTTTATACACCTCTTCTTCAAAGAAACTTAATGTGGACAAATGAATCCAACCCAATAGCTATGAATAGAGTGAAATAAGTTAGTTTGGTAACTGCTAAAATCCAACTTATCCAAAACTTTGGACACTTTCAGTTGAAGTATTTTAACTAGTTGAAATAGCAAGAGAGGTTGAAAGGAATTGATTATTCAGCTGAAGTTCAGTAATGAAAAGAGATGAAATCTATGTAAATGTCTTTTAGTGATAAATTCAGCTGGAAGTGTCAGCTGAAGCTGCACAAGCAGAGAAAATGAGTAACAGCTGTTTTGTCTTGGATTTTTTTTGATACACGTACAACATTTCTTTTAACTTTGAATAAAGTAATTCTATTTGTAATAAACAGCATTTGAATCATATTGTGTGTCATTAGTTTTAGTTAAGTAAAGGAACTGAAAAATCTCACTGGGAAAGAGTGCATCACTCTGCTGTGCTGCAGTCACATGTACTTTGTCTCTCCATACAACACATTCCATTACTCCAGCTCAGCAGCAGAGTTCCATTATATGTAGTTTTATATCTAACATATGTATATATATATCATATGTAGTTTTATATCTAACATATGTATATGTATATCATATGTAGTTTTATACCTGAAGGCAAAACATATAGCACATTTGACTAGCTAAAGAATTTACTGAGAAGAAACTGGTGGTGCAACCTCACTGAAGACCATTGTTAGGCTGCTAGGTTGCAGATATTACAAAGTGAAAGTATGGAGTTGATAATTAAAGAGGTGAAGTAGGGCTGCCAAGCAGGCCTGCGGTTATTTTGAAGTTACTGCTGAACTTGGAGCAGCTTTCTGATGAGCTTCTTTCATGGTCATCCATCTCTGCATGGTGCCCTGAAGGTTCCACTTCTGCCATATTTCTGTAAAAGCACTTCTGAACCTCTCAGTGATAACGATAACTGTAAGATCTCGAGTAGCTCCTTGTCCATGTACATGTAGCAATATGTTTTATCTTTTGGTTGTTTATTTGTACTTGAGAATAAGTGTTCATTTTTCACAGCAATATTCAGTGCTTTGTAAAAAACAAACAAACAAACAAAAAAAACTGTATGGATGTCCACTGTAATAACAAAGGCTGATATAAGGAACAACAAGCTCTGACTACAGAAAAGGAGATGACAGTACATTAATGCTTGTGTTTACTTAGGCGGTTTTTCAAATATGCTTAGGCGACTTGTTTTCTCTTAGGGAGCTATCAAATTCATAAGTGAATGCATTTAAGCATGATTAATTGACAATTATGTCAATTAGAGTGTGTAAATGAAGATTGCAGGCGATTTAAGCTGCCAGTTAGAGCATGTCAGAGGCAACACTGAGACACTGATTTTAATTTGTGCAAACTGGCAAACCGGGTCTGGTTTGAGGAATTAACACATGCTGTTTTATGCTGGGTGGGCATTTACACATTTATTCACACAGCAAAGTAGAGGTGTTACTCACATGTACGAGTGAATCGCTTCCAACGCATCTTTGAAGTAAACTGACAATAGTGAATGACAATTTTCACTGGCCAACTTGTAGCACCTACAGATCTGAACATCTGGCCATGTGGATGCTGATGCGTTCACTTACTGCTGTTTGTACTCAGTTATCTTTGAAGTTAACAACCTGACAAAGTGAGAAACTGTGCAGGCTTGTTAAAGAATTTGCAAAAGGGTCTCAAGAACCATTTCATTTCATGTTTCTTGGTAGATCAAGTTAATTTTTCTATGATCCCCACAAAAAATTGCTATTTTTAGTCAGTTACATTTGGTTTTGTTGGTTTATTCATATATTATCTAATCCCACATACATGTAAGTAGCTGCCTGATGATGACAGATATTGAAATTGGCATGTGACATCCAGCAACACTGATGGATACTGGACAATGCAGTTTTTATAACCTAAATCAGGAACTGGATTCAGATTTCAGCTCGGTTTAGGGGTAAAATTAGTGTTATGGAATAGCTTGTCACAAGGAAAGCATAACGTGTGTGTGTGTTTTTGTGTGTGTGTGTGTAGCTTTCATTTGTATGGGTGTTTGTACATGCACTTGCAGAGCCTCCCCTGTGTATGCCCTTGAAAACTGCATCTAAAAGATGCTTTTCACGTTCAAGCAAACAGACCTCCACATGCATTTAAGTCTTTGGGTGACACGAACACACACACACACACACACAAGAAAACACATACACACAGTGGACCTCCCTTGAGGCTTGTTATCAATTCTGACGGAAATCTCTCTCCTTCCAATAAATCCTCATAAATAGATAAACCAATCTCTATTAAAGGGTCTTGTTAGATGGCGAGAGTCCAGGTGATAACGCGCCATCTCAAGGCGTTGTCTAACAGAGGCAGCCTGTTTTATGATCAGAGGTCATTCACATTGTCCATGCGATGTTGCCAGATCAGAGAATGGTGCTGTGCATGTTAAGCAGCGAACTGTTTGCCTCCACAGATTATGGTGTTTACGAGGAGGACTGGGCACCAGCGATGCTTCCAAACTGGGATTCAAGGACAACTGCCAGTGGATATGATTTGTTTTGCATCCCTGCTGTGAATGGAAGAACTACCCCAGCTGAAATTTGAGCCAGGGTGTTGAATCATGTTGTTTTTCTTTCTCTTTTTTTTTGTTTTTACATGAAATTTTTAACTTGGCGATCTGTGAAAAGCTGAATTTACACATTCCTTTCAATTTATTCGATTCCGAGGGAGCAGAGAGTGCCCTCTAACTTTTGTGAGAGGATTAAACTCACCCCCATGAAGAAAGATAAAACTTTTCATGCATGAATCCACTGATCCAAAATGGGACTGTTACTGGGAAACACAGAAGAAGGCCACAACAATATGAATACACGTATAACAGAATCCAGTCCCAGTAGCACAAATGCTTTTGTTGTGGATGTTTCTTTTGTTGACTGTGCCAGAGACATGTAATACTGGACAAAGGTTTTAAAACAGCCCCCTCGCCCATTTTTCAATCTTTTATTGAAACTGAAGTCCAGTGAATGAGCATAAATGGTACAAAAGGTAAGTGGTACCTTTTTTTTTAAACCTGCTTAACATGCACTGTGTCTACTGTGAGCGGGGTGCATGAACAAATCTGGTTCTGAAGCTCCTAGTCAATTTCTTCAGTTCACAGGCTGCAGTCGGGGACATGTTGAGGGCAGAGACTCTGTTGTGGCAGAGCTGAGTCGTGTGTACCAGTTTGCACAAACATACATAAAATAAGTCCCGAGGGTAAAACGTGTCAGTCAAGTCACCGCCTGCACTGCTTATAAGCAAGCTTACTGTTGTCACACAGTACCCAAGTGATTTGATAACTCTGTTTAAGTTATAAATGCTTTCATTTCATTTCATTGGATGACAAATAGAAGAAATGCTTAGCAGGTGGGAGGAGGCACGGGTTTATGTCAAGTCAAACTTTGGAGTACAGTACATTCTTGTTGGCAGCAAACACTCACTCCCTGTTTTACTTTTGTATTTTCCAGCTTCACTTCCTCCCATTCTTCAGTTTCCCACCACAATTGCACTATTGCACAATTGCACTTCTATTTTTTTGTGTAATCCTTCTGTGTATGATCTCTGTCTGTATGTAGTGTGAACTACTGCAAAGATTCATTTCATTTACACCTGGTAAGAACCTGAAATCAGTGTGTGGATGCTGTATTTATCTATGTGTTCATGGCATTGGCTCTCTGGACCTTACACTTACCATGTCTGTTGACATGTCAGCCAGGCTCATTCAAGATCTAGATAATGTAATTGCAAAGACCCATGAATCAGATGTTGTATTTTTCTTACTTAAAAAATTAATCAAATAACTTTTCATTTTATCATAACATAAACATAGATGTCAATGGTAGCTGTATCCCTGGCTTAAAAACATGCTATAACTATAACTATAACTATGCACCTGCAAAATAAAGTCAACAATCAATTACAAGAATTTAGAAGCACAGTTGGTTTACAAGTCCTTCATGGTGCTACAATCTGAAAAAACCCACAGTGCATCTTAGAGCACTTCCACACGAACTTCAGATTTTGGTTGTAGCCACCTGGTCATGACCTATCTAATCACTTACTTGCCTTTCCTGCAAAAACAGTGTGCTTGTCTCCTACAGAAAGAGTTCTGAGCAACTCTATAAAAAAAACTCTTTCCCACGGATAAAGTGATGTCCTTGTGCAGAAGGAAGAGAATTTCCACAAACAACTACACAAAACCTTAAATGAACTCATTGTGGAAGGGGATGACACTTTTGATTACCTTTTTTTGGCCCAAGAGGCTGTTGTAACAAAATGATTCAGTGAAATTTGGCAAAAGGGAAGTTGGCGGCAAACAGACAGGGACAGTTTTGCTGGTGAATAAACTCTGATTAGACTAGACTGTTTCTGTGTCTATATCAATCTACAGATTTTTTTTTCTTTTGTTTATTGTTCAAATTACATTTAAAGGGCCTCTGGTGAGCTGGGGACTTGTTCAGAGCATATTGTGCATCCTGCCCAATGCATGCTGGAATATGCCTCAGACAGAATAGGACAACAAATATTCAACCAAGCATCTAAAATGTATGTTTTTTATATTGCAGGAATTTATGTTTAGCCGCTGAATACACTTGGATAATGTTATGGAAAGACTGTGGTGTCATTTAACCTAACCTTAACCAAAAATGCATCCAAGTGGTCCCTGCTGTGACAGTTGTGCGCTTTGTGCCCCCACCATCTACAGAAACAACATCCTCACCGCCAGTGCAGCTGTTAAAAAATGTAGCGTTGTTCATTCAAAAATACATTGCCTCTCAACATAATCCAGCCAGCGATTACTTTTCCTACAAAGTGTGTTTTTTGTTGCAGTTTAGTTTAGACATAATTTATAATAGACAGGGTTCAAATAAGTAGGTTTTCTGACAGTGTACATCACTCCTCTCTGCTCAGAATTCGCTGCAGAAAACACTCCACTCTCCGGGGGCATCAGATGCTACTACAGCAAGCACTTGAATCATAAAGCTCCTGTCTGTGCTGCTTTTCTCCTCAATAATACACACCTGCTACAGGCAGCTGTAAATGAATAAATGAAAAGAAGGAGGGCTACTCTCTCAGCACGTGCCACCTTTACCCAAGGACTAGATATAATATTCTGCTGAAGGACCTTATAACATGTCATTACTTGTCACTAAAATATAAATGAATAACATGTATTCGTACATGAAGAAGTTATACAGTATTCTGTTTCTGTTTGACTTTGGGAAGAAAGTTAAACATGAACAGTTGAAGACACAATGTTTTTATTGTCGTCACATTTTGAATCACAGTGCACAGTTTGCAGTGTTCCAGACAGAATGGTCAATAAGGACAGTGCGTGCTGCAAAGACCAAAGTCAGCAGAAACATTGTTACAGACAATGGTGGAGCAAGCAGAACCGCACGAAGCAGCAAATACTCACATGAAAAATCAAAGAATTAAAAGAATAGGTTGTTTTCTAGTGCATTGTTGCTGTGTGCAACACATTGTGCAAACCCATTGTTTGACAAGACTTTACTGTCTGAATACTGTGTATATACTCTTGCTATCCTGCAAAAATCATGTTTCCAAATTCAGAATTTCATATGAAAATAGCCAATGTAGCAATATGTGAAAAAGGGAGTAAGCCTGGGGGAAAATGTTACATTGTTACATTATGTGGAGGGAGACATTCAGGTTTTCCCCATGGGGAAAATGGATTGAGAAGTTCTAAATAACTCTGTCAACCCCTTTAATCAAAATACTTTCAAATTCAGAGTTCGTATGATTTTTTTTTTTTATCAACCTATGAGTTGAACTCATATGCAACCAAGTCACTACAACCCTGCCTCTGAGAAACTTTGCCATATAAAGGCAGATTTATCAAAATTTGTAGTTACTGGATACAGTATACAGGGCCTGAATGGTTTTCTCAAAGTGTAACATGATGCTCCAACGATACTGTTTCCTTCATTTAGTGTCAGAACTGACTGTGCATCTGTTTTGTGCCAAAAAGGAACTGAATAAAACCAAATGCATGTGTGACTAAGGTCAACATGGGACATATCACAGGGTCACAGCTGACATCCACTGTCTCCAGGGAATCCATAAACAGAATTCAGTTTGGCAATTTTGCTGCAAGCAATGCTTGATAACCTAACCAAAATTTAGGCTGATGAAAGTCAACCCCAAACACGTCCTTTCCACAGCTGACGTTGAGTTAAACTACACAAAAGTACAAAGAGACACTTCAGCAAGAAGAGGATGCTAATATCTCAACATTTGTCCTGTTACTACCCCTGAGCAACTGGTTGTTTATAATATTTGTCATTTCATTGGATTCATGTTTTGGGGGAAAGAAAAAAAAATGACCCCAGTCAGTAGACAAGTGCTTCTTCATCAGGCACCCATCGTCGGCCATGTAGTATCTCAGATATTATCCCCAGAGACATCAGTTCAGTATTAATGATCTGTTTCCATCTCGTTGTGGCTCATTAGGCTCGATCCGTCCCACCACAGCGTAAACTGTCGTCTGATACGGGCTACCCTGCAGCATGTAGCTCTGGGAAATGACAGCCAGTCCAGTCTGACTGCTGTGCTCCTCTTATCTCTGCTGCTGCTGCTGCTGCTGTCATCATGGGGTGGGGGAGGGGCTGGGGGCTTAGAGTCTTTGGAGGCAGGGACAAACTCCCTTGTGAGTCAGTCAGACAATGCAGGCTCCAAAAAGTTGGACAGTAACTTAATTAGTGACTTATTAAATTATAGTCCAAGGCAATTGATATTCTGCCCTGCAGCTAATGCAATCATATTTTGCATTTAATTTTTTCTCCCCACCACCAGCTTGACTTTTGCTTGGTTCAATTATTTTCACAGACCAGCCATCTCTCCTTGTCTTTGGTGGTAATGAAGCTCTACTAGGTTTTCTTGTATAGTCGTTTTATTCCCATGTTTTATGTCTTGTCCAATTATTCGCCGTCATTCTGCTTGCCAAAACTTTCTGGAAATGCTCAATTTATTCAAGTCGTTAATTATGTCTGACTCATTCACACGTCAGCTTTTATAAATAATTTGCTTCTTTCAGGTGCACAGATACAGAGATACACAAGAACTAGTCTGACAAAGCATAGTTAATATAGCAGTTTTCTCTCTAACCAAAAGGAATCAAATCAAGGCTGTCACTTATTGGCCACTGTGGTAGATCGACTAATCCTTGGTACATACTAAATTTTCTTGAGAAAGATATGAATGAACATGAAACCACAATTTCGCAGAGAAATTATATTTATACAGTGTACTATGAATTTCTTTTGCAAACTGTGAGTTGTGGGAAATGTCAGCAAACCAAATGGGGGCACCATGAAAAGGTGTAACTGCATCTGTCTCCCTAAGACACATGCATAAGCTTTACTGTTCCCAACGATAACTGCTTACATCAGTCTGCTCTGTGGAAACAGCATCTGTCTCACTGAAGCAACAGGAAGAAAACAGCTTGGTTTTAATACGTAGGCTACTATTATACAACAGGGGAAATGAGCTCTTGTCATATTTATTGTTTATATTTTTTAGTCTAAATTTCATCAGTGAAATTGCAGGCTTATTTTTGTTACACATATTTAATTTTGGTCTTCCTGAGGCCAAAGCTGTCCCAGCTTTTTGTGTAGTTACTACGGTAACAGGTGTTGTTGATCTGTTGCTTGTTCATCTTACATCTCTTTTTCAAAGGTTCATTTATAAATTAAGTTTATTTTATTTAGTTTTAGTCTCATTTTTGTCAATGAAATAAAGGTTCGTCAACAACTATTTTTAACACTCGGCTGTTCTTTCATTCGATCCATATGCCTGAAGGTCTATGAAAGATGTCAAGAAATTAAATCTTGTGTGCAAATTATAGTATGTGGCAACCTTTGTTTGTTTCCATGTAATTGCCCCTCCACTTCCTAGGAAACCATCTCAACCAGGGTGGTCGACACTTAAGCTCTTTGCACAGTACATATCTGACAACACTTCTACGAGAGAAGTCTGGCTTTCTTAAAGGGAGGGAACACTGAGCAGAAAACATCTGAGGGGGTGAGAATTTTTGCAGGTGTGCATTATATTTCTATTATCACTGTGTCTAACATGTATTTATACCAATCTTTAAGCATTCCATTTTAGAAGAGCCAAATTAATGTAGAGGCATGTCACAGAACTCAAAACCAATGCAAATACTCTTTCTTCATTCTTATTTGTTGAACACAAATTAAACATCTCCTGACATGCATTTTGACCAAATTTTTTATTACTGATCTAAAGTGGAGTGCTTTTCTTAACACTGACCTTCAATTATGTGAGCTCCCTGTCTGTCTAAATCACTCAGCAGAGAGCCAATGAGGATAATTTAACAAGATTCCATAAATTAAACCGCAGAGGCAATAACTCCTGCCTGGAGAGCCACAACTCAATCAGTCTCAATCTGGCACCACTGCTGCTTCAAGTGTCCCAGTTGTTGCGTTTTTGTTATTTTTTGCCTCGCATGTGACGCAGACCTAATGTTTCTGCATCAATCTTATACAGAAATGACATACTGAGTAGTTATTTTTTTTAATTCTTTCTTCTTGATCACTGGGATAATTGATACAAATGCAATACTGTACTGTAAGACTCAATTGCAGCTCACATGAGACAGTGCTTAAAATGAACTGAAAATCTTGTAGCCAACTGTTGACCAAGGTTGTGACCATAGTGTATTACTGTTATAGGTGCTCAGCCAGATATTGTCTCACTGTTATGTCAGGTAGGATGAGGGTTGTATCAGAAAATGCAGGATATCAAATATGATTGCGAAAGCGAATTTCTCTCAGCTTTAGCACTTCCTGTGTGTGTGTGTGTGTGTGTGTGTGGGGGGGGGGGGGTGTTGGGGTTTTTTTTGCAAATATTTACACGGATTTGATTAGTTCAAGGTCCAGTTTGTATCTGTTATTAACATGTGATCTGTATCTGCAAGCGTTATCTGAATAGTAAGAATTGACCTGCAGATCTAGTTATTAATAAACATTCCCATTATCTTGATTCTGCCCGCACTGTCATAACATCTTATGGTGACCCAACTTGTTGGGCAGATATTTCTTTTATTTTCTCTTTCAGTCAAGCATGTGATCCTGCTATATGGACTGAATCTTTAACAGTTACTAGAATTAGCTATAGCAAAATTACAGCAAATAACACTGAGATTTCAAAAACTAACTAAATATCACTTTCAAATGCAAATACAAGGGATACAAGAAATATATAATATAATGTTGTTCACTCCCATTCCTGCAATCCAGGAAAGATTAAACGCATAGATGTGCTTTGTCTCAGTGACAATTTGGACATGGAAGATATGCACAATGCAGATGTATGAGTCCAAAACAAATGTGGTATGTAACAAGATGAAAAATAGATATATTCAGCTTCATGAAGAAAATGATGCTTGTGTAAATTACGCATATCTGAGTTTGACTAAATAAAAACACTTTCCCAGAGCAGGAGTAATTGTTCTTATAGGAGAGATCTGATGTTTTTAAGTAAATGCAAGGTTACCTTTTTCTCTTACTCGGTCCAATGCATGTACACAAAAATATTTTTTAAAAATTATCCAGAATGCCAAGGAGAAAGCAAGATGGAAATCATTTTTAAAAAGTCAATTTGCATAGTCTTAATGACCAGTGGATCCAAACTTTTCCTTCTTCTTGAACTGCTTTAATACACAAACTATTAGAAACACATCAATGAGCCACACTGTTTCACCGGTTGACATGCTCCTTCATTCATTTGAATCAGCCCCAAATACACCTTCTTGCTGCCTGAAAGACTCACTAGAGCACCAAATGTGGATTAATCTGCTGCTGAAAAACTGGCCCCAACAAATGCACCGTTGCCTCCTGTTTGAGTAGCATTTAACTTAAAACTACAGCTGTTTCAGAAATTCACTAAGGCCGTGACTTAAACAGGAACTAATGGGTTTGGTGCTGAGAGTCACAGACAGAGATGTGAAGTCAGAAGGTTTTCAGAGATTAACACAAAGTTAGTTTAGTCTTATCATTGGATTTGAGGACAAGGGCAAAACACAGAATATGACTAAAATGATTTAAACTGATATGTAAAACCTATTGTCACAAGTTTTATGTCTGTGACATCAGCGGAGTGATTTTATCATTTTCAGACAAAAAAAAAAAAAGAATTTTTAACATATGCACAAAGAACAAACATTAAAGCATACCCCAAATATTGCATTAGCAGCTAAGGATGATGAGATTTCTTTGTCTTTAGGAGCTGATATATTTTGATATTTTGTGTTACTAAAGGTCAAACTGCATCCACTGAAGATATTCCTTAGGTCTCGGACAGCCTGCAGCAGAGGAGTTTTAGTTCAGCCTCTGGTCTACAGAGGAACTGAGGCTACTGCACTGGCCTTGAGCTGCCTCATACCACCAGGCTTTCACTAATGATTCATGCTACTTTCACGGTTCTGGATGGAGGAGGAAATTGCCTTGGTGTACGTCCACATTCATATTCTATTATGTTCTAATTTTAACGAGATGAGCTATAGACCTTAGGGCCGGTGGCTAATCAGGTCAATGATTAACCGCAAACAGCCCTGCAACGATTCTGCAATGTCTCATCATTCATGTTTCACTGAGTTCACGAGCCCCGGTCAGAAAATGTCTGCTTTAGTTTGAACTAAGCGATCTTTTTTCTCAGACTGTCTGATCATAAATGGATATTCCAGCACTTTGCACAGACTGCTGATCCAAACATGGATTGAAAACACACATGAAAGGATCCTTCATACATTATCCCAAGACTATAAGTCAACAAACCTCTGTCACTGAGGAAAATACAGTTCCAACCTGGATCTTATTTTCATTCCTATCACTTATAACAAAGAACTATCAGCTTTAGTGCAGAGTCTGCAGGGCATCACAACACATCCCATCAGATGACTTTTAAACAATCTGTTTAATCCAATTATCGAAGCCACTTTCTTCCAAAAAAACATTACATCATTATTATACACTTATCATTTTATAAAATAGCTTTCATGGAAAAACTGCTTGGGTCAAAATTGGATCAGCTCTTTTAAAATATTGAAAACACCTATAAAAACAACTGATTGTTGCACTAAACTTATTTCTTTCATAGAAGATTTATTAAGTAATATGAATGAAGTGGCTTACCATATCCTTATGAGTGGACCCAGACACCCAGATCAGCTGTTTCGGTCTAAACATCTAATCTGTGTTGTAAAACGTTGTGTGTCCTACAGTTTAGAAAATATAGTACAGAAGCTGTGTGAAAATGTGAAAAAGTCAAAATATCATGCATTTAAACTAATATTAGATTTGTTTCAGGTGGTTAAAACATTTTTTTTTTGCTGACCGTCTGCACAGCAGTTCATGGCTCAGCATCTGAGCTGCTATTCTCTGCTTCTCCAAAGTGGGAGCGTACAGACCGAACTCTACTGCGGCTAATAAAATGACAATATATCAGTGCCTCATACAACCCCACTTCAAATAAACTGAACTACCTTTATCTCCTCTCCTATAAAGAGTCACCAGTATTTCTAAGTGAATGTGCTGCTATTGCATGCAAGCTCATGGCAGTATGTGACAGCTGTCACCTTGCTTCTTTCATGAAGGTAGCATTTATTGCAGGGATATTGTATTCAACTCTATTGAACTAGCCTGGTTCTGTCCAAACTTGGTCGACTTTTCTTCCAGGCTCCAGCTCCATCCTTAATTGGTTGATACTGATTTATTTATCTTATTTCATTCTGATTCTCAATAAAGTGAAAAGGCACATTACCCAAATATTAAAACTTCTTTACTTTCAAACTTGTAAAATTAAAGATGAAATATAAAAACTGGGTTTGGAAGCAGTCAAGCCTGAGCTAATGTAACTATATTTTTTTGGCCAACAACGGAAGAGACAAGTGACCCCCACTCTCCAGTCATAACTTACTGTTACTTACATGACACTAAGACGTACCCTGTCGAGGTAACACAACATCTTTGCATCCACTTGTTGTTCTACGGAGATGAAACCCACATTAATCCTAACAACCTGCCTGAGGCTGAAAGCAAACAAGCTTAATTCACCAAATGTTGTACTGTTCCTTTTACATGAATCCACACCACAATATGTAACTGAACTCAAGTCTTAAACCTCCTTTTAAGAAGTGAGGGCAAGCCATAATGTCCTCACTCTGAAAACTGCCTTTGAGAGAGCCTATAACAAAAACAAATGGCCACATAGAGACACACACTTCTGTTCACCTGTTCCTGCCACCAGATTTGGTACACTTTTCACTTCTAATTTAGTCCCAGCAGCTCTAATATGGCTCCTGTTAGCACCTGTGCCCCGCCTTTCCCTTTTAATATCTCAGCGCAGCCGAATGGCCAGATCACCCTCTCAAAGTGACCCTTCCCTCTGTTGCCCCCCCCATACCTATCACATTGATGAGAATTAGATGCCACTCCTCCAGCCTTGCCTGTCTCCTCTTTAATTGGCATTTGATATTCTGCGGTTGTCATTTCAAGAGGGAGAACAAGGGGTTGCCATTCATCGTGGCTCCTGTAAAAGGAGGAGGGGGGTGAGTGTCACTCAGTCTGATGGCTCTGTAATGTGTTTTGGGTTACAGACACTCCTGGGCCGTCTGTCAGTTAGCTGAGCCCTCCATCTTTTCCCTTATTCAGGGGACTGAGATTTCATTTAGCCACCCCATCCATCAGCGAAATGCTGTCCTTTTAAACCTTTCACTTATAAGCCGACTGGTTTTCCTGGGCATCCAAAGGTATGAGAGGAAATTTCTGAAATGTTCTCAACCCCCTCTGCCTCCCTGCTTAACACTCCACATCACTGCCAGCGTAGCTTGGATATTAGATCAAAAATAAACTCAGAGTAAACTTTATATTTTCAAGAGCAAGTGAAAGTCTTCAGTGCAGTGAGTTCCATTTTAAGGAAGACTGGGAGGGAGAGGGGGGAGGTTAAACAACTGGAAAATGAGAAGACAAAATGAGCCTGTGTGTTGTTTTTACTGACGCGCGCAGTGTTTCATGCCACAAGACGGTCATTTGGAAATTGCATTCTGTGAAAATGCAGCGTGAATTCAAATTAAACAGCGAGTAAATGTGTCATCTTCTCCCTCTATCAAAGCCCAGAGTGATGTTGCCCACTCGTCATGGCAGACTGTTAAACAGCCATTTGAGTTCTGCTTGAGCTATCAGGCAATTTTATGCAATAAAATGGGGTTGGGAAAGCTTCCACGCAGCCATAGCTTGTCCATGTTTGTATTATTTGTTCAAACATTAGCTAAATTTATCTTGAATTAAAACACAAGCTGGGCAAGTTCATCTGCATAATATTATTTATTGTCCTCCTCTTTGGCTTCAAGGACTTACAGGGCGATCTCATTGTGCCATCATGTGCAAATAAATTATGCTGAGGGTCACAAAGCACAGAAAAATCTCAAAATATGCAAAAAGTGTTTTCTCTTGGGTCTCAGCTAGAATAGTGGTACTGTTTCATTGCTCTTTTCTGGCTTTAGATGTTATTTCGACCCATTAAATGGAGATCAGTACCTATTGATCTTGTTGTCATGTCAACCGTTATCTTGTGATCACAACTTAATTATCTCATTATCTGATGGTAACAATCCTTGCCTGAGACAGCTGTTTATTTTGACATTGTGTGGAGTTCAGTGAGAGAGTCGCAGAGAGTGTCAAAGAATCCACCTTTTATAGCAAATGATCATATAGTCATACAGCTGGGAGAAATATATTTTATAGCATATAAATATTACCATGTAACAGAGTAATAGCGAAAAGTGTCAGGTTATAATGTGAAACTGTCCGCCCAAGAAAAACTACAGCATCATTTGTTTCAGCAAGTGCCTCAAAATATTTATTACATTTATTATGACAGGAGCAAAGGAGGAAGTCAGGTGACTTTGTTATAGAGTCACAAAATCTGTCAAAGAAGGAGGCTGCCATACACTGACAGAAGATGGTAGACTTCTGCTTGTTTCCAGCGTTATTCCAGCACACTCTTCCTCTCAAACCAAATTAACCTTAATGGAGTTATTTTAACCAAGAAGAATGAAGTCATTTTAACCAAGATCCTAATGTTTTCCGACCTCATGAAGTTTTTTTTGTGCCTAAAGCCTACAAAACCTTCAACATAGTGTTGTCACATCATAAAAACAGTGATGAAACAGTGATTTGGAAAGACTATAGAAGGCAAAAACAAATGACCTTGACAAGAACTGTCACAGACCAACAGGAGTAACAGGAGAAATTGGTATTTGTCCTAGCTGGACAGCTTACACTCTTGAATGTAGTTGTCGTGTATCGACAGTGGACTTGCTCTTTGCTGTTTCTTTCCCATTACTTTAAATTTCTCTGTTTTAATAGATTAATCTTTATTTTATTTTACCACAGTTTCTTTGCCATAACAAGCATCCTCCATTCTCCACCACACTGAACCATGTTTAAGCAATTGAACATAATACTGGGTAGAACTAGAGAGAACTAATCTTGATAGCAATCCAAACCAAACTTCATTAAAGGTGAAGGAATAGACCAAAGGTGTAAGAGTTGCAAATACAAATATGCTCTTTTGGCCCATTATTTGACAATCATAGTTTCTTGCTGTGAACTTTTTTATTCATGTTTTCTCAAGACAACAGATCTGATCTGATCAGATCTGTTATTTGTTGTCCTGACAAAATGAGATAATTATGCCACATTTTTTCATGTTCAGCTGGCAAGATCATTAAGTCACACAATATATCTATTTTTTGCAACAACAGTCAGTAGCTTTTGCACAAAGCAGATGCAAATTTTGATTTATTCAGGCACATTTGTTTTGAGTTTGTAATAGCCGCCTTCCGTGTGGTGAAATATTCAATGCGTCTCTGGCAGCTGAGATCAGTCAATCATGGGTAGCGTGTTTGAAAAGGGGGCATGGGGGAATGTCGCTCCCCGGCCAGGTATGTGTTGAGGCAGAATTAATAAAAAAAAAAAATCACATGGGGAGCTATAGGGAACCTTTTTGTTTCTTTTCCACAATGTTCCTGTCAGCAGTCAGCACTGTAAAAGAGCCCAACGGGACCTGTCAACGTCTGTCAGGAAGTGCACACAGAAAAGCAGCCAATGCCTCACTCAGTTTAGCAGAGAAATTGGAGAGCTACACACATTTGGACCATTAAACTCAAATGACTGCACCTTTCTGTAGGCCTGGACAAACACACACACTCACACACTTTCTCACACTAACAATACTCAGCCCCAGCAGTTTACCATGGGGAAGTACCACTGACAGTTTATAATCTGAGGTTTGAGAAAAGTGTGTCTGAAAATACTAATCGTTTTAGCTTAATTACACCCCTATCTAATTTGTTTTGGAAATTGATTGTAGAATTATTTCAGCTGACAACAAGGCACCACATGGCAAAGTCCCAGAGTACCTTGCTGAGCTTTTAGAACAATACTGTCCTGATGTCTGCAATCTTCTAATTACAAAGCACAGTATTCCTGTAATTGTGCTCATATTGGATGATTCCACACTTTACAACTTATGTTCAATGCCAGTATTCAGTGCCAGTGTAATAAGCTGTACCCTTTATGTAGCAATCCCTAAATAAAGGTGTTGTGTAGCATGCCCAGCATTTGTGCCAGCGACTAGAGTCCCTGTCACAGACAAATGACGTGATGTTTGCTATTAGTTTAAGCATTGCCATTGTCTTTCCCAACTCCTTCTCATATGTTTTAGCGGCCTTACCTCAACCACACTGTACCTGCCATTCAGAACTACACTAAAGCGCTGTATTGATTTACATGATTACATTACTCCCCAATATTGAGGCTCTGCCCTGAAGGTCACTGTCATAATCGAATTTCAAGGCTTCCATCATTTTAGTTCTGTGCTTATAGTATGTCACATGCTCCTGAATATTCCTTCATTTCTGTTTAAGCAAACCTGGAGACAGGTTGTATCGCACAATGCACATACCATTTCAGAAAGGTACATTTTTGAAATGTTTTTGGCTGTGGAATGAGTCGTATGATGATAAAGAATAAAACAAGATTAATGTGTAACAGCAGCAGGTCCACAAGAATCAGATGCATAGCATTAGATCAGATTAGTTACTAATCATCATTCCGTGGTTTCACATATATGTCCATGTATGGAGGTGGTACCGTGTAATGATCATTAGTTATATTTCAGACCACAGTAGAAAGCTCTGCGCTACCTGATCCTAACACAGTTACTGTATGACACTGATAATTATTAAGTGTACTGCAAATGTAGTTGCAAATAAAGTGAAGACAAACATACAATAAAGAAATGCCCTTTTTGTCATAATCTGGTTTATAATCCCCCCTTACTAGTTGTATTTTTTTCTTCAATTTTAACTTATTTTATTGCTGATTTATTGTGTCTATCAGCTTTTCCCTTTTTACTCTGTTAAGCACGTTGCACACTTGATTTCTTGAAAAGTGCTATACAAATTATAGTCTTTTGTGATGCATATTAAGCTGAATGCCTGCACAGATACTTTTAATAGTGTTCACTCAGCAATTATGTAAAACACATGCATAAACTGTATTGCTTGTGTGAACAGATGAGCAGCATTTTGTTAAATGAGAGGGGGAAGCTGAAAGTTTCCTGATGCTGCAAGTTATCTCGTTATTCTTCTACGTGTTTCATTTTCTTATAACTGCAACTACAGTTATATTATACTATTATAGACACCAAGGTAATTATCATACAATTTAAAGTTGGGAAATTGTAGATATTGGTTCAGCAAATCATGACACCATTGGATTTGATGTTGTGGGCTGCAACACGTGCAGAAACACAAAACTACTACATTCAAAGTATCATCTAACACTACTTAGCGAGTTTGGCTGAAAGTACTTACTGCTTACTACTGAAACTAAGGTCAGTCTGACATTTGATCATGTGGTCAGCTCGAGTGGACTAATATACTGTATGTAAACTTGCCACTGTAGGAACACTGGTTACATAAGTATCATTATTAACTATTTGATGCCTGATTAAGCTGTAGTCCTCCTGACATGCTGGGCACACACACACACACACACACACACACACACACACTGTGAAGCATGTTTCGAGCGTAGTTGGGCAGTTGAGTCCTGTTGGATTATTTATGCTTCCTGAGCTGCCTCGCAGTACGCAAGTCATAGCTATTTAACGTTTACTTGGTAATACTATGGGTGCTTCATGACACAGAGCTTGAGTCATCAAGCAGTGCCTGGACCAATAAGCACACATGTGTATCTCATCATTTATTAGCTAAGGAGAAGGATTAAGATATTAACCATATTTCCACATTTGTTTGAGGATTGCATATGTGGATTGGAAATGGCTCGAGATCATGCGTCTCGGATGCTCAGCTTTGCTAAAGAAAATTTTAAAAAAGTGTCTTCATTGAGCTTCAGTCAGGACTGCATGGCTGAACTTCCTTGTGAACTCAAACTTATATTAGAAACTCTAAGCACTTCCCCGTCTTCTTCTGCATGCCTCTGTCTCCAAAGGCCCCATCTCTGCATCAGATCAGCGTGATGGGATAGTGGACTGCCAAGCCACAGGCATTTAACGACATCTGAATAGCTGCCAGCCATTTTGCATGAGATTTTCAGACAGCTGAAGAAAAGGCCCAAGATTTGTCAGATCGGGGAGCGCCGGATGCTGCCAGTCTCCTCGACACTCTGCCTATTAAACCCTCGGCAGGAGGGATTCCTGAGCCTGCCGCTCACTTCCAAACAAAAGTCACATCTGTACATACAGCCAGACACTGCGACGCTAATTCTACTTTCGACTGTTTTTCCAACTGAACGCAGTTCCTTCAGGCTGTCTCTGTGAAGAACTCTCATCTTGCATACGCCTTCGTGAGGGTCCAGCATCAGTTCAAACTGTCTTATCCTCTCCAACTGAGCACTGCTGTCTGCCTTCAGGGTGAGGGTAAACTGTCCTAACTCCATGCGGCAACAGTGATGCTGCTCTTTAGATATAAGAACAGAAGAACTTAAGCAAGAAACATACTAGATTCCAATTCTTCTGGTAAGGTAGCTCTCTCACAGTTCAGCTGGAATACACTATGGTAAAGTTGCTATGGTAACCCAGTTTCCTTCAGGTGAATCTAATTTTGATAGCAATCCAAACGGATAATGCAATTATTAAAAGCCAAACTGGACTGAACAGGAGAAACTTCGGAGTATGTGTTATTCATTCCACAGGCCAATGAAGACTATTCTTTCGTCTATCTGTCAGTCACAGTCTCTTGAGTTTTTATTCATTATTTTTAATTGATGAGGACCAATGTGTAAAAGAAATCAGCCTTTAATGAATGTAAAGGATCTGTTAGAGCCTCACTTTTCACTTAAGAAAGAGGCCTAATTTGTTTCAGGGTTTTTCATAGGAATATTTATTTTGTAAGAGTCATTATTTTAAAAAAGAAATGCTGAGAAAATGTTTGAAGAGAATGTTTTATCAAGATTGTTGATGAAAATTACATTTTATTTCCCCTGCAATTTCAAGGATAAGTCAGCAAATGCCAAACCAAAAATGAATGTCTTTTACTAACATGCACTGGATGTACAGAATATCCAAATCCTGGCATACCTTTTTCTTAACTAAAAACACATCAGTGAGCCTTACTGTTGCACTAGATGACATGTTGATTCATTACACTGAATGCATATTGGAGACTATTTTGACTCCCATATACATAAGCCATTTTTTCACAAACATTTTTAGTAGGAACCATTGAGCTTGAGGTTCACAAGGGAAGGGGAGGGAAGACAGGAAGTATTGAGATATAAACTAACACATTGTTGTTTTTGGTCTTTTCATGGAATTTGTTGACAATATCAAACAGTACTCTTATTGTTTAGTGTAGTTGTGGTTGTTTTTGGGTTTTTTTTTAATCTCATTGATGTAATATGCTCTGTCCTGTGGTGTGTTTTTTTGTGACATAGAAAAAAAATCCATATTTTTTATTTTAGCAGATTTTTGCTTTTAATGATCTATAAGGTTATTTATTGATCATTGGTGTCTTTCACTGCTTATGCTAACTGCTCAGCACTTCTTCCGTTCCAACCACAGGTAGAGGCAGAAAATGCACCAGAGGATGTTGCATGAATTACTTTCTAAAATTAAAGCCATATTTCTTTTTAGAAATACTCTGCTCAGTCGATGTTAGTGAAGTTAAAAAGTCAGTCTAAATATTTTTACGTCAGATTTTTAAAAAATCCCCTGGGGTTGTGGTCTGCTGTCTGTAGCTGTAAAAACATCTATAGTTTAGCAGACCATCTGCTTTATTATATGATATATAAATTGTATTATATACTACAGCACAATAAAGCTAGAGAGAGGAGAGAAAACCCACCTCTGCAAAGAGTGACCCTAAGAGTTAGTGTTTCATTCACTTTGTTTATTGTTGCATGATTTAAAGACAAACCCTTTGAATAACTGCTAAATATTGCACCTCACCCTAACCTGTTGGCTCGAGATTGCAGTGTGCCTAGCCACACCTCACTGGAAGTCCTGCCCCCCAAGTTCTAATAAAAGCCACTTAAAATAAAGACTAATCTAAGGTGAGTGGGTGTGTGAGTCAGCAGACACATGTGAACCGAGGTAATGCAGAGGTAACAGCTCCCATCTGCTGAATGTTTGTAGCACTGCTTAGATAAGGAAAGCACAGGTGGAATGAAGAGTGAACACTTGGAAAATGCTTTCAGAGTTACTTCACATTTCAGTAACTTCAATCCTGAAGGACAAAAAAAGCCAAAAATAGACTTCTTGCAACACTATTTAAATGTTGTAGACACAAACTGAAAAAATGAGGAGCACTCATCTTTCTTAATATCCACTACTATTCACTATAAATTATTTCTTCAATTGTTTTTGCTGTAAGAGAACTTTTTTTTTCTCATTTACATTTACTGTCCTCGATGACTGCTTTTGTCACTGAACCACTGACAGTGGCTTGTTTCCTGTCCTGACTCAGTCTAGATGAGAATTTAATTGAATTGTTTTTAAAGAGCTCACCTTGTGAAATGAAAGTGTTTTATTAAAGTCTCCAGGAAACAGCATTCTCATTGTGTCATTGTTTATTAGCCAACCAAGCGAAAAAAAGTAATCTTTCATCAGACTTTAATGTTTTCATTACAACAGAGTACCTCAGTATAATAAATTGATATCCTTGTTTTTCTTTCATTTGGCCAGTTGAGAGAAAGATTTCATTTTCAAATCAGGTTTTTTTTTTTATACATGCTGCATGCTGATGTCATCAGGACACACAAAGAGAATTCATACATGGCTGGAGAAGCAAAAGACTCAAAACCTCCCATACAAGTCTGTGTAACAACTGCTCATCTGACATAGATGATCATATGTTTTGATAATTTATTATCAGATGTAAAAAAAAAAAAAAAAAGAACACCTGGTGCTGTGTTAGGTGTAAAGGATATTGTATTGCAGCAGTCTTGCTCAGCCCACTGGACTGAAATAATAAGTACAATACATATATACAGTATGTTCCACATATAACCACATACAGTATCTGTACTGTGCTATCGCATCCTCATAGTTCCTGTGTTGTGAGCAAGGAACATAGTGAGCATAGGGATCAATGTCAAAGAAAGTGATGCTGTAGGAGTGAGTTGACAAGTTTCCATGGATGTCATGGCACTTTCTGACATTTTTTGCCATGCCTCAAGAGCCAAGTCGCCATCGCTAAATGCCGTGAATGAAACTGTCATCCTAAGCAAAGAAGCAAATTACGTACTTAAAAGCCACATTTCAAACCTCCAGGCAGTGAGGATTTGACACTTTCAGACATACTTTCACTGTCTTCTTTTACAACAAGCAGGTTGCAGGTCAGTCATTACAGGCCTGTGGAACCACCACTACCCTGTGGCTTGACAAGACAACAGGCCGGGAGTGTCAGGCCAGTGTTAAGGAAGTGATGCTACATGCTGCAAAATTACAGATTTTTGCACAGGTAAAAGACATGGTTGGTGTAAAAAAACAAACATGTTAATGTAAACCTAATAAATATCATCGTAACTTTTTTTTTTGGTCAGATAAAAGTAGATTCAGTCAACACAAGTCCCCTGAGCTGAGGGCATGTGCAAAACAAAAATACAAAATTTATACAGTTTGTCTGAATAATCACACCAGAAGCCACAACTATGGAAGTGCAGTTGACTTGAACTCTTAAAACTGAAGACATCCTTTTAATGTGTATATATACCCATTGTGTGTGTGTGTGTGTGTGTGTGTGTGTGTGTGTGTGTGTGTGTGTGTGTGTGTGTGTGTGTGTGTGTGTGTATATATATGCTATACAATTTAATGCAATTGACCACAACAATGCTGCCACCAACATTACCAACATATCCTTATAACATTAACAGAAAAGTCGAATCACATTAGTGTTTCCTACAAAACGTGCTGTTGTAAATTAGTTGTATACAAAACAGGAGACATGATTTCATTATTTTAGTACTTGTGGCACCCCTCCCATTGTGTTGGAGGTTGTCCTGGCCAACCTCCGCACCTCAACATGGGAGGGTTGTCTGCTGATATCGTTCAACTCTGCCCTCCAGTCTACAAAACCTGCTTCCACTTGCTTCTGCACATAACACCTCATCCATGCACTGCTTTCATGGCTAAACTTGCTGATTTCCATGCCTCATTGTTTATTTGTGCATTACTTTTAACTTTAATAAATTCTTTTTTGTGTAACCTTTACATAGACTCCTTTCTTGTCACATTCCCTGAGGCAGTCTGTGACATATTACCAATGGCTTTCTTTCAGACAGCCACTGCTTCTCATTCATTTTATTGTTATGAATATAACCGAGTGAATTTAAAACTTAAGAAGTTGACATTAAAAAGTTTCTTTCACATTTCTTTCGAAAGCTCTGTTATTGTTAATGCACATGTAAGAGGTGTTTGAAGAGGTAACCAGCTCTCTCGGCTGGTATGTTGATAACTGTGTTTACACCAATGACATTTCTTACAAAAGTCTTTCCATTTTAAATTATTATAGTACTCACTTGCTATTTGTATGTTGCTGAGGCCGAAAAAATTACCCTGATGGGCCATTTGTACACATCACATTGAAAAAAAGGCTACAAATATATCAAAAGCAAACACAGCAAATGTGTCAACTGTTTATGTTTAGCCAAATTATCTGACTTTTTTTCTGATGTTTTCTACTTTAGCTACACTCCATAACACATCTTAATGTGGAAATATTCTGTCAGAACTGAAGAAGCCTCTTGAATGAGAGGTGAAATCTGCAACCAAGTCCAGGTGCCCTTGATTCAACTCTTTCCTTGGATGTGACATGTGACAAATTGACAATCCTTCATCCAAATATGGAGGGAATTTAAAAACATGGCTGCAAAAGTTCCCACTCTCCTTTTCATTGATCCCAACCCGCATCTTACCAGTGCTTACCAGCTCAAGAAGCTTTAATGCTGAGAGATTAATGCACCCCCCCACCCCCCACTTCTCCATTAATCCTCCATCATGAGTCACCTGTGAAATAACCACCAACCGCCAACAAAGTACAGAGCAGGGTGCCAGGAACTTATGCAAAAACTGGCAACATTTTCCAGATTATCTCTTCAGTCATTTCAATTGTCATGCTTTTGTCCCTTTTGCTTTGGCACAACTGAATAGACACTCACACACATACAGTATATATACCCTTCACCAGCTCAGTGGAGCTGAATTGCCATGGCAACGCAGGGCTAAAGAGATTTCCGAGTAGCAGTGCTATGGCAAGAATTCAGAGAGGAGACGTCTATAAATGCAAATATCTTTTGGAAAGGGACAATCAGATGCTAAATGGGGTTAGCCAAGGTTCCAGTAAAACTCAAGACAAAAGAACAACTATTTGATTTCAAGACAAAGCAAAGCAAGCTCCATTATACATGAATTTGGGAAAGTCTTTGCAATTTGAAGTTAACAGAAATAAACAATAGGCATGGTAGTCACGCCATGAGTTTACCTATTGTGTAGAGCAAACTGATGTCACACAGGATAAATAGTTGTTTGTTCAGCCAATTGTATGGAGAAATGATCTAGTACACAATGTTAGATCATTTTCTACCACTGTGGTCTGTCCTGCAGGTAAACTCACGGCCACAATTCATTCCAGCTCAGAGCTGTATAATATCAGCTGGAGTTGGAGCTGGTAATTGGAGGGCAGCTGCTAACACATCCATGGTGCCATCCAGTAACATGTTACTGCAGCCCACAGTGACATGTTGTTTCAGCTGACATTGTTTGATATTTGTCCAGGCAGCTGCACTGTGGGATGTTGTGTGTTCAAAAGTAGGTTTTGTAATAATTTAGGTGGCTAGGGAGACTGTGTGTTTCATCAAAATCATACCCCCGTAAAGGTATTGGTCTCGCCAAAATATGACCATAGCCTGGAACTTAGAAACAAACAGGAAAAGAAAAAGATTGAAAGTTAATGAAGGAAGACAGGAAAGCAAAACAATCTTGAGAGGTAATGACTGGTATAACTGCACTATAATTCCCAATACTTTATAATCATGATAATATTCTAATATCTAATATATACACTCACTTGGCAGCTGAAACAAATGCAGTCGAACGCAACAGTCCTGCAACAAATGTTGCCTTCATGAGGGTAATGATCAGTTTTTATTGAAATTATTTTAGAGAAGTGTTGATTCAAGTGTATGAGCATTTTGGAGGATGTGGTAGTCTTTTGCTTTATGGTGCTGCTGAACTGTATTGCATTGTGCAGAGAGGTGTTTCTGTGCATTTTTCCATATAAATGGCATGGAGAAAATAAAAGAAGCACCAAGTGTTATAATCTGTTTTATCCAGACAGCTAGTTGTGGCAGCATACTTTTTTCAGAATCTGCAGCAGTGAAAATCTTGTGGTGGTGGTGATAATCTATATTTGTATAATAACAATGTATTATACACCAAAGTGAATAACAACCATGTGACACTGAGAACTTATCACTTGAATCTGCCATCCGACTTTGCTTTATGGAGCTTTAAAGTGAGTTTAAATTTAACATTTGTTAATTGGCAATAAACACAAAGTAAAGCTGAGGCTGATTTGTTTTGCAAGATATTTGGTCAAAAATCAAGGTGCTGTGCAAAATGAATATTTGACCAAAAGATGGCATAAAAGGTAATAAGGGCTTACAAAAGTAAAGTTTTTTTCCCCCCAATAGTTGGAGAAACATTTAAGTTGACATTTAAGTGAAAAGTGTGAGCCTCCAGATGATCTCTGTACTTATTTGGATTCATCTACAAGGTAGCATGAATTTTTGCACAAAATCCAGGCCAACCTGTCAAATAATTATTGAAATATTTTGGCCTGGATCAAAATTGGGGAAGGAACCAATCAACAGACATTGCCATATTCACTATGGCAAAGTCTGTGGGTTGACCCTAAGTCTCGGGTTTTAACAGAATTGTCCAAAACTAACATTCTTGCCTGGGTGTAGGTGTGGCCATTGTTGACATAGATGGTATACATGGTAATACATGTAGCTCAGTGCATATTGTTATATAAAACACTCCACTTCCACAAAAACACTGTTCAAACAGAATTAGTTACTGCACAGTTCCTTCTATTTTTTTCTCCTTGCTGCTGTGTTGAGGATACAATAGTAAAAACAGCAAAAGCACATTTTTTTCTACTGCATTTTGCAGAAAGATAGTCACAAGGGAGAGCTCCGGTTTCATGACAGAGAAAATCAAACAATGTCATGTTTTGTGAAGGGGCATCTGCTCTGTTGCATGGAAACAGGAACAATCACTGCGACAGTCCTCTACGGAACCTGTGGACATACTGCACCTTATTCAAAGCAGTGCCTTAACAATCACACTGAGCACATGAAACCAGAGAAACACATTATATGATTCTGATATCATGCGTTCACTTTAAGAGAGTATACTTCTTTTCCTCAACTGAAAGTGGAGGGAAATGCACTATTTAATAAGAGGAGGATGCAGTATTGTTCACTTCAAGTGTGACATTGGATTGAATTATTCTGCATGGAGTGAGGCACAGCCACAAGTAATGATCTTTCATTCTGCTACACTACTTCCACAATGATCATTTCCCTACCCTATAACCCTTTCAATGCACCTGCAAGCACTTTACAGCCTTAAGAAATGTGGCTGTACTTTTACCTTTCTATAAACTGTAACTACTGCATAAATCTGTCTGAATCAGATGGGTTATTATTCATCTCCAAACCTAAAAAAGATTAGATATCCCTGTAATGAGGTTATTGGCATAAATGATGAGTAACTGAATTACTTAAGTGCAATAAATAAACCAACTGGCAAAAAACTGCTCTAAAAATACAAAACTATGAAACTAAAAGTGTTCTACAATCCAACAGCATTTTACTTTCTGCCTTACTTGTAATGTCAGCCTCCTTTGGTAAAAATCAAACTGGCAAGGGTTGTGGCTGAATCGCTGATGCCATCTCAACATGAACTGCAGGCACTGAATTTTAAACTTTTTTTTGAAGCTGTGAACCTCTGACTCTGTTTGCAGTCACCAGCTGTGACAAGTGTGTGAAGTGGTCTGGTTTAATTTTAAGCTGACAGGGAAATGATTAATTTTGCAAGCACTGGCGGTGGTCTTTGAATTGTATTTGAATTATGTTTGATGTGGGAAGAAATTGAACAGGACTCTGCCTCCTACCTTAGGGCTAATTATTGTAGTACTATTTCTGCAAAATACTATGCAACAAGAGTTTAAAGTACAACAGTTTTAAGTATATGGTCATGATGCTGGTCCTTTTAGGTCATGCAAAAAAAAGAGGAAAGGGAAAACAACAAAGTTTATCCACTATGAAATCGTCATATTCTCACTTCTCAATGTCAGTTTGTCAGACTCTCATTTTGAAAACTGAAAAAAAACTCCATCAGTCAGAGATGGATGGCTGTACGTTACACTGATGTTAGCATGCCATACATAGTTAAACATCTGGCAACTGATGAGCTGCATATTTTCTCAGAAGTTGATAGAGACCAAATCTAAGCTAAACAGAGGTTAATATTGGACTTACATCCATCAGAAGGACACAAACACAGCTCTAAATGAATACTAATGTTGTACCATGTCTGTTCGATGTGTAAATCGGCAATTTGCCTAAAAGTTTGCCATGCATTAATAAGTTAATTACCATATCTATAAAAAGATAATTTAATCAAACAAAAACATCTGAAAAACTGCCCTGTGTCTCCAAGTGAACAGCGTTCACACACTCTGGCAAATGGCCAAACTTAATTGCGACCTCTGCTCTCAAACAAACGCTAACTGATTACTTTAATGTTTATTCATTCATAACTATTCATCTCTCCAAGTGGAGCATTCACTGAGGCCCAGGGCCCATTAATCCTAATCTTTTTAAAGGATTATAGTAGCTGGCATATTGACAGGCAACTGCATCAACACACATCAAAACAGTGTAGATGCGTCACATAAGCTCCAGCTCTCTCACTCTCTCTCACACACATACAGTACTGTACCTTTGCATCCCACTCCATGATTTTTCACTTTGGTCCAGAGGTGAGAAGTCAGACTTTAACTCTTATGCAAATCCCTTGAACTCATTATGTACAGAGAGGCAGCAAAATCACAGAATTTGCTGGAATAGTGAAGTATTTCTGAGCATAACAGAGGACTTTGATCCTGAGAGTAAATTCAGAATAATTGTATCCAATTGGATTAATGGTGTTTAATTGGTTGTTGGATAACTTAATATAAATCTTAGTTTGAAACTTCACTGTTGAATTAGTATTTTAGTTCAATACTGATACCAATGCTTGTACATCTATCGCTGAGGGGAATTTGCTTGTCTATCCCCTCCACAGGCAGGTCAGGTTCTGAAGCTGGCAGGAAGCAGTATCTTGCTGCAGGACACTTCATGAGGATGGATATCCACCACTTGAACTGGTGATTTGATGGTGAACTCTTTCATGTCAAACAGTGTTTGAGCGGAATGTTCACGATGAGATCTATTGTATGAGTCACCCACCAGATGCAAAGGATGGTTTCAGTTAAGAGTTCACAGCAGATTAGCATTTGTGTTAACATCACATGCACAAAAGCATGCACGCACACAAAAGAAGTAAAGATAATTTACATTTATTAAACCCCACTGCCTGACTGTACAAAAAGGATCTTCCACATTTTCCTCTCAAAATGAGCTCTGCTGCAGGGCTTATTTAAATCAATCCATCAGCAGGTGGCTATTTATGCACATGTAATAACAGATGGGGGCACTGAAGAGGTATAAAACACTGTGAGAGGTGAAATTAAAGAACATTTTTGTCAAGTTTGCCGGCATCGTCATCAGATTCACTCTGCAAATCAGGGGGATGAAGCAGCTACAGTCTAAAAGACAGAAGCTGAATGACAGACAGAGATGATATGTGAATGTTGTGCAATAATTGTTGGGGTTTAAGCACACCTCCATATGACTTGTCTAAGTTGTTTTCAGTTGATCTGGCACACAGCTGCTTAATTACCAATTTGAAAGTTACTGATTACAAAATGATCATTCTGTAGTGTGTGTCTTACTTATGCATGTCAGTCCAGTGTTAACTCTTTTTTAGCTTTGTTTTTGGTCTCTACCAACTCCTGGGGGAAATATTTTCTGAAGCTGTTTATGTTTCTTTCTCTTTTCTGTTTGCCCTGGGCAACACTTTCCAATTGCTGATTTTGATAAGTGCAATATAAATAAACTTTATTATGTTTAAATGCTCCACTGTGTTCACCAACTAGACTTGTACTCTATCTGTTTGGTGCTGAGCAGGTAATGTGAAATGTGTATATTTACAGCTTTTAGACTTAAAACAGTTGATCATATCAGTAAGTATGCCTTTTTATGGTGATGGTATACGTACCATGTTATTTGGACCCTTCCGTTTTGGGTAGACGATGCTTGGTTAGTGTAGCCTAACCATTGTTAATTTAAGTTTGTGTGTCTAATTATTTGATACAGTAAATTTGTGTTTGTACATAGACACAGAAAATCAACCCTGTAAGATTACTTAGCCTCCTCCATGATTCACAGTGGGGATGGTGTTCTTTTCTTTCAAAGCTTCCTTTCTTTCCTCTGTCAACTTGGACCTGATGTGACTCCCCAAGAAGCTCTCATTTTATTTCATCTGACCAAAGAACATTCTACCAGATATACTCGGCGCTATTTTTTATTTCTCAGTCAAAAGTGGAGTCATTGTGGGCCACTACAATTCAGAAACCAATGTATGGTGCAACTGGACACTGCTGTACCTTGATCCTGGAGCTCCACTTGTGTCAAGGTTTTCTTGGTTCTTTTTTCCACCATTCAAACTATCTGTCTCTTAAATCAGGAACATCGAGTTACTTGGAGTTTATGTTACAGCCTTTACCTTGACCGTGCTTCTCAAATATTTTCTTTCTTATCTTGTCAGACAACTATTTGCTTTTCTGTCTCTTTTCCATGATCAGTGTGGTGCACACGATAATACCAAACAAACAATGAGGACCTGTCTCCATTTAAATTGGTTGAATGACTGTTCATGAGATCAAAGATAACCGTGCGACTGATTGATGACAATAGTCTGCCTGAATCACTACAATCAACTCATTCCTCACCACTTCGACTGGGTACTATTAATTTTATCCGGAACATTTTAAAAGTAATAGTAATAGTAAATCTTTGTAGAACAAATAGCAGTTCAGGTCTCTTCAGAAATTTCACTTCTATGTTTTATTATATGACAAACTAAAATCATGCAGATATGCATAACAACAGCTTTTAATTTCAACATTTTTCAGGAAGAATGGAGCATTTCTTCAAAGAGGTGTAAAGGAACCATAATTAGATTTCCATCTGTTTTGACATTTTGATCCTGGTCCAGATAAGATACAGTATGTAGATACACCAGGTTTAAATTGGGTTTACATGTCAGCTTCAACCAGAACCTCGGGTCAGGAAATAATCACAGCTAAAAAAAAGCCTCAATGAGATGCCTTTTGTGGCCAAAGGTGCAACTGTGGGTTAAGACACATTTTCTCATTTCAACTTTCAGCACATAAACATTGCAGATAATTGAACAAGAGCTGTTTTTCAAACATGGCTGAAAGTTTTCGTTATTGACAGAGTACATTTGTTTCTTCTCTCTGACTTCAGAAAGGATTTGATTACACATTTTGAAAGCAACTAATATTCCCATCACTGATGCCTTTGCTCCTCTAATGTTGTACTTCTTATCTGTTCCATTGCTTTGTTGGCTTTGTGCATGTGTCATCTCAAAGCAAACACTACAGGATCATTGCTGTCACAGCAAATAAGTGGGTGCTTGTTTTTGTTCAAATACTACAGGACTTGAATCAGCTGAAATGAAAGTAAGGCTAATAATTTTAATACAGTTAATTGTGGGGCTCTGCATTGCAGATGACTCTCAGGTCTCTGAACCCTGTGACCACAGACACCTTTATTTGTGCACTACTTAATCTTTTTTTTCATTTCTGGATTCCAAAATGTTTCTGGAACTTAATATAAAATTAACTTTACACAGGCATATCCCAGCCTGCGAAAACAATTGTATAATCTCTTTTGTGACCCTGAGCTTTCTAAAGTAAGAGAAAATAACTTTGAGATGCTATAGTAATGTCAGATGATCTCAGCTTGGTCTTGGAGATGATACATTTATCAGAAAGTTTGTATTACAAACTAGGGGTACAGAGTTTGAAAAGACATGGACATTTAACAGGCAAGGGTTCATTTAACTAAAGGTGAGACTGATTGTAGTCAATGTAGAATTTCTTTTTCAGCCGTACTAGCAGTATCGCTCTATGGAAACAATGTCTGTCGTGCAATCTATTATATTGATCCACATTGTCACAATAACAGCAAATATGCCCCAGAAATAACCTTACGATGGTACATGAAATATTGTACAGACATTCATAGTGCCCAGAGAATGAATCTGTGGGACTTAGATGAACCACAGTCTGTCTGTCAAAGCAAGAGCCTCAGTGCCTTCACTCTCATTTGGTTCATGCTCTCACAGCAGCTCTTAAATGTACCTCAAGCTTATGCAACCAGCTGGTACTCATAAGTGCAAATATGTGCTGTGTATTCTTTTAAAAATAAACATTTCAACCAGTAAATACGAGAGACTACATTTTATTGCTCAGTTATTCTTACTTTTTCCTACTCCAATCTTAACACTCTGCTTTAAAAATACCACTGTATTACAAACAATTTTTCACTCCTCTCTTTGGGACAAATAATTTATTCCCGCTGATGTTTATTCAGTCCCTGAAAAGGAACATTGATGAATGCACATTGTGCCCATCAAATATACATAATGAAGGTTGGTAAAACTTATGTGAAAGCCGCACTGTGCTGAGTGAGTTAGCTTTCATTTGCCTTTAACTACACTTTTCCCTCCATCTGTGCCAGCAGCAGTAGATGACATTTTATGAGGAGAGGCAATGCTTTCAATAAATTAACTTCTAAATAACTAGATGTGTACACTGAACAGTCTGCTGTTTTTTTATATTTTATTATTTTCGAAGATCAGACTGCAGCATGATGTATGTTTTTTTATATTAATAAAGGACATGGATAGGGACATGTCCATATTTGCTCAGATGGAGGATACCAGACACCCATATTTAATCACAGAGCCACTTCACTGTGTTTGCTCATCTTGCCGAAGCAGAAGCAATTTGTCATACTTTACAGGAGATGGGTCTCAGTCCAAGCTTCAAACAGACACAATGAGAAGTCTGACCTGGGTCTTCTACTATTTCACAGAACCATTTTTATGAAGCATGGAGTTCAAAGGCACAATGGCTTCAGCAGTGGAGGCTTCTCCAGTATGTGACAGTACAATCTATTCACTGAAGATTTTGAAATTTGCAAAAGTCTTGATTCTGACCTCTCAAACCCGTATACCAATGTTCTTTGAGCTCAAGTAAAAAATACAGCTTGTCACATATTTTTGAAGACCCAGCTCGTATTCCATAGAAATGCTGTGAGTCATCCTTCTTTGTTCATGGCTCGGAGACGGAGTGTAATGGAGCATGTAAAGAAAGGAGTGTTTATAGGGTAGCTTTGGAAAGAGGCAGGAAACAGCCAATTAACTGCAAAAAGGAAACATTGGTTTCTGTGTTGCTCCAAGGTACTGTGAGGGAACTGTGATGACTGAGGAAAAAAGAAATACCATAAAAAGAAAAATTAAGGCAACATGTTTACTATTACACTGTATATATCCAAAGTCCCCCATAGAATCCTAATGACTCAGTTGTCCCCTGATGCTTTTTCTTATTTGCACAAACTTGTCATTTGAACGCAAGGAAAAAGATTCCACTTTTCCCAGAGTTAAAATGATTTCCATTTGAACCCTAACGCTTTCCTCTAAAACCAACATGATTTCAAATTTCTACTTTGTACACAAGATAAGGACATTAGATAAATATATATATATTTTAATATATTTGCTCTTTTCCTCCATCACTACAGTTACACCAATATTTTTATATTTATATTCATACACAACAAAGGCTGATGACTATAGCATTTGTTGAGTGACTTTTCATAAATTGTGATTCCATATCCTGTTTGAACTCCATTATTTGCTAAGTACACTCCGTGCAAAACTTTCTCATTGTTGGATTAGAGTGTAGCTGCTTCAGATTTTTAGTCTTGCTCCTAATTTACTACTTTAGCTAATTTCCCCAAATTCCCACAGCTGAATTTCATTATATCCTGTCCTTGCACTGTCATGCCAAATGGCAGATCTACTCACTCCTGGAAAGTTTTGGAAGTGAAAGAGAAAGAGGGTTTTGGAGCTCAGCTGTCAGCCAGACGGAGCGTCCTGCTTTCTGTGTGTTCCTTGCAATGAGACTTCTGGGTCTGTCAACAGAGTAAATAACATGTTGTCTTTTTTTGTCAAAGTTTCGCCTCCTTGGCACTGTACACTCTGTACACAAGCAAAGTGCTCTGCCAAAGTAAGCTTGGCTAATTGGTGATTCTAGACTGGGGATTATTGAGGAAGCAGAATTCATCACAGTAAACACATGGTAAACAGGGAATGTTTTCCAAGGCTTGGAGATGAATCAAATACTGTTGTGTTTCTACATCATCATGGCCATTATCAAGCACTGTTGCTTTTGAGAGAGTTTTGGGAATGGTTTACAAGTTTGGGAATGACAATTATTTTTTGTTTGGCTTTGCAGTTGATCTGTTAGGAGTCTTTCTGATCTCGCTGGAGATACATCTCCAGTCTCCATCTTATCAAGCTCAATCCTAAATGAACTCCCCCAAGAGCTGACAAAGATGTCTCTGCTTCCCTGGCCTTCTTAGGGCAGCGCTAACAACACAGCTTATGGCTGGAGCAAGTTTGGCCAAACTTGCTGCCGCTGTCTTCCCCAGTGAACTTCAGAAACTATTTTCAACTCAAGAAGTTTGTTTTTCAGTGAGCACCATGCAGAACAAAGCCAAACTTCAATTAGCTAAGCTCACTGGTTCCCAGTTGGTGTGCCTTTAAGGCAAAGGCTTGACATTACTTTTGAGTCCTTCTTCCTTTCCTGAATTCATTACAAGCCCCTGTGATCACAGAACATGTTACACAACCTAATGATTTTGCTTTTATCTGATGATAAAGGGCACAATGCACAGAAGCGATGAACATTCACATTAGAGAAAGAGCAATATGTTTTTGCCTGCAGTATCCCAGGCTATCATTATGAATATAGAGGTCAGAACTTGTTTTGATGTTTGGAAGTATGAGTTGCTGCAGATAATAGACTTCTTCCATCTATATTGATGACATTTGTAATTGTATAAATGAAGCAGATTAAGGTACTGTTGGTACTGTTTAATATATAGTGATATTGTTGATACTGTGATACTGTTGTTAAAGTAAAAATCTGCAATTCAAGGGGAAACATTTTGGGATATTTTCTTTCGTGATTGTGCATCCATATGTATTACATCAGTCAAACAGATATTTATCTACCTACATGGACGGACATATTCTGTTGTATCTGCTCCCAACAGAAATAACCCTTTCAATCTGAGGATTTTATGTTTTTGCAGAACTATGGTCAAATCTAATGTGTTAAGTCCCACTACAGTTTAAAAAGTGTAGCAGTATTGCTATGCTAACCTGACTTTGCTGGCCCCATCCAATCTGGAGTCCAGGAGGATGATGGGTATTTCTGTTCAAAATACCCTGTCTTAATTTCAGTAGAAAACTAAATTTTGCCATGATTTCTCAGACAAGAAGCTTTTGTGACTTCAGTTTGACTGTTACACATTTCAATATTCCTGTACTCTGTTAAATCTCTCTTGAAGGTCCATAAATAAATACACTGTACAATATAATTTTTGTTTGATATATCTGACAGTGGACCTTGTGAATAGGAGGATGAGTTAAACAGGAAAAATTAGACTTTACCAAAGTGAGCTGCCAAACCAAGATACATTTATTTATTTATTTTTTTTTTTACAAAAGACTGAAGTATTCACACACTGGCTCCTTTAAAGCTTCTCTTTGGGTTTGCTGGGGACAGTCACCTTGACTTGTGCGAAACTGTGGTCAGATCTTTCATGCAGGATGTTACAACAATATTACTGCTCAGCTGCTACTCAAGCCAAGCATGATAATCTTGTTAACCACACTGACCTCACGACTGAGGTCCCCCTCAGGACTTTAAAACATGTTAATTCTCTGGCCATTTCCACCTTAGCCAGGCAGAAAATGCCCTTCTCTCTGGAATATATGCTCTATTGATTAAACGCCCTCAGAGATGCAGGCAAGCCCTTCTGCTCTTTTAAATGTGTTAGCGTTTTTCTCAGTGTGCTTCCACCATGACCAACCACTTTGTACATGGTTTCCCTTTTATGCTTCTTGAGTTCCATGAAATCATCAGCATAAAATCTTTGCTTGGTTTAACATATTAGTTCACTAACTAAAATATAAGATGCATGTAGTTCAAGTTACAAAGTAAACTAAGAGTAAAGTTAGAATTTGTAGAGGATAAAAATTCACAATAACCTTGGAACTGGGATGGGTCAGCATTGACCTGGCTGCCGACCCTGACCACCTGAGTTGTGGCAGTCAAATGGATCATGGTGTGGAGGTAGGTTATGTTTGTTCTGTTTTGTTGTTTTCATTGAACTGATGGTCAGCTGTCATTAATTTGTTGATGGTGAATGATTAAGGTGATTACTGAGGTCACATGCAGTATATTTTGTCTCAGCTTACCTCCAGAGACTCTTCTTCAGATTTTCTGTTTGGACTCTGGTTTGGTTCATTTCCTGTTTTATTTTAGAAATGAGTTCTTTAGTGTGTCTTGTGATGCTTTACTTCCTGTGTGTTGTTATCCCTGCCTCCTTTTCCTTTGCCTCCTCCCTTTGTCCTGTTCTCCATGAGCTCTGTGCTCTGCCATAGCTGCATTATGAGTTGTCCCTGTCGTGATGGCTTTCCAGCTCCCTGTGTTGTCCAGTTTTTCATCTCATTTCTTTTGAGTTTTGGTATTTTGTGAGTTCAGGTTTTTGGATTTTCTGTTTAGTTAGTGGTGACCTGCCTAGATTTTCTTTGTAAGCCTTTTCAGTTAAATAAATTCCTGCCACTGCACCATTCCACCATTCCTGTCTGCAGTTTGGTCCTACACATTGTTTCCTGTTACATATTTATGACATCATACTGTTATACTGTATCTGTTAAACTGACAGAAAACCAACTCATTGAACAAAACTACCTTAAAAAATTCTCTATCAAAGTAAGCCTTTTCTGCTGGCTTACACTCACACACTGCTGACTCCCTCCGAGCCAACTCCTGCGGTGTGGTCAGTCCACAGAACTTTGTAAAACTGCAAAAAGGAAAAAAAAAATTCAAAAGAGGAATTTAAAATTCTAGTAGAGATCCCAAAGTGTCTACAGATACCAAATATGTCAGGTTGAATTTGAGGAAAATGAAACATCCATCATCGAGATATTAATATTTCCGTTTGATCTAATGGTGTAGCCATAAAAACACAAGTTGTCTTAGGTTTGAATATTTCACTGTGTTACCCACATGGAGCTGAAAAACAAGACAATGCAGCACATAATGATTACATTGCCATACATTGTGGATTTTTGTTTTTTCTTTTATTAATATATTTTTAGGAAAGTAATTCGAAAGTATCAGAGAAAATTGAATTGAAAACATGTTAAAAGCTAAATACGATTAGAATTCATGTGGGCTCTATGTAAATGGACAAATATTTCACCTGTAAAGAGAGGAACACTTGATTACTGTTCCGCAACGGGCAGTCTAAAAGCATCAATTTACATTTAACCTTGGAAGATAAAATTGTGATTGTAATTACTGTGTTTGGCTGTAAAGCCAGCAATATATGGTTCCATTCTGCTGTATTCAGTGTATTGTGAATTTAGATGTTTTCATATGTTTTCTTAATCAGTTGTGAGTTATCCATATTCATGATCATAATGCATATTGTAGGGTTGTTTTTTTAAGAAACCTTTTGGGGTTTAATATTGAAAGCACATAATGGTTTTCCAGGCTGAAATGTGAAATCTTTTATGGTTGGATATCTTATAGCTGCACTCTACTAAGGGGAAATCTAATTTCAAGCTGACAGACTGTCAGTGTTTAGTATTCTTATGCCTTTGTGCCGGTCTGTCTTCGTATCATGACATGTTAGCTAACACACTCCTGCAGTGGATGCAAATGAGGCACTTTGTGTTACGGGCACTTTAACCAAACATTACTGGACTGTGTGGGATTTGTTTCCGAATGCCGCTTTTACAAAGTTAACTTGTTGCGAGTTCACTGTGGGTCCCCTGTTTTCCATTAATTATAATCCTGTCAGCGCCGCTCAATATGTGAGGAGCGAGGGTTGCTGCTGTCGCTGCGCGCCTCGACAGTATGTACAGCCGCGGCTGGCATGGCACAACTGCAGGAAGTGTGGGCCGGATACGCTCCCCTCCACTGGCAGGCAAAGGCTGCATTATGCAAATGTAACAACCAGAGGAGAAGATGGAGCGAGGAGAGAGAGCGAGAGACAGAGACTGAGAGGGAAGAAAAGTGAACAAAAAAGAGAGTGTGAAGAAGAAATGAGCGCGACTCGGAAGAGGGCGGGTTAGTGTTCGGAGGGGGGGGTGTGTGAAAGTGAGCAGTGAGAGAAGTCACATAGTCTATACATGCGGGGGCGAACATGTTGTCATCTCCTGCATTTAAATGCCCCCCACTCGCTCTTCTCCACACATCATTTAAATTGGGTCAGACAAGTGTTAGAGAACCGGTTCAAATGCATTTGCAAAAGAGACCCTCTCTGAGAGATGCGCAACAGCACAAGCGAGAGCCATTTTAGAGCTAATATCTCAGGTTGGCAGCCTCAGTATTGTATGTGTTTAAATCTATCCACTGGTCACTTTTAAGACAGTGCAGCACATACATTCTTCTTTTTTACACTCATTCTGACCTCTGACCAGATATACCACACCTGCTGATGAAGCCATGCTGGAGAAGTGAATAGACTTGGAATTTAATAATGGCACCATTGGGCACACTGACTTACAGATTGCTACTGTAAGTACCTTCCCTGAAATGCCTTTTATATTCCATCTCTTTCTTCACCAGGATTAAAGCATGAGAGCATTTTACAGCACTATCTAACGTGGGCTTAATGGTACGGCATATAGAAACTGGAATGCAAAGTGAGCACAGTGTGAGAAATATGTCAATGCAGGCTGTAAAGGTAAATGAGAAAGCTGGTATGGTAAGCACATTCTCAGCGGGGAAAAAGAAAAACGTTTCAAGCTGCAAACACAGAAAGACAGGAAAGTGGTTTTTCAAAGCTTCAGTGTGTTTCTGCTGCCGAAGGAAATGCCCATGACTGACTGCAGGTTGCACTGTTTTCAAAACTTATTCCATCTCAAAGAGTTGTTGGCAAATTCAATTTTGTGATAGAGATCTGAGCATTCTATATCGCATTTTAAATACTTTCCAAAAAAAATATATTAGAGAATATTTTTGAAGGCAGCCTGAGGCCTTTGGAAAGTAAGCTGCTAAGCTGCTTAGGACCCCCAAGTGCGTAAATTACAAATAAAATGTCCTTTGTTCATTTTTTGTCATACTTTAATTATTCACTGAGTGATGTTGACGTTTGTGTACCATTTTTGTATTTTTATGAAAAGATATTACTGTCATTGCCTTCCTCGGCAGAGGGAGTTTATACAACTATAAACTATATTTATACAAACTCAGGAGAGCAAACTCTATTTGCTGAGGAAGACTGTAAGATACAGTTGAAGGCACCAGTCCAAAAAAATGGAAAAAAACCCAAAGCCTGTGATTGGGACTTGCATTAAGGCTTATTTGTCAAACTTTAAATTGGTTCCCTCGCTTAAAAACTGACTATGTTACATTTTACACGACCTGTGCGGTGCCCCCAGGTTGGAGTGTGAGCTTTGATGATGTTGATTATGTTTTTATAAAACATTTTTACATTTTTTAATACATTTTCAAGGAAATACAACTAAATGTACATAACTGATAACAAATTGAATCCATATCTCTTAAGGTTTCTTCAAAATGCATGTGATAAGAGGCAACCTGTTGTATCAGATGAATAACTGAGTGGACCTAGATGCAGAAACAGGCTCAAGGTGGGCAGTTAAATTGAGTGTACCCCCCTGCTGCAGCTGAAGGGAGTAATTGGTGACAACGGCTCCTCATAACACACCCATTCCCTAATTAACCACATACTATCTATTTAACATTCATTTACCATCCACACATGCTCAGTCTGCTCTTAGGACAGACAGTGCAGATAGAAAGGTGGACATATAGCCCTCTTTCACAGCAGACATTTTTACTTGTGATTGTAGGAAAGGCATGGTGTCACTGATAACATAACAATTGCTCTGTTCTTTTTAAGTGCCCCGGCTAGCCATGACAGTGCAGCTGCCAAAACATTGTCCTGAACAGATGCAGTTAAATCAGTCAGTCTTCTCTCTTGTGGAATCTCTTTCCCATTAAAAAAACTGCACTTTTAAAATCAAATGTGGGTGGCTCTGTGGATCAGATCTGCACAGTGTTCAGGGGGAAATTTGGGCTGTTCTTTCTGCAGAGCTGCTTCAGATCAGCTACATTCTTATTCTCTGACGTTTTTCACCTCATTTATGTTGGGTTATAGTCTGGGCATTGATTGAACAGCTCAACTTCTTTGTTTGATGTCACACTACAATAGATTTACTTGCATGTTTAGGGTCAATGTCCCGCTGCATCACATCTACTGAGCTTCAGCTGGCAGACAGCCACCCTCACATCATTGCAGATGCAGTTGATGGAGAGCTGTCCAGATCCCTGGCTGTAAAACAGCTGCAAATCACGATACACCCTCCACCGTACTTCACCGATGGGAGGATGTTTTCATGTTGGTATGCAGCGCCCTTTTCACGCAATACATAGTAGTTCATCTTCTTCCCAAACAATTCAACTTTAGTTTCATCAGTCCACAAAACATTTTCCAAGTACTGATGCTGACAGCCAAGATAACCTCTGGCAACCTTAAAGCAAAATTATTCTTTTTTTATGGTTTTGTTTTTTGGACAGCACTAGATTTCTCCATGGCAGGACACAACACAACATGTTTTGCATATGGTAGACTCATTAACAGAGATGTTCCTCTGAGCCTTTAGCTGTTACTCTGGACTTCTTTTTTTGCTGCTTTGGGCCTTTGGAGTAATCTCTGAGTGGGCGCCCACTTCTAGCAAGAGTAGCCACAGAACTGAGTCATCTCCATTTGCAGACGGTTTGTCAAACTGTGGAATAATGAAAAATGAATATTGAAAATATCTGCGATGACTTTTATAATCTTTTCAAGCTTTATAATTCAAAATTATTAAGTGTTTTTTTAAAGTGAAAGTTTTTAAAGTAAAGTTTTTAAACTGATTGGACACCAGGTTTGTTAACTCCTGACTTTTTGTTGATGTCATTAGTCAAGGGGTTCACACACTTACTCCAAACTATAAAGTGAATGATGTATGTTATTAGTTCAAATAGATTGCATTTGATCATTACTATAACTGAGATTAAGAGCTGATCATATTTTAATATGCAAATAATGCCAAAGGGTTCACTGACCTTTTTGTCACTACTCACTCTCCTACAATGAGACAAGGAAAAATAAATTCTAGTAAACCCTATTACTAATGGTGCTAAAATGAACATACGCTGCACAATGAGTTGCAGTTCTAATAGTGGGTGCCCCTGCAGTTCTGCATTGTGGCATCAGCAGAGGGGTTTGGGCGGGGTTTAGGTTGGGAGGGTGAGTTCATCCTGGCCCAAGACAGCCTGGGACCAGCCAGAAGTTGTTGCTCATTCTTTCAGCATGTGTTTCTGTGTTTTCCTTCAGTGCACTTAAAATTTAAAATTAGACTCGGAATTCAATTTGAAAAGGAATGGCAGATCTGCAGTGTCACAGTCCGAGGGGACAAGGCACTCTGCTGTTGCTCCACTTGTGATTTAAACACATTAGACGAGTGTTGTTTTTTTACAGGAAAATCTCACCTAACGGGTTAGCTTCTCCCTCGGATGTTTGCTCTGCATGCCTTATTAGTTTGTATTTCATAGCATCTCTCAGTGCACCTGACGAGTTGAACTATGCTCACTTTGTTTACCATCATAGCAGGTTTGGTGCTGTCTGATCTAATGGATGTGTCCTGCAGGAGTTCTCCCTAACAGCCAACACATCAGCAAACATCACTGCATCTTAAAACAAGGACAGCTTGATTGATTCATTTCCCTGCTGTTGCCTTCATTTGTAATTACTGTTATATTTTTATGTCGTTACCACAACCGGCTCCCCCACAGACTGATGGATAATACATCTCTATCCACTCTTGCACTGGGCTTAATTGTGTCTCTGTAATGCAAATTCACTGAGTTTATTAAAGTTTTCTGGTGAGCGATAAAGAGCTACCTCCACTCTGTCAATTTTGAGTGTTAGTGTCATCTCCATGTGGAACTATTGTTCTGTTTTACTTTCCCCAACCCATCCTCAATACTCATAGTCACAGCTGAACATCTATAAGCCAGCACAGTCTACGGATGACTGAGGACAAAATATTTTTTAAGGTCTAACCTACATTAAGATGAAAAGGCTGCATCAGTGTCTGAAGAATAAAGCTTGCAGAGACAAAGACATTCTAGATTTATACTAGTTACCTGCCCAGCAATCAGAAGAAGTTATATTTGGAGGAGACCATGCTAAACAAAGCTTTATAATAGTCTTGAAGCTGCACCCATTGATTTATTCATACTAATAATGAGTAAAATGTCTGTCTGGTATGAAAGGTGTTGCTCACAGTGACAAACCCATAAGAAATTATCACTGACTCTGCTGTTCCCTCCAGGTGTGCAGACTGCATTAGCCTCTTTTATCTCATTGTTTTGGTTTTTAAGCTTCATTGCTCTAATCAGTGTCATTCACCAAGCAGCAGACAGCTGTTTGTCTCGGGAGTTGGTGCAAAGACTTGAGCTACAGCGCTTCATTGCAAAACTATTAAAATCACATCAGTGAGCCACACTGTTGCACTGTGTGACATGTTCCTTCATTAACATGTACACATGCACGCACACACACACACACACACACACACACACACACACACACACACACACTCAGCCCTCTTACACCATTCTGCTTTGGCCTAATGGTTAATATGTATACAATGTAAACACATTGGTGCTGGTTCCTTTATGAACTACAGTATGTCCTTTGTTATATTTCCAGTTTATGTCTGGTTTCTGTTGGTGTATCCATTGTCATTACCCAATGCAGCATAATGTAAAAAAAGCTGATTAACATCTTTGTAATCATATTCAAACAGCTGTACAGGCTTTATAACCTGACACTTCTGCCAATGCTCTGTTGATATCCTTTGAGACACAAAAATAACTCAAAGTTATATATGATTTTATTGGGCTGCAGTTGGTTGAAAAGAATCAAAAGAAAACTGGTACAGTAGGTGTCTGACTGAGGTGAAGATTTTGCTAATAATAATTACCTGCACATACACGTGTTCTCTGTTCAGGAAGAATTTGGAAAAAAGCCTATTGTTTTAATATGAACAGATGAAAAATGAATTTTAGGAGTGAGAAATCGCTTGGATGCATGCTTTTGATCTCCCTGCGGATGCATTTCAGTCATTTTGTGCCACAAAAAACTAAAAACCTTCCTTATTGCCCCTTTAAACTTTGACTTTTTTAATCTGTTGCCTTTGTGTTCATGCCACTTTCCTTATCCTCCATTTTTCTATTCTTGTCCATTTCTTCCATTTAAAGTATTCCTGTGGTCCATCCACCTCATTTCCACTGGGCCTATGCCTTAAGAAGATGAATGAGCTGTGTCTGATGTACAATACTGCAGCTGAGAGAACAGCCAAGAAAACTCTGACTTTGCTGAATGAGAATCTAACAGATTGTAGGCCTCAGAACGGAGAACGCCAGGGCCTCTCTCTGCACACTGAAGGCCTGGGAAGGCGGTGGAAATCATTACTCCTAAAACTGCCACGGCCCTAAAGACTGATGTTCACCTTGCTGTCATTTATTCTCCCCGACCTGTTAGCGCAGACAAGGTCAATCTGGCTCGTCAGGCCCCCCTCCTGGCTCTGGATTGCTCTCCTGGCCACTTCAGGATCCCATAGTGGCTGGATGAGGCCATGTGCCCCCGAATGCAACAGCCTCTCCACTCAGTCTGCACCTGCGAATTCACAACCTTTGTCTCCATGTGTATTAGTGTGTGTCTGGCTCATGAAGCGGGGGGGAACTTTTGTGCGTGTGCACGCTAAAGAGCGTAATTGCTGGGCCACTAATTTCGGCACTTAGACAGCCACTTGCTCAGCCTGGCAGCTTCTTAAACGACAACGTGATTTTCAGTTTGACCTACAACTCAGTGTCTGCCTGCCCACTGTCCTTCCTCTTTGGGAATAAATTACAGACTTCACTCTCACTTGTGTATTAAATCGTGTAGTCCTTCCATTTATTTGGGGATCCAATATGCAGGCAGTCAAGAATTAAAAGCATTTTGTCAAACACTGAGCCATGATTGCCAATATTTAGCACACTGGAGGAGATAATGTTGCTGGACAGCCAGTGATTTGGTGGGGCCAGTCAAACAGTGTGGGCTCTATCAGAGCAAGGATTTGCTCAGATGGCAACAAATCCCACCTTATCCTGTTGCCCTCTGCCAATTATGAGCCTTAATCCCTTTCTTTTCTTAGAGTCAAATGTCCTTTGGGACAGCTCACTCACTGGAATGCCAGGCTCAGGCGCTGGTTACCATTGCAAAGAGAAGTGGTGATATAGAGAAAAGCATTTACCATAATTCCCATTTAGTACAGGTTTATGACTGTCTGAGGCCCTGGCACTGAAAGCATTGCAACAAAATATAAGAAACCTAAACTCTATAAGCATATTTGATATTTTAAACAACAGCGTCTTTTAAAATTTAAGGAACAACTTGGGCAAATGTTCTCTCCTGTTCTCCTCCTCCAATGCACAAATCGAGCTAGTTGTCCCAGTTTGTTGCGGAAGAACTTGATTGGGGTTCCAGCACCAAATGAAAAGGCTTTTTCAGCATGTATCAGTGTAAGACCTCATTAATGCTCTTGTGGCTGAATGGGAGCAAATCCCTGCAGCTCGGCTCCAAAATTTGGTGCAGGCCTTTCCAGGAAAATGAAGGCTGATTGATGCCCATAGTAATGCCCATGATGTGGGATGTTCACAGTGTAGGGATAATGTTCAGGGATCCACATACTTGAATTTCAACCAGTACAATTTATCTGATTTTATGCTTTGTTCAAGTGTTCACATTTTAAACACGCTTGCAACCTGCCTCTATAGATGTTGGCCAGTCCACCACTTTGATCCAGACAGAAATATCTTAGCTACATCCTAGTTATTGGATGGACTGGCATTCATGCTTCACAGACAATAGATCCTAATCACTTTGATGATTCCTTGAAGACAGCATCAGCATTGGCTACTTCCTGGTATTACTGAAGTTGCTGTGTCACTGTGATATTGTAGTTTTAAGGTTTTTGTTTTTGCAGTGTACAAAAGTATTCTACTTTTCTATTTTTAGGAGAAATGTTAACCTACAACATCCTGAGCTTCATGAAGTATACTGTCTAATAGTGCCAGGAGTGATTTAATCAAGAGTATGGGGTAAATGTAATTTAAAAAAAAGATGGAATATGACAGAGCTTGTTTTTAAATTGCAACTGCTGTCTAGTTCTCTCATGTGACACAAAGTGGTAATCACTGATTTATGTAAGGCATTATGCCAGGATTGAATGCACCCTATTAGGCCCTTAGTGGCCTGACCTGACACATGTGGGGTGTCTGGGGACTAAAATTAGCAACAGATGTAGTATTTGTGCATTCTTTTCTACACAGAGTGTCATAGTGACACTATCCTCTCCATTAAAATGACCCTATATGTCACAGAACTCATGAAAGCATGCAATGATTGGGCCGGCTCCCCTGGGTCTGCCATGTCTCTCTTTCAAGTAACCGAGAATATATGACTCTACAGTCACTTGATTTGACAGAGCTGTAAAGACAAAGCTGCTTAGGCACTGTTTTATATACTGTTTTCGCATTCCTTATTTCCAAATTATCTCAAGACCAGCTTCATATTTGGCATGAAATTCCAGACAGCCTGCTGAGGCAAGCAACTTACAAATTATTTGAATATTCAACACGTGTTTCCATTAGTAAAACCTTTTGTCTTCACTCTATTATTTTTTTTTTTCATTTTTAAGGGACACTGTGTATGCATGGTTGTTATTGTTTGTCTTCCCTCTCAGAATGTGCATGGATGATATATGTGGCGATGCATCTGCTGTCTGATAATCCTTTAGCTTCAGCATGGAGGTCAACAGGACACGTTGGTGGAAAGAAGCACACACAGCTGACGTGTGTTTGGAGATTCAGTGTAATCATGTCTAACCATGCACTGTGTCTTTTGTGTATTCCTGTTATGTTTGTTTGGAATGTGGATTACAGCAGATATGAATAAAAAACAAAACAAAGACATAAGGTATAGTAACAAGACCAGCAAAAGGGCAACATAAGTAAGAGACAAGTGAGATTATGAAGAGAAAAGCAGCTCTCCATTGTGAATTTATTTAAAACACAAGCCAAATACCACTATGTCACAGCATGAGCCTTAAAAAATTATATTCAATAATTCATGCAAAGGACTGAGACTTGCCATGATTTATTTGGTGTACTCCACTCTGCCTAAATTAGCCATAAAGAGTGATATAACATTTGCAGGCGCTGCAAAAATGATATGTAGGTTGTATGTTTTGTCATAACCGATGCAATTCATCTTCTGCTACCAAATGATTCAGACTTTACTTCAGAGGGCCAGTATCTTTCTTTCTGCAGGGAATTAATTTCTTAATGTAGTACACAGCGTGTGCTCATGTCATAAAATATGGGCCAATTCACTCTTTCACTTTTTTACAGCTGTGCAAAAGCCAAACAATATTTATCCCTTCTGTGTTTACATCCAGAGGCTCCTGGACTTGGACTGTACTCTTTATGCTTTTATAATTTTCTATCACTCTGATCAACTCTGACCAGATTAATTAATTTTCCTAATTTAGAGCTATTAGTATTATGTCTGCTTGCCTGCATGTGCTTTGCTGCAATACTCACCCTTAAAGATCAATAGACTGATTTGCTGAGAGTGGTATTAAATTATATCCTAGTGTTGTAGTTGATAAAGCAATCACATGGAAAAAACCCGTAGATAATGTTATTTTAGTGGGAGGTAACAGTGTTGGGGAACACACATTCATAGCCACAGACTTTTTCTTTACTTGTTCATGTGAGATGAATCAGAACTTAATTCTAAAATATATTTTATGTATTGCACATAATTTCAACATAAAGAATTGGTAATACCGATCAATATTTGCAACGTTTTTTTTTACATATCTGTTTTTGATAGTAGTCTAATAGAATACCAACTTGAAAATAAGGTCTGTCTTCAACAGAGCTGGAGTTATTACATGAAAGGAGACATGTCTTGCACACAAAACAGTCTGAATCTCGTTTATTTTGTTTGGCTGTTGTATCCTAAGTGCAATATCCACTTAATGGCCACTTCATTAGTAACACCTGCCTGATAAAGCAAATAGCCTGCTTCCCCAAACATCACATTATGGGACTGTAGCTCTGCAAACCCTGCATGCAAACACAGTCAAGAGGTTCAGTTACTCTTTGACTAAATCTCAAAATTAGCCAGATGTCTCATCCACATGACTTTGAATGTAGTGTGATTGCCGGTGCCCGACACAAGAGCTTCAATGTCATACAGCAGTTTAAACTCCAAGGATTTTCTTTCGCTCGAGTGTCACTGGTGTGACAAACAAAACAAAACCAAAATGCAATTAGCAGCTGTTTATGTGGCTAAAACACTTTGTCATCAAGACAGGTGATAGGAGAGTGGCTAGACTTGTTAAACCTGATAGGAAGGACATGCAAAGTAGCAGCCAGTGTAAAATTTATTTTCAGAAATTGCAACAAACTTCATCACTCACTGTGCATGCGCATATCACAGTAGGACAGTTCCTATATTTGGAACCTTCACATATTCGGCTAAAGGTATCAATCCAAACATGATAAGGTGATCACTTTTAAATGCATGCTCAAACAAATTGCGCGTGCGGCACAATGCATCAGACAGCTCAAACCCAAATAGCATTGATTTTTGCAGCCTATGCTGGGAAAGGATGGTCATTAATCTGCAAGTTCGTTCATCATGACAAAACATTTTAGCCACACTAAAATTTTTTGTCTATCCCATCATTTTACGAAACTTTCTGTAAATATAATGTTGTGATTAAGAGCAGGGGTAAGTGGGGTCACTTATGGGATTCCTTAGTCCTTGTTCAATTTTTGCTCATAGCTTTGAAGGCCAAGGTATGGATCAATTAAGAAAACATTTTTGGCCTTATTAAAAAAACCAAACAAACAGCAGATAGTTTTGTTGACTGATTTTAAAATTATGTATCGTACTTCAGAATTTGCTTTTGCTGCAGCACCACATAAAACTGATCAACCAAGAGAGGCACCAGTTTTATACTTCAGCAGAACATCTTTGACTACAAAATCAACCACCAGACAAAACAATAACAGAGCTCTGATTGGGTGACATTCAGTTCCTCCAGAGGTGTGAAAATAACTCTCAGGGAATAACTGATTGTCTTCTCCTTTTCTTCTGCCTGCTGACTTTCCAGAGCAGCGGAGGGTCCTCCTCCACTTCCCTCTGCTTTAACGTTATAACCACCGACAGTGGAACCCACATAAGGGCCCAGGGCGTGCTCTCCGTGCTGTCACCAGATGCCTACACTAAAAGCTTCTCCTGTTCCCCACAGAGCTGCCTGCACATGTGAGGAAACTTCTTGTTTAAAGCAGATGATCAGCTGAGGAGAACAAACAGCTCCTGAACACTCCCCTCTACACACAAGGGCGCACACACATATATCATACATCATATATTATACATTCTCAAAACTGCTCTCGAAATTGCCATATGTTCATTTCACTACTACGCCACACACCATATTCATCAAATCCCGTTTTGCTGTCGTGCAGCACTGATATCCTTTCTACCAGAAAAAGGTGGTTTCAGGAAACTACAATTTTTACAGTGCGCAAAGAGCTTTAAAAGAGTGCTCCAATGATGTGCAGTGGCATTGCACTCATATACCACTGTCAGTCTCATGAAGGACACTTTCAAAAGTGATGCAGCTGAAACAGAAATATTGTCTTTTTATTCCACACATTCTTCTTCCTTGTCAAAACCATACCTGTAGTTGCTGCAGATTTACTTGCTGTTTTATAATACAGGGACAGTGCACATTAATAAACATTGCTGTAAATGCATCAGAATTCTACATCTGTATAGTCCCTGGACAGATGTTACACAGTCACCCTAAAAAGTAATTTGAGGTGGAAATTACAGTTTTGGAGATGATTAATAAGCATGCAGCAAATTAAGAAGAAGAAATGAAAACATTTGTATTTATTATTTATAAAAATATCATTCTGGACACAGTTCAGATACTATTTCAGACATAGTCTGAGCACAGAGTCTCATATGAGACAAAAAAACAACAGAGGGAGGTATTAATGTTAGAAGTATTTACCAAAGAAGTATTTACCAAAAAAGACCACATGTTTTATTGTTAGACACTAACTGAAGCATACTCCTGAATACTGCACAGTATATAAAATACATATATCCTTAGGATTTATTAATAGTGAACCACAAAACAGACATACATGAAGGTACGTGAGGCCAAACTGACAATAGCAAGGTAGTGGCAGATTACAGTGAGGAATAGACTGTGGACAATATGGTTCAGTTGCATACATTGCAACCTATGAATCTGTTTCGATGCTACATATTATATTGTTCTGTTTGAATGGTTAACTGAATGTAGCTATCAATATTGGACTGCATGCTCCTGCAAACATGTCAAAAGAACCATTGTATATGAAAATGATATTCAATCAAAAACTGAGCTTCAACAATTCCATGTACCTTCCCTTAAAATCCACAACTCCATTGGGGCCTTTTCCTTCAACCCGAGAACCAGTACAGCCAGAGAAAACCAGAGAGAAAATCAGGCTTGTGCTGGTCCTGAGTGTGTGGAGGACCGTTGTCAAGCTTAGACATGGTTAATGCTACACAGCTAATTACAGACAAAGGGCAGACCATTAGCTCATTTGGCCAAAGAGAAAGGTTCTTCAAAGCAGAATGGTAAAAAAAAAAATAGAGGGGTTAATTCTTTGCAAAACCATTAAGCAAACCATCCTTAGAATATCAGATTTGCTGCTGTTGAGCAGCTGGAAAATTTCTCCAAATGTAGAATTGATAACCACAAAAATTCCAAGTTCCTGGACAGCCATTAAAAGTTTCACTTTCATGAGTGTGTCCAACAAAAGCACACTTAATTGCTTCAATCAAATATGATACACAGGATGGGACTTCGCAGTCCAAAAAAGGGGGATAGAATAATGGAGCAACTGTGCTGTGTGTAGTTTCCAACTGAATAGGCTCGCAGAGAGAGCAACTTTTTGAAAGCTCGTCAAAAATGTAGCTGAGAAAAACATCATTCAAAAAAGCTTCATGCTCACGAGGAAATATGCATCACACGAGACAGTCAGTGAACACATATATGAGATACATCACTCTTGTGACTAAAATAAAAAAAACACTGTTATTACTGCAGATGACACAGTTGAACAGTTTGTTCTGTCTGTACAGATGCTATCAGCTGACTACGTAGTTCACGAAGACTTCGCTGGTATGTATAACTGTCATGTGGTAGATGTGTAGCTTTGCTTTGCTTTGCACTTAATTTATGCCAATTCTGCTGTGCAAAGCCATCCTTTTACTAACAGTATCCAAATGAGCATTAGGAGGTGTCTCATGTAAAATAAACTGCATGTAAATAAGGGACAGGTGTAATACATTAATTTTATTCAATTTGCCAATCTGGATCCTCTCATTTTGATGTTGTGTGACAGTTTTACAGGTCAGATGGGGAGGGTTTCGTTCTCCTCATCACCACATCAGAGTGTGATAAATGGTGTAACAAATAGAGCCGGATCACTGTAGCAGATATAAGTATGCTAAAGAATTACTCCCTGCGTTGCCATATGTTCAAAAAGCAAGCGTAACTGTTGTGATGTATTATATTTGCAAACTGCTGACCCACTGAAACTAAAGTGAACCATCCATTTGATATGTTAGATGAAGTACACCCATGATGTCATGCATTTTAAATCCACTTTCTCACATGGTTAGATACACATGCATGTAAATACTTTATGGAATACACACACATTGGAAGCATTTTTGGGTTTAGTGTGTTGCTCATTTAGATGAGAGAGCCCAGGGATCCAATCACCAATCTAACAGCCAACGCTCTCTAAGCTCTGGGCCAAAGCTGCCCATTTCTGACTCCAGCATCTCCCAGTGCTGGTATCAAAAAAACAGTGGCAACATATGCCACTATCACTGAACATAGATCTGATGCAGGTAAACTGATATTAATGAGTTGAAGCAAACACATGGATCGTACCAGTTTGCAGTATGATTTTCTCATTTTCCCACAAACAAAAATGTATGCAGTCAGAATAAGAAAATCATGATAGACAGATTCTGTAGTCAGAAAAAATCCACATATAGCCCCTTTAAAGGCTATAGTGCACAAGATAATGAAGAGTAAGCCTCAAACAGAAAAGTAATATTTCACAAATCCTGGAAAGCGCTGTACATCAGGGCACTAAGAGAATGTCAGTATAGGTAAGCTGGCGAAGAAAAGATGTGTTGTAGCATTGTGGTTCATGATACACAAAAGCTGTCACCTCATTCAAATCTGTTGTTTTATTCTGCATAGGCCCCATTCCCAGCAGTGCCTCTTCAAAGCCTGGACACTTATGATAATGGTAATTCTGGGCTAAAATCATAAGTATTTGTCTAAATTGGACTGCAAAGTATTATTTGATTAGGTTGTCACTGCAGTTACAATATCTGTGGTGTGAAGAGTGATGATCCAGACTTGCAAAGTAAAAATGATGTGGTTCCTTGACAAAGCAAAACACAAGTTTTAATGAGTTTTTTCCTCATACGTTTGTGAGTCTTTTCATTTATAAATTTGCAACTTTAATCTTGAAAATTCAGACTTTTTTCTCAAAATATTACCCCTCTCCTGTCCCTCCATAATTAATTATTTCTTAAGCTACAGTGGCCCCTTCATAACACTGTAATGAAAAAAGTCTATTAGCAATTGAAAAATGTTGAAATACTAAATTTTTAAATGTATTTATTTGCGCAACTTGACAAATGACAAAAAGATTGAGCATAATACAATGCCGATGCAACAGAATGTGTCTACAACATTCTAGAAGTGCATGAAAGCGAGTTTAGATGAATTCAGAAAATTTCTTATGACAGCTGACAATACAAATTATGGATGCCTTTGAGCCAAAGGAGCCAAAGAGCACCTCTGAAGTCAGACAGAATGAAAAGTTCACAGCATGACTGTGTGGCCAAAAATCTAAAGAGGGCCCGAGTGCAAGCCCTATCCTTATCTGCCGACTGTCTGCTTCCAGATAACATTCTGACCACGTCCAGAACATCCACACTGACAGAATTCAGGCTGTTCAGCAGACGAAAGGGTTCCCACCTGGTATTCGGGAGGCGTATTGAATAAAATGGCCTGATAAGTGTACTCATCATGCTGCTTAAATTTCTAGTGTTACGTATGCTGGCTCACTAGGGGGTAGGGGGGCTATGTTATCTTTTTTTAATTGAATTTTCATGTTACTTGACACAAACTAATTTCTAATCACACCATGCTGTTAATTAATTAGGCTATGTTCACTTACAAAAAATATGAGCCTTGTGTTGACACTCTAATAATGTGCACTTTTATCACTAAAGAACATGCACAAAGCTTCACTGCAATAGCGTGCCCATCCATGACTTTTCCCAGACCTTCCTTGAACATCTATAGTGTTGTAATATTTCCATCGTCACACAAGGAAACAATCAGCCCATCCCAGATGTACATTTATTTCAGAAATGCATTACAAAATAGCTACATGTCCTTCAATAAGTATTTCCAAAGTGAGCGTGAAGAGCCTGAGAGTGGCATTTGAGAGTGCCTGATGGGTTGCTTCACCCAGAGGTTATCAGCTTCCTGTGTGCTTACAGAGACGCAACCATTTCATTCTATAGCGCATCCTCTTCTAGCAGATTCATTACTGAGAAACTGTGAAACTCTTTGAATCATTCTACTCGGAAATAACAAACTGTCAGTCAGACAGGCAGCAGATGGAGGAAAACAAAAGCAAGCCTGAATATGTGGGTCTGGTCATAAAAAAAATCATGAAATGGATAATGGATAATAGTACAAGATCACATACGCTAAAATAGAGTGTATGGTGAGTATAGGATGATGGGAAAATGTACATTTTCACAACACCAATTTCATCATAATAACAACAAAGTGAAAGAGTGAACTGAAAGAAGGCTTACTTATTCAATCTTAATATTTCCTAAAGATATTTTATATTAAAAGTATGATGATACTACTCTTGTCAATGTTCTTGTAAATGTTTCTGCTTATATTTTTTGCATTGAGTGTACGGCCTCTACCACAAACACTTGCAGCTCGTTTTATGATGTTTTCAGTTGTTACACTAATGGAATTAGTGCTGGGGAATATGGATTGTAGGAGGAAGTACTATCAGTAGTATTTGAGACCAGTCTTTTCCTAATACTTCAGACTTGTCATGAACTTGTGGGTGTTGTGACGGGTGTCAGCATAAATAAGCAGGCTGGATCCTGCTTTAATTTTATTCCCCTCAGTAACTGTTTCACTTCTTTTTGTAATGCAGAGTGACAGTAGGTTACACAAGTACTAATATAACTGGGTCATATTGTGATATATTCCATTAGACCTGGCCTCATTCCTGAAAAGTGCCTTTCAAAACCATTCCAATGCATCACTGTTGGAAAAGAAATCTTTATGATTTTGTTAGGTTTAGGCACATAAACAACTTCACTGGATGTATAGAAAAGGACATATAAAACATAATTAGATTATTCACAGTAAGTAATCAATCAACAAGGCCAAAAGAAAATCAGTAGGCTGCATTTGAAGTGTCTTCCTTTAGGGTGAATTGGGTTTTGTAGATGTCTACAGTCAGGTTAATTGTTTTACAGGACTATCAATGACTCTATGTCAGCATGTAGTAATAATATCCAACATTTACATGGAATCACTGAAATGCATTTCAAATAACACTTACTACATTTAACCTGGCATTCTAAAGTGTAAATGTTTTTTGACATGGTAATTTTGAAAACCTGAAAAGGTCATTGAATTCCTGCACATGCTGAGAGTAAAAGCTTTTGCCAAATGCCTAAAATGCTAAAGTATCTCTTTGTCTATTTAAATGACCTGTACAATCGCACGTTCTGCCCCCCACCCTCCACACACATTCACTATTGCCGACTAATGTTGATAAGTGGCCCAGCTGACATTGCTTGTTTGGCTCCTGCCTCTAATTAAAAAACATCCGGGTGTCTGATTTCCCTCCACTTCTTCCCCAACTGGCTGATCCATACGGAATTCCTGCAAGATTAAAAATCTTAAGTGGTTGGCTTGAGGCAGCCACAGAGCCCACATCACTTCTAGTGGTGCGGTTTCATAAAAGTAATTCAGTTATTGATTCACCAGTCAAAAGTGATATGTGTTGGAGACTTGAGGGCTCTGGCAAGGTTGATCTATAGGCGAGGTGAATCTAAAGGAGACATGAGTGGGCGATGCAGAGAGAAACAGATGGGGAAGAGGAGAGAAGGGAAGTTCAAATAATTAAGTCACGGATGTCACATTGACGACTTGGCATAGAGGTGACATGACAGTTGTTTCACTTTTGGAAAAAAAAAGTGTCAGCTCCTTCAACGTGAATATCTAATCATTCTTGCAGATACAGACAGAGCTGACACTGCTGAACAATCGTATCTCCCAGATGTGAGATCTGACAGGGTTCTTTTGAGGTGGAAAAAAAAAATCCCTTTTGCCGTGAACTAACTGACAAATATGAACTTATTACCTGTGAAGAGTGGTTAAAATCAAGAGAGATTATGTTTCTGGATTCAAAGCTTTATTGATCAAACATTCATCAGACTTTGATGTAGTCTCCATTTGAGACTAATGCCAAGTTATGAGCAAGAACGCTATGATAGGCCCGTAAGAGTAAACACACACGGGAATCCAGAAGGAGCCTTGATGTGTGTGGTGGGTCAGAGGTGATGTGATGCAAATCAGCACCTGGGGTGAACATACAGTAGAGGAATAGCTGATGGAGTTGATAAAAAGTGCACACATTGAAACCTTTAAAGAATATCTTGACACAAAATACAGTTTTGAGTCAATTTACTGTCTATTAAGTGTTCATTTACAAACCTGCATTATCAAGGGATAGCCAAGTTATGACTCGCCTTGTATTTGGGGAGCATAGAGGGCGTCTTAGACTTTCATGTATCAAAAGTTTAAAACTGTATAGTAAGAAAACAAGACAGAGAGCATTGGTGAGCTTGCAGTGCCACCAAAGGGAAGTTTTCTCTTGAAACTCACGTGGTTTCTTTTCAATTACCCTTTGAGACCTGAAGGGGCAAAGAGTTACAACAATACAATGCTGCTTACAAGTTGAGACTGAAGTCTGAGCGCCACTGCTCTCAGCTGTTACGTGGCTGTTAGAGAGCAACCCCACCCATGGAAAACAGAGTACATTTTCTCCAAAAATTCTTTTCTTTCTTTTGGAAAGGATCAGTTATTTTTGAAATTGGTGCCCTCTGAAAACTGAGGAAAAGGCTGTGGTATTCTCTGTCACTCCAAACAGGATTGTTTGGAAATTCGTTTTTATTGGGCATGTTTGATGAGAGTTTCTGATGGGGTTGTAGGAATGACTCATGGCATATCATATAGCTTGGATATATATATCGTATATCATATCACAATATTTGGTTCAGCCTGTAGTTCATTAACCGCTCTTTTTTCACCCCAATGTGTGGAGTGAGCTGTCATCAATTGCAAGTAAAGGTTACCTGGTGTTGTGCTTTGCATCATTCGGTGGATCTTTGCAACTGGAGGCAGAGGTATTTCAATATAGGAAAATGCACTTGGCCTTTAAAACCAGTATTATTATGTAACTACAGTTCTATGAATTCTGCATGGACAGCCGGATGTATTCTTCGTATGAACTTGGCTTCTACATCTGGTGTCAAAAGGAGGGGAAGGCAGAAGGAGTATGGAGCAACAATCTGACAGAGCTGTGAAGCGGGCGGGAATTTCAGCAACTGTGGAGTCAGGCAAGAAAATGTGATGTGAGGTGTCTTAAAACTAAAACAGAATATTAAGTTGCCCTTTAAACTCAGCATATTGAATGATACAACCCCAGATGGACGGATGGGAGTCAGTGAAAAGTCAGCAAAGAAAAAAAAAAGGCAGAAATATTTACAGATCGAAATGTCAAAAAGGTTCCCGACTGCGACACCAGCCGCATCCATCGACCCACTTTCTCTGAGTGAGAGTCGGTGTGTTTGCTGCTCCACTTCCTGATAACATTGATCCTGGGTTGTGTGTGACTGACATCTAAACGTGAGTCAGGATTCTGTGTTGGGATTATTGATCATGTATGTTTGATAAAGAATTGCAAGGGTTTGGATCTACAGCTCGGGCTCTACACAGTTGCTTAGCACTTCAGCTCAACCAGGTTACTTTAATGTATAATACTAACATAATCTTTAATTATTTCATGCAAGTGAAACACTGTTTTGTCTATCACAGCCTGATCAAATCCATTGTTTTGACTCTTTGCAAAGAAAGGAAGGAATCCGGAATGCAGAAACATGTCTGAATGATAGAGGATTAATATAAATGTCACCAGATCTACTGTCAATGTTTAGAAGCTCTTTTGTTCATCTTTTATGTTGCAGGAAGACAACATGGTGGGCCAACACTTCTGGCATCTCCTGCTGTGTTTCTCATCTTGTGGTGATGAATGTGAAAAATAAATAATGCAGTACACCATTAACCCCAAATTTCTTCTATCCTGGCTTCATCCTTTCCCATCTATATTTTTCCAGATATAAATATACATGGAGCTGACATTTAGAGATTGCATAAAGGAGGTACACCAACAAAGCACCTTTGAACTGAATTTCTAAAATACCCCGGGGATCAAATATTGAGACCTTTTCTTCGGTGGAGTAAGGCTGGGATAGAACAAAATCATTTTTTCTTTTTCATTTTTTTTTTTAGAACATTTTCATTTTTCAGCAGATACGTTGTGCAGTTGGTGCAAAACAAAGATTATTTATGGCTTGTTTTGATGATTCATTTTTATATTTTCCAGTTATAGAAGCAATATAACCCAATTTAATATAGCAAAACTGCCCAGTCCAAGCAATGATGAGGCCTACAGAAAGGAGGGCCTCTGAAAAGCGCACCTTAAGTGTCTCTTAATAACTCATCTCCTGCTTACCCAACACAATAAATTGCTTCTCTAGTCTCTGTCTTGTTCTATTAATCAGCTAAAGCACAATTATAACCCACTCATTTACACTTTTCTGTGATTTTCAGCTCAGGGGTCATGCTGGATATCTCAGCTGGTCAAGAATGTTTGTGTTGTACATATTCACTGAAGTGGACAAAGACAGAAAAGACCAATGTAATTGTTGCCTCTCTATGGTCAATCTTTCCTTTAATTTGATGTCTGGTGTTCTTTTTTGTCTTTGGTGCACACATCAGTGCACAGGCAGCAACCTGCTGTGTCAGGCTCTGTCTGACACAGTGAAGTCATGTGAAAACATGCTTGCTTTTGCCAAGGTTTACATCTGGATTCATGAAAATTAAAAAAACAACTTATAAATTTAAAATAATAATTAGAAATAATTCTCCTGATTGTAATATTTGTTTTGTGCAAAGAAAGAAAAAGAAGTCTCGATGTTATGATATAATGGCCCTTGATACCAAAAAGGTTCCCCATGCTTGGAATAGACAGGTGCTAAAATCCCTCACAACCCGAATCCAAATGAAGAATGTTGTTGATTATAAACAGGCAAAATTCTTTACCTTGCACAGTATTAGACCCTGAGAGGTTTTATTGCTACATCAGGCCACGCCAGCCTGTATCTGCAACATTTTTAATGTCAGTCACTTGCTCCATTTCCATTAGCAGTACCTCAATACAGCTTGACAGAATGAAAGACACTGAACTGTAAACAGTGGGACTGTTAACTATGGGATGAAGGATACTGGATGAGATGTCCACCGACAGTTGGCCTCTTGTTCAAGAGAGCTCTTTCTCTCCCCACCTTGTTGCAAGGACTGCCACGCTCCTCCTGGTACATGATTGGCAACTCCTGAAGCACACCCATCATCAGTGAGACTGCATAAAAACCTCCCTCAGCCAGTGCTCTCCCTTTCTTACAATGGTCCCTATCATCAATAGTTACATTTGCCAAGCAGCAACAAACACAAAGGACAGCTGAGACTGATGAGAATGTCAGTTATTTATAAACCAAAATATCTGTCAAATTAAAACTTTCACCTCATTGCACCATCCTGAGGGGAATGCGATTGTTTGTACCAAATTCCAAAGTTGATGAGAAATGTCACTCAAAACCACAAATTTTGATCTCTTTATGCCACAAGAATTAAAGTCAGGGATCACCAAAGTCATTACATTTTGTTTTTTGTGCGACATGGATATGTCTGCCAAATTGTGTAACAAAACATCCTGTAGAAACGAGTCAGTAGGATTCTCCAACAATCCATCCTGCAGTTTTCCCCTCCTCTCCTACCTATGCTGATGGAATGGCTAAAAGGTTAACTCAGTGTGCAATGAGACCACTGTTGGTGGTCCCATTGCTCCCACATGATAATGATGTGATGTTCTTTGACCTTTGAAATACTAAAGCAATTGACAAAATATGATCTGAGGAATTAAAGAGGGAATCCAACATGTGATTCCTGTGTCTTGTACAGTATCTACTGTACACTAAAAGTTGCACTTTGTTACTGTTTAAAGCCAAGGAATGAATGTTGCCATATAATGTGCTTCTCTTCTGGCTGGTATTCCAGAAAAAAGAAAGGAGAGGATCCATGTAGTGTTTTATCTGAAGCTGATATCACTGGAGACAGGGGTCTGAAGAGTTGACAATTAAAAGCATCCTTTTCAAAGGCACAGCTTCAATCAATGAGTGCTAATCAGAGCTGCCGGGAACCCTTCATGTCGCTGAGATCCTGCCGCCTTCACTGCAGCAAAAGAGATTAATCACTATAAGCCGGTGCCTGCCTTACCATATCTTTGGACAAATCACAGACTAATTGCACACATGATAGTGAACAAAGATGTGAAACAAGAGAAAGAGAGGGAGAAGAGAAGGAGAAGTGTCAAGTCATTAGCGATCAGAGCATGGCTTTGGGACAGCCAGACAGTGGCTGCCTATTAAGTGTACACCCACAACCCCAGGTACATCCTCAGCACCCCCCCCACATAGCTGATCTGATTTATCCATCCCTCTGTGTGTGAGATCCTGCTGCTCCTAACTCTATTTCACGCTGGCCCTGCCAAAAGTCTTGCCAGGTCTGCCACTGTGTCTGTCTATCTATATATGCATGTGTAAGACCACTGCCACTAATCAAGGCTGTGCTGCTCAATAATATTTTACTATTTGTTGTGAAACAGAAAAGTTAATTTTTTCCTCCTTCTCTCATTTTTTTCTTTTTGTAAAGCCTCTCAACAATCAGCTATATATTAATCATACAAACACTCAGAGTTCACGTCACACCGCTTTTCAAAATCGAAGTGCTTTACAGAAAGAAGAAATTTGATAGAAGGAGAAAAAAACAGACAAGAAAATAAGTAAAACCAAGCAGGTAAGGTAAGGTATACAACCCACAAAGTAAAAGTTATAAAATTGATATGAAGTCAAATAAAACAAATTGGTTTTGAGATTCTCTTGAAAGCACTCATTTGGTGTCTTTGTGCCTTTGTGGGAGGCCTTTCAAGACATGAGACAAAACCATAGCAAAAGCATCTCTTTTTTAATCCTGAAACCTGAAACAGTCAAGAATCTGTGAGGCGCCTTCCACAGGGCAGAGGGCATGATTGAGGGGCCTGACTTTTAAGCCTTCTTATCTATATTTAAAAAAAATCTTTTTATGTGCTTTAAATCAAATGCTAATCTTATAAGAGTTAATATTTTTAGAAACTGCACCGCTACTAACACTGCCTGCAAAAGGAATTAATACAGCTCTGTCCTAACAGTCCTGACCTTCCCTGTCCTTACAAGCTGGTAACCCACCTACAAGAGTTTCATTAGTGTCGCCTCTTAAGTCTTTTAGGCTACAGTCACACTGCAGCTTAAAGTGTCCCAGTTATCGGGTCCCCTCACATGTGACACAGATCTGAGGGATTGTAATCAGTGTGAGCAGCAAAAAAGCTGCACAAAGTTGTGCGTGCTGTGTGTGTTTTAAATTCCATCTGGGCTACATGGATATGTAACACTGTGCCAAATCTGATCCCCAAGGCAAGTGGCCTACATGCAACTTCAATCTGAACACTTCAATCATAATTTGTCAGCATTACCATGACAATAAGTGATTCTTACATCATTTACTGCAGGCATTTGGCACACTTTGGCGACTTGGCTGGGCCTGCGTTAAGGATGAGGAGACAAACGGGTGAAAAGCAAATGCATGCAAGTCGTCATGTTTTGAGAGACACCTCCATTCACTTTGAAATCGTCACGTACAGATTTAGAGGATGGAATACAAATTCTGTTTTACCACATTCAAATTCAGTAGCTGCCTGTGCAAATATCTGCTCATACTGAAGGTAATTCCACATTCAGTGTGAGTTCTATCATAACACTTTTTCAGAGGCTTTTCCATCCCTGACAGGAATAAAATTCTTGGGGAAATACTGGTGCGTGTAGCTGTGAATGCATCTGTGAGCAGGAGAATTTGTGTGTATGACCATATGTGTCTACAAGACAGCCAGTGTAAGGCAGTCAGCCAAGCTAAGGCAGTGCTCAGCCCTCAGCAGCTGTTTGGCAAACAAGCAAAATGCCACTGCGAAGCAAATAAATAATCCATGCCTTTAATTAGTACCCCTACCACCCTGCCGCCGCCACCATCTCCTCCTCCTCCTCTTGATCTCTTGCTTTTTTTGATGTCAAGGGCCGGAGACAGGATTTAGTTTTCAAAGAGAATACGAGAGCTGCCACCTCTGTAGTTCAAGGGTGATCATAACCCAAAGCCCTTAGCCTCTTCTGTTCAAGGGGTTGGTGCATGTTTGGATTCGGCATGGAAGGAGAAAAGTGTCAGGGTTGTCGAGTGTCGCAGAGGCAAGGTGGGAGGCGACAACAGCCCTGGGAAGTGACTTTGTAAATTGTAAATGATTTCAGTTGACAGCCTTGTGAGGGACGGATGATGGTGAAAACGTTTTTGTTGTGACAATGGCACTGTGACACCAACGCTGCAGTATAGTTGTAAGTGAAAATTTCAAGGTTACGAGTTGAAAGTCTTAAACAGGGAAAAGACTAAATATACAGTAGAATATAAACATTATACATAGAGTTTTGATCAATACCTGGTCCAACGTTTCTAAATACTAATTACTACTTTTTCATCCATCATTTCAATTGCACCATGTCAACAAAAAAGCGTATGAGCTGCAATTCTCAATTTTCCTTTTCAGATGTAACTGTAACACTGTTATACTGTAATACTAAGCTGTTTTCTTAACCGACATTTCATATCTCACTTTTTATTTTGACCATGTTTTTTTCCTTTAGTCTTCTTATATAAAGCTTGAGCCAGGCCATAAAACTACTGCAATATGTAAATCCCAAGATTTTGTTGTTTGTAAGATTTTGTTGTTACAAAAGATATTGTTCTGTATACACCATATATATGGAAATGTCTGTCATATATATGTAAATATTTGTATAAAACATTGTTATGCAAATATAAAGAGGTGTCAATATGAATGCAGTGGAAACGAATACAACAACATGACAGGGAATCATCAGTACAGTATGTATACTTGCATAAAATGGTGAATTGAATCTATATTGCATATCAATAGTAAATACTGTATATGGTGACTAAAGAAAGGAGATGTGTTAGATTTACAGTACTGTTCAATGTGAAACATGAAATCTTTCTATCGTCATTCACTGAGAAGGTAAAGTTTGGAATTAGAATTTTAGACATTTTTTAAAATGTAATATCTTACACTGAACTCTTGAGTGACTTCCATACATGGAGCAATATAAAAACTGACATAGTCTGCAATGTCTTTGAAGTTCATCATTTGACCATTTGAATTTAGCAGACTCCTCCTGTCTGCACTTGTGTGAGAGCTCCATCTTAAAATGAATCACCCAATTTAACTGTAATTTATTGTTTTTAGCGGCATTAAAGAGCAATACTTTCCCAGGACAAAGCATATTTGTAAGCATGTATAAAAGAATTTGAAATTCACTTGTTTTAAGAACAAGTAGGACAAAATGAGTCAATGTCTCCATACTGTATCTCACAAAGATCACTTTTTACATAAGAAATGACATGGCCTTTCATGGAACACTATCGAGCCTTCCACATCTCCAAATCCCGTTCACTGAAGAGACTTAGCTCCTTCCAGTCCAACCATATATATCCACCAACATGGCCCATTTCTCCAGGTCTCTCCATCGCCACTGAGTCTTTTTCTGATTTATTATTCCAAATCACCAGTGTCAACCTGTGGTCTGCTGCTCCGTAGGGACCGTTTGATGATCGATGAGCATGGGGGTCAAACATGGCTGGAGTGCCAAACAGACACTTTGTATTCAACATATTACCTGAAACCAGCTTGATACTTCTGGAATTCTATTTAACTTAATTTTGTAATGGATTTTATTATTCATCTATTAATTTCAATCAGTCCTACTTTTTTAAAATTCCTTTTTTATCATATGAGGAAGTGCTGAGTCGCTTTAACATCAGCTTAAGAGTTGATCAAAATAACAACAAAGTTGAAGCATTTACTTAAGTTAATGAAAACAGTATTTTTTATCAGAAAAGAGAAATTCAAAACAACAGAGTGGTGAGTGTGACATGACTCTGCTGTGCCAAGGAATTAATGCTGTTTACATCATCCTGAATTTATCAGTGTTTTGAGTTTGCATTAACAGCAAATAGCATCAACAAAAAGAAGAAAAGTAAAGTAAAAACAAATTTAAAATAACAGCCAGGCTGCATATGGAGGGTGTTTTCAGTTATGGAACAGAAAAGCACATAAATGGCAAACTAATGTGGAATGTCTTGCCAATAGATAGACAGATAGATACTTTATTTATCTCTGTAGGGGAATTGTTATGTCCAGCGGCTAAAAACAAAGACACAAGTACAGGAAATTCAAGAAGGTATAGGCAAAAAAATAGGTAAAATACAAAAGTAAAATGTATTTTTTAAGGTGCAAAGTAGATGTGCAATATTGCAGGAGGGTGTGCATGTAATAGTGAGGTGAGGGAGGAGCTGTGAGCTTCCACCCTCAGCTGAGTCATTATAGAGTCTGATGGCTGTGGGGATGAAGGACCTCCTGAACCACTCAGTCCTGCAACACAGTGACAAAAGGCGTTGGCTGTGGTTCCGGTTACTTTTCTGTTCAGACCAGAAGTAGGGCAAAGGATGATTTTCACAGTCCAGAGTGCTCAACACCTTGCTCCTTAGGCATCGCTCTGCAACAGTCCCCACCAAGTCAAGGCTCCTGCCCACCACTTAGCCTGCTTTGCGGATGAGCCAGTCCAGCTGTTTCCTGTTCTTGTACATCAGGCTTCCTTCCCAGCAGAGCACTCTCCACCACTGACTTGTAGAACATGTACAGCATATCACTGCACCAGTTAAAGGACTGCAGACTGCAGCTGACTCTTTTTTGAAGAGGGCATACGAGTTGGCTGATCAGTCCAGCCTGTTGTCAAGGTAGACGCTCAGGTACAGGTATGACCCAACTACCTCAATGTCCACTTCCTCGATGCCTGAGCAGGTGGGACTTTAACCTATGGAGATCTATGACCATCTCCTTGGTCTTGTAGGTATTCAGCATGAAGTGGTTCTTGACACTCCTCTGAGAAAAGGACCTCACCAGCTCCCTGTACTCGCCTTCCCCCTCATTCTGGATACATGCCATGGTCACACTATCATCCAGATATTTCTGTACATGGCAGGACTCTGATCACGGCTGAAAGTCTGTCGTGTATAGAGTGAAGAGTACTGTCCTCTGCGGGGCCCCAGTACTGCTCAAGACTGTTTCGGATACGCAGTTCTACAACCTGATGAATTGTGGTTGTCTCGTCAGGTAGTTTGAGACCCAAGAGGTGAGCTGGGACTCAACCCCCATCCCCTCGAGTTTGTCCGGCAGAATGTGAGGCTGGTACTGAACGCACTGGAGAAGTCGAAGAACATCAACCTCACATAGCCACTTGAGACATCCAGGTGAGAATGAGCCTTGTTCGGCAAGTAGAGAGCTGCGTCGTCCAGTGTGCTCCTGGTAGGCAAACTGTAGGGGGTGTTGAACTTGTCTACATGAGGCCTCAGGTGCCTGAGGATCAGCCTCTCCAGTGTCTTTATTATTAATGAGGTTAGAGCCACTGGTCTGCAGTCATTCATCTTGGCTGGACACCCTAATTTTGGGACCAGATTCACTGAATCTAAAATTGACTGGATTCTGGTGTCCACCTCCTGAATGTATGGTTGGAATCATGCTACCTTGGTACACAGTGGATGTAAGAGGGCTGAAGACTGACCACATGGTGGTCTGCTCTGCCAAGTGGTGGAAGGGCTGCAGCCATGTATGCTTCATTGACATTCACATACAGAAGGTCCAATAACTTATTTCCTCTCGTGGGGGAGTCAACATTCTGTACAATGTTAGGTAGATGAGAGGTGAGGCTGGCATGATTAAAGTCCCCAGAGACTGCAATAACTGCCTCAGGGTGTGTATTCTCGCAACAGTCTAATGGATGATGTCACACACTGCTGCTGCAGCCCGAGGTGGGACATAAACAACAATGGCAACGATGTAGCTAAACTCCCTCAGTATATAATAAAGTCTGAGACCCACAGCCAGAAGTTCAATATTCTGTCAACAGATCTTGTCCTTGACAGTTATATGACCGGGGTCACGCCATCTGTTCACATACACAACCACTCCAACACCTTTCTTCTTACCACTCGCATCCCTGTAAGCTCATACAGTAGGGAAGCTGGTTAAGTCCACACACCAGTCTGTGATTTGATATGTGATTAAAAAAAAAAATAGATCATTTTAAATATAATAATAAATAGTTAAATAGCTATAATCTATTTGTCAATATATGGACAGCACCTTTTGTTAAACTGCATTTTGTGATTTCTTTCTGTTAAATAAACTGTGTGGTGCTGTCCATGGTACTGAAAGGGGACAAGATGAATCTTTCTTTTTGTGTGGAGCATGCAGCATCTTAACATGTAGCTCTCACAACAGTTTATTTATTTGTTTTCATTCATTATTTATGACTATTGTTGTGCAGTACATGTATGAATGAATGTTGTGGTGTTTTTAACTTACGGCAAGTCACTCCTTCACTGTGCGGTTACGATACAATAACAATAACACTAAAGCCATTCTGATGTAATTATTGCAATCTAAATCAACATTTAACCTTTTCTTTTGTTGTGTATGATTCCCATGTGTCCACATGAGGAAAGGACAAAGTATGAGATTGGAAATATCCAACTAGCTACTCAGTGATTTACATTTTAAAAGACCAAATAATATTCATGCAAATATAGTGAACAGGTTCAAGTTCGAAAATGGTTTTATAGAAGTTAAGCTTAAATTATTTTATAAATCTTAGTTAATATCTGAGACGACGTCATAGTCTGTATAGGCTCATTGTGCTTCATGATTTATTTTCATGAATAAAGATATTATATATAAAGATAGAAATGTTTCCATCCCCAAGAAGTTTCACCTCTTTATTTGATCATGGCAGCAGTTCTAAGGGTTGTCTATTAGCCACATATTCATGTCAGAGATATCAGCTTCCATCTCCCCGAGGTTCCTCCTCAACATGAGCAGCCCTGCAGTCACAGCTGCTTCAAAAATTAGACTGATTTATGAGGCCACTACAGTTCTGGCTTACTGCCCAAAGATTTCATGGCTCCATTGTATATCATCTTAAGAGGTTTAGTTACAGCAGTATTCCCTTGAGACCATGAGGTTGCACCTAAATGTGAAAAGATCAGTGGTGTGCATGAAAAATCTTACAAACACCATTAGCAAGCAGTTTCCAAAAATCTACCTATAGCCTCGGGTAAAAATAAATCTTTGTGATTCTCAAATGTAAATGTAATGATGTAAATCCAGTCCAACGTATTTGACCTCAGATCCTTGTGTAATGATCAGTCATTGATTTTTAGATAAAACTAATGCACATGTTGTTAACATGTCGCTCTACAATAAGACTTTTATTCACGATTTTACTGCTGCTACACAATAGTAATTTATGTTTCTGACAGAGTGAAGACTGGTGAGCACTGCCAGCTCGCTGAGCTGTGTTCCCATGACTATAATTCTCCCAGCCCTCTCGTACCATGCTGCTGGACTAGATGCTGTTTTTAGCCATGCTAGAGGCAAGGCTCTCCACACTGCAGTGTTGACATGTCTGCCAGTTAGTCCACCACTTGGTCCACATAAAATCTGTAACTTAACTATCCCAACGACTATGCATTGCCAAGAAATTCTGTATTGATACTGCTGATCTAATCTGGACAGCATGATCCTGACTTCAAGCTTCAAGCATCGCCAAGTGATCAAAGTTTATATTTATTGAGCTCTTGGATCAGAATCATGAATCATTACAATAAAAGCTTGCACTTTTTTTGAGCAGCACAAAACTTTTAGGGTTAAACTCCCGACCATGACCATAAACATCAAAGGATGAAGTACGGCCTTTGTCGTACCTCACGCCGATGTTTCCTGTCAATTCTTTACTGGCACTATTGACGGCATACTGTATAAACAGATCTTGACAACAGCTACTTTACAACAATTCCATTAAAGAGATTTAGTGGATAACCTTTCTTTTTGCATGACAGCTTAACAATTTAAATACTATATTTTCTTTTAATATTTCTACCCTTCGATCACTTTTAGCTTCACTGTGTTAGTGTAGCAAAAAAAGCTTAGAAAATGTAGAATGTCAGTCACAAACAAGACACACTTGAGCTGTCCACTTGATCACAAGAAAGACATCTAATGTATGCTTTCATATTTTTTTGTATTTTGGCTACTATAAACTGTTTGTGTTTGTTCTTCTAGTAGTTGCTATTTGAGTGCGAACAGATAAAGAAAGTGCAGAAAATTAACAAAGTCGGTTGTGGAAAGGAGGCACTTCAGCTGCCTACTTAATCACAACAATAAACTGAAAATAATTGTATATTGAATGTTTTAATTTAGCGATTTATTCCATTAAGCAGCAAATGTTTATTTGTCAACATGCAGCCTTCGTCTTGAGCTGAATAATAATGATTGCATTGGAAAAGCATGATAATATTATGACAACATTAAATTAATATGAATGCTAACACATCAAGAGAATAAGAAATGGAGAAGTGGTTTTATCAAAATGTGTTTTTCCTCATTTGTATGCAGATGAATGCAGCTAGGCCTTTTAAATCTAATTAAATAATCCTCTCCATAGGAAGGTACTGTGGTGCTGCTTCTTTCGTGTTGTTGAATTATGTTCACAAGAATGTGTTCAAACAGACAGATGGCCATGACAACATGGACCACAGTAGAATGGCATAAAAATAAAATGACTTTCAGCAATTCCCGATTATCTGAATTTAAATAGGTTTACATCATGTACTCATCTTTAAATGATAATTGTCCTGAAGAAGATTTCAAATAATGTCTGACATTTTGTCTTATTTGTTGGCATGACTTTAAAACTCCCCATGGATAACTTTTAATTGTTCAATGACTAGAAATGTATTTGTATAATTGTTGCTTGATAATGTGACTAATTATGGATAAATGAAAACATTCAGTCAAATTCCCAATTCATTTCTTTTATCCTTTAAAAATAAAATACAGTGCAAAAGTCCCTATTACAAAGACATCACACTTCATTTTAAATTCATATTTAAAATAATTACAAATGAGATTTGAATACACATATATTTGCCGGCTCTGCTGATGAAACTGGCTGATGGAGGAAGTGAAGAGGAGAACCAGTCTTTTTATGTTCCATCATATTCCTGATACAGACAAAACGGAAACAAGTTATGAGCAACATGACTCTGTTAATATTGTTATTGTCTAGTATTGCTACTAGATAAGTAAATTACAGTGATATAGTGTAGGTAAAACTAATGAGGATAATGTTACTTAGTTACTAATGGCACAAAAATAATTACGTATAATAATTGGAGGTCCCCTGTTGGTAATGCTCTAAACTATGCTTAGATCATGTTTAAAATCCTTTGGTAATGTTTTATGATTTCCTATCATGAGGGGACCTTCAGGTCAAACAGAACAAATTAAAAAAGAGTGTTCAAAATCTAAACAACAGAAACTGCGATGTGCACAGGACCAACTAAACTACTGCAGCTCCCACAGGAAGAGATTCAGCTGAGAAGGAGGCAAATACTTTAGAGAAGTTATGAAAGTTGATGTCAGTGTTTTGCTTTCTTAATTTAAAGAAGATTGTCCCTTAGTTCCCTGGTAATTTTGATTTACACACTTGATTTCATGATGCCAACCGAGGTAACCAGTTCCTTTGTCATTCAAATATCAGCTTCATTCATCTGTTTGATGTCAACCTCTTTTATACTGTATGTGGCCATTATCAAGACTTCATATATTCAGTTTTCAAGTGGTAGTCTTGCGTATTCCTTCAAATCAGAGACAGATTCCTAAATTGAGAGCTTACTAACTTGTCTTGATTATAAGACTGATTAATTTGTTTCATCTAGTTTCTCCCAAATGAAGGTAGTTGGCCCATTTTCAATGATGAGAAACAGTGAAATTATTGTTGCTATTTAAAGTTTTATTTCAGTACATGGTATTCACCAGATTAACTAAGTAATTAACTAATTATCGACATCACCCTTGTGACACAGGATGCATGTCTACCAATTACTCTCTGGATGAATGTGTTACCAGTCTTAAATTCCCAGTGTGGTAAGAAATACTGAACATATAAGGTCCTAAAAAAAAAAAAGCAAAACAATAATTCAGAGAAAAACACAGATGACAGACCTTGGAATAGATAACATGCTTTTCAGTTATCAGGTAAAAATTTTAATTTTGGGAAAATTCACAATGAGTGGTGTTCCTTCCGACATTTATTGGGTCTTTGATTCAATAACTGTAGTCTTGTGATTTCTGATCAGTTCAGTATTGGCTTCTGTATTTATACTGTCTTACTGCATCTTAAAACACCAAAATACCAACCTACTGTTATGTTATGTTATTATATATGAATATATATATTATATATTTTCAACACAGTAAAACATAAATCTACTGTGCCCCACTGACAGGGAAGTGTGATGCATTTACATCTATGCACGTGACATCTCGTGACGTCTTTAACACTTGAAACTGTGGGGGTTTTTGTAATTTTTATTCAGTTCTTTCTTTTTTCTTTGGAAAAAATCAGGAAATACAGAGTACAACAAACTAAGGCCTATGCATATACAGTCATTCATTATTTATTGTTTTTATACTTTATTTAATCAAGACAACTTCGACCCTCATTATTTCATTTCATGTGTCATTTCAGTCGTCACTAAATAACAATAATTACTACAAAGACAATGAAAAAGGGCACTGCAGAAAATTTAGAGATACGTTTGGAATATGCTTCACTGGAGCTGTCCATTCAGCACAATGCAGCCATAAAAACACCAGCAGCGCAACAACAAATTCTTTTACAGTTATTTTTACATTACTGCTGTCCCAGTCATGCCTCACAGCACTGGCCCAATGCTCAACTCAACCTGAACTGTGGCGCTGCTCACTTATATTGGCATGAGTAAACATTATGGTGTATCATAAATGTTGCAAGTAGTTTGCAGTGGATTTAGTAAATGGCAATCCACACCGGCAGCATATTTTGAAGCATTTTGTTGTCCTTCACTCATCTCTTTCACACAACAAATTTACTTTCATTTTACCTGAACAATCCATACTGACACATTGCTTTAGAGTTCACATGAAACCTATTTGTTTTGGGGGGTTTTCCATTGAATTTTGTTTATTACTTGGTCTGGTGAGCACAGTTTGTCTTCTTAAATGTATAAATGTATTTCTAACCTGTGACTGTACAGATCCTTTCTTGTACTACATTGCTGGGAACTGTAGCAGAGCATCATTGCTCAACACACAGCAGGAGCAATACATCTCTGTAATGATGAATCAAAGGAACCTCTTCAGTGATTTCTTCTGGGCTCTAATTGAAATAATAGTCAGGGCTCCATCAGGGATCGTCCGAGTCAGCACATACTGAGGAGGCTGCAACTCTGTCATGTGAGCAAGGGTAACACACCTTTTGTCATTACAAATTGTGTTATATGATGATGCTCCCGTGCTTGGCTGGGAGCGATTCTCTTCTCATCATACAGATGTAGCAGCTGTTCAAACTAAATCATATCGTCATGTGTGGTGTCCTCTGCTTTCTCCTGGCAGGTCTTGATCACATCATCTGGCTTGTTCATTAAAAGTCCTGTGGCAGGAAGACCTACTGAAGTGTCCATCATACCTGTGTACCTGCAGACAAGGACATCAAGTATCAGGTTTGGATATAATTTTTAAGCCTCCTTTAACAGCTTATACATCTGTATAAACCCTACTTAGGGTGGAGCATGTGAACAAGGAATCTAATTATTTAAGGCTAGCATACTAGGGTATAATAACAAAAAATGTATGGCTCTATGGATAATACATTTACCAACTGAATTTGGATGCTTTCATGATGATGCAAGCTCATTGTTGCCTGGTTTCATATCAAGCTGAGGTAGTATTTACACTACATTAAAGTTTGTTAGGTGGATGTATAAAAAGAACTATGATGAGTACACTTTGAGGAAAGGACAGTTTTTATATTGATGTACAGGGCAAATTAGAGCAGAGGAGAGAGGAAAGATGTTACAGGTCGCCCTCAAAAGCATCCATGAAAGACTCTGATTCAAGAAAAGACTTTGTTTCTCTGTTTGGACAGTTTTTTGGTTCACTTCCTGTTATATTTTGTTAATTAATTCTTGTGTCTTCTGTGATTTACATCCCGTGGTTGGTTGTCTGCCCTTAATGTGTTTCAGCTGTCTCTCGTTATCCCTGCCTCCCTGGGGTGTATAAGTCTTGCTCTTTGTTCGTTTTCTGTTGTTGCCCTGTTCCGATCTGGTTTTTGGTCTGTCTTTGCTCCAGTGTTCCCTGTTCCTGTGGATTTTTACTCCCTGTTCTCCCCAGTGTACCCTGTTCTCCCTAGTTCTTTTTACATTTGGGTTCTATACCACATATCATTGCTACAAAAGAAGCAGAAGAACTGCATAAAATGCATTGGGCGAGAACAAGTTTAGTGATACCACCAAAACAGAAAAGCACATTAAACAACAAGTGAATACAAGCCAGTGATAACCTTTTCTTGCTATTTAATGATGGCAAACTCAAACTGCTGCTACAGATCCTTTGCAAATCTTTCCTGGAAAAAGCAGGAATTTTTCCACACTGGAGCTGAGCTTCACCACACAGGATGCATTTGCATAACTCAGCTCAAGTTCTTCTGGCAGTGCGGTGTGCGAGTAACACTGAGTCAACTAGGTGAAACGAGGATAAATCCATCCTGCTGGATGGAGAGTGGGGCAGACAGAGGGAAGGACAAACAGGAAGAGAGGAGAGAGTGAAGAAGACGTGAAAGCAAGTGTTGAATAATGATGCAGAACACAACGGTCTGCTTTATTTGTTTCAGTAAACGCAACACTTACAGAGAAGCACTGTGTGTCCTAAAGTGAATGAATGCACCAGGTGATGGTGTGAGCACAGTTGCTGATCATTTTGTCAAATCCTGAGAATAGGAGAGACTTTTTTGATCAATGTGAGTAAATTGGTGGTTCAGTGTACCTTTTTTGTGGAGAGTAGAATGAAAGGAACCAAAACCCAAAAGAAAAGGGAAAGAACTTAGCTCGTTTCAAAGTATATTTACTGAAAGGACCAGTACAGCCAACATTTCTACAAATCACTAAAATAAAGCAACTAAAAAACAACTGTCTCACCAGAAAACAGAAGACAGACATCTCAAAACATGGACAAATAAGAGCAAAAACTATCTGGATGAAGTAATATCCCTCGAGGTCAGTGAGAAATGTTTTTATGGTGTAATTTGGATAAACTGATGTTTTATGCGCTTTTAGGCTTTAAAGAAACTGCCCTTCAACACAAGATGTGGTCATGGCTGCTTTTCAGCATGCATTGGTTTACAACAGTAAATCAGAAACAATACAGAACAGAGCATGAATGCTGATTACATATTTATGGTTGGTTGTCACTGAAGGTGAGCTCACACATGGTGAGCTGCAGAAAGGAAAGAGTAGACAGAGAAGGAGAGCAGTCACGCTAAATAAATTGACTCCAGCTACATGGAGACATCAAACAGAGGCTTTCACCAGAGCTGCATGTCCTGGGGTGAGAGCTGCTCCTGCCGGTGACATCCACACTTTGTTAGATTTTAGATGTGCGTGTGTGCGTGCACATAAGTTATCTGCATACATGCACCACAATTATGCATAAGTGTTGACAGGTGTAGAGCACTGATTGAGTCCTCCATGTTTGAATTGGAAATCCTCTGGAGCAGAGTAATGCTTGTGCCTCGGAGACCTCATCTAATCTGACTGCACCTATCGATCCGTGTTATAAGATGAAAAACTCCCCCTAGAACTGAGTTGTTTGTATAGAAATTGATTAAATTCTGGGCAAAACAGACCTTGTATCATAAAAAATGATCAATAATGCCGATTGTTTTGAGATAAGAGCCGCAGATTTAAGTTGTGTTGAACAAATGGAGGATGCTGCAGATCTTTTGAAACACGACGAAAAAGTTGAGCAATAGTACTGATGTCAGCGTGTAGAGGTCTTTTTCTTTTCATGATCCCTTGTAGGAAACAGTCAAATGGTTTTGGAGGCTGTGTAGCTCAAGCAGAGGCTGTCTGAGGTTGCTCTCTTCATCAGCTGCTTTTTCTATCCGAACACTGGCAGGCGAGACTGATACATGATGCCTGGAAGAATAGGGAGCAAAGGGAATCCAGCTGTCACAGAGAGCCCAAATATAACCTGAAGAAAGCTCAGAAGAAATTGGAGAGGGCTCCAATTCTCTGCCTGCCTCTGTCTCTCTAGCTCTCGCTCTCCCTATTCTCAGCCGTGCAGCCTCTCATCCATGTCTCTTTTGCATTTTCCAGGTTTTAGACGTCACTTGCAAATGCAAAGAGAACCATCCATTTTTAAGCGTTTGACAAGACCCACCTCTCTCGTTGACACGTGGCCGAGATGCTGAAAAGCTCATCTGCCAATGTAAAACACATCTATGGATGCTGCTCTCATATTCTGAGTTTTTTTGTTTGTTTTTTTAATAGGAAGCTTGGCTTTCTACCATCTCCCAACTTCCTCAAGTGGCAGATCTTGAAGAATAACAAAACACCAAAGAGAGGGACCGGAGGGGATGCTGCTGCTGATTATTTTTGTTTCCCCATCAGACTTCTCATTTTTGTTCTGCAATTCATGCAGTCATTTTTTTCCTTCACAATGATGTGGCAATTTGTACAGCTGGCTGAACTGAAAAATATTAATAGAATCAGATTTATCTTTTTTAATCAGAGTTACACCCAGTGGCTTTAACTTCCTGCTTTCTGTGTTGCTGTGACCGAGTCACCAAAATAAAAGTCATCTTGCACGCAGTAAAATGGTTGTGTATGTATGTTCAACATGCCTGCTTTCAATTTGCGTATGTTAACAAACAGGTGTATAATCAGCTCTCTATGTTGAGCACTGATAAGTGTGTTATAGCTCTTCTCACGATATTCATTGACACGTGCTCAGTGCTGCTTGCTTTATGGAGAACCACTAATTACACAGTCACGAACAGTGGAGCTTGTAGGAGATTAAAAAAAGGGTTAGTTTAATTGAACAAAATTCATATGGGAGCAGCAATATCCATATATACTTATCCACATTGCCACAGCAGCACAGTTAGAGAGTAAAAATCTAAGTAAATTGTTATTGTTTATTCCTTCAAGACCTTCATCTATAAATGTACGCCCTCATCTGTAGTTTTTAACCAATGAGCAGTTACTAATGCACATATTTATGTCTACATCTTCTCTGCACATCTGTTGAGATACATGGGTTTAGTGACATACTTTATCTATATTACCACATGTACCAATTTCAGTGATTCTCTTTGTGCTTACCACAGACATGGAGGTGAAGTCTGCTATGGTTCGGTGCAGAGGGCCCAGATAACCAGATCCCTGGTCTGAAGAAAGGAAAAACCATCAACAAGTTCCGCTTCACTCTTGGCAGCGCCCAGATACAATCCATTACTGAGATACTGATCAAGGGCTTGGGAAAGGTGTTTGACTGCAGCCGGAGAGACACAGCTTCCATCCAAGCAGCCAACCAAGAGCTGGAGGCCTGGCTGACTAGCAGCAGCAAGTTTAAGGGCTGAATAGACCAACACAGCATCCTACCCTGGAGTATCTGGTCCCTCTTGGTCTATGAGGTACCGAACTACACAGTCAAGGGCTTTGAGAGGAGCGTGCCAGCAGGATGGTTTGAATATGGCAGCAGGGGGCCTGGACATGATGGCAAGCAGCGTAGTGTCATGGGCCAAGCTTTGGAAAGCCACAATCATTGTCATAATGATTGCTCCTGTTCTTAATTGTTATTAAATGTACCTCCAGCTTATGTAATGTGGACAAAATCATGGCCCCTTCACAAAATAAATTCCCTGATATTATTGTGCACTTTTACTTACAATAGTATATTGTAAGTCAGATATAAATGTTTGACATTTATATCTGAAAATCAGACAGTCAAGTCTCCACAAACATCATCTAAGATACAGGGCTTACATGTACCAAACCCTGAGAAAAGACTCTCTGATTATTTCCTAATAATCATTCTATTTTTAATGATGTAGTATATAATATATTCTTTAGGAAGAAGTAATACATTTGATTTTCAGATGTACACGTTTTCAGTCCACAAAGATATTCACTCCAAAATGCACTTCATTAATAACTAACCCTATGTTTGTATATTTGGATGGGAGCGGAAGGGAGGTGAACACTTTGTAGTAGAAGAGGTTAAAAGAGGCTTGCTTTCTTTTCATTCACACACTTCTGTGACCTTACAAATGAGCAGCCTTCCAGCCCCTCAGAACAGCTATTTCACCTCTATACTGTCAAAGCTCGGCCATTCTGTGTCATCATGTACCGCTGTATGAGCTCCCCTCTGTATTCAGTGGTGTGTGTTTTACTAGAATATTAGTGCTGGACCATGAGTTTGGCTGAACTTCATTTAAACCTGATTTGCATAAAAGCATTTGACGAGACAAGGTTACAAGCATGTGAGCAGTCAAAAAAAGACTGTCCTCCTCATATCCATCCGAGTGAATGGCTGACCATAGGTCACGACTGGCACATTTGGTATTAAATACCTATTGGAACAAGATGTTATCTTTTCATTGTCTCTGTAGATTTATTGCATGTAGGAATGGTAAAGCATGAATTCATTAGGTGAAATGAGGAAGCAAACTTCAAGTTAAAAATCCTGCTTAGAAGCCTGGACAGGCTGCAGTGTTTGCTATTACTTTTAATAAAAAGGTAGGGGAATGTTGAAAAGTTAAAAGTTTTTGGCCCAAGGAATGATCAATAGGGTCACTGCAATCAATAGAGTTCCTCTTCTAGGGGCTATAAAAAATCCCCAACAAATTCAGCAACAATCCAGTCAGCAGGAGACTGAGCTTCCAAGAAAAACCGCATTGGTCTATTTTTCAAACGTGTAATAAAAACATAGGTGTCTGAATTATTTGTCAGAAGCAAGGTGCAACTTGCTGTAAGGGTTGGATTTGCACGTAATGGACACAAATACCCAACATTGTCAGTTTTATTACATAGCTCAAATTAGAAAAACAAAGCAGAGGGGTGAGGCAGGTATGAATCCAACTGTCGCAATTCATTTTTCAGTTTGAACTTCTGTTGTATGAGTGTATGTATGGAGGACAACAAGTGTCATTGAAATAGCAATAAAGCATTTTATTGATTAATTTTAATTTACGATAAATTGTACAATCTTTAAAAATGGATTTATCAATCTTCAACTTAATAGACTATATTATAATTAATTAATGATTTCATATTGGAATATGCAACAAAAAGAGGGATTATAAAACAAATGAAATATTACTCAACTAATAGTTTAAATTTAAAGGGTTTTACAAAAAACATGAAGCAGTCACTAAGTATTTCATTTAAAAATGTATTGATGAATTTATAAATAAATTATGCTATTTAAAAACCTGTTGAATAATTGAATTAAAAATACTGCTTTTCATCCGGCATTTAAAAGAGCAATTTCCCTTTGCATTTACATTTACATTTTCCCACTGCTTTTCTGCTTTTGCTATTAGCTACTCAATTTGCTATGTCATTTAGCTTCTACTTTTAACTTTTCAGTAATACTTAAGTCTTTGTGCTGGTAAATGAGGTTATATAATGCAGTAGTCCTGGGATGTAACAAACGCTATCTTTGGCTATCCCCTGGCATGTCATATGCAGACTTATGTTCCTACAAGGGTCTTCTTGGTGCCTGAGCACTGTTTAGAAAACATGCAAAGGTTAAAAAGCCAGTGCAGATCTCTAACCAGAGAGCTTGTTATATACCATGGCTAAGAATGGAAAAGAGTTCTTGTAAAAAGACACATATATGTGACATCAATCAAAAATGACATGTCACTGAAATTCAAAGTGGAAGACCATGACTTAAACAAAACATACACCCCTTTTCACATCAATAATGTCATGTAATATACCCTCATTAACAGTGCCTCATGGATCTGAGCCTGTATACATGTACACATTACCAGATGGTGACTGCTGCAAACACGTAACTAAATAAGTCCCCCCTGCCAATCACACACAGACACACACACACACACACACACACACACACACACACACACACACACACACACACACACACACACACACACACACACAGTGTAGCCCAGAGACCACTACTACTACTACAGAGAGGCATGAGTTTGTTGCATTCATCTCTGGGTTATAGAGATCACAGCAAAGTTAGAAAAGCATTTTTCCTACATAAGTTATGAACAACAAGTTGTATAGAAACAATCAAAAAAGTGATCAAACAAGCACCTCATCTGCAGGTTTTTTTCTTGTATGGTTGTTTTGGAAAGAAGTTTTTGCTGTTGATTCTCAAGGAAACATCAGAGCAATTATTTACAATGATGAGACTTACATACCATAAGTTTAATGGTAATGAGTTTTTAATTGCTGCTAAGGGAAAAAAACTGCATTTGCTAGAATTAAATCATGGTTATAACGTACTTGCACACAACAGACCCATGCACGTGCATCTGACTGCTAATTATATGACATTGCCCGTCCTTCACAGCAGACAAGTGCACTTAGAATAGAATGCTGTTCTGGTTTTAAACTAGAGGAAGCAGAATCTAGCCTGAGGATCTTAATAATGTGAAATGGTGGGAATGTAAATGGAAAAACAACGTCACAAACACACAGAAATATATATATTTTTTTTAAAAAGACAGAGAGGACTGTAGGCAGGGTATTATTTTTCTCATTCTAATTCAAGGATGTTTCAAATCAGTCATAGGCCCTGGTAAAAGGACTGAAAATTACATTTCCTGCTTTGGTTTGAATTTTATTCAGAAATGGGCTCAATTCATGTCTTGGGGAATTGAAGGTTTCATTGCTTCAACACAAGGTTTTCAACTTGATTAGTTGTAAGAGCTGTAGAAAAGCAATGTTTATCTTTGGATTGCTTGTCTCTGAATTAACTGTATGGTCACATTTCTGTCCTGGGAAATAAAAGTCATTGTGTTGGTCCACTCATTATGCAACAGTCAATGAAGTCCATCTTTGATACTGATGTTGACCTTGTAGTAATTGGTTTATCAAATAAAGCAATTGGATTGATTAAAAAAGGGGAAATAAATTTGGGCAAGAATTCACTGCATTTGGATTGACACAGGCAGACAGTTTGAACCTCTCACCTTCAGAATAAAAGGGGTGGTAGGTTAGACAGAGTGACGGTAATGTCCTTTGTTATTTATACCCACTGAATAAAAGCAGAGGATAATAATCATTGTCAGATAAACTGAATATTATAACACATACTCTCTCCTGAGATATGTGCAAGTCTTATGTAATTTTTATTGCACAGAATATTAAGTACATGTCAGGGGATGTATTTTGACATACAATTTTTGCTTTTAATAGCAAAGAAGAATTGTACAAAACCAATCCATTAAACTCACATGTAGTGCTTTCTGGGCCACTTGGGACTCTAAACAACACTAACAAACTGTATTATCACCTTTTTAACTGACATAGTAAACTTGTAGGCATTGCTTATTTGCACATCAATAGGATATGAACCATTATTATTTATGTTTATGTCATGTTTGTGTCCATCTGATGAGTATAACTCTAATATTCATGCTGTTTTTAGTGCTTTTTCAGTTTTGTAATTACCTGATTAGGTGGGATTGACAGACTCCTCCGCCAATGACTGACCCTTACAAGATAAGTAAATGAACACTTATCTGTTTTTTCTCCAAGCAGTAACACTGTTGTTTACTGCGGTGAAGTTGGAAAGATATTCACAGAATAAAACAGATCAATAACTCATAAGCGAAGCATTGATAAAACACAAACAGTGCCTCTTTGCAACAATAGTAAGGTAGACACAAGCTGCAATCTACAATCAAGTCATCATCTGAGCTGGAGAAATAATATTGGTGTGTATGTGCAGCTGGCTGTGAGATGAGTGCACAGGGACCATCAGAGTGCAACACCCAAAAAAACATAACACAAAAATATTCAATAACTTGACTGTTCTACAATGTAGTGTCACCAAAACCACTTCAGACATCAACAGTCTCCTGTCAACTGAACTGACAAACACTGACAGCAGCAGACAAGGAGCACACAAACCATTTAACACCTTCATTTACTTTAGGCCTGTACCAGAGTTACTGACAGAATTAGAATTAATTAGTGACAGCTGATGTGATGGGCCGGGCTGACGTTTGTCATTTCAACAATCAAGTGATGCTCAGAACAAAGCAGCTGAATATTTTCCATAGTGCTTTTTTCATGATCTTTAGCATCGAAGCTCATTGAGGTCATGTGAATCCATGTTCCATTGTCAGTGTGTGAACTCATACTGGTGGCCTCAAGCAGAGTTGAGGAGCCGTGACAGAGGGCGGGTGACAAATTAATTCCTCATCAACTGATCAGTATTTGATTGATTTTAGAATAAATTGATCTCTCCACCTATAATGATGACCCCCCTTGCAGCTCATAAGTAGCAGAGGTGAAGGTTTACCCATTATTTTACCACTTAACTTCTTCTAATTGTTTCTATTAATCTTAGTTCTGAATTTAACAACATAAATGACCGACGGTCATTCTGCCCCCTGCCCCCTTTCCTTGCCCTGCCCTCTCTGCCCTCGCCTTTCTCCACCTACGTAAATTTTAGGTGTGAGTTGCCAAGCCCAGCTGACAGATGTGGAAGTGCTAACCAGCTCCACTTTCACACCCATCCACTCCCATCCTCCAGGCCCTTGGCTGACACGGTGAGGCATGCCGGCTGCAGAGGGCCGCCTGCCACAACCACTCAGCCATCAGCCATTAATACAGAGATGAAGCTGTCTCTGTGCTGCTCAGCCGGGGAGCAGGTGGTCACTCGTCCAGGTGAGAGGTAGTTCAAAGCGGAGCCTGGTTTCTGACAGGTATTAGAAGGAGCACAAGGAAGCTCATGCAATGTGGAAAAAGTGGAACTAATCTGAAACATGGCACCACACTAAATCCACAAAGAAAAAACCCACTAAATTATCTCAACCAAACAAATCCACAAAATCCTGCAGTGTTGCAGCACTGACAGATTGACACGACTGCCTTCTTGTTTATTTTCACTGTTATTTGAGAAGAATATATTGGGGGGGCTTGTTATTTATTTGACCTTTAATTGACAACACTACGACACACAGGGACTGAGGCTGAAATTTTAAAAAATTCTCTCGAGTTTGGAAATATTGATTGACAACACGGTTGAAAAAATGTTGTTATGAATAATGCTTCTTAATGAACAGAGTGGTGAAACACAGGGAATCACGCTTTCATTTTCTCATCTTCCATCAAACACAAAGGGATGTGCTTTGACTGCATAGTATCTTTGGGCAGCAGAATGAATGCAGTAATAATCAAAGTATGTCCACATACAATGTCTGTTTCACAATGAGGCTCCTTCACTCAAATCAACACACAGAGTGGAGAAGACCGATTATATAAGCGCTTGCTTGTGCCATTTGAATTTTAAATCACTTGAATAAACAACATTTTCATTTAAACAAAAGCACTGTTTGCTGCTCTCAATTACCAGTTCTTATAGAACTGTGGTGTTTCATGTTCCCAGTTCATGAAAGCATTTGTAATGTTTGTAGGGGGGTGGGAAGTAAATGCTACAAAAAAAAAAAAAACAAAACAAAACACAAAAATGGTGGATAAACATCAAAGGCAATTTTTGGTGCCTGCCAACATAGAAAATCATAAGTGTTCCATGTCACGGCATTCCACCATCTACTACTGGCACATCAACCCTGGTGCAAGTCTTCTGGAAAGAAAACCAATTTAAATAATTTCCTTTGACAGGAATAGCAATGCAAAGTGGGAGGGGCTCTTTCAGGTGCCCCAGTATCAAGAGTAAAAGTCCCATTCACTGATTCACAGCTGGAGCATTTCTATAGCTTGGATCAGTATAAAATCTCTTAAAACTTAAAGAAAACTGACAAAGGGAAGTGTAATTGATATGTTTTTCTTGGTTTCTCAAAGATGCCCACTGAGCATGTCTGGTCATTTGAGGGATGTTATCCCAGAGTTTAAGAGCACAGTTATGAGCTGCCTCTCCAATTATAATGAACCAAATAAACCAACACTGGAGGATCTTAAATGAGAAATGATAAAGAGGTTCTGCAATATAAATTGAACCTAGACTATTTAGAGCCTACTAATATTCTATATACTAATAACTGGACTTTGAAATCCCACACCCCAAACTGACAGAAAAAAACATTGACTACACTTTTTAAAGAACAAACTGAAGTTAACAAGATAAGATAAGATAATATAATTTATACTTTATTGATCCCACACTGGGGAAAACTGATGTTACAGCAGCAGTTGGAAAAAGCAGAAATAAGATCAGGAAATATAAAACAATGAGATAAAAATAATGACACAACAATGTATAGTATAATACATTACCAATGTACAATATATACACAAAATGTACAATAGTTGTGACCATTGTACCAATAAACAGCTGCAATGGGTGTTAGATGAGGTGATAGATAAAGATAAAGTGCAGTGGTATGGAGTGACTGTACAGTCAGGGTAATTTATTGCACAAATTACAGTGTGTGGTTGAAGAGTCTGATGGCAGTGGGAATGAAGTACCCATGTAGGCGTTCCTTCTTAAACAGTGGGTAAAGCAGTCTTCAGCTGAAGGAGCTGCTTAAGGCCCTCACAGTGTCATGTAGCGGGTGAGAGGTGTTGTCCATGATGGATTTTAGCTTTGCTAACATCCTCCTCTCACCCACTTCCTCCACGGAGTCCACAGGGCAGTCCAAGTCTCCCTGGCCTTCTCACTGCTCCCACTCCTCCAGTGACAACAAAGAGTGGGGATATTTTACTTCAGGAATGAGCAGCTTATTCTACTTTGCAACTCTGTGACACGCATCCATGGAAGTATTATAGGACCTGAATGCCAGACTCAAAGATGGCTCACTTGAAAGAAAATTGCCCACCTTGCTCATGTGCCCAAAAACTTTTTCAGCTTCTGCTATGTGTGTCCCACTAGAATGCACATTAGTGTTTTCCCCACTTCCCAGCTCAGCTCATACTCTTTACACTGCTCTTATCACAATGTCACTAAAATGAAAAATAATCCCAGCCTCAAAAACATAATACAAATAGTGATTATTCACCATATTTGCAGTCAGAGTTGTTTTACAGATTGATAGTATATGGAGAAAATGTATTTATGAGCTACAGTGGATTATTTCCATGGCAATACCACAAGTGACCACTAACAACTGCTATGGAAAACCTGATTTGTGACCTGTCAAGGCCATAACATAAGGCAGGGTAAGCTGCCCTGTAGTTCAGGCCAGTCAGGGCATCCAGGGACAGACTCCAGCCCTTTATGAGCCTGAAGAGTAAAGGTAGTTAAAAGAACAGATGAATGGCAATTTTTATCGAGGTGAGTAATGAAAAAAGTTATGTTTCAACTCTAATTACTGAAGTTCCTTCAGGATAACCATATCATTGTTATTTTTAAATTATGGAGCCATTTAAACAGTGAAATGAGACTACTGCCTTACTGGCAATAAGGCAAATGTTATTGTCCACATGCAATGCTCACAACACTAAGCTGAACAACTGATGTGTTTTTAAAATCTTTGAAGTTTTGGAGTATTGGCAAAATGTCTTCTTTGGGCGAACATGCAATGATGAATAGACATGTATTTGGAGTCATAATGCGGCCATTCTCCCCTCTGTATTTGCCCTCTGAGATTCTGCTCTTTCTGTCGACTGTAATGGGCGAAATGCTGCCAGCTGTAGAGTTAAAGAGAGTTTAGATGAATGAAGTCATTTTAAGCCAGGTGTTTCATTTAGAATAAGAGTTGAAGCGAATGATGGCTCACTAAATGAGCTATTTTACTACTTTTTGTCTACAGCAGCGTGAGTTCCAATCAGGAACTGAATTGCTCCCAATGGCAGCAACTGTGAGCTGAAAAGAGAGCGATGTGCACTGGAGCCTTTTCATAGTGTGTGGAAATGAAATGGAAAAATGTGTTGAGAAGAGACACCTTCACATTGACGTGGCTATCTATAATAACTGTTACATCCAGTAGAGATGTAGCTAAAGAACAATCCCAGGGAGTATTCAAGCGATATCATATCATCATTTTTTTAATTGTTTTTTTTTTCTTTTTTACCCTTATAACACAAAATTATCATTTGCTCTAAAATTGTGTCTTTGCAAGTGCAATTTCTGTCAAAATAACTGCAGTATGATTTTTTTCTCCTTACCCTTCAGTCTAGGACACAGGTGCAAAATACTGTAACAAATTGAATTATACACACCAAATAAGCTTGTGGCCAGTGTCTATGTGCATCACAGATTTTGGGACCACAAACTGAGTAGGTGCACCTTGCAGCTCTCCCTGGCTGGTTGATGCAGCACAGGATGTCCACGAAAGTACATGGAGATCCACGCCCTCTCCCACTGCACTTTGAATCTTCAGGCTTGAAAGCTTCCCTTAAAAGTGGTACCCAGCATGAGGTATGTGTTATTTAATTTCAGCTACCAAATGGTCTACCTCTGCTACAGAGTTCTCTGACGGAGAGGGCCGACTGCCATTCTTCTGTAAATAGTACCAGCGGACACTTCCATTAGGTCAGCGATACATGGCACTGGAAACAGGGAATCTGGAGATAAAAATCTAATCTTTGACGCCCAGTAACTCTGTGGCTAACCCAAACTAACACTTTGGGGACCAAGTTTTGTCTTTCCTTGACAACCAGATTGTGTTGCTCTTTATAGCCTTTGGGATGAGAGGCTCACTGAATACATGCAATATTCATGTACGGAGCCTCTCCAACATGCTTTGTACAAGCAATTCCTAGGGATTGGTTTATCTTTGTCTGTGGATGGTAAGCTTCTATGCTCTGCTGGACATTGTGAGATGACCAATGTGTATTTGGAGCTTCTATTCTATGCAAAAGTCTTATTTGGCTGGTGACATTGTGCCCTGTTGAAAAATAAATCAGCCTGTTTCTGTGCTCCAGGTGGGAGTTTGGAAGTGCATGTCTTATCACTTAATTCTACCATGATAAATTTCGTAAATTTATCACATTGTGCTACATATTTATGCCAAACTCACCAGCTGACCACTCACTTTGAGGTGACTGTACTCGTCCTCCCAACACAGTGCCGCCTGCTGTTGCAGAGGTCGATTTACTCATTACTCTTGTGAGGAAATCCTTTGCAAAATCACTGCAGAAGATTGTGCCTATTTTTTTGTCTTTGCAGGAATTTTTTTGTAGTTCACAGGGTTTTCTGTGTGTTATCTGCTAACAGGAGCTTGGGATCTGTGTGGAGGAGACTGTATGTGGAGGCCTAAGTATTTTTCTGTTGATTTGTACAGGTATGTGTGTTATGTTCATTATAGGTCATCTGGTATAGTGTTTTATATGTGTTTATGGGGATTACATTAATCGTGTAGAAGAATTTCATGTTTTCAAATACATTTTATAATTTATTTCATTAATTTTCACATTTATATTTAAAGGTATTTTTGCTGTTAATCTTAAAAATTGTAACAGTCACGTATGTATGTATGGTCAGTCTACACCAGGCTAACTGAGAGAAGGAGCTTGAGATCTGTGTGGAGGAGACTGCATATTGAGGCCTAAGTGTTTTTCTGATGATTTGTACAGAGTAAATCACCATCCTGCCTCCATTAAAAGAAGCAATCAGTTGCTGATCGTGGTCCGGGTCCCGCCTTCATCAGGCGCAATAGAGAACACAACGCAGAACATACAACGGTTAAAGGATGTACATTCAACCTGACAAGAACTGTTAGACAATACACAGCCGTTACACTGGATGTATTCGAAATATGTTGTGCATTTGTATGATGGGTACATTTTGCACTTGCAAAACAAAATGCATTAGTTTGGTTATGGTGTTTTGTGTTTACACACCAAAAAACATGTTTTTTGCTTGCATAATTTTTGGCAGGAAATTAGCTTCATAAGCCATGCAGTGGTAGTTACCTTTTGCCATTTCATGGATCTGTATAGCTGAAAGTGTGTGTGTGCTGTGTGCATATGTGTGGAGGTATTCCACTTAATTAGTCATGATAATTAATCGAGAACAGAGGCTGTTACCACCCTGCAACCTTCCTCTGCTGAGAGGGCATTGCACAACTACACATGGACATGCTCCATACACGCATGCAGGTGCACACACTCATACTGCACGGCAATGAAATAACAGCGCACCAACTGATATTAGTCTGCAGAGACAGCAGCTCTAAAATTACAGTTCAAAAACAGCTTACTGGTGGGTATTAAAATCTGTGATTAATAATACCTCACAAAGCTATGTGTGTGTGTGTGTGCGTATGTGGGCTTGCAGCTGCTTATAAGGTTGTTAATTGCTGCCCTGACAACAATAGACACCATAATCATTTCCTTCTTTCTGACATGACTGTACGGTATTAAGCGTTAACCTATTCTTACCACTTGTAGGGCTAAAAACTTGACAAGAAAGCCCAACGGGTCATTTAAGCCTGGGGTTAGTAATTTTAAAGAAGTGTGTGTGAACACCCCTGTTAACGACAGCCACAACAATTGTGCTTTGACTGCGGTCTTACACTTGTGATAAAAAAATGAAGATGATGCTGCTACTGCTTTAAAGCCACAGCCTCACCTATGCCACTTTGACTATAACTGATTGATTTGTTGTTCCCTTCCCATTTTGAAATAAGGTGAAAAAATTAAATGGGAAATCATTCAAAACATGCCCAGAAATGAACCAGGATACATTACAATAACTTGAAATGTCAATAAACATCACAATTCACAAAGTAGCACAACCTTTCTGGCTTTTGCAAAAACTAAACCAAAGTTCAAACTGGTCACATCAGCTCATCACAGCAGAACAACTAAAGCACAAATACCTGACTGAAATGATCTGGCTCTTACAGAACTTCACTGCAATTCTCCATGCAGAAAGTGGACAGAAACATTTTCATATACACTAAATAATGGAAAGGCCAAATGAGACCTGGGTGCCCTGAAGCTGGAAGTTCAATCTTCTCCACTCAAACCAAAAAAACAAAAAACAACTGACTGTTCCCCTTCGGTCCTGGAACATATGACCGAGAGAGGAGAGTGGCTTCAGAGGCTGTAATCTTCTACAGTGACACCTAATGGGTCTCCTTGGTTACACGCTCTCTGATTCAACTTCTGGTCCCACTGGTGTCTTCATCAGAGGACCCACAGGACTCTACCTGATCTTGGTACCAGTGTCAGGCCCTTGCCCACTGTCCTCACACAGTACCCAGTGTTTTGAGCTTGCATCTTGTGTGCAGTTTATTGTATAACTTATTTGCTGTTTATGTCCCAGCTTTGTTTCTCTCCAGTCTTTTCCAAGTGCTTTTGCCAGTGAGTTAGTTTTGGACATTCTTAGTTAATATCCAAGTACCTACAGTATAATGCATATAAAGCATTTGGGAGACACAAGGAGGACAGTAAATATTTAATTTCCTGCTTTCCCCTCTAATATTAATCCTGTCCAAGTGGGACTGCAGTCTCAGATAAGATTTAAAATCACAGACACATGCCTTGACCTCCCCATTATTACACAAACCATAAAGCTTTGCTCTCCAGAATAATCATTTCAGTCCTTCATGTTGTTATTATTTTATCAAAACTTAAATAAAAGGCTAATTAATTAAACTCTGCACTAGTACTATAGTTTCACAAAAGGCAGCTGTGTGGAACCATTTCTATTTGAAATTCACTCTACTACTCACTCTGGCCCTGCCCATATTTATCACTCTGACACGAAATAGATAGAAATTTGATCAGAGAGCCCACTATACCCATCCAACCCTTTATTCCATCACTCAGTCACCCCGGCAAACATTTTTCAACAATGTGTAGCGAGCAGGCTGAAACGCTGGCATGTAATTACTCTTAAACAAGACAGGAACATGTAACCAGAACAATCTGACAAGCGCTCGACCCCTGCACCCGCTCTTTAAATCCAGCTGTGATCAAAGATGCTTTATCCACACTTTCTCAATAATCTGGAATGAGATATGCTTTCATATCTGAGCCAGCACCTCTCCTTCACACTTCAAACAACACATAGACAACACCTGCTTCAAGGACAGAAGTGTAAGAACTGAGTCATGATCTCTAATTTATGTGATTCCAACATGCTCTACCTCAGCTCTTTAGTCTTTGTTGTGTATTGTGTGTTCTTGTGTTTCTTTTGGTAATATTTGATCGTTTGCTTTGTTAGTTGATATTTTGATTTCTTGACATCCTCTGATATAACACTCTCCAGTAGAGAAATTTTCGTTATCACCAACCTAATTGCGCACATGCAGTTAGGTGTTGTAGGTGTTGCAGGCAGTTTGGTGATGACAGCCTCACACAGTGTTACAAACTCTGAGTATGTGACTAGGATAGCTTATTTTTAAAGAAAATGTTTGACATTTTGAAAAATAAACTGATACACTTTCTCTGTCTGTACAATAAATTACGTTACTGCCTCTGACTCTGTAACATCATACAGCACAAAAAAACAGGTGGTACCTTTTACGCAGGCACAATTTTGATGCCCACTCTGGCCTCACTTCAATTTCTGATGTCTCTTTTGATGGCACTTTAATTTGACCATCTGCTGTCAAACAGATTTAGCCAATATAATTCATCCATGAACTCTCCTTCCTGACTCTAAAATTTCACTCACTCACTCACTCACTCTCAACAAGCATCGATCAAAACTGGTGTGTTCAACAAAAACAGGCAGAAACTGTGAACAGACCAAACACAACAGCAGCACCAAAATTGTGCGGTGGTGCGGGTGGACGCTGCAGCTGGCACCGACTCACTTGGCAAGTCACAGTTACAGCACGCTGTCAGGTGATGTCAGGCCTTTAGGCTTTTTCAGTTATGTTGCTGTCACAGAGAACCTCACAAGGAGGCAGCAAAATACCAGTGGGGTGTATACATAATATTATCCAATCAATTTGGGGTGGCTCGCCATTGTTGGCCATCATTTAAACTTGCACTTATTTTTAGTTAGTTTGCTTGCAGAGCAATATTTTTTCAGGAGGTCTGTGTTTGTAACTTTGTTTTCCATTTCCAGTAGACGAGTTTTGTGGTCTCATTAAATCTTAATGACTGGACTGAAGTCTTCTGCTAAACTTAGATACTCATGAATTGTGTTTGGTTCAGAAATACATCTCTTTATTACTGTTTATCATTTATGATATCATCACCACACCCACATACACCCATGTAAATGTAGACACAACAGAGCACCTGTTTCATGTTCGTCACATGACCCATAACTCCTGGAACTTCTTGCATGATTGTCTGAGCTGCAAATCCATAAATATAGAGTTGGATATCTTGGAGTTATCCCAGAGAACAAGCATACTGGATCTCTAATTAAATTATCATCATCATAACAAAATTCTATCGTCATGCTGAATATTATTTTACCAAATTGCCCCATTGCGTGATGCTCTTAAAGGTGAATTTTATTGAATTATTTTATTTAATTAATGTGTAAAAAAAAAGTCCAAAATGCTCATATCAGGAAACTGTCATACACGGCATGGTCTGCCCGTAGAGCTGTGGACTCTTGATGGTGTTTTCTGTTATTAGTTTTTCCTCAAGTGTCCCCAGATTCTCGATTTACTTCACATCTATTTACTTTGTATTATTTCCCATCTGCGCCACTGACTTCCCTGCCCTAATGTGTTCCGCCTGTGCCACATTAGCCCTGTCTTCCTCATGTATTTTAACCTCTGTCTTTACCCTCCTGACTCATTTATCATTTTGCTTCTGGTTTCCAGTTTTTGTTCCTTGTGTTTCAGCTATGCCTGCTTTAATCCCTGCAACAATTTGGACTTTTGTTTTTTTTTTATTGCTGTTTTTTTTCATCATTTTCAGTTTTTTCCCTTCCTGCCTATTATTTTGAACTCAATAAGTCCTATTTCACTCACCTGTGTACATTTGTGTTTGGATCCAGTACTTCACAAAAATGTAACACTTGACTATATTATACTAAATTATATTCATGTCTGAATATAATTTATTGTGGCCCCTTCCAAATATGTATAGATATATATTTACATTTTCAGAATTGCAGTTTTCAGATGCTGACTAAAGTGACATTAGTTGAAGACATTAATCAGACTTCACATAGCTCCCTCTGGACTTTTTACATATACAATAGTACCATCCAAGAATTGCAAACACAAATTAATTTGAAGAAGAATTCCCCTTTAAACTGCTCAGAAAAAAAACCCTCGACATTTCCATGACAACTGAACTACTCCTACTGATGAAGATTCTTTTATGAGAAAACTATTGAATAAACTAAATGGTGCCAGCACCCAGGCTGTCCATTCTGACCATCCATCACAGTTTTCAGACTGACTTATTGCTCCAGGTTCAACCTATACTTACAGTTATTGTGTGCACTCAGCTCTCTTTCGATTATTACCGAAGTTATGTGTGTGACTTTCAGGTTGATCTTTAAATAACACAGTTTAAAAAATACAACTTAACTGTTGGCTTGTTAAAAACCTGTTTAATTATTTGACAGCTTGTTTTTCCCCACTGCCATTCAATCAATGTCACTCTTTTTTTAGACTGCAATGGTTACTCTGAGCGCAATTAGAAATGATGGAGAAAGCAACCCAAGTAAGCTTCCTTTTTCCCACTTATTTTGCAGCAGTACACTAAACAGTCGCACTGTGAGGTCTCAGTGTACAGCAGTAATCTACTTCATAATCAGAGGACTTGAAGTAACTGCTGACATGCAGCATTCAAGTCCAGCCTAAACATGGATGGATCTCAATAGAGGAGTGTGGACTTTCACACTCCAGTTCCTGTGATAAGTGAGTGACTTCAGTATGAGTCTAGGGCCTGTTTGTCCTTGAACCTCCACTCACCACATCATTACTGGCTTATTCAGACATATTAGCTGACACACTGGTATTGACCTTTAGTGATTAGACATGCTGTAAGGTCATATATAGATGTGGTGCAGTTTTGTTCATTATATATTTATGGTATATCTGATCAATGCCAAAGCTCGTTATGAGACAACCTTAATCTAAATTGATTTTCTGGTGGTATGCTGATTGGATTTCACATGCTTTCTCATTATTAATTTTGATAGGAACCATGAGTGCTCAAGTAATGAAAGTGGATCATTTAAAGAAGGTGAATAGTAAAATAAAATATCAGCTATTGGCAGCTCCAGCATAAGGAAATATCAGTATCACCTTCAAAAGTCGTTCACGTCCAACTCTAATTCCCTGAGCTCTTTGGCAAACTGAGGCTTTGGATTGCTGTACTCTACAGTGATCTCTCTGAGGGTGTGTGCAGTGTACAGTATGTCAACATGGTTGCTCACTCAATCAAAAGCATCCCAAGTCATGCCGACTCTAGTCTCTCACAGCCTTCCAGCTCCATCTATTGACTGGGTCCCTTACAGGTCGGGCTATGGGTGAGGATCACAGCAATGAGCCCGGTCAGTGTCGCAGAGAGACAGTGGAGTGTATTGCTTTGATAGATGAAGCATGGAGGAAATCAGTCCTAAGTACTGGCCAGAAAATTCAACCAAATTTGACACAAATTTGGCTGTACTTTTTGGTAAGAGTTTTTTTTCCTAACTTCGTTGACTTAAGAAATGACTCTGCAGAAGACGGAGGTCAGGTTGAGACATCCTGTGGGACGAGGGATGTTTTGAAAATTCTCACTATAACGAGCTTTATTTAAATTAGTTCCAACAAAAACTAAACTGTGACTGGTTTTGTGCAGGATTCAAATGCACAAGAGCACATGCCGTCCCTGCAGAAATCAAGGTTCTTACAAGTCTTGAGCTTTTTGGCAAACCAAAAATGTAGTTTAGCAACAGAAATGTATATATCATTCGTTATAACTTTAGGCCTGTGGGAGCCAAAGCATTTGAACAACTTTCTTAATTTAACACTTATTACTTCCTATGTGGGGAGGAGAGCTCCAGAGGTTTTCCTAACCTGTCAAGGAGTTGCCAGGAGAGGGCATTAAGTCACCCGCTTAACTGTCAGAGATTTTAATTCAATAACATCTGATGAAATATAGCTTTTTTTTTTTTTTTTTTTACAATTTATTATTTTCAAATTACTGTTAAAGTGTAGTGTTTGCAAGATATGTTTTTTCTGGGTGACAGAAGGATTCCTCAAACGTATGTTATGCTCACCTGCCCGTATGTCGTGCTGCTAAAAATATCAACATCTCAATTATTATATTAATACTAAGCAATATCAAAAGTTATAATAATCGTTCTGCAGTAGAATGTCCCCTGTGAGTCATTTATTATTATAAGATCAGATTTTTAATACTTAAGAAAAAAAATTGGAACTACAAATATTTTAACTTTGGAAGATCCCCCTTTGATTTGAATCACTCAGACTGCTACTGCTACTACATACTAGCTTCTGGATTGTGAATGTGGGGACTGTGGATTTTAACCCCAGTCACTTACGCTGACATTGCTTTAAGAAAGGGATCTCTTTGCTGTCAGTATGTGACTTCATGTCACACTCTCTCTGATGAGTAGTCCCTCTATTTGCTGAAAGTAAGGGTAGGATGAAGTTAACTTTGAGCTCTGTGCTCTGAGAGGCTTAACAAATGCAGTCGAGATTTATACACTCTGAAAACAAATGGCATTTACATCTATTTGTTCAGATCCAAATAAAACACCTCTTCTTCTCTTTCTCACTACACAGTGGAATATGCAAATAAGTGTCCAATAACTGGACTCCAAGGTGGTGCCTGGGCTGTTCATTCTACTGATTAGGCTGATAAAAATTTAGCACGGCGTCGCTTGAACACACCGTAAAGATTTTATTTGACACTTGCAAGGTGAATTTATAAACATGTATATCAGCAGTTACCACCGTGGTCAGCGCCAGTACACCTTTTCAATTACAGCTCACCATTTAACGATGCTGCAACAGGACTGCTGTAAAGTGCCAAACATAATTGTTAAGCATGAATTACAAAGTTGTACCGTTGTTGTAAAAGTGAGAGTGTATGTCCTCTTTCTAGTGAATACAAAATACAGCAATGCAGTAGCTCTCAAAATGTGCTCACCTGAACTGCACTTTGAAATATGACTGAATTAATGGTGTACACTGTCTTTTCAGCTCATTTTTAAAGCCTTTTCATGAGAATGAAACGTTCTCAGGCTGTTCTGCTGTCTTTTTGTGGTTATCTGTCTACACTAATCTTTGAGCTTCTGTTGAACAAAATGAGTAGAAGATGTTCCAAAGCAGGAGAAGGTTGAATAAACATACTTATCCTATTCGAGCCAAAGGCAAGGTCTGAGGCTAAAGTGATTTGGCGAAACAGCTTTCACCACTTCCTCTCTGCTTCCCTCCCAGGTTGTCACATTTGTTCTATATTTCATACGTTCTAAACTGTACTTTTTTAGATTTCATACCTTGGGATAAACACCCCAGTATTGAAATACTATACTATTTGAGAGTTCTTGAGATGTTGTGAAAAATAAAAATAAAAGGCCGATTAGAAAAGTCTTGAAAGTTGGGTTTTGGAATGAGGAGTTATAAACGACAGAAAGACTTCAGCCTCGCTAACAGGGCACACAGGGAGAGCAGTTAGCAGGCTGAATCAATATTAAAGCGATGCGCCTTGGGAGCAGAGGGAGGAGAGGAGTGCAGAGAAGGCTGCAGGAGGAGGGATGAGGAGCGAGAGGAGGAGGTACTGGTGATTCATCAGGAGCAGATACCTTTTCCTGAGTTGGATGACTTTTAAGGACTTTCCTCTCATCGGCTCTTTGGGAAAACACAGCAGCTGCCTGCTCCATAACCTCCTATCATGAGTCGAGTGAGTGTGTGTTAGAGAAAGAGAGAGAGAGAGTGTCTGTGAGTGTGTGTTCACAATTGACTCCACTCTGAAGAAATCTGCTCACTTCAGCATTTGTTACTGAAGCAGAAAAGTTCTTGAGAGCACCTGAAAATGGTTATTTAAAGCAGGGCTACCTTTAAATTTCCCTGTAATGTTTTGTAATTACCTTGTGCCAATGAAACGTATCTGTTGAGTTTCTTTCAGTAAAAATCCATTAGCTCCACCTTAACAATTTCCCTCCCAGCACTTGTTTCTTGCCTATAATTTAATAGATGTTTTTTTTGTGTTTGTTATTTTTTCATATCAGCAGCTTCTCTGCAAATATGCTGCTTCTCTGAATGGCTGAAATCCTTACAGGCAATGTCATGCCCTTATATATCATATTCCTTTGTGCCATAGACCTCCTATGCTGTCCTTAAATGAGCCACACTGTTTCAGTGGGTAACAAGATAGTTGTTTGTTTCCCATTTCCTTTCTTTTAACCATGGCCTTTGCCCTTGATGAAATACTACCTACCAAATATTTAATAGTGTAACCATGGCAACAAAGGTCTCCTAAGCTTAATTTTGGTGATGTGTTGCTCAGGACAGCTACTAAATGGGGCTCGAGGAGAAATGATTTTTTAACTGGGCTTTCCAAGGTCAAGAATGGACTCTGAAATGCAAAAGAGAAATCCAGTTTACACTTAAGATACAGTTACGTACAATTATGTGCTTGTTCAAGGACCATTGTGCAAGATTTAGGGAAATCTATAAGCAGAAAGTGAATATATATCATTATAATTTAACTAGTGTAAACTAAGAGTTGTGAGACACGTTGGGAAGATAAAAAGTGATTTCATTACATGATTTCATTACATTATGCCCTGCTGCAATGTCTGCAGTCTGCATAATCAAAACCATGCTAATGCCATGGCTAAAATTCACATTGTTTTTCTAGATTCTCCACTAGTTTTTCTACATTGCCACTTTTGCCACTTTTACTTACAACTAGAATTACAAGGTCAGACACCTCTGTATTTAAAGGAGTTGTTGTGTCCTCTGGGAAGAGTCTCAGATCATCACAGCAGAGACTTCTGATTGTTCCAAGGTCATGGCTGAAAACTAAAGGCTGTTGTGCTTTTGCTTTTGTTGCCCTCAACTGTGCCACAGCCTCCTACAAAGTATCTGGGGTCTCATGCTTTCTTCTTCAGATCCATGCCAACTGGTTGGTAAAAAGTTCCATGTGAATGCGCAAATGGAGGCAAAGTGAGTAGGGACTCTGCTTCACAGTATGCCAGAGCTACAATGTGTCCCTCAAAAATGTCCCTCTGTCCATTCTCGCTCCTTGTTGTCATCAGAGACCAAAACATTCATTTCAACACTGCCTTCTTGCAGCCATCCTAACAGCATAGGACCGTGGTTCCCCCTTTTTGTAACCATGGCATCCTTGTATAGTGATTTTTTTAAGACATGTCTAAGCACAAGGCTTAGACAAATGGAACGCACCCCAGCGACTGTTTAACATGCCCTCTTTGACTTGCCCTGGGCACTTGTCCTCTGGGGATCCCCACTGCCATCTTAAGTGCTTTTCCATTACTCTGAAAACTCCAGTGAATTTTTTTTGTGAGATGAAGTCTTCAACTGTAGAGGGGAGAGAGCCCAAATGCTTTGTGATTTCCTCTGCACAATGCATCAAGCAATAAGTAGACAAAAGTAAACAATGTGTCTAAGGTTCCAGGCTTAATTAAATCACTTATCTGAAATGAGGTATTCTTCATTTTTCTTGCTAAGCTTTATTCATATTCATTATTTCTTAATTCCTGTACATGCCTACATGTGGGTCATCTGCTCCCATCAGACCATTTCCCTGTATCAGGCATGGCATATTGCTACAATAACCAAGTGCTGAGGGTAAAAGAAGGACATGGTACACAACTAAAGGCAATGAATGCAGTGGTGTGAGTATACTGAATGTGTTTATTGCTGCTGCATCTTTGAGGTAAGACATGAGTCCGGCTTACAAAATGCTGACTCTTTTATATCTAATGCAGGGCCATTTTGAGATGTAAGCTGATACAGCATGTGGCTCTTTTTAAAAAGTAGGCACCTGATGAATCCAGACATGCAGTAAGTGGCAAAAAAAACAACAGATGTGTAAAAAAAAACATGTACATTCCAGGGACAACCAATGTCAGAGCCAAAGGTTTTAATGCTGTTCCACACATCTGCCGTCCCGAACCATTTTAATGTCATGCCACTTCCTGCATCATCACTGAGTGTCATCATTAAAGAGAAATAGAGCAGTTTCCCAGCACACATTGTGACTAATCATAGCAGGAAGAGCACAGGGTGGAATTCATGCTGTTCCTGCTTTGATATAGTTTTTTTCAGGTTTTGACCAAAGCTGCTTGCACTGTTCATGTACTGGTATTGTATGTTGTTCTTATTGCGACAACCTGGTATGAAGATAATTTTGGGAGATTGATTATCATCTCGTCTCACTCTCACCAAGAAAGCAAATGTGCATATTTTCACATTTCCTAAATAATTTGCAGTTTGTTAAAATAGATTTTATTAATACGGCAAATTTTAGTTAGTTTTTGTTCAGAAAATGTCAGAAAGTAGTTAAGGGACTAGCGAAGGGAATTCATTTGTAGGGACCATGAGGAGGATGTTTTTCATACACTAAACTTCCATGTGATGTGAGTTGGAAGTATTACTACTACTACTATTATTATTTGTTTCCACATCCATCCATTCCTCATTCCTTCCCACGAGTCTTCCGCATGTCACCCTGCTCTGCAGAACTGCTCCACATTATCTCTCTTCCCTAGTGACCTGCTGCCTGCCTCAGTTGCAACTTATTAAAACAATTAGTTTCCAGTCATATACACCCGGGGTTTCCCATGATCATGTTACATTGTAAGCATGGTTGCCCTTTCTATTTTTTATCTGACATTGGGCTACGTTCCTCATAGAGTATCAAATAATAACATCTCAGTTTCTCTTTCTGAGGTTACAATGTGTAGACCAAGGTCACTGAACACACTGCATCTTAAAAGAAGATATGATGGGCAGTTAAAAAAAGGATAAAAATCAATGCACCAGAAGTAAAAGAATTGTGTTTTCTTCTTCTTCTATGTCAAAACCTTGCCATCACATAACCCAACATACACCTGTAAATGCTGACAGTTAGGTCAAAGATCTGTGTTCACTATGGTAGGAGCTGCCAGAGTAATGCACAGCTTCTATCCTCAGACAGAGATGAAAAGCAGGATACAGAATAGAGCTTTTCACAGGTCCACTTGGTTCTGGGGAACTAAGCCCTGTCCCAGGACCTTAGTGAGAACAGGTCCAAATCCCATTCAGTCTGATGGTGTAGGGTGGGATCTCGTTTTTAAGCTGTGGGACAAAGGTCTGTGTGACTACTCGTACATCATTGTTTTTTGAAAATTTATTCATGAAGAGGAGTGTATGCAATGAGTCAAGGACCTGTGGCCAGGTCCCCTATTCTTCTTCTCAAAGTATGTGAGCATCAACAGCATCAGCATCAGCTTCAATAATCTTACCATATCAGTTGAACAATGCATGTTAAAGACACAAATTTAAAATCTGGCAGACAAAAGTGGAGAGTAATAATAATAACTACAACCAGCAGTGATTCAGAAGCACAGAGCAAATGACATTTTAAAGAATTAATACTGTAAACACTGTTTACTGTGGTCTGACACACCAATCCCGATGTGCCAGACAGGACCACCCCCTCACACAGACACACAAGCTTTGTCACTGCCATATATACAGTATTTTGTATAGCTTTGTCTGCTTCCAGTAGTAATATAAGCAGGTTGCATTATGAGCACATGACCTCCGCCCATTTCATTTCCCCACCAAGCAAATTATTCTGATATGGGAGCGTGAAATTATCCCTTTAGGGATAGACTGCATGTACTCAATCAACCTTGCTAAGACAGCAGAGAGGGTGACTGACCCTGTGTGAGTGTGTGTGTGTGTGCGTGTGTTCCATATATCCATCCTTTTTTCTCTTCATCCATCCACACCAACCATCAAACAAAATACACATCAAGGTGAGATGCTGCTTTCTCTAAGGGTCTTTTTACAACTACACTTTGTTTCCTATGCTCCGAATCAGCCGATGCTTTGTAAAGTTGGAGCATTTCTTTTTTGCTCAGAAAAAGCTAACCAAATGCATCACTACCAACCACCTGAGGATGTTCGCCCTTCTTATTGTTTAGATGTGTCTGGGGCAGGAATAAAAAAAGGACCATACAGAGTCCTTTGTTCAGGATTAGTGCATAGTGCATATTACAGTTTGTGCACTCTGCTACATCCCACATTGCCTGTTTGTCAGCTAATATGTCTTAATAAACCTTGCAGTGTAAAATTAGTGAAGTGTTTTAACAACTGTCTTTTACCATCATGCTCACACATCATCGTTGTAAAATTGATAAAATCAGCGTTGTAGGAATTGAAAAAAAGTCATTCAAGTAGGTTCTAAAAGTGAAAAAGATGGGGAAAAAACAATTTAAAAAAAGAGCTGAATGATAATGAGTTTGGCCAGATCACACACCTTGAATCCTGTTGCTTCGAAATCCCTTTTAATACTCACAGATTTTTGGTGATTTGTGTTTACACAAATAAACCCTGACTTCACCTGGCAGCATCTTCATTTGCCCTGACACCCAAGGACCAACCAGCACTCCAGCTGGACTCCTGCCCTGTCCCCAGTTTTGCAGTGTCAGTTGATTTTGTGGTAATTTGATTAAGCACAGCTTTGTTAAAGAATATATAGGCATCCATGTGAGTTTAATATGAACTAAAATAGAACTATGGATTAGATCTAGATTTTGATACAGGCCCCACCTGCATAACAGAGTTGGTCTAAACACAGGTGCTCATTGTTGTTCACCCCGATGACCTCCAACTGCTGTGCCAAATGATACACAATCCACATAATCAAGTTTGTGGGCAACACAACAGCGGCCTAACACCAACAACCTGTCTAACTACCTCCCTGCTAAATGTCAACAAGACAAAGGAGATCACTGTTGACTTCAGGAAGAACAGCATGTCAACGGCACTCCTACTGAGTCTGGCAGAAGCACTGGGGTGTGCGCACTATAGGGACGACCTGACCTGAACTGAAAATACTAACTCTCTGCTCAGGAGAACCCAGCAGCACCTGCACTTCCTGCGACAGATGAGGAAGCACCAGAACATTCAGACCAGCTGCATCTCTCCCTGATACAGTCGCTGCAGCGCCTCAGACCAGAGGTCCCTGCTGAAAAGCAGAAAAAAAATCATCAGAACTTCTCTCCCACTCATTCAGGACTTGTTCCAAACACACTGCTTGAGCAGGGCCACCGGCATTGTCAGCATCCACCAAGCTCCCCCCAACCCTCCCATGGAGTGTTTGCCCTTTGGCCCTCAGGCAAACAGTACTGCAGCATACGGTGCAGGGCTGCCTGGCTCTGCAAGAGCTTCTTCCTACGGGGCATTGGACTGCTCAGCTCTCTTTAAAAGACACACACTCACACCCACTACACCATCATCCTCTCTCACACACAAACACATATGTGTGCTTGACTGGATACTATTATTGCACTCCAATGTTTCTATGTATTTTTAGAATTGTTTTCTGCTGCTTTTTATCCACCACATGTTGCTATGCTCTTTTTGATATTTTTTATTTTTCAAAATGTTATATTATGTAAAGCACAATGTGTGTATTGTCCTTGTCTTTGCTTGGTTCATATATGACAGTTTTGGTTTTTCTTTTGTCTTTTTGCTCTTTTTTTTGCTCCTTTTTCTCTTCCTCTGATGACTCCTTGGTGCATGGTTGTAAATGTCAGCATATCTCAGACTCTGTTGAACACATTTCTTTAAGTCCCCGACATGTAATGAAGTGTAATCACTAGAATACTCCTTGAATATTGTGATATGGATTTCAACCTTAACCCTGATACAGTTTATGTTACAAGCATTTTCATTTCCCACAGGGGTGTGAACTTCATACCCTCTAAAAAGGCAAATGGCTGATGAAGAAATGTGGTCATCTGTGTCTTTGTTATGCTGCTAATGCAATGCGGCAGGGCACCTTTCACTTCCATCCTCCACTTATGTGCAAAATGATCAATCCGGTCTTAACAAATATGCTGTACAAGCTCTTGATCAACTGATGCAGCTTTCCAAAGTCAGATTTTCATAGTTTTGGAACCAGCTTGCCAACAGTTGTTGGAAGACAATTACTAGGAATCTCATCATTGGTCTAATCTCATCTCATTTCCCCTAAGAAGACAAACCTGGCTGATGTCATAACCAAGCCCAATACTGATCATATGGCTTTTCAAAGCATAAACACACAACACCTCATAGACCTCCTGTCATCAAAAATTGACACTGGACACTGCACTAGACTACTGTGCAGATGCATACTAATACAAATTACTATAGTAAACCTATAATGACCATATGTGTAGCATCAGTACTGAGGCAACAGACTTGAGGTGTAGCCAGTTCACAACAAACACACTGTGTGTATCTGTGTGACTTTGACAGATCACAGAACTACTTGGGATCTTGTTATGTTATTTCCTCCAGCCCTTCATTTTTCTTGTTGAATCTGTCCATTCATGAATTGGTGTCACGCAGCCGGCGCATAAGTGCACATTTTTTACCCAGGATCAAATATTTTCAGTTTACACAGATGAATCTTTCTCTCCATTCACATTACCTTGAGTGAATTGAGTGTCCAGCGTAGTCTTTAGTCCAAGAGCCCCACCAGCTGAATTTCAGCCACGTCTGTCATATTGACATCCAGGGCACCCATTCCATTTTTTAATAAAGCTCATTCAGCTGCCCACCTGATGCTGCAGGCTCCTCTTGGCATCAGGGCAGGACACTCTACAAGGAGCTGACACTCACTGTAATACAGTATCACTTATGTGCTGGCTGCCATTTATCTTGAATCACTCCCTTTAGAAAATAGCAACACTTTTCTTCGCTGCATGCAGCAGACTTTTCCATTCATTTTTACTAATAACACATTCTATTCTTGCAAGGAAATGAAAAGTGAGGGCGGGGACAGTGGAAGTACAGAGCACACACTACCAGGAACCACAAGGAGGCAAGCATGATTTAATGGATAACCATATGTGGGCCAACATGGAAAAATCATTTGCTACTTTAACATGCACGCTGCTGATTGGGGTGAATAGCAGCAGATTAAAGCAGTATGACTGAAGCACCTACATGATTGGAAATAAGCTAATTTCCTCAATTTATCTCTGGGTTTTGAGGATTTGATTGATATTCAGGCTCATGGCTGTAAGAATGTGATTTATGCCAGCCCAAAGGACAAAGAAATCAGAAACATATAATCTAAATATTAATGTTATTCAAAAGAGGATTAAACTGACCTACAAATAGTGATAATGCCTCAAGAAATACAGCAATGTACCAGCAGTAGCAGTGAAGAAGAAAACAGATAGCGTGTTAACATGAAGATAAAGAATTCAGATTATAAAGGAATGTTGCAAGTTGCTTTGCAAATCTTTATGAGTAAGGAAATGCCCTTAATGCCTTTGTTAGACCTCAAGGATACACATAGTGTGTTTTAGTGAGTAAAACTGAAGGCCAACTAACTATCGTTTGAGAAAACTCCAGCCGGCACCATTAAAGTTAAAGGCCTGATTGTATCGGTGAGGACTGGTGAGTCTCTCTCACCTGCCACAGTGGATATCATCATTTAGCTGAGAGAAGCAGGTTACATCACTAGTGGACTTGAGAGGTGCACTAACATTCAAGATGGACACACTGTTCATTGAAAATCATAAAAGATTAACTGAAAGAGAGAAAGAAAATACATAAGAAATAAGAAGCAGGGTGTTAATTAAATCAGACAAATCTTCTGGGAGGTGGCAGCTGATGGAAGAACCCAATCAAAGAGAATGCATTTGTGATTAGAGATAGAAATCCCTTATTTTAACAGCTGAGTGATAAGCTCAGTGTAAACACGAGATCAAGGCAATATTCAAAGACAGCACTGTTTAAGTAGTAATTGATATCAGTATAAAAAAATTCACCACAGATAGTGATGTTTGACAACAGCTACAGACTTAAAAGAAAAAGGTCACAAAGCAGGGTTTGATGTTGATGTCAATCCAGGTTCAACCCTTCATTTTTATAATAATTCAGGGTTATGACAATTGCTCAACTCTTACCATGCTAATTTATGCTGCAGCGGAACAGGTTATGTTTGAGATAACAGATCAATGCTGCCTACTGATCAATCACTTCTCTTGGAAAATGGCATAAGATTTTGTACATGTATCCTGAAAGGGTCTCTTAGGCGGGCAAGGCTGTTCAGACTGGTAAATCCTTTCTGCTTTCCCTGATGATTTTTGTCTGAGCACCCTCATTAATGCAGAGGGCCAGCTCCTCAGCGGGAGTGTTCTCATGTAGGAGAGCCCCCTCCTGTCTCTTTTATTCAATTTTTTCCTTGCTGCATTTGGGAGTTACAACTGTTGTTTTTACTTTGAAGTATGTGTTTAACTTCTTAGTGTTTGTCCAACGTTATAGTTTGCTCTTTGCCAATCTTCCACCAGTGGGACTGTCCATGTCCCATGACTTCCTGAGTTGGCAACCAGCATTGTATGACTGCTGAGATATTGTGGGTATGTTGAATTAGCTGTGTAGTACAGGTATCAGAAAAATGTCAGACATTGCAGTCATGTGTTTTTTGACTTTTACATCTTCCCACCCACCTGCTCATGGTGGAATCCTTTTGCATTAGATGCTGTGATGGCTGGCACCTCATCAAGACTGCTGGACACACCAGCGCCAAATCAGTGGAGCCAGGGTGGATACAGTAGGTCTCTCAGAGCTACAATATGCACTGAGTAATGTCACTTGTTTGTGTCAACTGAATTGTTACAGGGACAAGTTTAAATTTTGGCAGAGAATAGAACATCTTTTTAAATGAACATTCTTGTTCTGGGCACTTTAACATAGTGTCAACTAGCGTTATTTTTGATTTGTTTAACTGTTTGATTGCTTTTCCCCCATTCAACTACAGCAAGATTATATGAGCGATCAGAAGCAATGTTCTGAGAAACAGTCAAATATAGTTTAGATCTGTTTAGGAGATTAGGGAGGGAATATGGTCGAAGTGATGTGATGCCAAGTGGGAATAGTCAGACAAAATCCAACCTTAACCTAACATCTAAATGGATATTAACAACTATATTGAAATAAAATACTCAATTAAAACTCTGAAATTTATAAAACCCTCATTCAAAGCCAATTTATGGACATTCACTACTATACTTGACAACTAAATGATTCAGCACAAATCCTCTGAAGAGACCTATTCTCAGTCAAAGGAAGAAAACTAGGACGGAGATCAAAGCACATATTGTTGGCAAATACAATAGCATTTTATCTATAGGCTCTTCAGTTTAACATTAAAAAAATTTAGATGAAACGTTAATGACCTCTTCAGGGAAATCAGGCTGCCACGATTAAATTTATTTCTACAGGTTGCTTAGTTGCTTAGAACTAAAAAAAAAAACAATTTGGAAAAACTTCAGTGAGAGTTTTACAGCTGGCCAGGATCAAGCAATATGATGGCAGGATCATCAGAAAATCTCCAACCACCTCTTTTGTTTCCATGCAGACATTCCTTGATCCACACACCCACCAGAAGCAGAAACTTGTTCCACAAATTACAGCTGTATTCGCACGTATTTAATATGTTAAGATTTTTTTTTATTCTTGTATAACCCACAAGAAATGAAATTTTACTGGACAAAGATTGTCCTCATTTGAAACAAGCGTTACCTTTAGAAAAATGTCAAGCTGCAGATTCTTAGGTCAACTCCTGGGGAAGTAAAATTTCAAATTTATACAAAATAAATACACCAGTGATTAACAATATTTATGATGGTTAAATTGAGTTAAAGTGTGCCAGTAAGCGTGAAGCATGCACAGTATCAGGGCCTTGGAACTTGTCATGTTTAGTGACAACAAATGACAGGAGTAGTAGTTTGTCACACTGACACACAACTGATGTAACCAACAGCATATGCAACAGCAGATGCAGTACGAGGCTGTTTCACATATGCATCAGTGCCAGTGATGCTTTGATGTAAACAGACCATGTTTGACCTGTTTAATCATGCACTGTGCACAAGGGATACACAATGACTAAAACTCTGGCATGCACTGTCACTGCACAATCATCACCACAAACCTGATTTGTCCTCTTTGTTTTACACATCTGCACAAATTTCTGCTGTTTTCTGTCCAAAGTATGTCAAAGCAACTAATGACAGTTTCTGGGATTTAAATAGAATAATTTTATCTATGGTTTGACAATGACCAGCGAAGATCACAAATATCAGAGTCAGAGTTGTGCTTGCAAGAACAGCAAAGAGTATCAGCATCAACAGCAAGCAGAAGAGAAAAGCAGCATGGAATCTTACCAGTATTACTTTGATTTTTGGCAAAGGAACTAGCTTGCCAGTGGAAGCTGCAGTAAATATCACTGCTGCTTTAACCCTGGCAACATGCCCTGTTGCCAGGGTTAAAGGCACTGTGCTCACCTGTAGTAACAGAGGGGTTACTAACAATGAGGAAGACATCCGCAGGCTCTTTGCTGGAGCTGCATCTATGCTGCCCAGCTACATCGACATGGCACAAATGATATCCCATGTGATACCAATCAGTCCCTTAAATGTTAATAGTGCCATCCATGCTGGTCAGGTTTATCCACTCCTGTGTCTCGTCACAGTGTCTCAAGTATCCACACTTGCTTGTCATTTGTCTGTGCGAAGACTAACGTGGGCTACGCTGACAACTTTAATGTTTTGGGAATCAGGAAGAACTTCATGGCCCTGCACCTCAAAGCATGAAGGTCACGAGTGCTGACAAACGACAGCTAGTACGGTTTTCACCACCTGTGTCTCCCCTTGTCCCACAGTAAATGATGTCATCAGGATAGCAAATAAGTGGCAGACAAAGAGTGCATTTGACCCCACTCACTGCAACAGCCCAGATCAGCTCTCTTCCCTGCAATACTCCCACCTTCTATTCCTGTTCAATCTCTGAGAGGTCAGTCAGTGCAATCAAGGCTACTTCTGAAGCCTACTTTGATAACCTCATCCCCATTATTCTTAATCACACTGTCCACACACACCCCAGGCCAGCCTCACATCATCTTTATTTTGAATGTCCCCTCCTTGGCCAACAAGTAATTTCTGGTAACCACACTTATCAGTGATACTGACCGGATGCTGTAAGTTATTACAGAAACATGGTTGCATAGACAATTTTTTTCAGTAAGTGAGGTTCCCCCCCAATCGTTACTTTCTGCACATTGAAAGGGAGGGCCAGTGAGGTGGGGGAGGAGCAGCCATTTTTTCTTGATTCTGCCTTCAGATCTCACTTGGAGAGTATCAGAGCTTTGAATCTCCCACTATTGATCTGCAGCATCACGCATCAGTCCTGCTCAGTGATTTTGCTCCTCTGCTATGGAATATCTATATTGACTACTCCAAAATAATGATATCTGGGGATTTCTGGAGATCTGTTGATGATGCAGTACATGTTATGGAGACCGTTCATGGGCATAGACACACTGTCAAACTGTTACTGTGTTTCCTTCAAAGTAGTTTTAGCTGCTGATCGAGCTGTCACCAGCACTCATGTCCAGAAACGGCACTTCTGTAAAACATCCCTGCAGCCTTTTCAAACTCACTTTCTCAGTGTAAAGTCCTCCTTGTTGCCTTAATCTGACAACAGCAGTTGTGATGAACTCGATGAACGCTTTAATTCCCTTCTGTTTGACAGTATTAATAATGCTGCACTGTCAAGATCCAAAACAATCTCGAGCAAATGTTAAGCCCCGTGGAGAAATGCTGCGATCATAAAAGAAGCTCAAAAGAGACTGCCAAAAAGCTGAGAGGAGGTTCAGTAAATCAAAAATTCAAGTTGACCGCTTAGCAGAGAGAAAACTGAGAGATTACTTGTGGGTAATAAAGTCCAAAGACAACTGAATATTAATGACCATATCAACAACATCACCTTTTTCCTGCCAAAAAAATGTTTCAAGAGTCAGAGCCTTTCTTTCTGACTAATGCATGCATTTGTTGTGAAGCTGTGCTATTGCTACTCTCTGTTTAAGGGGTCTTTCACACACAAAAAAATCCATAGTTTAAAATTAATTCAAAACTTTTAACCAGGACAAAGCGATCAGACCACATGACTCCTGCTTCCCAGCCCTTTCACTGGCTGCGTGTTGTCTTCAGAATACTGTTTAAGACTCTCGTCTTAATCTACAAAGCACTTCATGACCTGGCTCCACAGCACATATCAAACATACTGTCAGTTTACCATCCCTGAAAATCTTGCAGGTCACAAGGGGGAAATGTGCCTGGAGCACTTTCTAGTTCTGGTGAGACAGCGGTTAGTGTTTATGCACCCAGGAAATGAAAGAGTTTGCCTGCGGATCTTAGACCTGCTCCAACTCTGTCCTCTTTCACATCCAAACTGAAGACTTTATTTTTCAGTCAAGCTTTTTCTTAAATGAACACACTGCATGTATCACAAACACAATTCTTCCTTTTGATGACTTAAACTGTACAATGAATTATAACAATTATGTGTCAAGAATGAAAGAACATCCAGTACACATAGTTTTTGCGTACAACAAGATAACTGAAACTAAAATACTATGCTGACAAAAAAAGACTCCCCAAGTTCAATTATGAAACTTCTGATCAGAAATGGAGGAACATGGCACTGATCTTCAGGCCTTATTCCTCAACAACAGCTTGGGAAGAATGTCTTATGTCCCCCTGAAACTAAAACATGATTTAAAAAGTCATCCTTTGCTTCAATGGCTTCTCAGTCTAGGACGTCACTGAGGGCACTCTACTGATTTGCACTGTCCATCTGGAGAATAACAGGCTCCTCCCAGTGGAATAGCTCTGGGTGACAGCATGCCGCTGTATGAAGGTCTCTCAAGATGTTCAGCTGTTGCACCAGGTTATAAGTAAAGATCCCCAGTTGGAATCACAAAAAGAGATCATGTAAAATCAAAGAATAAGCTCTTTCCATAGTTGGAATTGTTTTATGGTGATAAACCTCAAGTGGACTAAGTCAGATCCTAATTAATTTTGGTCATACTCACAGCAGAGTCATTTCTGATACATAAAGTTTTGCTATTTATCTATAAGCATTTTCTTGTGTCCACTAAAATTATTTTGCCATATTGCTGTACTCTTCTACCCTGTCAAGCACTGGTGAATCAATGCTATTTCTCACTAAAACACTGGAGAAAAATCTAAATAAAAAAACTGACACATTTACCTGCAGTTTCATACTTCTTTGAAAAAAGACAGCTCACCTCTGTGAATGCTGATGGGGATGGGGCACAGACGCAGAAGGCTTACTGTGAAATTCAAAGAAAACTGTGTCACACTGTGACTTTTACATATAACAGCTTTGAGGAATCAAACACGCTTTACCATCAGCAAGAGGGCGCCGCAGGGATTTCCTTTAGTCTGTTGAGGAAAGTACTGGAAAAGGAAAATGTGCATTCTAAATTAAATGAGTTTGAAATACAACTGCTAGCTTGTGGAAATGTGTATGTATACAGTATTTGCTTATTCATAGCTTTACACAATTCCATCAGTTAAAACACTTCAAGGTCTCTTTCTCTTATCTCAGTCCAGCATCCCTGGTCTGGCAGTCCAGGGAAAACACACAAGTACACAGTCTGTCTGTATGTCTAATTAAATGATCAGTACTGTAGCCTGAGAACAAGGCTCCCTGATGAACTTGCAGTTGAAGAACAAGGCTACCTCTGGAGCCTGTAGCCAAAGAACACGCTTGGCTATAGAACAAGACCAGAACAGAATAATCTATAGTCTGAATGAAAGAAAGAAGAATCTATAAAGATTATTGAAGGACACTCAGCTTTAGTTTTTTTTTCTCAGTTGACATTTGACATTAATTAATGGGGGGAAAAAAATCAAAATATGCACCTTTCTTCCACTTTGTACCGGATGCTCCAACTGCCATTTAAGTGTTTAATATGTGTGATCTCTGTGCTGCAAAGGACCATCAAAAAACAAACAGAATGGAATAATTAATACTTACTGAAAAGAAATATGGAATTTTCTGTTGTCATCCATTCTGTACAGACTGTTTCATCACATTGATCATCTCCCACAGGCATTCATCACTTTTGGCAAGTATGGGGATGGTGCTTAGTGGAGTTCTGATTGCAAAGAGGCTCCAAATCAATAACCAAATATAATGCATTAAAGCAAAAGACACACCTGTGACAATGAATATTAATAATCACTAATAGCTCTGGCAGGAAGTAGCCATAAGCCATAAAAGCAAAACAAAACGAGGGGCTGAAACTATCCATCAAGTTGAGGGGAAGTAATAGTAACAACTGGCCCCTTTCATGTACCACATGGTTATTTAATCGATTGTTAATATGAAAATATTAGTGTACATTTAAACTTACCAGTATGCAGAATAATAGAAATACAGAAACAAAGCATTTACTATTATAAAATCTAAAAGTCTCTTACTCAGGGTAATAAAGGAGCTACTAAGTTTCACACAATTCCCACAGAGCAGATGCTATCATTACAACCCCTGTGATAACTGCAGGTCAGTGGATAGGTGAGCTCGAATTAATGGTTAGTTTTATCTCCCGAGTGGATTCATCTAATTTTTTTCAATTCACACATTTCATAGTGGTGATTACCCGATAATTGTTTATACTATGTTGTGTCTAATAAATGTGGTGTGATACATGAAGAGAAGACTGCTGAATTATAATGATGAAATGATTAAATGATGTTTTATAGATGCCATTGGGTCCATTTTAACCTCCATTTAGGTAAATTAATTTTGCTGCGAACAATGCTGTCTTTCTGTAATTCTCTGCTTCACACTCACACAATTACACAAACTCATTCTTGATGGCTGCTAAAACCACAGCCTGATCTGTTGGTAACTGTACACTCACTGGACTGTGGATGCAGCTGATTTTGCGGCTGATTGTCAGGCACAGATTTGATTCATTCTGCCCCACCCAGGATGGAGCCTGTAGAATTTTGTTTTTATTTTAATTTAACAACTGTAACAAATTTCTGATCTGTAAGGGGGTTGACATATAAAGTGGAATTGAAATGAACATACATAATTAAATTTGTGATATACTGTATATCCCCATACATTTGTGTAGCAGTTGGGTGGCATTTTGTTTTAGTTTTTCTTGTACTCCTCTTTGTTAAACATGGCTGGCTTTAATTACATGAACCTGACTTGACACATTTACTTTTTATCTCTCATAACTCATTTGTATTCATTTCTGCCCTTACCAGCACAAACACCTTCCCAGCTATTTGCAGTTTTACTTCATGCTGTCAGCTGTTACGACGGGAGGTTTAGGACTTTTCTCTTCCATCCCGAGGCAGTGTGGGTTTTGCTGATGAGTTGTGGCGCGGGGGGATGGGGAGTCGGAGATTTGCCGCCGAGATCAGATAAGAGAACTAACCTGTAGTCTATTTCTACCTGTCATTTTTACTGCCATGTTGTGAGGACAATAGCCACTACAATAAATAACTGATGCATAAAACTGTCAAAGACAAGAGTTGGCTACTGGCAGCGCAGCAGGACTGTAACAGCATGTCAAAGACTGTGGGATGAGCCAGATATAAGAGCTGCCAGTCCACTGGTCCAACCAGTAACTCTGATTGTCCAGAATTCGTTCACTCACTGGAGTCAGTCAGTTCATCCCACAACATACTGCGCAGTTTTGTTTTGTTTTGTTTTTTCGGACAATGTCCCATTGAGTTTAAGGTCTGCCTCTTTTGCTGCCTCTGTTACCTTTACGTAACCCAGAATAAAAAATATACAAAAGCTGAAAGTGTGGTAAATGAGTGGTCTAATACACTTAACACACACAAACGCAGCTGCTGGTGAACAAAAAGTCAAGCGTAACATCTCGCAGAAAGTGTATCATGGAGATAGGACCTTATTGTTTATCTCCCAATCAAAAAATTTATCTTTGTGTATTATCAAGATACATCTGTTCTGTTGCAATTGTTCTGTAGCCAATTGAAATGTTTGATCAAAAAAAGAAATAAAAATGCTTGGTCGATAAAAATAAGACATACCTGAGAGGTGCATAACACAAGCACATGATCATGGAGGTCCTACCTGACTGCTCATATTAATGTCATCTCTGTCTAAAGGGAGTAAACAAAGATGAGTGCAGATTTGGGCTCTGTATCTGTGCCTCTGGAGGAGCTAGTTGGCTAATTAATACACCACCAGCATTGCTCTCATCAGGTCACTAAGAGTTTACAGTGAGGTTATAAAAAGGGACACCAGCACTTTAGTTTGTGTCAGGAAAGTATTTTGTCCTTGAATATACTGTAACAAATATAAGGTATGTCATCCCCAAGATGTGAAGTGATTTGGCTGGGCAGAAAACACAGAAGTCTTGTCAATAATGGCTATAACTCAGGCACAGTCACAAAGTAGATTTATGTCTATAGCTGATCAACAGAAAATTCACCAATCAATCATTCCAAGTGGTCACTAGTTTCTCCTCCTTATTCTGCTGATTTCCTGCTTTACCCTGTTTTATTTCGCATTGGATTTGGGAACACTGGTCTGACGTTTCAAGACATTATGTTGTTCTTTATTTGCAGTTAATAAAATTCTTTTGCTGGAAGGTCCTTCTTTGGTTTCTCAGGTATTCTTCATGATTTGTTCATTTCCTCTCTGTCTGCCAGGTAGTACATTTTTTTTGTCCAAGGTAATTCTAACTCCTTCAGGGTCTGGTTTTAGGTCTCACTGCATGTCCATATTAAGTGACAGTTTTATTTTTCTGCTAAGAGGCTCCTCAAAGCTCCTTGCTTATAGTAACTCCTTAAGACTTATTCAAGCTGCTGAGTGCACCTTTAGCTGAGGAATACAGAGAAATGTTAAACCGTACAGGTTGGGATGGATTAGGGACTGATTTAAATTAATATAAAAAAAATCAACAACTTTAATGTTCACAGTAGATAGTTAAAGGTAAACCAGACCTGCAATTAAAGTGAACCTTTTTGCAAGTGTAAACCTATGGTTAGGAGCGTGGTGTAAACACAGATTAAGTAATCTTGGTTTCACAGAGGTAGACGCTGACTATGGCACAACAGAACAGCAGACATTTTGGCATGTTATAGCAGTGGCAGCATATGTGTAATTAATAACATTAATGACTGTATTACCTGATTTGCGCTGGATTCAGGGTATTGTTGTTGTGCATGCCAACTCACTGTCTTGGTTTACTGGGACACTTGATGGAACTGGGCCATGAAGTTAGTTTCATCTGTGTTTTTTTGTTGTTGTTGTTTTTTCTCCTACAACCAGGCTAAATGTCTGCTTGTGGAGGCTTCACAGACATCAAGGGGAGGCTGGGTGGTTTTAACATTACCTGCTCTGGTCAGTGATTTTAATTTCATTCTCATCATATTTTACTCCCACACTCACAATAATTACAGCCACAATGCCTGCTGTGTTTCTGTAAAAATGGCTGGTCCTCCTTTAATTTAAATCTTGGCTGTCTGAGTTTTGCTCCATGGGAATAGCCGCTGTTCTTTTTTGCTAATCTGATGGACATATCAGCCTAATGGGAGGAAGCTGTAGAAAAAATTAAAGCCATCAGATGAGCAAGAGCCCTGTTGAGCTGAAATTTGTTTAAATTTTGGCAAAAGTATACTGAAATAGTTTACAAGTTTGCAAAGTGCTCGTGGCAACTATTACTGGACTTTGATACTGTATAAAACTTAAAAATGTGTGAAAAAAGTGATGATCCCCAGGCATGTTCTGAAGTGTTTTCTTTCTGATTTCAAAGTGGATTTATGGATGTTTATTTCAGAGAAATTGCCCAAGTCTATTGGAGATATCTGGTAATTTCCTGATGGTTAACATGTCACCTGGAACAATGCATTAAAGGAGCACAGTCAATATTTCATTCCCCAAGTCTACCTGCAATATTAGAATTGTCTGTGTGGTCAGAGTAAGCCTGCGGTTTGGGTGAGCTTTATTTTTGTCAAGATGTCTAAGATCAAAATTGACACCAAATATTAAAATATCTTTGAGCTCCACAGCCTGAAGTGAAGGGATGTATGTATATATCTTTGCTTATGGTTTGGGTTTTGAGTTTTGTCAGTCTTTTCTTTAATTATCTTAAAGGGGCTGTATGTAAGTTTTTGCAGATGGTGACAGTGGTGATGATGCTAGCTGCTTGGCAAGAGCTCCAGCGGTCACAAGAGGAGATGTGACAATATGCTCCTTCTTCATCCTCTCATGTCAGACTGAGGGGAGACTGGACTGTTGATCAGTATCACACAGAGGTGTTACAAAAAGGGAAAAGGCGGGGTTTCTGATTGGCACAGAAAAGGATGTGATGGAAATAGAAGCAAAACAAGAGTTAGCATTAGTGTTGCTTTCCATCGCTAGAGACAGCTCATGGCAAGTAAAGGAATGGAGCTTCATGCTGAACTCGCAATGTTACTTTGAGACTGATAAGTCAACAGCTGTTAATGCTGATGTTGGCTATTTAGCAAAAAACTTACGAAATATAATACTTTTTAAAGGAAAGCGAATTTAACATTATTAAATAAAAACACATATCCATCAGTGTGTTTGTATTTGTGTGTGTGTGTGTGTGTGTGTGTGTGGATGGATATAAGACCAGAGGATCCACAGCCTGAAGGGATTGCCACTGTCCCCTACCAATTAGTGACATCCAGCTGGGACATGATGCCTCTCCATCAACAGCCTGAGGCCACTCTCCAGCAGGACGCAAGAATTATGAGTCCTGCCTGGCCTCTTGGCAACAATGTCAGGAATGTTGTCGCTACCATCAAAAACCACCAGTGTGCTGATGCCCCCTTTTTATTTTTAGTCGACATGCAGGCATCTCACACAAAAAATAACTTTCATTTGCTACTTTGAGAGATCTGCAAACCCGTGGAGACAATAAAGAGGATTCTGCATAACAGGTGTGAGAAGAGTTTTGCCAGTGATGCTGTTAACAATGACAATGCTGATGATGTTGGAGTGGCTGCTCGTGTATATGTAATGCAGTGTAGTGTCATGCATGGTCCGCTTCATTCACTCTGGCTAAAATATTACATCCAGCAGTTTAACAGCATGACTGTTATTCAATTTTTTTGTCTCGTTGGAAGGAGGAAGGGCACCAGCAACAAATGGAGAAGGAACAAAGCTGGAAGCAGCAATAGAACAGTTGGTCTTTAATAAAACTGAGTTACAGTTGCTAGTGCATACAGTACCCTGTATATCCCTCATACAGCATGTATCTTTGCATCAGTTATCAAGTAAAAATGCCAAACAGTTTTAAGGTCCAGCTTCTGTAATATGAAAGTTTGCTTCTACTTAGTTTTTTTTTAATATTAGGGTGGAGTGAATATCAATAACTTTTTGGTTTTTGACTGGTGTTCGTAAAGAATAACACCTTTTGAATGTGTCACCATGGACTCCTGAATATTGTGATTGGCCTTTGTTGCAATTTGTGACAAAAAGGACGTATTTGACATCAGATTTGATAGTGAAAATAATCAGTAGCTATTGTTCCTTTTCTCTAACTGAATGCACACCCATAGCCAACAGTTCTTATGTGATTCAAATGTCTGAAAAAGGTCTTATTGTATATGTTTCTGTTTGAGGAAAAAATTAGATAATGCCACCACAGGTTCACTCTGTTGCTGGAGAGTATCAGAATCATGAATTTTTACAACTTAAACTTAAATATTTAACTTAAATATTTTTGCTTTTGGCCATCATTTCTTTCACCTATGGTAGTATTGAAGTAGTCAGTTCACCCAGATGATCGAAATCACCTCATTTGGGCAAATTAAAACTCAGAGTCTGCTGCTACAGACCAAAAAGTGCAACACACTGTGCAGCGGCATGAAAATGTCACAGTAATGATAAACTGCAGGGTGCATTCCTTTGCCTGAGTGGGCGAGCCCTAATCAAACTTTACAAATGCAGGGAGGACACTGGTTCCAAAAACATTTTTCTTCCTCTCTTAGTCCAATTACAGAGGGACACGAGTAGTTGGCTGTACAAGAATGAATTTGATTTTTGGAATGTTATAATATAATGTTTTTGCACAAAAAAAGATTGCTGCTCTCTTCTTTTACATCATAATACAACATCACCCGACAATAGTTGGCTGATAGCGCTGGTCAAACAAATATTTGAAAACACATTCCTGGCAGGATATCTTTCGACATGTTGTCCAGAAACTATTAAAGCACATCAGTGAGCCACAATGTTGCACTGACACTGCACAGTGACATGTTCCTTTATTACCATGAACACACACACAGTAGTTTGCTTTGGCTCAATCTCACACACACTGTTCTAGAACATTAAATCTGGATTAATCTGCCATTGAAAGCAGTCCCTGACAAATGCACTAATTTATCTTGTTTGAGTGATATTTAATAAAAAAAACTTTATTATTACTGAGGCTTTTCAAGAAATAAAACTTTGCATTTGTGAGAACTTTTTTAGATTTACTTATTCATTAAGAACCAGTGGGATTGGGACTGTTTACCACAGTCAAGGCAATGCTGACACTGGATTTTGAATTCTGCTCTTGCATCCTTCTGTAAACTTTACCCCTCTATTTCTTTTTCTCTGACAGTACTGATTGGTGAGATGTAAAATGTATTATTTATTTGCTCTTGCTCAGGAAGTCACTCAGACACCAAAGTTTTCCTTTCATTATTATTTATTATATTTCATGATGTCATCTCTTGTGTTACTTTTTTTTTTTTTACTATTTAGCATTTTAGTTGCAACATATTAGCATTGACCACATTGATACAGTATTGTCCCAAACATATTTTTTTCTGTTGAAGATTTCTGAGCAATGGTCAAGCACCATTACACCTCTCATGAAATACAGTTTAATATAATGGACAAAGACAGCATGCTCATAAAACAGTGTGTGTTGGCAGTGTCTCTGGTGACAGTTGCAGTCCACAGATTTATGTGTGATGAAATGAAGCACTTAAAAAAGCAGTATGTCTTTTAAATGGGGTGGGGTGGGGGGGTTCTTTTTTTCTGCAGCAGGAGGCAGCAGTGGCTTCAATGAAGAACAGGACATAAGAAAGAGAGTGTGACATCAATCATGGACAGTCAGATAAAACCATGATATCAGCAATCACCTGCTGGCTGCTTCACTGACTATTGACCATTGACTATTGTGTTCACTTATTCAATTATTATAACATACGTATTTTTATTCTGCTATCTAGGAATACAACTAAACCTGCAATCATGATGGGGAATTCTTTACAGGAGCAACCTTCCAATCTTCAGTCACAGTGAGAAATATAAACATACTGTATTATTATTATTATTATTATTATTATTATTATTATTATTAATAATAATAATAATAAATTATTATCTTCTTATGAAACATAAAACTGACAGGAAATACGGTATACGGTTTGCAATATGCAATTCCCAATGCTTGAATTACATTTCAAAGTCTAGCTGAAGTTGATATGAGGCATCAGCAGTCTGAGGGAGACAAATTAACTCGATACCTTCCAGCCTTCTTAGAACAAAACTAAACTTCCTCTTTTTGTGTTTATTAGAAAAGAACTCTAGTCTCCTAGAAATTAAGTTTATGTATAACTAAGGCGCAACAGCAAAGACATTTGTATAAGAGACAACAACAACTGTAACCGGAATTTCACATGGTCTTTACATAATTGACAACTCACAAATGTGTGTTAGTGAACATATAAGTAGATATGAGTCATCTCATCTGTGCTGATTTAGAAGCAAACTCAGTCTGCTAATGAAGACATGGTCAAAAGCTCCAAAACAAGTATGTGGGCCTTTTACTGAGGTTGTTTTTTCGATGTTTTTTTTGTAAAGATTTGTTTCCTTGTTAACTTTCCAATGATTTGCCTTGTCTTTTCCTCATCTATTCTTTCATTCCTTGGCCTTGTGGAATCTAACACTAAAAACGCATCCACAACACACGTAAAGTAATCTTGGCTTTGTTTAAATATATGTCATGCAAACAATATATTCTGTTTTGTTCTATTTCAAGTGGAGGGAGGACACTAAGAACATGGCGGTACAAAATTGGGGGGAAAAAAGAATGTGCTTTATTTGTTTGAGTTGGCTTTGCAAAAATGGATTTGGGCTTTTTGTACTGTGGTGCATGATCAAAGGTTTAGATGAATGTACCACACATGAAGCCTTACCAGAAATAAACTCATATCTAGCAGCAAAACAGCCGAGTGTGTCATTGTAAGTGGATGTTCTATGTCTAACCATAGCAGCATAAAACTAAAGACAGGTATTTTGTGACTATTGAGACAAAATTCTTGGAATTTGTGGATTCAAAGCTGCAGACAGCTGATCAGAAGGTGGGAAAAAATACTGGCTATTGTATAGAATATCCTCTTGTAAAAGATAAAGATGTCTCCACAGAAAACCACCATTCTCGCAGTAGCACAATAAGCAATAACTGCAGATAAAGAAAACTTGTAGGCCGATATCTCTGGATATTTTCTCAGTATCCCACTTGCAAGTGTGACATCTTTGTGGCTTTTGTGGATTGAGAGACAAGAGTTTGAAAAATACTGGTGTCCTGCAGCATAACACAATAATTCTCAGACATCTTTTTCTGTCTAAAGAAAAATGTTGCACTGTTTAAAGTGATTAATTAAAGATCCCTCTACAAACTGGAGAACTTGGAGGATTCAAAAATTTTACATGAGGAGCAGCTCCTGTATAAATCTCAGACGGCACACTGCTGTTAGATACGGTCAAAGCTTTTGAAAGTCACTGTTGGGGAGTCACAGTGCAGGCTCCTGCAAATCAAGCCAGTATGCCCAGGGAGCTCAGGGGACACCTCCAGCTTCTCATGATGGTAATGCTGCTTAAAGTTAGGCCTAAAGTAAAAGTCAGCTAGAAACCTGTGGCGTGCAGCAAACAGCCGTAGGAATCCTGCAGTATGTGGATGTTTGATAAAGATGGTGGCCTCCGGGGAGTTCCACTGAGACAAGACAGCCAAATGGCAAAGGACCAAATATCCCTCTGTTTCTGCCCAGCAGACATTTCTTGTACATCAACAAAGAGTCCAAACCCACAAGATTCATCAACAGTAAGTTTCAGCGAGGCAGCAGCTCAGTCTTTTCATATCTTATTCGCAATCACTGAGGATGTCTTTGATTATCAGCTATTATTCAAAATGAAAAATTAGTATATGGTATGCCTGAGTGCAAATATATGCAACGATTGTATGATACTTATGATCATAATGAATTAAACTGCAGCGTCAGAGATGCAAATCCTGTGATAGCTGATCTGTGAATCTATTCAACAGTTTAAAAGCCTAATGTCCCCTAATTTCCCTTGACTTCCCAAAGCTAGGCCAAAACTGTTCATTCACATTACACAGTTTAATCAGCCATTCTGCACGGCCAAAACATGTGGCTTTTATCTTCATATTGTACGGCTGAAGTGGCTGGCCACCATGTGGAGCTCACATTGAGTGTAAGCACCCTAGTCAATTTTGTCCACTCACAACTGAAATAAAGTGTATTCAAACAAAATGACCCCATTCTTAACAATTTTGACAGAAAGAGAGGAAGGCAATTTGACCATGCATGGAATGTAACACCAAAAAAAGAAGCCGAATGGTAAAATTAAAGGACTGCAGTCAAAATTAAGGACCCCCTAAATGGAAATTTTTGCAATAACTCATGAAATTAAATTTAACATATGGGAAAATGATCGCATTTCTACTTTTTATTTTATCAGGCACACGTGGAAGGAGAGGGACTCGCAGGGAGGAACAGTCAGTGAGAAAGACAGTCACAGAGATGCAAATGAAAATATGCATTACAAAGTAACTTTACTGAACACGAGAACACCTGTTATTTTTTAACTACTTTACCTGTGTTTCCTACCGCAAATGTTTCCTGACATTTAATGGCTCAGAGCAGCTCCACTTTGCTTCAGTGGCAGTACCATATGATTGAAGCAGCCAGTTATTTGGAAGACTGTTTTTTTTAAAAAAAAAAATCTGTTTACACAGATTATTTAGTCAAAAGATTTTATTTTTTAGCTGACAACATCAGGCTAAAATATTTCCTCACATACAGCCTCCCTCTGGATGAAGGATGAAAATATACTTGCAGTTCCAGTGCCTTTTTAAAAAACACATTCAAAATTCAGTTACAAAAAACACATCAAACCTGAAAAATCCGTTAGATTTTATTCAATAGAACATAATGCAGATCAGGTGAAGTGATGCTGTGCCCACTTTCAAGTGTTCTCTCTTAGCAAATCCCATGTTAAACTGAAAAATTATAGTTATGCAAACTGTTGCACCACTGATGATAATGTGGCTCAGTAAATATCCCCAATTGTTCCACTAAAACAATATCACATTCTGAGCGAACAGTGAGTAAGGGGGGCCCAAGGCCAAAATGCCACTGTTTTAATGGCACAAGCTTTACAAGAAATGGAAAATCCTAGATCTGTATCACTTCAGACACAACGTGAGTATGTGAGTATCTTTTTTTAATTCTGGTATTTTCGAACTTGACTTTTTATCATAGTTGTGTTTACATACCTACCACCTCTCGTGTAGTTTAGAGTTTGGAGATGTGATTCCAGCTTACATTTTACATAAATCATATCAAATGCTTGTTTCTGACTGTGACTGAAAGTAAAACAGAAAAAAAAATTCCCCCTGAATTATTTATTAACTAACTGCATAAAGATCTTCTTCCATGGTAACTAGTCTAAAGTTTTTTTGTTGTTTTATTTAATGTGTCTGGTGGTGGTTCGATGCCAGCTTTGCTGAGCAGCAGTTGAAAACAGAATGTCTTAAAATGGTCTGAGACACATCCAGAAGACAGAGAGCTATTAATAATAGAGAGCATATTAGAGCGTATGGACCCTATTATCTCTCTTGACAATCTGGTGGGGATAATGTCAACGGGACTGGATGAGGGTTCCATGTATGACTCAATATTCATAAGATCATCCAGTGATATTAGCCTGAAGCAACTCAACAAGAATTAGACAGGATGCAGGTGAAACAGAGGTGCACTGCAGAGACAGGAGGTGTGATGTTAGCCCCGATACTGTCACTCTTATTGACAAAGAAGATAAGATGTTTCCTCACAATTAGCTGCAGACGAAGCATCTGCGACCCTTACTCTCATGTTCAGTTCTTCTGCTTGTTCTCCACCTGGGGCTGTGTTTCACAAATCTGACTCCAGCCAGATATACGCTGAACTCAATTATATGACACTGTTGTGACTCATGTTTTTAATAGATTTACTATTATAAGTTACAAACAATGAAAACAATTTCATTAATTCTTGAATTCTCTTCTTTAATTACAGTGCACACAAAATTATCGCACATATATATATTTACTTATGACTTTAATAAAGAAAATATGTAAAAGAAGAACAGAGAAAAATATGCATCCATCCATATACACATACATGCAGACAGATATACTTATGTATACTATAGAGTGCAAGTATACTGTACATAAATATTAGTACTACATAATTATATATATTTCTCCAACGGGAAACGCACAATTAAATAGTTAAAGTTATTTTTGGCTTAATTCAAATTTTGTGGTAGCTAGATACTTATTCTACTTATATTTGCCTACAACTACAATTTTTTGTAAACAAATTGTTGGATTTTTATATATTGCTTAAAAATGCTAAATATGAGGACTTGTACTACCTGCACTTTGGCTGAAACTGGCTGCAATACTAAGAAGAGCATCAGGGTACAGCATACATAATTATCAGCCATTATCATAAATAACCAGGGTTTGAAAAGTGATGACACATGGGTGGATTGCTTATATATTGTCAGAAATTTGCCTCATTTCCAAATTAATTGTTTGTTATCTCTGATTCCAAACACATCTGTTCAGATGCAGACACCCTGCCCAGCTCTGTGAACCATTCTGGAAATGATGCTATCACTATCATCTGTCTCCCAATTGTAATAGTTGTATATATATTGTACATAACTCATAGGCTATTTAAACACTGTGCTAATATGTGATTTTTTTTTCTGTATAAAGGATGAACATTCCAGTTGAAATTATTAAAGCTGTTGATTTTACAATCTTGAAACTGAAAGTGTTTTTGATTTAGCCTGACTGTGTGAGATGATATTTTTACAATCTGGAAAAATTGACCATAAAAGAAAAATAATTCCCTCTTTCTGTCACCGGTTTTCGATAAAGTATGTCACAAAGAGATAAGAGTGTGGCATTTTCCTGGATGAATAGAAAAGAACGGTTTTGACCCAATATCCAGCATCAGCTGAACCCTAGTGGTGGTGGGATCTGGAGTTTTCCTCCCGTGGTGCAGTGACACTGGTTCCCCTGTGATCTGTCCATCTTTTAGAAGATCATGTAGAGTAACTGTTGTGTTATCCCTTCCTTCCTGCTGGGAAAAACAAGCAGCTCATGTGTATTAGAGCGCTACACCACATTTCTCTCTCTGCAACCCTCCCTAATGTGTCTGCAGAGTGTGGGTGAAGCAGATGGAAAGAAAAGACTTGAGCCAATCAAACGTGGGAATGTGTTTGGGTCTAGTGCTGACAACACAAACGTTCTGTGCACACTGTATATTTGGCCGGCTGCGTGACATCTGGTAGAATTATTGGTATATTCAGTGGTAGTTGTAGCAGTAACTAAGAATTATTGGTCCAATATGCACAGGGAATAAGGTACGGACTGCCGCCATCATTCCACATCTATGACAAACATCAGTGTTTACTCATCTACAAATGAAACTTCATGCGTTCACTTACAGATAAATTATTAAAACCCCACCTAATTGAAGTTATGGGCTCTGAGTACTGCAGTGACACAACTAATTGGTTGTTATGGCTGCATTTTTGTCATTTACTGCAGGAAGTTCTGGTAGAATTTGTAACAGAATGAGACCGCCATACATATCAAATCATTTAAGGTGGTGTACAAAATCCTGTGACGGTTAGTGTTTTAACCAGGAGGTGTGCAGATAAGCAGAATTTATTTTTGGCAGAATGAATGTTTAAATGTATTACTTGTTGAAAAATCCTTTTTAATATGCCTCTGTTTTGTTTACTGTTAAAAAAAAGGCAGGGACAAACTGCTTGGAAAATCAGCCACGGTTTGTTCCCAGTAATTATCATAGTTTATTATGCACCTGTCACATTTCAGCCAGGATGTTCTTACTTTTGGACTATTCTCTTTAGGTATTGTCATTATTATTGCCCCTGGGACTTGGTTTGGCTCGCGGTGCATCTCTTGTTTCCTCCCTTTCATTTCCCTTGAGTGTGTACAGTATGTGCTGTGGGTGTGGCTTCCTCCCCTGGCTACTGGTAATCATCCACACCCAGATCCAATCAAACCAATCCTCTCTAGTATTTAAGCTTCGGTTCGCCCATCATTTGTTTCCACAGACTTCAATGGGCTTCAGGGTCAAACCCCAGCCACTCCCTCTTATGCCTCATTGTTGTTTCCAAGTGTCTTTCTCCAGACATGTAACTTTTCATCCTCCCCTTTGTTTGTGCACAAGATGATGATCATCATCATCATCTAAAAGCCTTTGGCAGTCTCAAACTCTCTTATATTAAATTCCCCACCCCAGTCACGCTGAACCTCTGAACCGCTCTACAACCAGCTAGCCAAGCCCACAGCCATACTCACCTGCTCCTACCTTTGCCTGTGTTTTCCAATAAATCCAACTAAACCTTTTAAACATCTGTGTCTGTGTTCTGCTCTCAGGTCCTAAACTGAAGGTTTCCTGCTGTGTTTGGGGCAGGGGCTGAGCAAAAGAGCCACGATTTCAAATGAATGCTTCATTAGGTTGTTTGAGCCACCCAAACTTACAGTATGTAGGAAATTGCGTGGTGTTTAACCATTTTTTACTTTGGTTGAATATATATAGCATTTGCCTTGATATTTTGTGACAAATACCCTTATATATACCCTATAGTAAAAATTTGCAAACAGATTCACAAAATTTGTTTAATCAATAGACTAGTGTTTGGATAAAGGACAGTCTCAAATCTACATTTCTCTTGTCAACAGTTTACTAGGCTAGGCTGTTTCCAGACAGGAGTTACAGTCCTTTATGCTTTATAGAGATAACAAGTCATGCCTATGTGGAACTGCTGCCAGCTGCATCAAGAAACTGAACTTCACATGTCCTATCAGTCCATCGGCAGCTCATCTGCCTGCTTTCCAAACCATATCAGCATCATGATGTAATCCCATTGCAACCAAATGTGCAAACTGGGTCGTCCCATAGAAAATCTTTTGATGTACAGTTTGTATCTGTGCATCTTGCGTTCTAAAAACGCAAGGTACGCTGAGATCTTAATTGAATCAGTAGGATATGTTCCAAAACGGTTGTTTTCATGACATTCATGCTGTCCCTCAGTGACAGAGCTGAATACACTACCAACCTGATGTTTCTCTGACGGGCTTGTCATGAATTATCTCATTGTGCAAAACATCTTGGTCAAAATGTAACCATGACAGGACAATGACCTGGCTATTCGTAAACGAGACTCTTATTTGAGTAAGTTTGAGACACACGCAACATCACTTTTATAAGGAGCTCACATCTCAATGAGAAAAAAAACCCACATCGAGGGCCGTGGATTTTTTTGTGTGTAATAAGTGAATGAGGAAGAAAAGCTCTACAGCCAATATTGAACAGGATAAATAATTATACTGGCCAGCAACTCTTTCAGCGTACTTACAGTTCTACTGAGAGTAGTACAGTAATAGTTGCAGCAATAGTTTATTTTGCAATTATTTCCTAGTATGTCTTCAGCTGTAATTTTCTTCCAGTCCTTGTTTTTTCTCTCCATCCTTTTGTGATTGACTTCCCTGCCCTACTATGTTCCACCTGTGCCCTATTAGTTTAAGTTACTGTCATTTTTTGGTTCTTCCTTGTCTGCCTGCCTTTTGGGAGTCCTTGAATACCTGCTTACTCACCTGTGTTGGTCTGAATTCAGGTCCGCAATTATACAAAAACATAATGGTCAACTGGTATATATTACATGTCATTGCAGTAGAAGAAATAAAAAACTTGACTGGAGATGACTTGACTGGAGATGATGAAATCAGAAAGCAAAACAGTTATTAACACTAACTGGGACCATGTTGTTGAACCAAACTTCAGCAGCAGGTCTCTCCAAAGTCCACAAGCAGTTGGAATCAGGAGAAATATCCTCAGGCTGACAGGCTAACAAGAACATCAGGCTACCACTGACTATGGTACACGAACAAATCTAGTGAGCCCCGAAGCGCCTGTTCAGTCTCTTTGGCATTCTTCAGCGTATGGGCTGCAGTCCAGCATGAACAGGAAGTGTTAAGTGCAGCAAGTACAATAGCTGGTGTCAGCAGCAGCCGGGTCAGGTCAAATATGTAGGTTTGTAGTACTGAAAGGTTGCAGCAGTGTGTGCCTACAGCCAGGGGAAACCCTGAGGGGAAACCCTCAGAGCACCTGCAGTGTTTACAGCAAGCTATAACTTTGTTATCCAGAAATGAGAAGTGCGTATTTTTACATTATTTAGATCTGTAACCTTTTATCTATATGGTGGCAGTTAGTTTGGTAACATGTAAAAGGCAAGTAGGTGGGGGAAGGTGACAGCTTTTGCCAGCATCACACTCCATACCACAACATACCAGCAGAGAGTATTTGGTTGTTCATTTTTTGGCCAGCACTGAATGAGGGTTTGTTTTGGTAATAGTATCAGCAGCAGCACTGATATCTCTAGTTTCAGTGTGACTGGGAGTAGGAGTAGTAGTTACAGCAGTATTAGTGGCAGTAGCATTAGAAGCAGCTATAGTAGCAGGGGCAGTATCAGGAGTAATTATAGCAGTCATACCAAAAGTAGTGGCAGTAATTGTAGTAACAGAGGCAGCAAGACTATACTAACTGTAACACAGGTAGTACCAGCAGTGATAGTAGTAATTACAGCTGCAGCAACAGTATTAGTGGTCAGCTAGTCAAAACATAGCATAAAAGTATTTGTATTGATACCAGTATTAGTGGTATGAACCTTGAAAAGCTGTTATCAGTGGCAGGCCTGTTGGATTCTGTCACCATCACAGCAATGCAGGATTTGAGAAAGAACAAGACAAATATAAAAGAGAGGGGCTAAGCTGATGGCGCTAGATGTTTTGTTCATTGCAGATGCTGTGCCTTACTGCCGCTGGCCAGCACAGACAAGGCGAACAAACGCTGTGACTTGTCACACACACACACACACACACACACACACTCCTTCTTATGTAAATACAAGATTGTGCACTGGTGTGAGAGAGGGAGATAGATAGAACCACATGATGTTACAGAGAGCACAGAGCAAGCCTTTTCAATACTTCAAAAACAGTGTGGAGGGGAAAAGACATACTGCAGCGTTACTGGCTGTGAAGAATGACCACACTGCCCTCTAGTGCTGGGTGAAGGTAAAACACCCGAAACACTGCAGATGATTTCATCCCTCCCACTCCAACAGGATAACAAGTGGTTTCTCTCTGTGACACTTAATTTTTTGTCTGCCTTGTTTCTCTCTCTCTCTCTCTTCAGTCTTATCATCCAGGGGTTTCAAAGAGTGGCAGCTTTAATGGGATGATTCTATTCTTGGATTGGGTTTGATGATATAAAATTCTCTGGATGGCATGCCTGTATCTTGAGGAGTTAATTTCATGTCACCATTATATATAAAGTCCGTCGCAGATGATTCACATCATTTTCTTACCAATCAAACAATTATCCCTTGTGACCTGTACGGAAGCATTAGCCTCCAATATGTCTCTCCACTCATTTAATCAGGTGTTTCCTTTAATTTGTCACCCATCTGTGGATGCTGCATTTATTTAAAACTGGTATACAGGTAATTAAGTGCCGTCCAGCTCTGTTATGATTTCATTAAGCAACGGATATGCAGCTACATCATCCAATACTTTATGTGTTTAATGTCAAAAACATCACCCAGGGACAAACATATAGCAAAATTATCACTTGTTGTTTTCCAGCCTGTGAAAGGAGAGAAGCAAAAGGAGGTTGTTTTCTGTGTAAAGGTTCTGATAAATCCATTGAATGCTTACATGGCTCCAGATCTCTAAATCACCCCCCATGTATACGTATGTCTGATTTTTATTGCAGATTTTTTTGCTTCTGTGCTTCTTGTGTTTAGAAAAGGACAGCAGTTTTTTTGAGAAATGTTGTAATATTGTTGTTTATTCAATATTTAAGTTTTTTAGCTGTCTTCAAAACCAGACATTTGTGCACTAAACACCACAGCTTCACCTAACTACAGTTATATAACTTTTAACAACACCGAAGAAAGTGAGTGTTATAGCTGTGGACAATGACACAGGTCACTGTGCTGCTGTACTTGCAGTTTTTTCATCTGGGATATGTAGTTGTTTATTTCTGTAATTGTTTCAGACCGATTTCCATCTTGTAGACATATCTACTCTTATCAAATTATGAAGGCTTCCATTCATAATAGCAACTGCTGTGGTGGATGGCAATTTGTCTTAGAATATGGAAAGTTAACTGCAGGAACACACTTTATTTTTCATAAAACAGATTAAAGAAAGGTTGAATGAGAGATTGAACTGACTTACAGAAACTAGTGGAGCAGAGGCTAGCCTGCGTGTTACGCATGCAGTAACAGTGTATTTCCATATTTTTGTGCTTTAATACAAGAAATATTTGTAACCTGCAGAAATGTAGAAAATTGTACATGTCATAAAACTACTGGACTTAAGTTAAACTGGATTTCTTTTTACTTGAAAGCACACAGCTCTGAACTTTGGAAAACCATTAAAAACAAATCAGAAATTTTTTACTTTAAAGCCCTAATTTGTTGTCAGTTTCTAGTTTAACACTATCCCCCAGGTGCCACCTTGATGGTCCCACAAGATCTCTGGAGAACTGACTCTATCTAACAAGAAAGAGAGAATGCATTTTAATTACTCTCAGCAGTACCTTGCATCACCAGACCAAAGCAAATATACAGGTGATGGTGTCAATTTAAAGGTAAACAGACTGGGGTCTGGATGGTTTCACTGCAGTCAAATTAATGTCACTGCTGTAATTAAACGCAAAATACTTTCACGTCAGGGGCCGTCTTCATCCCACTGGTGTAAGATCAAGATTTTATTCATTAGAACACAATCATATTTAAATGTCAATTGAATGTGTCTTTACAAGTTTTAATAAGACTGTATTATACAAAAAAATGCTTGTAATTCTGTAACATGTACCGAGGGAGCGGAATTATGCTATACTGTGCATTAAAATATATCAAGTTTTCTTCCTCCACCGGATAACTGGCAAAAAGAAGATGGCATGACATCACTCCTAGCTACAGAGGAGTTTCACTGCAGAAAATGTACAAAACATCACGGTAAATGGCTGTTGAAAGGCTCTCTGGAAAACACTTCTGCCAAAGTAGATGTGTGAAGCAGGTTGAGGGAAAGTGGGCACACCAAATAATTATCCCACTTCATCACAAAGTAGGGAGGCTGGGGAATGGTTGCAACACGTTTTGTATTTCTCTCAGTTACTCAGGGACTATTTGGAGTAGTCCAACCGTAATTTATTTAATTTACCTTACATCTGTCTGCTAATTACCAATTGCCATTTTGGGATGATTACGTATGAAATATCATTCACAATATTGATTTGAATGGGAGAAGTCAGATGCTGCAACACAGATCATACCATAATATCATAGAATTGCTTACTAATTTAACCAAATAACCATCATTGAGTTTTGTTTTTATGCATCAAACATAGGTCTGTACCTTCAGAGTCAGTGTGCAGATGTTAAAGATGGAATTCTATCTAAATATCTAACAGTTTTCAACGCAAAAAACTAAACTACAGCTGATTTTTTCCACACTCCAGTGAATGTGAACTGGAACCTTGGGTTTTTCTGAAAGGCGCACAGATGATCTCAAAATGACACAGAAAAATGGCAGAACAGTTGGCATGGTACTGCTAGTGACAGTAACATTAGTAGTAGGTAGGTTTGTTTTAGCTACTATACCTCTTGTTTGATTACAGGCGGCAGAGAGGTTGTCTTTCTGGGTGCAGCACACATCCTTGTATCAGCATGAATGTATAGTGTCACTAACACAACAGTGCCACCGATAGGGAAAACCCAACATTGCCTGCTATCTGCACACAATGATTTCTTTCTACTTTTTTTATTTTAGAAAAGCAATTTTGACACTTTGGTTCCAGAACATTGGTGAAAGCAGTATGAGGAGAATCAGCAAGCTGAGGGCATATATTATATGAATAAAATGTATGAGTTAGCTGCTGCTGCCGGAGGAAAAGGTTGATAAGAGCAGTGAGAGTGAAACAGTAAGTAAAGTTGCGGACCGTTAAAACCAAAACAATGAGCTGAAAAATGTAAAAAGCCTTCCAGCTAAAGGGGCACAGCTGATCACAGTTCGTCATGGGTTATGAGTGGCTCTTTTCATCCAGTCATTTCTTCAGTGATCTTAAAATATTGATAAGTGCATCTTTAAGTAATTTGAAAGAAGAAATCACTCATTCAAAGGAGTTGTTTCCTGTACAAAAAGCACATGCATAACGCATAACGTGAGAGCATAGTATTCACCATTTTAATTTTTCTCCTTTTTTCAACAATGACTCATAATTATTTCATATACCAATTATATGATAATCCCAAAAATGTTTATTATAAATGCTGAATTGTTCAAAGCTTAATCTGCACCATTGTTTTTGAAGCTGAAGTGGGACTTTTCTCCTTGTGTTTTGTTGTTTTTTTCTGAGGTGTTTGACAGGAGATGGCTTGTGTGATCAACAGCAGTGTGCAGCAGAAGCAGGTGTTATTGTGTGGTTAGTGGACATCACAAAAAAAGCAATCCTGTTTTCCCCTCCCTCCTCCTCCTCCTTCTCCTCCTCCTCCCTCTCATGTCTCAGTCAGAGGAAAGATGAATAGGCAGCTGTTGCTCCTTGTGCTTCAATGAATCAACCTTAATGGAGAGGAGCTGACAGAGGGACCGGGAAAATGAAACCAAGCACTGGAAGGAGGAGGTGGAGGAGAATGGGGAGGAGGAAGAAGAGGGGTTGATAGTGTAAGTGCGGGGAAGAGAACGATGGGAAAAGACAGTGAGCGAGTGGAAGAGGTGGGGAATGAAAGGGAATAGGAGATAATGTGAGGGGGTGGGATGACAGGAAGACAGGGGACTACAAGCCAGCCAACCCAGGAAGATGTAAATGTTGTTTACTCATTTACATATACATTCATGGTGGAAATTTCTGTCTCTCCCACCTTCTCCCACCCTGCGCACTCCCTTCCCCTCCTACATAAATGCAGAGGCAGAGAATAAACAAATAAAATGCAGTGATCGTGAGAGCACAATAACAGAGTCCGTCTTTGTCGAAACACTCCAGGTGCATTTTCAGTTCACACACATCCTCATGAATAGTTTCTGTGGAATAAGCGTGAGGTCAGTTATTCAGTGACATAATTCAGAGGCATTAACAGCTTCTGTCCAACAGGTGCCAGCAGAGAAGCCATCGACATGCTCATCCATGCAGTAAATCACGAGAGTGACAGATCATCTGTCAAGAATAAGTTTGAAACCAAACAAATTTTGAGATAGATGTTAAATTCATGCATCACCACAATCATCTGTGAACCCGCAATGCACAATATCTATGGAAACCATCAAGTGTCACAATGACAATAAAAAGGTCAACATTCCAGTGAACAACTATAATACAATATAGCATAAACCATACAAAAAAGCTTTCATGGCACCTTAAAAAATGACCCCAAATCACATATACATATATATATATATAGTGAGCACATTCTGAATAAATAGAGAGACAAGTTGTTATAGTAGAGCAGTATAAAGCTATAAAATCATCTTAAAGTATTCAGAAGCTGGGTCCGCAGGAAAACATCCAAAGATCGTTCCCTTCTTTTCAATAACAAGTCAGCCTCTCCGTCTGTAGGTGGCACTGAAATCAAAGAAAGGGTGGCAGTGTCATGGTGCTTGTCACTGAAACAAGCAACTAGTTTGTCATTTTTTTTAATCAGTCATGTTCAGAATAGCTAAACTCTGCAGTGGATATTAGTGGGATGTTCTTTAAAGGTTCAGAATCAAATAAAATTCCTTGAAAAATACATCTGATATAACATGTTCTCAGCCACACTGTCTGCAATGTTGAGTTATCTTTCAGGCCCAAATAGACAAATTTGATTTAATGACCTTTAAATATAATATGATTCTTTCTTTCTTGTACCTGGTTGTTGAAACTCAGGGCAGTGCCGAACATGTGGATGCAAAGGGCTTTTGTTTAATTGAATGTTACATTATATCATTTTATCTCTTCTGTACCTGTCTCTTCTGTTTATCTCCACTGTACAAAATGCCATCAGTGAAACACTTGCTTCAGAGAGATTTTTTTTCTTGGTTGATTATGCGATTTGGGAATTTTTTCTTTTATTTTTTATTAAATAAATGAATATGATGTAGGTTATGTGCCAGGTATAGTTGATATCATGCAGAGGTGTTGTCCAGTCTAGGCTAACATTTGCAGTTCGGTGTCATCTCCTTGCCTTTAAGGTGAAAGCACCACTAGCTGTCACCCGAATGCTGAGGTGAACGGTTGGTTCTCTATTATCCACAGTAGCCGGCTGTTCCAGTGACAAGTGAACGCCTCCTCACATCAGCTGCAGCTCTGTGAAGAAAAAAAACCGATGCATATAGGGAATGATGTGGATGACGACTTGCGCGCGTGCCCCCTCCCCTCCCTCCGCGCGCGCGCGCGTAAGATACATGTTTATGTGAGGAGGGTGGGAGCGAGGAGACGGAGGAGGCAGCAAGGAGAGAAACGCGTCTTCTGATTGGCTGCAAGGCACTGGTACCCAGCTCCGTCAAGTCCCATATGTTTAACTAGGGCATGACAGGAAATTAAACCTTCAAAATAAAAACATGTTTGTTATCACAGTTACTTTATTTTATCTGAAAACAACATTTCAGGTAAAGCTCTTTTGCAGAGTTTGCCTTTATAACATGCTATTAATAGTAATACAAGTTAATCGTAGTTTTTAATAGCTGTTTTGAAATTATAATGATTCCGGCAGTGACCGGAAACTGTATGTTGTATTTTGGCTAGCTTTGCGCTGGTCCAGAGAAAGAGGAAAGGATGTGACTGGAGCCCTCTCGCTATCGCTCCCCCCCTCTTTCGCTCATGCCTCATCGGCCTTTTACTCGCGACGCCGTTTGTTTGTGTACCTCCTGCCCTTTACCGTCGAAATGGAGCTCTGTGGAAATTAGCAGGCGCGCACCCCTTCGACTTCCCGCCTTTACTTTTGGAGAATGATCCACCGGCAGGTTCTTTTATCCCAGGTAGGTCGGCTCCATTGTTGCTGTGTAACGTTAGGTGATGCAGCCTATCACACCAGCGGCCCAGCGCTCCGTAGCCCGCAAATGTGTCTCCCCCGCCGAATGCTGCTCAAGACATGGGGTGATTCAGTGGGATTTATCAGTAACAGCACGTAACAGAGAATTACTTGACATATGGTTGTCTGTGTTTCTCTCTTCTGTATGGAACACCCATACACACTGTCGTCCAAGCAGCACTCCAGTGAAATTGTGTTTAGAGGAAGCCTATTTTTGTACCGCTACGAGCACGCCCCGTCATTCCTAAAAGTTGGCGTTAAATCAAGTCCAAATAACTAAATCGGGTTACTCTGAGCAGTTTGGATGTGTGCCGAATAAGAGAGCGGCAAATGGGCTTAGGAATAGCCGTCTCATTAAAAACAATGTCCACATTTCCCATTGAGCAGCAACCTGAAATAAATTAATTTTCTAATCACTGTTTGGCGTGATGCATTGGCGTGCACTGGAGATGTCAGGGCCCAGCAGCTTTGCCCCAGTTTCTCCTGAGCTGGGATCTGCCACGATTGTCAATATGAGGAGAGGCTTCCCTCTTTGTGTGGGGATTCCCATCCCCAAAATCCTCTTAAATGCTGGAGCATTTTCCTTTTGTTTTCCCCCGGTTTGGGGTGTCATACAATTTACTAGCCTGTAAAACAGCAGCGACGAACTATATGGGAGTCTTACAAAAGAAAAGATGCTAAAATCCAACTTAGAAACGTGTATTTTCCAAACAGCAACAACACCAACTTTTTACAGAATGAGTACACGGAGCTCTGCAGTGGTTGGCTGAAAGCCCAAAGGTGAACTCAGGTAGTCTATGAGGAACATCAGCCCTATAAAGCGGGGCATCGATAACATCTATTCATGTTACCCCTGCAGACAAGCTGCCATTTATCTCCCATAACAGCAGCTGACCTTTCTCATTGTTTACATAATTCTGTATATAATCTAATGAAGTAGAAAGTTTTGGCTCATGTGACTTCTTCTGACTAAATCCTTATATCCTTAACAGTTGTTAGCTGTGATGCTACTGCCTTTCGTTGTGAAATTTAAAAAGAGCAGCCATTTGACATTCACTGCTGTGACTCATCTCCTTGCACAGAAGATACAGCACTGTGATGTTTCGCCACACTGGCTCTGATCAGACAGATGTAGAACCACCCGACATCACTCCTTTCCCCCCCCTGTATTAATCACAGCATTTGAAGCACGACAAAACAGAGGGGTACGGTGCTTCTTGATAGAAAGACCTACCTGCTCACCAAAACTGAAATGGTGCTGTGAACCTGGCACATCAGAAGAAAAACATTCTTAGACACAAGGGTTGCCACCAATGAATATTTTCATTGCAGTTTCTGAATCGATATTTGATATTCAAATATTTAGGGATATCTATAAAGTTGCATGCAAAGGTAAGACTTGGCATGGTTGCATTAATAAGTATTAGTTTCCTCATGTCTCAATACACAAAGAAGACATTTTAGATTTTCTACTACATGACTGCTACTAGCACATGGTTTGGGGTTATGGTATACTGTAAGTAATGGGCTTTTATGATAAATGACATGACCTTTCACACCCTCATTGATAAACTGACCCATAAAGAAATCAATTTTAAAATGAGTACTTCATCTCAATATAAAGGCCTATATTCGGAGGAGAAGGGAGTGTATTTTTTCCCACTACACGACGAGGCACATATAAGTAGAACACAGTGATAGTGGAGATGTAAACTTAACCTTCTCTGAACTTGTTCCGTCATGCTCGGTCAGAACTGACTAACAATGGATGGAGTAGATCAGAGAAGTTCTTAAGGGGTCAAAGATGGAGACCGGGAGACAAAGTGAGAAAAAGATACAGCATGAAGTGAAAGGGATGGGTACAAGTCAGTGTTATAAAAACAATGCCACGAATGGCCCCAGCGTATCAACAGGATCAGCAGCTGTAGCAGCAGTGTTTTCTGACACACAGGCAATGGCGGCATTTAAGTGAACAAAAATTTCTTTATGCACTTCTTCTTGGAATCATAACTCTGTCATATCTGAACGGAAACACAATGACACACTGTTTCTCTCTGATAATAAGAAGCCACTTATGACGCTTACTAAGATTTTGGCAAACGGCCAGGTTTAAGAAAGCAAAAAGGGAGAACGGAGGAGGAGGAGGAACAGATGGTTAACTTATCTTAGCATTAAAACTGGAGGCCCAGGCCACAGTCTCTCTCTCTCTGCCCCTCTCACCTCGTCCAGGTGTTGCCACCTGTCTCTGCTTCATCTGTTGTTTCAAATTAAGAGCAACTTGCGACTTCAACTTGTGCTGCTGCAAATTGTATACAAGGGCAACACTGGCTCATTGCTATGGTTACTCATCTCGAGGTGAACAATACATTGAAGGAGGAAGAGTGCGGTTAGAGCGGTTCTGGAGGTCATCACTGAGCAACAGTGCTCGTCTTGAATGCAATTATATTGGTTAATTACGTGGCTGTCAGAGCAAGTGGGAAGAACAACTGGGAACATTTCCCCAGAGATTTTTATGCGTATGTGTTAGCGTAGCTAGCGATGACACCATACTAATATCCAGCTGTATGACTAATGAGGACTGCAGGGATTTGAGCATAACTACGGAACATGGGTTTGTCTAGATTTTGTACGTGCCTGTGCTCTCACTCATTTGCATATGTGTGTCATTATTGTGCGCAGCATTGTGTCCATACATTTAGTATTCCCTCCTCCTTCGGCAGTTACAGCTACATCAGTCACAGCCGCCGCTGGAGGCGGTTAAAAGATAGACGGGCTGAAAAAAAATCATTACAGAAGTAAGAGAAATAATCAAAGAGATAACTGTTAGTTGCTCTGCTGAAATAATATAGAAGGGACGATAAGAAAAAATGGACATGCATAAAAGAATGATTGATGAAGAATGAAGTTGATTGCTTCCTGGACCGAAATCATTGCTATTCAGCAGCTGGATCTCAAATCTCAGATGTCACACTGTCTTTGAATGCACCAAATATCAGAAGAGCTTTACCTCCTCTGAAGAAGGACTGATGGTATCTGCTGTTTGTAGCTGTGAACGCCATGGTTGATGCTTCTCTTTATGAATGGCCGGCCACTTGAGTCAGTGATTTGAAAATCATGTGTTGGTTATTTAATAGAAAAGAAAAAAGTTAACATTTTGCTAAAGGATGCTTCGCCATGCTCCTGCTAACACTTTCTTCCTTCGCAGACTTGCCTCGCCACTGCAGCAATGCAAACCATGTGACCATCCTCCGATGCACATGAAAAGTGGATGAAATGCCATTTTGTTTTGTTTTTTCTGTTGAATGTGGTACAAGTTGAACATTGTGAGACGTCTGTTCACCACTGTATATTTCTGTTGTCCATGTTTCTTTGTGTCTTTGTCTCTCTGTGTCTCTATTATGTGTCCATTTGTGCTAATGCGCCTTCTCAATTATTCATATTTTTATCTAACAAAGATGAAGTATGATGATGATGTCTTTCTCTCCCCAAGTCTAACTTGAGGGTGCACAAATGCCATACTTTGACGTCCGCCTGCTGCATCCACTGCCTCTGCTTTTTGTTCTGTGGTTTGTAACACACCGCCCTTCTCCTCCCACTTCCCTTAGGTTTTGGTCTGCTTTGGGTTGACTGGTCATTATGCTGATGCAGCTCTGTAGTTTCAAGGTCAGTGCCCCCCCCCCCCCCTCTCCTACCCGCCACCACAGTCACCCACCATCTTCTCATTTGCGTGCTTACCACCTTCAAACCTGCAGTCTTTCTGGGAGATTCAACCCCTAGGGGATTGGTTTGGTTCCATGAGCCGACATTCAGCGTCTTCAAATTAACCAAGTTCATGCCATATCAGTTTAAAAACCGATACACTGGAATAACCTTAGACTAACTCCATAATGATGCTGGCTTTTTACTAATATTCATATCTGCTGGTGACACAAGCAAACATATTACAATTTTACCGGGCATGCAGATTACCTCTCTTCTTCACCAACTGCACGCAATCAGAGCTTAAGCATTAAGACTGATCTGTCAGGGCCGGCTGAGTCGTGCCCTGCAGCTCCTTTCTAACTGGAACATTCTCTGGTCTGGCCTGAGACGCCTGGATGGAGAACGCTCTCCCTTGCGTTCGGACTCGCTGCTAATGATGCTGTGATCACAGTATGCTGAACAGAAACTGAACCCGTGGTGGGTCATGCCGCACCTTGAAAACACGTTTACAGGTTTGGAAAGGTTCATGTTGACAGGTATTTACTTTTTATCAGCTAAATCTAGTAAATAATGAATGGGATTACTATTTAAATTCATGGAAATTTTAAGGAAAAGAACAACCACAGGAAATGCATTTATGAATATATTTACTGCAGATACAGACACTCTCCTGAAAGAACTGAACTACTCTATGGTCAGTGGCAAATAAGAAACACCTAATAACATCTAATGAGAACAAATAATCACCAACCCAGAAGTATTGAGTCAATATCATGGTGATTTGTGAAGCTATATATTGTCAGCCTAATAGCATATCTGCCTAACTCATTTTTTAAGGTGAGGACATAGGCAGTTATTTAGGGTGGTGCAACAGTGTTAGGAGGGTAGTTAGGCCAGTATCTCAATTCGACCCAAAAATGAGTTAGGCAGATATGCTATTAGGCTGATGATATATTTGTGGTGTTGGCTGTTATATTGGCTTGTAATATGTTAAGGGTGTTTCTGATATTTTATCCATTGCCTGTCTTCAACACCATGTCCGGTAAAGGCGTATATTGTATTCTGATGAAGCTAAATAATTATAGAAGAACTCTGACGGTATCCACATTTGAATTTCTTTGGCACATGAACCAAACCTTTTTATTTTCCTAACAGCTTCTTGTGGTGTACTTTGCTGCAGAACTTGTACCAGAATCGGTTCCTGGGCCTGGCAGCCATGGCCTCCCCAGCCCGCAGCAGTCAGACCCGTCAGCGCTGTAAGGATGCGGTTCGTCACAGCTACGGCCCGGACACCTACGCTGTCAACGGTCTGAACCAGGAGGGCTTCATGCTGGGGCTGTCGCGGTCCACCAGTGACACTGATCTGGTCTCCCCAGACGCCCGCTCCACTCTCACCATCAGCGCGTCCCACTACACCATAGGCCAGTCTGAAGACCTGGTGATCACATGGGACATCAAGGAGGAAGTGGATGCTGGAGACTGGATCGGAATGTATCATGTTGGTAAGTGAGATATGACATGACGAAAATGACTGATACAAGATGAATAGTACTTTATAGTATAGTACTATAGTTTAAGTTGAGGTTTGTCTAACTGATAAGGGCAAAAGAGGACATGTAAGAAAAACTGAAAAAAACCTTTTAATGTAATAAGTTATTATATTGTGTTTGAGGTTAGATGTATTGAACCCTGCTGACTTTGGTGATCTGCTTATATGGCACCATCATGAGGTTGACATTTGGGGTTTGAGAGGGAAACAGCTTGAACAGTCCAAATTTAATTTGGCCATCATTTTTTTGTTTTATGACCAAATACCTGAAAAACTAATGGCATTTCCATCATCTTCAGCTGTACTTTTTGTTTTCGTACTAATTAACAAATGTTAGCATGCTACCACTGTAAACTAGGCTGTTGAAGACGGTATACATTATACCTGCTCAACACCAATATTGTTCTGTATGCATCTTAGGATGCTGATGTCAGCATTTTGCTCAAAGCACCGCTGTGACTAAGCACAGAGGCAGTAGCATGGCTGGAGTCTTGTTAATGATATTATCTGGAGTTGCTGCCTCATTTGCAGCCGTGACATTATCTCTGCACTTGTGCTGGATGAGATTCTTCATGCGGTGTCGTGTAAGAGCTGGTTCACTAATGAGAAGCCATGGCACCTGAAAGCATCAGCAGCAAATAAATGTCACTCTCATTAACAGTCCTTCATGGACAATCAAACGCAATTCATGTTAGTGAGTACGACAGGAAATTAAAAATTAAAAATGAACCTTCAAAGGATTCTGGAAGGTTGATGCTCTGTCTGCTGATTTTGGTTGCATCAGTTATTTCTTCTCTTTCCAGATGAGGCTTTGTCGGAGAATTTTCTGGACTACAAGAACCGGGGCATCAATGGCTCACACAAGGGACAGATAGTTTGGAAAATTGACTCCAGCTCCCATTTGAGTGATTGTAAGTAATGAAAACTCTCCGCTGCACTTTTTTGAGCAGAAAACAGTTTTTCACCCCCCCGAGGCTACGAGTTTCTCATTAACATCAGCTCCAGTTGAGGTCTTCCATTAACAGCCTACATTGTACATAACGTAAATCAGTTTTACCACTTCGTCCAGCTCGTATTAAGCTGTTTTATAGTGAAATTTGGCCAATTTCTTGGCGCTTCAAACAGAAACATGGCGGCAAATGAATGCAAACACACCAGAGTTTGTTTGCGCTGCAACAAAGAGGTCAGATGTGAAGCACACGTTGTAGACAGTATGGGCAAATATAAGTACTCATAATTACAGTACATTCACTGCAATTTAAATTATATCAGAAAATTTTATTCAATTTCATGTGTCAAGTTGTCTTCACTGTAGTATTCTTAAACAGTATTCATGGCTCAGATATTGCAGCAGTAGCGTGTGAAGTACCCATGTCTGTTAAAAGTGTGAGGGTCGCCTGAGGAAGCACATCGTTAGAGGGAAACGCAGAGGAAATGCATTCAGACAGTCACAAATGGTGCACAGTTTCTGCATGCTGGGGCATGGGGAATGGTTTGTATGAGTGGGAGAGACTATATGGATGCACAAATGAAAGAGAATAAATTTATCAGCACAAAGCTGCCCAGGTGTTTCTGTTTAGTAATAGACCAGCCCCTCTGTCACAGCTACAGGAGGCTTTTTCAGACGTTTTAGGCTTTTTAACCTCTGAAACCATTTCAAGGATTCATACTTTCCCACAACATTTTTAGTGAGGTCAGTGAGACGATGACTCTGAGTATAGAAAACAAATATTAAAACTAATTCACCATCACTAATGTATCACTAACACAATACTACTTGCAAAAATGAAAAGAAAACCACTTCCATTTGTTGAAAAGTTATAATTGTTCTTCAGAAATTTTAGTTTTTTGTTTTGTAGCTAGAAAAACTCAGTATCATTTCAGGGTTAAAAAATGTGATGTATAAAATAATAAAAAATGGGTAAGTAGCACATGACCCAATTCACAATAAAAGAAAAGAAAACCTGACACCATCACAGGTGGGAGACAAAGAGGTCCAAAGGACATAAATATTCTGTCTTTTGTAGTGTCTTCCATTATATAGTTGTAAACTGGATTGTGATTGTGTCATAATGAGGAATATTTCTGTACACAGTTAAAGATTACATAATGTGAGCTCCTGTGTGCAAATAGAAATGATGAGCAATATTTTTGCCGCCCTCCCCTCTTCCTCACAGTATATTCATTCATCTTCCACGCAGTGTTGCTGTGGGGTTCCCCTCTTCTCGTCAAACCATTTCAGTGTGTCTGGCCAACTAAGCAGAAAAACAGGGAGCTTTACTATGACCTTAATCTGCTCCTGTCCCCAAAGCATTTTGCTTTTTTTTTGCTCTACTGCCCCTATTTTCCAATAGACCCTGGAGTCCCAGAAAGGATAAATGTCAAACTTCAGCGATTACTGATTACTTCAGTGAAATAACTTAACTTTGTTAAATTTAGTCATTCATGTAAGGAAAAACTGAAAACGTGTTATGTAAAATGTTATAGTTTAGCCATCTATTGTCCTTCAGCTGTGCCAGAGCCTATCCCAGCTGACATTTGGCAACATCCTGTCCACACCCTGGACAGGTCCTCGGTCGAGCACAAGGCCGACATATAGGAACAAACAACCATTCACACCTATTGACAATTTATAGTCACCAAATAACATGACGTGCATGATACCTGGAGGAAACCCAGGCGGGCTCAGGAAGAACAAGCAGAGTCCACACAGAAAGGCCCCCGTTGTAACTGGGGTTTCAGAGCAGAACTTGCTTTGAGGCAACAGAGCTAACCGCTGTACACCACGTCGTCCCCTATGATGCAGTCATCATTAATAAATGATAACATACAAGTTAGTTCTGTCAAAGCTACTGAGGACATGTCAGATGTTTTAAATAACATTTGAATTTAAATCACTAATTAAAGCCCTGTGCTTCATTTAAAATATGCACAAACTTTTGTGCTTGCGCACCAACATCATCATCATCATAAGATATAGATGGCTTTGTGTTGTAACCACACTTGTGTTAGCCCCTGTAAAGAGTGTTGAGGAGAATGTTTTAGCAATGATCAATCACATGGGTACATCAAGCAGGAAGTCTTTGCTGGAGAGACTCATTCTGACTGTCTATAGATGAAAAAGATTTGGGCTCATTTTTTACTAACTCTTGTTTAATTTTCTCTCTTTCCAACACATCTGTGTGTCCCCCTCAGCTGAGACCCAGGTCTGCTTCAGATACTACCACGGTGTGACGGGAGCGCTGCGGGCCACCACGCCCACCGTGATCATCAAGAAGGGCCCTGCACCGGTGAGTCTCAGCGCGCCTCAAGGATTTATTTATTTCAACACGTGCAGCTGTCTGAGATCTGTGGGGCTTCGCTGTTCACTTAGTATCTTGTGTCCAGTGGGAAAGGGACACTGCAGTCAGTCACGTCAATCAAGCTGAGTGGTGAGGAAGCCTGATGAAACGGTTGCTTGCCAAGCTAGACCTACAACTCTGATGGAAAGACAAATTACTGCAGAAGCCACTGAGTATATGCAGTGACGATCTTTAATTAATGCATACATTACATTCACCAAATCCTGTGATTTAACTTCAACCCATTTCTCTCATTTTCCAGTGCTGATGCTTTATGTGTGTCTGTGTGTTTAACTTGTGTGTCTGGTGGATAATGTACTACAGCAATAACCCTTTAAGTCCAGTGCACTTCAAACTTTATAAATATCAACTGATGGACTGATGGACAAAAGGGTCAAACTGCTGCACATGATGCAACACATTCCTCTTCTTAATGGGGCCTACGTTACCCAATCAGCATCTGTGCGTGTCAGATATTTGACTGTGCCATGCTCTTAGCGGCTGGTGTAGCCTGGAGCCTCCAGCCTGAAGTAGAGATGAGGAGCTGTCCGCTTAGGATGCACGTCAGTACCACGTGTCATCCGTTTCGTCCCCTCATGTGATCCCAGACTGACTGCATGATGTTGAGATCAGGACTCTGTGGGGGCCAGACCATCAGCTGCAGAACTCCTTGTTCCTCTCGTCTCTGAATCCACTTCTTTGTGACTCTGGCTATATGTTTATGTTATAATTTCGGACCAATCAGATGCATCCTTCATGGTATTCCATGACGAATATTGTGCATTAATAGCTGCAGTTGGTTTGTGTAGCGACCTTTTACATTGAAATTGTGGTGTGCTACACTAGGGGCATTCACAAATGTGGCTTTGGTCACAACCACCCAGGCTGCTGTGGGATGTCTCCATTTATGTCAGATGATCCACAATTCCCACATGTGATGTGATGCAGTGCATTAGTTTTAATCACGGTGTTATGCACATCTGTTTAAAAAACTCTTTCGCCTACTGTGCCCCGTCGTCATAATAATCTGGAGGATGCCATGTCGTAAAATTGAACCAGCGTTCAGTTTTTCAAAGACTGCGTGATGCAGCGCAGTCATTTCTGAGCTTGTCGTCCGTCCTGTCGTACTAACCCCATTACATAATGGGGGAAAAAATAGCTTGCTTCTGGAGATATTGAATGGTACGCTACCCCGGTGCTGCTGAGGGAGAGATGTGATGCAGGGAGTACTGCATGACAGGGACAGGTGCGTGTCAGTCTTGTGTTGTATTGACATTTTGAGGTTTGGCTGCTGTTTCCTCCCATTCCCTGACATGGTCAGCAGTTCCTCGAGCAGAACCGGCTGTGACTCACAGCTCCGGGATGCATTTAAGTCACTTTAAAACACTTAACCCTCCATCACTGCAATTTGCAAATTACCATTACTCGTAAAAGGGGCATTGTACCATTATAACCGCAAGGTATTGCGACACTGAGCAACACGAAAGGTATTTATATCTGTACCTTTTAAAGGAGTCAGTCTAATGCTGCCAGACATAGTAATGTCTGGCCACTGGATAAGCAGGGTTTTCTGTGCCTATTGCAAAGTAACTACAGGAGAAATATTCACATGAAAATCATTAGATAATTTTTTTAAGCAGCAGTACCACATATTACTGTCACTATATCAATATCGCCATTGTCCTTCTAAAGCATCTATCAGAGAGACCCTGTTGTCAAGCGGGTGTCCAGCTGGGCGATTGGATTTCCATGTTTGCCCTCCTATTCTGCTGCCGCGGGCCTCTGGAAATGCTGATGGGCCCAGAACCTGATCTGTACTCACTTCCTGAGGACAAAGGAGCAAAAATAACCGCCACAGGAAGTGAGATGGGGAGGGAGTGAAGACTGGAGATAGCGCAGGGTAGTCCAGTTCAGGTGAGTCGCTGAGGTTTTTGGATGTACGAGGCTGGAAAAGCAGCGGGTCAATCTGCTCGAGGCCGACGCAGCAGGGACAGGAGGAGGAGAAGAAGAAGAGGAGCGGAGATGGACAGACCGGGAGACAGTGGAGGGAGATTTGTTTGCTTTGACTTTGGTTTGCTCTTGCTAGTCAATTACAACCTGCAGCAGACAGAGAAGGCACTCGTCGGTTTATGTGTGTGATGGACGGGATGTGTCTCCAGCTGGGACTGCTATCTCCCTGTCATCCCGAGAGGAGGCGCCGAAGGAGGACGAGGCTCAGCTGGATAGCCTGGGTAACCATACATGTTTGCGTCGCCCGTGCCTTCATCTTTTCTTACACATATGCTTTTGATGGCTCATTCAGCCGACTGCCTCTTTCCTTTTGTTTTCCTTTAGCAGCTTGAAAGACACATGCATCAGATTGCATGGGTCACAAAGCAAACAGGCTGTTGATCAGTCTCACCCTCGGAATCTGAGCTGTGTCGCTGAGCTGTGGAAGTACGCTGCGACACAAGATGCAACACAGTGGGTTCGTGTTTGCTTGTAAAATATGATGCTCTGACAAGCTGGTGGCGTCTTCTTATTCCTTTGCTGTAGACACTAACTTGATGATAATGTTAGGCTGATACAGTAGTTTGCCAATTTATCAAATTAATTAACAAGAACAGATGAAACGTGGCAATATTTAGGAACATTTTACAGATTATGCTGTTTAGCTTCCTGGCAGCCATTGCTGTAGCTGGAGGGCTGCACAAACTGCACTTTGTCTTTCAGCAAGCATCATTTCTTTCTGTGCACGGATGAGACAAACGGGATAGAGATTTTAAGGTTTTGGAGGCCATGTTTTTAAACTTTGGAAAAAAGCCAGGCAAGCTGTTTCCATCCAGTTTCAACTTTTCACACTAAAAGAGGTTAACTGCATCCTGACTCCAGCTTTGTACCTAACACACAGAAACCAGATTGATATCCATCTTCTCATTTCACTGCAGAAAAGAAAGGAGCAGAGTGTATTTCCCAAATGCTGTATGGCTTATAATATGCCATGTTCTTTTGAAGTCTTGAAGTCTTCACTGAGAGACAGCTCTGTTTTGGAAGTGCCCCCCTCTTGCAGTTATGCACATTCACACCATAAACCAAAGTCTGGTCTGCCAACCTCTGCTCTCTGAATGAAGATGGGAAACTCACTCCAAAGTCTCCAATGTCTTCAAAGCTCACCAATTAATGTCTTATTTTATCTATCAGCATGCAAAGTGAAATGTGAAAGAGACAGTAAAAGCACATTACATGCTGGAACTATCGCGGTACTTTACCTGCTGGTTGTATCAAATTGCGTCAGAAACTCAGTGATTTAACTGTCTGAATTTTAATTTGAATACCTTCAAGGCCAAAAATACAATACAAAATGCGACATATACAAATACATGCAGTGCATTTAAAAAGTGAGAGAGTAGTCAAGCGGGCTTCCTAGTCCGTCCGAACTGAACCTACCCAACCACTCTACCAGGTGGTCGGGTAGCTTCAGAAAAGTCTTGTCTCTCCACACTGCTTCAGCTGCCAGCAGCCAGGGTCGGGAAGGGAGAGCTGCAGGAGAGAGAGAGATGTAGGAGAGGAGGAGGAGGAGGAGGAGGAGGAGGAGGACAGCAGCCAGCATCCTTCTGTGGGAGAGCTGGCTGAAACACAGGCATGGGTGAGATTGACACAGAGACAGAGCTGCATATTTTGTATTGTTTAGATATTTATTTGACAGAAGGAAGTGGGCAATTAAAATATTATCAGTGGAACACCTTATTATACAGTCTTATTTCATCAAACCATATATCAGGCAGTGAGAGTTGATCTCCTAGTTGGGAAACACTGAGACGATGACGTGACAAACTGCCCACCACAGGTTCGCACTCAACGCTGAGCTGACGTAACCTCCACATTACCCTGCACCGGTGTTCGACCACACTAACTGAGTTCGATTGCCCGGCCCTTCCGTCTTAAAAGCCACTGGCGTGTATTAAAATATCTTCCACACTCTCACGCGGAGGTTGGTGCGTCTGACTTGTAATCAGCTGTGGATCCGTTTCTTGAACGTGAGCCGTCTCCTTTAAGATCGCTTTGGCTGGGGGAAGGGTGCTTTTATTGTGTAAGGACTCGCTCCCTCCTTCATCATTTAAGATTCTCGCAATGCCTAAAGGATGCTCATAAATTGTACATTCTGTTCTTTTTCTGTTCTGAAAGTGGCGGAGCGTCTGGGCTTCCTCTGCCTCCTGCAGTCGGATCGCCGATTATATAAAGTGTGCCGCAGATGGATGAAGTTGTCATTTGGTTTATCTGCGAGATTAGAATCACTGAGGAGACCCGCGCTGGCACTTCTCTCTCTGACTGTACTCAGCAAGGCAGATTAGCATCTCATTAAAATGAATTGCTCCACACATCTGTCATTTCCTTTATCCCTTTATCTTGTTGTTTTCACTGCCATTTTTTTGTTGTTGTTTTGTTTCGCAACCGGTTGTATAAGCATTCAGACCTGACACTGAATTTTGCATGTGTTACTGCAGTGTTTTTGAATACTCTTACACACTGGCTTTTTATGTTCCTGCAACATCTCCATTTCCCTGCTTCACTTCCTGTCTTATTGCTTTTGCATCGATTGGTTGACCGAACCATGCAAGACCACACTATAGTCTGAGTCAGTGTGAAATCAAAATTGTCTTTATCAATGAAATAACAGATTTTCATGTGTATTTCACATGAATTAAAGCTATGCTTTAGAAAATTCTCTGGTTCTGGCAGAGCATGTATATGTCTCTGATCATGATATGATGCATCCATCTCAGGTCTTTGGAAAGTATTAAGTCCCTCTGCCCTGTTCCTGTGATCTCAATATTGCGAATCATAAATTGATACACAGTACATGTGGATTCGCCAATGTGCGAGTAAGGCGCCGATGCCCATCTGCCCCGCTTTTGATTTCTCTTGGCCTGTCAGCCCGCTGCTTAATCAACCATCCGTTGATTACAACTTTTCATCCTGGCCAATGTTGTGGTGACAAGAGTGCAGCAAAGCAGCAGATCCAGCCTTTCTCCTGGCAACATATCTTCACACACTCTCCGGCCAATTTTGCTAGATTGCTATCATTATTATTGGTAGTAGTGTTCGTCTCGTTAATTCTTTACATTTGCTTCCCACTTTCAGATGCTCTGCATATGGCACTAATGTTTGCTGCCCTCACACAGGATTATTTGTACCCAGTTTCAGATGTGGGTAAGAACAAGTCGAACAAAATCCAGAGGGAATGAAGAATTTGTGAAACTCGAGTCTCTGACAGTGCATTTTCCCCTGTGGCTTGAATAGATCGATAACACCGAAGATACAGTATCTCTGCCATTATCCTTTCTTTTTTTCCTTATTCATCTGGGTTTAGGGTGTTAGGGATGTCAAGCAAAACATTTCCACTGTATGGCGGAACCGACCCGACACAGTATTTCCACTCTCCTCCACTTTCTCCGCCCGCCATCAGCTCCTCAGTCTCTCCTCCCATCCCCCATGCTCCTCCTCTTCCTGGCTGAGGAATCAATGTCAGGATAATGAAGACAGGGTATTGATCGCAGGACGCTGTCATGCTGAAAATGGAGCTTTAAAAAAAAAAAAAGCCTGTATGGAGCTAACCCTTTGTCCCTACATAAACTTATTACTTGAAGACATCTTTGGGACTTGAAGGAATGTACTCGTGTATTTAACGTGCATTTAATTGCTATGCATTTTTATTCTACTCAGTTTTGACTTGCTTTTGCTTTCCTGTATCATTTCTTTACTTGTATGCTGTTATGTTTTTTTTACTAGCATAACATTATTTGGCTGCAGTGACCCACTTCCCTCATGGGCATCATTAAAGTTTCATCTTGCAGGAAAAGCAGGACGATGATAGAAGGGTTGAGTGTGTTTTCATGTCCCTCTTGTTCACAGACAGCTTGTAACTGCTCCTGTCTGTCTCTGTCTTTAGGTATTAAAGCCAGTGGTTAGTCCTGAAGTCAACCATGGACTGGGCAACAGGAGACTCATTAACTTCTCCCTGTCAGGTATGCTACACACTTGTCTTTTTTCTGTCCACGTATTCCTGCATGACTTCCCTCCTCTGCTGAGCACCCTTCAATCAGTGCGTTCACACGCTTTCCTCACTTTCCTCGTCTGACCCTTCTCTTGACCTGCAGCTCTCACGTTCAATGACATTTCAGTATTGGCTGTCAGAAAACAATCAGACTAAATTTACCTTTTAGCAAAGTGTCTACTGCAGCAGCAGTTCTTTGCTCGGAGAAGAATAGAGTAAAGGCCACAAGGAAAGGTTACAAGAAGAAAAGAGGAAAGCTCTAAATCAGGGTTTTTCAAAGTGTGATGCAGTGGGCATCCACCACAAAATCGAGTCTTGAATATATTAAGGTGATGATGATAATCATGCCTTGAATCTTCAGACCACAGCTCCCACAATGCTTGAGGGGATGTAGTCAGGAAGTAGAATGTCACCATGTATTCAGTGAGTTAGCTACAACTTCAGCTTATCTACATTTTGACAGTCTGACACCATTAAAAACATACTGTATTAGCCGTGTCTGTTTACACCTTCAGATGAACAGACAACTTTCACTACAGCAGTCCCTATATGCACAGCAAAGATGGAACTCATCGCTTCACCTTACAGACTTAGCAGTGCATGCAGTGTTTACTTGAATCTGCTGCAAACACTGTATGTCTTACATCACTTATCATGTAGTCTTACATCACGCATTACCTACGGTTTCGGTGAGAGGGTTTCATAACCCACTTCAAATTCAGTTTCACTCCCAAACAGCCTTGACACTTTTCAAAAAGGGAAAGCATATTTCAGCAGTTTCAGCGACACACTCTGCAATATTGTGCTCATTAACAATGACACCCAGATCTCTATGGCAACACAGCCTGCCAGTAGACCTGTTATAAGGTTTTATTTCACTCATAACAGTATTTTCCCAGTCATCCTCCTGTCTAAAAAGATGGCCATGGATGGGTATTTTCACAAAAGTTTCACATTTGTCGTATGACAAACATATGCCAAAGCGCACGTGGCTCTTTTACAAATCAGCTCTTAGCTGTTAACTGTGTCAGTCGCCTCATTTTTTTTTCATTTACAGCCGTGTCTCTCCACCTGGAGGCAGCCCTGTGCTGGAGGAAGGATTTGGGTTAATCTTTCTCAAAGGATCAAGAGTGAAATTAAGTGTAACTGGCTTCCTCTGGATTTTTTAATAACATAATGCAATGCCAGAATCAAAATGTGGAGCAAAACTGCGCCGCAGCTTCACCGTGGAATTTCTGTCATTTTTGCCAACGCAGCACAACACGCAGACGGCCATGGCCAAGATCCAGTCCCACCCACACCAACCCCCGCTCTCTTTAAATGTTTGTGTAGATGTGCAACTATATTTTGACTCTGTGTGGGTGACCATGTCCATGCCACGTGGAGCTGTGACCATCTGTCTCATTTTTGTGAATGCGATCTCAGAAATTTCCTCAAATTTGCCACACATGTCTACTTGGACTCCCGGATGAACAAATTCGATTTTGGTGGTCAAAGGTTACTGAGACTACACATACATACATTAACTTTCTCCTCAGTCTGGCAGTCAGTTTTTAAAATTCATAGTAAAGGCTTTGGATGTTGTCGCCCTAGCTCATCATAGCTCAACATTTTTGTGCCGTTGCTAACTGCTAATGTCATGTCCCTCAGACCTCCAGGCAGTTGGATTGAAGAAGGGGATGTTCTTCAATCCTGACCCTTACCTGAAGCTCTCCATCCAGCCCGGAAAGCACAGCATCTTCCCCTCGCTGCCGCACCACGGCCAGGAGAAACGCTCTGGTGTGGTCTGCAACACAGTCAACCCACAGTGGAGCACAGAGGTGCACACACACACACACACACACACACACACACACACACACACAAAGCCATACACCTTGTCTAACAAACTCCCTGAAGATTTCTGTGCTATATTTGGGCATTTAAATTGCATAAACTGCATTATCTGTATCCATATTATTTCCCTTGGCATGTGTGTCCTTGGGTGTACCTGCCAAATGCAGTCCTCTGTAAACTGTCTACAACCTGATAGAAGTCACTTGCTGCTACTGCGCAAAAAGAACTGTGTGACTTTGAACAAAATACCCAGGAGGATGAAGGTTAGAAATCTTAAAAGTCTGGATGAACAGGGTGTGTTTATTTTAGTCTTTCAGCCACAGAATAACCTGGCAGAATTTTTGGCACCTGATTTAGTTTTGATCTTTAGTCATTTGATAATATTCACTTTCAGCCTAGTTTTCCTTTATGACATTTTGCCATCAATTGCAACTCAAAAATGTTAATGTCTTCCAAGCACTGTGACATTACAGCAGTTGCCATATTTAATATATAGAGTTACTGTGGTCACAGGTGTTGTAGTAGCTCTGACACAAACAGTGTCTGTGTCACTCTGATCTGCTGTAACACAGCAGAACCTCAGTGACATTCTGCACTGAGCTTGAGATGAGCAGCTAAAATGTTGGTTAAGAAATATGTGTAAAAGAAAATGTATTATGTACATTAAACGAACACCAAAATTGCAATGACATTCACAGCTTTATCTCTTATAATTGAATTGTTATTTGGAGTGTTTTTGAAGGAAAAAAATGTCCAGAAATTCATATTTTAGATTAATAGAAATAGAAACCCAGTACAGTAGCCTACAGAACACAGACAAAGGAAGACTGGGTCCTTCTTTGATTTCATTAGTCAATTAAGAGGATCAATGTAATCCATGAAAATCATATTTGCTTAGTGGAAAACGAGATCAGCCAATTGATTTTCTCATCTGGGACTTTTTCTTGGAAAAACATACATGTCTGGCCACTTCATCAGCAATCCTGTCATGAACATGTTTTACATAATATTAAACCATATCCATCCCTCTTTTTTTTAGAAAAAAATCAGAGCTATCTTATCTTGTTCTAATGACAAATATCCACAATATTGAAAATATGCATTTAAAATAAATTGCTTTAAGATGCCGCTATGGGTTTAGGGGAATTCTAATGAGCTTGTTTACTGTTTTCTGTCATACATAGCAAATAGATTTAATGTTGGTCAAAAGATTTTTTTGAGTATAAAAAAGGGAAAATAATAATAGGGTTTTTTGGAGGTATAAAACTGTTTTTCTCTCCACTTTCTTTTACTGTAAAACACAAAATGTGGATACAACTTTATAGTCAGTTTGTGAAGCTAGAGAAAAAGCTTTTATTTTAAGGAACCTGGTCTGAGCCTTGCAGACATGCTTAAAACCTAAGTTAAGAGTACTGCTGTACGTGACCTGGGTTTATGCACAACCTTGGGCTCAGATAAATCCCCTTTACTTTGCTTGATGGACCAGAGTTTCTGAGGATCTGCTGGACTTCCTTTTAATGTTTAGTGTATAGTATGAAGGCGCAAGTGAACAAAATCATTGGTGACCTGTTTGGTTATTTGGCATTTGTGGTTAAAAAGGTTTTAGGAAAAAAACATGGAATTGGACAAACCAATTACAGATGAGAGATGGAAGCAATGAACAAGTTCGAACATAAAAAGACTGGGAATCATACAGTGCTTTGTGCATAACGTTGAGCTGTCTGACTGCAGTGTGTGTCTTACAGCACAATCTCTACCTTTTATCGCGTCCCTTAGGAGGCTCCATACGCTGATTTAATGCAGCGTCCCTCTTGGCAGCATCTGCTCAGCTCAAAGCCACTCTCCTCATCCAAACTGCTCCCGTGTTGAGTGGGAACGCAGCTCGCTTGGCAGTAATGCACTGTATAGCCTAACTCTAATGGGTCTCCATAACACGCCAGCTCAGTCAGCAGCCATCCTGCAGTCCACTGCTTTGCAGATTTGAGAGACTATTCCGAATCATTATATAATAACATAAAATGATGAAATATTATAGCACCAACGAAATGTGCCATGACGAGAACCGATCGCTGGAAAACATGCAGTGCTGGAAAGTTTGTTTGACAGAGTAGAGCACTTTCTGAATAATTAATGTAGGGTTATATTTATCCTCTGTCAGTATGTTAGATCACTGTGTCTGATAGGGTTTGATGGATTGAGTGATTGTTGACTGTGATGTTTAAATCAATCTTTTTCACAGCAGACGTTTTGACCTGTCATTACAGGAAAAGAGCAGGTGTTATGTTAAAACGTTACGCCTCTGTCCGGTTCAAGTGTCCCAGCAAGACGTGACCTTGTGACAGTGAGCCAGCACGCACAATACCAGGACCCTGAAACTGAGGCAGCTAAACGGAATCCAGCCATCACACACTTGATTATTTATGCATGCAGTTATCTTGGCCCCAACCCAAACTTTTGCCTTTTTGTATTTCTCACTCAGTAAAATGACCCCACACTGACCTTCATCCTAAATCTGACAATGTAATCTCAAGACTGCTTTGATCTTTAGTCTCAAAGGTGATGATCAAGGATCTGAATCAGAATCAGTACAAGTGTTTGAGGAAATTGTACATAGTGTGTGAATATTGGTCTAGTTCAGCTAGATGATTATAAATATTCATAGAGTGCAACAGTATTTGGGGGCGATCAATGGCTTTCATGTAGAGAGAGGCGTACAAACCGACACTGTTTCTCGTCACCTGCTGCTCTGTAGGTCATACCTGACGTATGCATAGTGTGCGGTTCTGAAATGAAGTTTCCATCATTTATCTGTCTGGGTGTGAGAGACTTTTATCTTTTATCACAGCAGACTCCGCCTTGGCAAGTTACAGCAGTGCAGCGATAATGATGCTGGGCCCCAGTAGAGAAGCGGGCTTGCTGTATGTGCACCACGTAATGATGCAGATGGCAGCTGCTGCAGCTGTGGTGACTGACTATTGAATTTACTGCTTTGTATCGCTCACTCAATAATATCTCTATTGCCAAGTATTTGTCACATACAAGGAATTTGACTCGGGGAATTGGTGCACACAAAGAATACTCTAAATAGAAAAAATATAAAGATTTGTTAATGTTTTGGACATTTTTAACGGATAGGCTACATTACAAACTGGGGTCATGGGGTATAGGATCCAGGATTTTTGGACCTAGACTCATACAGTGAATTTCAGAATATCTTGGCTGCTTCTGATGGCTCTTTGTCCAGGATTCATGTCAGCACATCTGTGTTGATGGCGTTTTGCTTTGAACCTTTTGTCTCACTGGATGTTTTTGTTCCGAGCAAACAGGATTCATCTCATGGTTCGTTGCTTTTGAAATTTTAGCAAGAGCTTTGTTACTCCATTTATTCCTCCATGCCATGCTGCGTTCTTCAGACTAAATCTCACCGCTTTCATGTGATAAATACAGGCCCAACTTCCCCTGATCCTCCTGTTTCTCCTCAGCTCATCCCATCCTTTTCTCTCTTCATACCTCTTCTCCCCAACTGCAACAGACATCTTCTCTTTTATCTGTCTCTCCTTTACAGTCTCCCCCTCTTGTGTGTCCCATATCCTCCACTAACAAACACACACTTTTGCTCTGCCTGCTTCCTTCTGGCTCATCTTGTAAATTATTCACTCTTTTTCTACCTTCTCAGCACCCCAGTGTCATTTCATCTCATCTCATGCAAACAAATGCACTCCGAACGTTTCCGTGCTCTCCCCTGCTTAGTTCGCTCCTTATCCCTGCCCTGTTTTATTTCCTTTTTTCTTCACCTGCTCTCCAGAATTGGGATTGAAAATCACAAATTACACTGAATATTAATAGGGTCTTCAACTGTAGATAAAGTAAGTTACAGTTAGCTCAATGATAGTTAGCCTGCAACCATAGAATTAAATGCTGAATGTAGGCACATGGTAGAACAAAATTCATATTTACTGTACATACTATTAAATTAAGACTTATGTTGTTGTGTCGTGTTTAAACAATACACTTCACTGACTGTGCACTGTGAATATTAACAAAAAAAATACTGCTCAGCCCAACATGATAGAATTGCTAAATTAGAATGATAAACCAGAAGAGTAGGAGATTTTTCGGTTCGTAGAAGCACCCTGAGGTCTTTACACAAACCTGAGCAAAGACCTTGTCGTTTTATATCAGCGCCATATTGGGACGTCCGCTCCAGGCTTGTTCTGTGCCACAGCAGCATCCTTCTGGTGCTGTAAAGAACTGTTCCACAGAGGTCCCCCAGAGCACCATTCTCAGATGTTTACACATTCATGATGCTATAAAAATCCATTTTTATAAAGGTTCTTGCAGCATCAGTGCTGAGAATATTATTGATATATAATAATAATGATATAGACTTCTCAACAGAAAGACATGGAAATTGACTGATATTGAACATATTAAAGAAAAAGAGTCATCATGAACTTTGATGATTGCTGTGATACAGCTCTGATGCGTAACCTTTGGAAGCCTCTTATTGGCTGATTAAGTGCTTTATGGGGGGCATTGGGGTATACACAATTGTTGTGTGAATTGTACACAGCACTTTGGAGTCACTGTTGTTTCCTTAGTGGGTCTCCAGGTTTACTTTACTTCCTGTATTTGTCTTGTGATTGGCTGCCCCGCCTTATTGTGTTCCACCTGTGCCCCATTATCCCTTGCCCCCTTCTGTATATATGTCTTTGTCTCTTGTTGGTGTGTCATGTTCAGCTAGTCCCCCATGTTCTTCAACATTTTCCCTGTTTATCTCCCCATGTACACCCAGTTTTGGGTTCTCCTGAGTGTTTCTGTATTTTTTGTGGTTTGGATTTCCTCGGTTTCTTTAGTTGAGTGAGGTTTGGTTCTCGCCTTTTGCATTTGCCTTTTGTCCTTTCACATTTTAGACTTTGCAGCTGTTTGTCTGTGAAAAAAATCCCCTCACTGCACCTCCCTGCCTGCCCTTCCTGTCTCCATATGGGTCCCATATCTTGAAACCTGTAACACAGCCTCAAACCACTGTGGATACGTGGACATAGAATTCTCTTTTCACCTTTGGTGGCAGGGTATAATGTGTAAACCAGTCTAAACATGCAGCTGCTCGCTTATCAAAGCAGACTGTGCTGAGGACTGAATGCAGGGCAACACTGAGAGCAGACACGAAGGAGAGATGATGGTGAGGAGATCTCTGTGTTGAGACATACAGTAAAAAAGTCACTTTTAATGGACAATATATTTTAGAATTAAAGCTACTAATAGCCTATATTTATGCTCACTCATTTGATGACATTAATGTAGAAGCTTGCCTCAAGGGCTTTTCAAGCTCCACTCAGTTTTTCCCCTCTGAATTTTATTTTGGTAGGTATGGACAAAGCTTTTGAGGATTTGGACTGTTAAATCCTGGGCTCTGAAGCAACATTTAAGAAGCTTGGACAGGGATCAGACCCCCGCTGAGAGCGACAGAGAGAGAGAGAGGGATGGGGACTGGGAGAGGGAGATTATTTATTTCATCCAAACTAAAACCTCATATGTCTCTAATTGGCTCAGAGAAAAAAGAGCTCTAAATTAAATGGGTAAAAAGCTCTGGAAATATATTTCATTCCAGCATAATAAAGTGGCGTCACTAAAAGAGCAACTGAGTGAGAAGAGAGACGTGAAGGTGCTACTCAGAGTTTTCAGAGTTTTTTGGTGGATTCCCCAGTTAAGACTTCAAAAACCAAAAGAGATTTCCAATGACATTAATTTGTTTGTATACCTTGCACAAGGATGGAATTTAGCAGTGTTTTGATATTTTTTTCGAATGACAGTTTAGGGGAACACACGTTTTTGCTTCGAGTTACTTCACTGTGATGTTTGAGCCTTACTGTGGAGTATGCTGTATGTGCAGTTTGTTTTCACATTCATCTGCTGAGGGAGGAAAGTCTGTCTGCGCTCACCCAGTTCAATCCCAGTTTAACACCTTATCACTGTGGAGACATGACACCTACAGTGCTCATAAACTGAGAGGAAATGTTTTTTTTAAGACATAGCTGTGAGGGGCGGCCACGGTACTTTGGTCCAGGCCGAAATATCTAAACAAAATTGCTAGGAAATTTTGTGCAAACGTTCGTGTCCAGGCAAAGACATTAGATTATTTTGTCAAACGCTGATTGAATGTTTTCCAGGTACGCAGACAAAAATCAAACATCGACCTAATCCCATCACATTGAACAGTGCTCTAATCCTTAACCTGCGTTCTCCTCTGTGTCTCTTTGTTTGTCCAGCGGTTTAACTTTGTGTCTCTGCCCACCGACGTCCTGGAGATCGAGGTGAAGGACAAGTTTGCCAAGAGTCGGCCAATCATCAAGCGTTTCCTGGGGAAGCTCTCTGTTCCCGTCCAGAGGCTCCTGGAAAAGCATGCCATCGGGTAAAACACATTCACACCTTACACATTCGTGCTGAAGGTTTTGCTGTTTGGAGCAGCAGGATTGGGTTCTTCATCTCTCCAAACATTGTTCTTGTGCTCGGTGATTCCAGCCTTCAGAGCTGAATCCAGGTACACTGGCCCACATGGACAGTGGATGAGATAAAGGATGTAGGTGGCTGTAGCGACTTTAAATCCCATTTTGCTATCTGATTTTAGCTATGATTTCATTATCTTATCTGTACATATCTGCATTGTCTTGACTGTGTGTCGGAATCAATATTATCAGAGCAACATCTGCATTTACAATCAATATTTTGCCTCTGGCCCTCCTCCCTCCATCTGTCTCTGTCCTTTGTCTGCAGGGATCGGGTTGTGAGTTATTCCCTGGGTCGGAGGTTGCCAACAGATCATGTCTGTGGCCAGCTGCAGTTCCGCTTTGAGCTGACCTCCTCTATTCACCCAGGTACATTATTAGGCATCATACCATCAAGCAGCATGGACAGACACATTGTCCATCCTGCTGACTCTTCTTGGCCATAAAAGAAATTCACACGTTTGTCTCTTGACTCATCAGCTGGATGGAAATGGAACTCTTACTAATCCGTGCTGTCTTTCTCATACTGCTCATGAAATTTGTTTGATATTTGTTGGCTGGTGATTAAAGATCTCTTCAATGTAACCATGCAGTGTGAACTGGATAAGATAGACAGTTTCACACACAATCCACTTTAAAAGCAATGTCAAAAGTGAGGGAGTAATGGACACTGATGGAAACATGTGTTTGTTCTTGTTGCATATTTGTTCTTTTCTTAGATGATGAGGAGGTCTCCCTGGTCATAGAGCCAGCCTGTCCTGAGGGGGGAAATGAGGCAGAAGTCAATCATGCTGCTGATGCACCTGATGACGACACACTGAGCGTGGGACCCGACATGCCTGACCTCCCCCTGGACGCCCCTCCTGATCCTGAGACCGCTGCGCCTCCAGCTTCCGAAGTTGAGGCTTCCACACCCGAGGAGGTCCGGCCTCCTGCTGAGAACGGTGTTGAGGCGTTGCCAGGTGGGGAGAGTGGTACCGTGGAGGAGGAGAGCACAGTGAGGGAGGAGCCCCCGTCTACTGTGCCCCAGGTGGAGCAGGAGGAGGAGGGAGCCTCAGCTCAGCAGCAGGAGGAGAGCAGCGGAGTGGGAGGGGAAGAGGGAGGAACAGAGGAGGGAGGAGAGGAGGAGCCGGGGGAAGAGACTGCTCCTCAGGTTGAGGAGGTAACAGAAGGAGACACGGAGGTTGAGCAGGAAACGCAGCCAAAGCCAGACTCTGACAATCATGCAGCAGTAACAGCAGATGATGGGGCCACAACTGCAGAGGCTCCCACAGAGGAAAACAGCACAACCCAAGAGGCTCCTGCAGAACCAGCTGAAGGAGCCCCACCAGAGGTGACAGAGGGAGGAGAGAGAAACTGCGCCCCCTGCACTTGCCAGTCCCTCTTCTCAAACTACAACTCCCACGCCCCCTCACGCCGCAAAAACCGCCCCTGCTCGCTGCCGGTGTCGGAGCTGGAGACGGTGATCGCCTCAGCCTGCGGCGAGCCAGAGACGCCGCGATCCCACTACATCCGGATTCACCACCTCCTTCACAGTCTCCCCTCGGCCCAACACAGGCCCCCCAGCCAGGAGGAGGAGGAGGCCGGGGAGGGAGAGAATACCAGTACCACTCGTGACACCACGTCCACATCACCAATACTCAAAACCTCCAAAGACAGAGAGGAGGAGGGGCAGGAGGATGAGGAAGAGGAGGATACGACCCAGTCTCCGTCTCAGGTACAGCCACTGATGGACTTGTAAATAGAGTTCACATGGGTTTTCAGTTCGCACCCCCATATCAAAGATCTCTTAAAGCTACAGTGGCCTAAAACTGACACAATTACTGTACTGCAAATACACAAAGCTGAATTTTAAATTTTTTTTACCTTTTTGTAACTCACTGGAAAAATTACTGCATGACCTGATTTTTTTTTTAAAAAGACATACATTTTTTATCATTTAAAACTGATCCCTGAATTTACTGAGCAATAGTGGGTCGAAAAACACATATTATCACAAGAATCTGCAGGATTAGGCCTGTTTTAATGGCCCATCATAGCAACATGGTAAGAATAAAGGAATTTAGTAAGAGAGAAAGAGGACGATGTCAATCTCAACTTCCAAATATCTAAATGATGCCACAGAGTATACTGTATGCATGTGATCCGTATTTTACTTCAGTCAATGTTTTTGACACAAAAAATGTCCTTTAAATATTTGCCTCCGCATATATCTGCAGGTCCCAGAGTGTCCAGGTCCCTGCTGCCGCCGGTCTCTGCCCCGCAGCCTCTCCATTGAACGCCTGTCTGAGCTTAACCAGCTCCTGGAAGGTGAAGGAGGAGGACACGCACCCATCAGGAGGATCTCTCCCTCCTGCTTGGAGAGCGAAGAGGGGGACTCCGGTAACGGAAGGAGGGTCGGTGGGAGCACCCACAGGCCTCCGGGTGAAAACGAGTGCGAGTTCTGCGACACGTCCTGCTACAGCACCTCCTGCTACAGCACTTCCTGCTACAGCACATCATGCTACAGCAACTCTGGCTACGAGGGGAGGAGCCGCTTCTGCAGCCACACCCGCCTGTCCTCGGTGGACAGCAACAGGCTCTCTGGCAGCACCGTGTTCTCCTCCCAGGATGAAGATGAAGATGAGGAGAGCGCCTTTGAGTCGGTGCCCGATGCTGGCATCGTGCCGGAGGGCCAGGAGACGGGCGGGACAGGAGGAGAGAGGAGGACGGGGAGGTGGAAGGAGGCCAGGAGGGGAGAACAGGGGGAACCAGCTGTGGCCGGGCCCAGCGACAGGAACAGCACCGGTGAGATAAAACCTTCTGATTGTCACCGGCCATCTGCAGGGTGCTCGGCTTTGTCCTGCATGTTAAAATTTTAGCGCCATGGCCTCAGATCTGAGGAGTTTAGCAGAATGTAGTGACAGAGAGGGGGAGTATTGTTTATCATGGCACAAAGCAGAGGGCTGTTTTGGTGTTGTGTTTTTGCAAAGCGTCTGTCTGACCTGGGAGCGACAGTTTTACTAATATCATGGAACCAAATGCACTGAGCTACAAGCGTGTAGGTAGAAGGCTTTAGAGTAAATTTCTCCTTTCTGTCGATTTCAAAACCTGTCAGGATTTTAACACTTTTTAACACCGAACCCTGTTTATTCCTTAAGTTTGGGGTTAGAGTAAGTTGATGGCGAGCTTTGCCTAGAATTTTGGAGCCCAAGAACTATAAAGAAAAAACACAGAAATCCAAGATCTGTTGTGTGATGTCTGTTTTGTCAGCAAGTCCTCAGGGTTTAAGTGGGATTTCAGAGTTTATGAGCCCCTGTGTCATTAGCTCACTCATGGAGCATAAAACGTGAAAAATATTTTTTTTCCCATTTGTTCTGCCTTTCGATGACAGCAACCTGACACTGAAAAGAAAAATGGCAGTAAAGTTTGTTGGACAAACAGAGACAATTAGAAGTTGTTGCCAAATGAAAATCTTCTGCTAAAAAACAAATTCATAGAAGAATGAGAGTGACGTGACTCTGTAGAAATGTACGTTAGCATATGCTGAAACATTATAATGCAGGTACATCAACCCTCGCTTTGTTTGTTCCTGCTGGCTCTTGGTCAAGACTCAGTCATTATACAAAGCTGCTTTTGTTTGACAATTTACTGCAAATAACCTGTCAGTTTAAACTGCCCGCGTGCTGTCAGACTGTGTAAAACAGGCAGCAGAATTCAATCTGGTACATAATGTATAAGTGCACAAACAAGGCACTTAATACAATTCACTGGATACCTCCACATGTCTTGTACTGTATTTGTAGATTTTACACGACGACTGTCGTAGCCTGGGACACAAAAGTAGGTCATTCACACACACACACACACACACGCCCACACACAGTTGTGTAGAAACAAAATGAAATTCCCCTCCTCTGAAATGCAATCAGCGCACAGCCACACTCCCTTCCAGGTTTGTTTTTCTAAATGGTTTTCTTTTCTGTTCCCGTCAGAACACACCAGCACACACTGCACCTAAAGGTGTGTTTTACTTTTTCTTAATTTGAAAATAAAATTTCTGCTAATTCCAAGAATATTCACACATTTTTAGCCCTTTAACCAACAATCAAACCTGATGAATTTATTGGTATCAACTTCTCAAATTATAGTTACAATACTTTTTGACTGAATATATATTTTAGATCAATACAGTGTACTTTTATGGGAGATACCAGCGTCGTTGCCGTTTCAAATCATCAGTGGACATGATTTTGGATGTGGGTCTGCCGCCGCATCCTCTGGCATGATGTAAACATGGCGCAGTAGAAGAGCAACATGATGCACAATAAACCAGGAAGCGAGCGAGTAATGATGTGGCAAGTGGTGACTTGTAGCTATTTAAAGATATCTGCAGAGTGAGTGTCACTGTGCAAGTGTTGGAACTGCTGGAGTTTGTGTTGGACCCGTGGGTGTGTCCTGGACTGTTACTGGTTGCTGTACTTGATAGACTTTCAAACTTTAATCATGCTATGCTGGTGGCGTAGTTCCTCTGTATTGTACTATTATAGTTTGAGGCAGGTGTGATGTGTCTTTCTGCTGCAGTGTTGCAGCTGATGTGAACCTGAGCCTTAGATCAGCTTTTTGGCTCAAGTCATTGCCGGGAGGTTATCAAGTGTAAACAAGTGTGCAGGAAGCAGACCCCGCCTCGATGACATCTTTGATTACTCACTCTGATAGCGTTACCCATGCTGATCGTGTTCTGATGTTTTTCGACCCCGCTGCGATGACAGCCATGAGTCTGCCTTTTGCAATGATGTATCTGATCATGACATTTCTCACCCGCTATGATTACGTGTCCGCCTTGGAGATCATGTTCCCACCCAGTTGGGGGAATAGGTCTTCACTAATGTGATAGCACTGTATGGATTACATTTCCAGCAGGCTGACTCCAGCTGATCTTACCACATTCCCATCTCAGAGCATGCTCTGTTTATTTCCACTTCGCATTGATGCCCGTTTTCCTTCATCTGGATCACACATTCAGTCGCAAACAGTGTTTTAGCAGCAGGTGGAAAAGCTGTCAGAGAGTCAGAGAAACTGCCTGAGAGCCAATGAGAGTGCAGCTCATAGTGAGGTGATGTGGAGTGAGCTGCGGATTGTGTAATGTGCCAAGGGACAATTGATCCACTTGTGATAAGATCCAATCTTATCACAAGACAGTGGTATCAGACAATTCTGCAACAACCTGGACGATATTCAATGCCAATATTTTCAAAATCCTTGGCATTAAACGTCCCTCTGTAATACAGTATACTGTATGTGCATGGAAATTATGGTATGGATAAAGCTGCACAAATCAATATCTATAACCACTAGGTCAAATGACTTTGTGCAGTGTGTCAGCCAACACTGAATCTTCACTAACTTTGCAGCTCCTCTCAGTTGAACAGAGCACTTGAGCATATTATTTTGGTTTTACAACATCACTGTGTTGGTTCCCAAAGCTCCGATAAATCCACTGGGCAACGCATGCCAAACTCAAAATAGCAGACAGAGAAGAGTTATCAACTAGCTTGCTCCACTGCCCCCAAGTGGTCGGAAAAAGCAGTTACTAATGCTGTCAGGTTTGGGAGAGATCGTGGAATCTGCATAAAATGCAAAACATGCAAATTCTGCATCCTAAGTGCGCAATGTCCGCTCTTCTCCTAGTCTGACAGGGGGTGTAGTGTATCCCAGGCCTTAAAGTAATTTATCCCATATACTGTCTCTCTGATGTCCTGTAGGCTCAGGCTTCTCCCCTCCTGTCGGCCATCTTCCAGTCCTGCGACCAAGCCATGACCTAAACCATTTTCCTGCTGCCACTGACCAAGCCTTACCTCCAAGTAAGAACCAACAGCTCCCAGTCTTACTCTGGAGTCTCATTCCAGCCCCCATGGTTTGCTGTGAGTGTGGCTGATTTGCGTGTGCATGCTGCCATGTGCCTTTACTTTCCAAACATCCATCCTTCCAGCTCCCCTTTCTTTGCCATCATCATCGTGTCTTCCTCCCTCCTCGCATCCTCCCTCAGTTGCAGATGTGCAACTTCACACTGCTCTGTGCAGTTTGGTTCCTGGCTGGATATGCACAGTATGCTGATCGAAGGTGTGCAGCTTCCTGAAGTGTGGCTGCCAGGTTTTGCACCTGTACAGTGTCCAAAATCTGAGTTTACTGGCTATCAGCTTACCAGCCAATAGCCAGAGAGAATGGGTACGAGTACACAAGTACAGTATTTCCCAACTGCTAAACTCAGAAGGGAATCTGCTAAGAGACACGTCGCTCATGTCACTGAAGATTGGTTGAATTGTTTATGTGCTTGCCATGTTGCCATTAGCGACGTTTGCCAGTTGTGTGGGAGAAAGCGACGGTCATTTCTGGCTACAGAAGACAAGTCACACCAACCAATGTGTTCAGTCATGAAAGACTGGGAATGGCAAGATGTGATCAACTTTATTTGAGCACAAACCAGTCAAAATGTGCCTGGATTGGCCCGGGCTGGAGATGATTCACACTTGATCTGCCCCTTAGAGGTCATAAAGATCAGGATGTTGCTCACAGTAAGCCACAAATCATCATCGACTGAACATAACTCATGTGAAGTTGAGTCCTACTTGACCTTCAGGGTGTGGAGGCCAGTCACAGTATGATTTAGTCAAGCACTCTCCAGCAGAGAAGCAGGGTTCAGAACTCTCTGCTGAAGCATCTGGTACCACGGATTGGATCCACTTACAACACACGGAGGCGCAGGACCAGGTTTACATCGAGTGACACTCAGCTGCACTCTGTGTTTGAGCAGGAAAGCAAAGCCTGATCACATTTGCAGGCTCATTTCTGTAGAGACTGAAGAGAACAGGAGAGAGTCATTCGTAGATCACACCATCGCATAGTGTCCTGACCCAAACCACCTTCAGCCTGGTGAAATGGAGCTAGGCTGCAAAGCAAAGGTAGGACAATTAACTTCCCGATTATGGTCAGGACTGGCAATACCAGGTTGTGTGCGTTTCTGTGGTTGGGCAAAACAGCCGTGACATCCAGCAAGGGGGTTTCTGTGCCCTGAGAGGCTAGTCTTCATCTTCCTCCTCCTCCTCCTCCCACAGCAGTTAGTCAGAGCTGAGAAAAGCTGCTACGGCCCTCGCCTGACACATTCATACTGTTCGTTTACAATTCAAGACACATTATGTGGCACATGAGACAGCCACAACAACAGGAACAAGTCTGCAGTTTCATTCAGGTTCTTTAAACTTATTTCTGCCCTTTATTACAATAATTCATATGTTCCCAAACCATGAGGCAACAAAAGTTGTTGTTTTTAAAAAAAAAAAATAAAGCTACACACTGACACGCACCGCGTTGTGTACAGTCTTCATAGCAATGTGGCTGATAACTTTTCTTGATGTCCCCTCCTCCACTCCTCTGTCGTCACAGACTGGGAAGCTCGTGTCGACAGCCACGGCAGAGTTTTCTACGTGGACCATGTCAACCGAACGACGACCTGGCAGAGGCCGAGCCACAGCGGCAAGTGTAACCACGGCATCCCCCGCTCGGGATCCACCCAGCAGATGGAGCAACTCAACAGGAGGTCAGACTGAGAAAAGAGAGACAGAGAGAGAGAGAGATTCAGCTGTAAGGAATGTCGGGCACCTGGTATTGTTCGCCAAAATATAACAGTGAAAATTTATGCGTGAGTCTGGAAATCTTGCAGGAATAGATCTCTGTTATAACCTGCAAATGTGTCGATTTCATCATGATTACGGGATAAAGTAACATGTACTTTAAGAAGCAAAGTTATAAAGTGGTGAGAAGAAAGAAGGGAATAGTCATTCAGTACAGCATTGTCGTCTAACACAGGTTCTATGCTGGAGTTAGGCTGACATCTGCTGGAGATGGAATTAAAAACAGCAACGGCCAACAGCAATGCCATCAAAATTTTAAAAAACAAACAAAAGTGTGTGAAAGGTGCAGCTGCCATTACAGAAACCAGTTGTACTTCCATAGCCGAATAAATACATGTGCATGCATGTTCCATTATTCATTCTCCTGTAAGAGGACGACTTGCTGTTTCTGCAGGTACCAGAACATCCAGAGGACCATGGCCACCGAGGAGGAAGGAGGCAGTCAGAGGTTAGAGCGGAGCGGCAGCACAGAGACTGACCCTGATTCTGCTCCATCAGGTGCAGCACCGGTCCTCCTTACACTTTAAAGTCACTTTTCTTGCCAACTTCTTCATGCTTGTTTGTGGGACGAGTGATTTGTTTGAACTATTGAAAGACATACAGGTTCAATTTATCCGTGTCACTTACAATTCTACTTTAACGCATGAAATGTTAAATTTTATATTTATCATTTGTGCAGAGAGAAACAGTAGTTAACCAGTTGTCTGTCTGCAGGGCCCGCCTCCCCTGTCAATCACCAGAAGATCAGCCATCTCCTCCAATCACCTGCTGTCAAGTTCATCACGCACCCAGAATTCTTCACTGTGTTGCACAGTAACTATGTGAGTAGCACGCACACACAACGCACACACAACCTATTTACTGTAAATAATCTGATGATATGGGCACCGAAATGATGAAAACTTAATGAATACATAACTGATATTGATGATATTCTCATATTTCCTCCTCTGTGACTGACATGTAATAAAAGCTCCAGTTTTCAGTCTGATATAAAATGCATCTAAATGTGAAGAGTTTGAGGCTGAAACAACAGGCAGGGAAGCTGGAAAGCACTGAGACCTGTCTTTTAATGGGACTTGTGAGAAAGAATATGGTATATTGCCAGGTGTATCTTTTAATGTGAATTTAGATATGTGGAAAAAGTTGCTGTTCAGCAGCCAACTCTGAAATCTCAGATGTCACAGTCAAAAATGAATCCAAATGGAAGAGTCTGAAAACAACAGACGATACCTGTTCTACTGTATCGCCTTTCCAACTGATAGATGCTTTAAATAAAAATATGGTAAACCATAAGAGACAACATGCACAAGACAAAAACAGTAATGTCTCTCATAGTAAATAATAAAATGATGCAACATAACGGACAATGGCAGCATGTGATGTTTTGTATGTTTCTGTTAACTGGCTGGTTAAAAACTGCGTTAGTGTAAAAATATTATGCCAGACTATTGTGTAATTAACATGTCAAGAGTGTTAACTCTGGATAAATACAGTAATTAGTTCTATAGCCAATTATATATTCAGTGTAACACTGAAAAAAAGCATTTGTTTCAGATACACACCCACGCGCTTGAACATCGGCGGCCAAAAACAGCACTTTCTGTTCGTGGCGCAGTGGCTGTGCTAACTTTCCATCCCATGCTCTCCAGGCAGCCTACCGCATGTTCACCAGCAGCAGCTGCGTGAAGCACATGATCCTGAAGGTGCGCCGCGACGCCAGGAACTTCGAACGCTACCAACACAACCGGGACCTGGTGGTTTTCCTCAACAAGTTCACAGACACACAGCTGGAGCTGCCGAGGGGCTGGGAGATTAAGACCGACCCCCAGGGCAAGGTATTGTGGGATAAAAGTTTTGCAACTTTTATTTATATATATATATAATGCAGGTGGTTTGGATCAGAGCTCTTTATATAAGATTTGCAGTGGTATATGACTTTCTGGGCCAAGTTTCTGCTTCGAGCAAGACACCATCATAAATAAAAATGAGATAAAGACCAAAAGACCTTGACAAGGGATGATTACTCGGGCTCACTCACAAGCCAAACCACCAATTATCACAGATCAAGGGACTTTAGTGTAATATCCACAAAGGGATAAATGTATTGATGTCTGGAATGCAAGATGAAAACCAGCGGGGGTAATTAGAGGTGAGAGCACATACTCAGAGGGGTGAAAGGGATGACAAAAACAGGTGCACAGCAAGAACCAGCTCAGTTGCTGCTTTTATCAGTTTGATTAATTGTACTCTCTGTGGATTCGACAATAAATCTTCTTCCCATTGAACTCCAGAAGTAGCAGAGAATTAGTATAAGTGTGTCTCCACAGAGCGTGCTGGGGAGCCAGAAACATGTAGAATGACCTTTTGCTGGGTCTGTCGGAGGAGATGGATGTTCATACCTGACAGTCAGCAGTGTGTCATACTTGGAAAGGCTAACGAGGCAAAATGAACGAAGGACAGGTCACCTGACTGATACTCATGTTCAGCTGTTTCTTTGTGCTGTTTTAAGCTGCATAACAACCAGAGAAGGTCAAATACAACACAATCCACCATATGTCATGTGTAGCTGAAGTCACAGACCACAACATGAGAATGGCAAATCCACACTGGAAAATGCAATGTACTGTAAATGGTCTGTCTTATTTCAGGTACAATATTGTAGTTTTTGTGCTGTCCTTTTGTCTATGTTGAACCTGACAGTCATCCTTTTCATGTGGAAACGATTCATTTGAAAATTAATATTTTACCTTACATACTGTAACTAAAGGCATTCCAATTCTCCTTTTCCCCTCCCTCCAAGTCTTTCTTTGTTGACCACAACAGCCGAGCGACGACCTTCATCGACCCTCGGATCCCGCTGCAGAACGGCCGGCTGCCCGGCCACCTCGCCCACAGGCAACACCTACAGAGGCTACGCAGCTACAGCGCAGGGGAGGTACAATGCACATATCAACATACAGTATATATATATTATTAAAATGCAGCTCAATGAATATAGTTGGAGATACAGCTTGAAATGCTGTTAAAAAATACTTAGACTGCAGCATGTTTGTGTTTCGTATTCTCCTAAAATGTCCTAAACAATAGTTGATTTTATTTAAGACAGAAGTGAAAAGACCGAATGGAGGGAGAGCTGTGGGGAAAATATCTTCTTTGAACAACGGCCTTTCTCTCAGTGAAATGTGTGTCCTCTTCGTGTTTGTTCTCAGGCCTCTGATGTATCCAGAAGTCGCGGGGCTTCTCTGATGGCCAGACCTGGAAACAGCCTGGTCGCTGCCATACGAAGCCAGCATCACGCTGACCCGCAACTGACCGCTCCGTGTAAGCGCTTGATGATCCATGATCAGCCACATACAATACATCATTTAAATTTCTTTTTTCTAGTGACTTTTTGTGTCCCTGTCTCTCACTCACCAGCGTACAATGACAAGATCGTGGCGTTCCTTCGACAACCCAACATATTTGACATGTTGCAGGAGCGACAGCCCAGCCTGAGCAGAAATCATGCACTAAGGTATCCTTAGACTCATTCAGAAATAAAGACATCTTTCCTTGCCTTCCATATCTTTGTAGTGAGGGGTCAAAAGTCAAGAGAGAATGTGTCGCAGTACTTGTACGATCACGAGGACTCTTGTTTTGTGGACTGCTCAGGGAGAAGATCCACTACATCCGGACAGAAGGCACCCAGGGTGTGGAGAAGCTGTCATGTGATGCAGACCTGGTCATCCTGTTAAGGTAAAGAGCATCGCTCACTTCAACACTAAACCCAGTATGGACCCAGCATCAGTAAAGTCCTAACAAATTGCTGACACCCTCCCCCAACCCATTCTGTGACATAATGTCTTCTCTGCTTTTCTGTCCCATGTTCCTGTAGTTTGTTTGAAGAGGAAATCATGTCTTATGTTCCACCTCACCCCATCCACCCCGGATTCAGCTTCTCCCCTCGCTGTTCGCCCGCCTCCTCGCCGCAGAACTCTCCTGGTAGGTCATCCAGCCTGCTACTTACAAACGTCTGGCGTTCTCGTTGCCTGACGTGAAACATGTAATATCCCTGGACGCGTTAGTGATGTAATAATTGTTATTACTTGAAGCTATATTCTGTAAACCTGCAGGGCAGAGCTTTTGTCTCCCCCATCTGGCAGTGAGAGTAATAAATAGATAAAGATATTTTAATCCTTCCCCCATCAGCATTAGAGGCTTTTTGGACTCTTCCTTGGTCCCTAGGTTTCCTTGGAGTAGCCTGCTCTGTCACACCAGTCATTGCTGATTGACATAAAACACACTGCCACCAGTGTGTCAGTGCAGGACTGCAGTTGTTGTGAAACAGAAATTTAGCTGATTTTTAATCAGCACTGTTTGACTATCGTAGAATATACTACACATGCAGAGAACATTATAGTGCATAACATGTTAATAACAGGTTCAGTCAGTGGGCTGCTGCAAGGTAGCTGGGACATTAAAATTTCATGGTAACAGTGATACAAGTAATTGGTTTGGGATTTTCTGTGATGGCAGATTTCAAGATTTTAGAAGGTTTCTGCCGCAGGCTTCACACACATCCTCCTCCTGCATACTGTAGTGACCCACATATGCAAGCGAATGGATACGCTCTGTTGACAGTAAAGATGCCAACCAATATAGCCTGCCATCACGCACGCACACACACACACACACACACACACACAGAAACCCCATTACAATAATCATTGCTGTTTGACAGAGCCTGCTGTGCTGTGTTAGGATCCACTAATGCTATCTTAATGAGCTCTACTAGACTTCAAGTGTGTGTGTGTGTATGTGTCGCGGTATACAAGTTATTGATGGGAGGTTCCATAAAGGGAAATTGGGTCACAGCAGGGAATCCTGGCTTGTAATTGTGCTTCATTCATTAGTTGTGCTATTTTCTTTGTGGAAACGTGACCTGGAAAAAACTGAGTAAGTCGGGGTTGTGCGCTCAGCCGAGCTGCTCCATGTCAGTCAGTCACACTGTATGAAAGGTCCATCACAGGTCAGTCCATTTCTTATTGACTTTTTGAAATATTAAAGAGTTGTGGACTGGCGTGCAGCAAAATAAAGCTCAAACCCCGGGGCATCATGACTACGTGAGCCGCATTTTAGGAAACCTAGTCCACCAGGACGCTCCAGATTATTTTCTCCCAAACACTCTGGCCTTCTGTGAAGCAGATCGAATGGGTATTTGACCCAGAGAGTCATCTGTCGATGTTAGAGTGATAGAATTCATGGTTCTGTTCACACACTGTATAATGTATACAGTCGCAACTCCAACAGAAAATGAACCACCGCAGCTATTTATGGACCTGCTCAGCTTTCAAACCAAGGCCAAACTGTCTGATGTCCACCGGGCATCGATGCTTTTTGTACTGTGCTGTTGTTGCTGTGTACAGAGTAAACTCTGTGTGTTTGGTCTGTGGTGTTTAGCAGCTTAATGCTGGTGACGACCCTTGTTTGGTGAGATATCAGGCACCAAAGGGAACACTAGTGCTCAAAGGTAAAAATTAAAATAAATAATAATAATAATAATCTACAGTACTAGTGAGAGAACCTGGGCTTGGCCTCAGAGAATGTGGATTTATGGGCAAGTAAAGAATGCATCAGTCAAAGGTCACGAATGTGAAATATGCAGTCTTTACTCTGAACCTTCTCTTTTCTATTTTCTTTTCCTTTCGTCCTCTGCTGTCTGCGTGGTTGTGTGCGGGCAGGCTTGCAGAGGGCCAGGGCTCCAGCTCCTTACCGCAGAGACTTCGAAGCCAAACTAAGAAACTTCTATAGGAAATTAGAAGCCAAGGGCTATGGACAAGGACCAGGCAAGATCAAGTAAGACTGGTTACAAATTTATTGTATCACCTTTATCTACTGTCAAATATTTTTGTTTATTTTTACCATATAATTTTATATCTATCAAATGGAATATTTTTCGATTCAGACAGGGGCACAGCTGGCAATTAACATTTTCTCAGAAATTGGGGTTCCAGTACTATAAGTGAATTTTAATGAATAGATATATTTATAGATATACACCTCTCAGAATTAACTACTAGAAAGCTTTGAAACTGATGTAGAAGAACATTTAAAATTTACACTGAACACTTGAAATCCAAATTATTGAAGATTTCATAGATTTTCCTTTTGGTGTCTGGTCAGAATTTTTGGTTGCTGGAGGGGCTTGTTTCTGTGTTCCTGTAGCTCCAGTTGCAAATGTGTGACCTCTGTCGTGGTGGTTGCAGGTTGCTGATCAGGAGAGAACACCTGCTGGAAGGAACCTTTAACCAGGTCATGGCATATTCCCGCAAAGAGCTGCAGAGGAACAAACTCTATGTCACCTTCCTGGGGGAGGAGGGGTGAGACATACACCAGCATGCACACACAAACACCCACAGCCCAGTGATGGAACACAGCTAAATGTGTTGCTGTTTGGGAAGTAAACTGGGACAGAAAGGAGAGGTGTGAATAAATACATACACTATTGTGTACAGTCGCATATATGAACTGGGATGCATAAAAGGAAAAGAGTTAATGCAGAATTACAAGAAAGAATTTATTTACCTATTAACATAACAACAAAGCCGAGCTCTTGAATGCAAATTACCACAACCCAGCAGTGTTTTCACTTGTAGTGATGAATCCATAAAGAATTACTGCTCAACTCTGTAGTTCAAAGGTAAAAGTAGAGTGAAAATTATGTGCTTACATTCATATGTTGTGTTAGAGCTTGTCTGCTGAGGTGCAATTGATTCAAATTTTATTTTGAAATATATTCGTGGTGGGGGTAAAAAAAATGCTTCCTCTCCTTCTCATTTCTTCAGGTTAGATTACAGCGGTCCATCCAGGGAGTTCTTCTTCCTCTTGTCTCAGGAGCTGTTTAACCCCTACTACGGACTGTTTGAATACTCAGCCAACGACACTTACACCGTTCAAATCAGCCCCATGTCTGCGTTCGTTGAGAACCATCTGGAATGGTAAAGCTGCCCGACACACACGCTCACACACAGTGTATGAGTATTTCATGGAATAATGAAATTACTGAGCAGCATATCTATGACAAAGGTATGACTGAAATGTGAGTTGCTTACTACTTTTGGACCTTCTAGTCATGGTGTCCAGGGGCCCCTCACCAGGAGGTGACCCCTGGACACAGTGAATATCAGAATGACAGAGCATCCTGGTGGTATCATGAGTGAAATCTATGACTGGCTGGAGACATTTGTTTCTCAGCTGTATATTCAATGTCAGTCTATCCGGAAAGCTTCAAAATGCCAAAATTAAATAAAAGACGAAATCAGATGAAAGGTCATTGCGAATGAATTATAGGGGTCAACTTTCAATCTGATTTAAATCACGTTTCCAATCATTAGGGTTATTACTTTGTCTAATCTGATTGCTGATTAAATCTGTGCGTGTGTGTCCAGGTTTCGTTTCAGCGGCCGTATCCTGGGCCTGGCTTTGATTCACCAGTACCTGCTGGATGCTTTCTTCACCCGACCCTTCTACAAGGCCTTACTACGACTGTCAGTACATGCACACTTGCATGCATACACAATTTTAAAATGTGCAGTTCTCTATGAAATGGCACTAATATTGAAAGTGTGAATTATTTGCATAATTTCATTCGGATCAAATCAGATTTTCACCATGAAATGCTCACCTTCATTTCTCTGCGCAAGCTTTAACTACTTTTCATTGGTCTGACATGAAGGTGCTCCAGCTAACAGATCAGCAGACAAGCACTGTACACCAGTGGATGTACTGTGCAACAGCTCTCTGTGGGTTTGTGCATTTGTCAGCTCTGTGTGTCCTCCAGGCCGACAGACCTGTCCGATCTGGAGTACCTGGATGAGGAGTTCCACCAGTCTCTGCAGTGGATGAAGGACAACGACATCACTGACATCCTGGACCTCACCTTCACCGTCAACGAGGAAGTGTTTGGCCAGGTCAGCGTTTACGCGTGTGTGTGTGTGTGTGTGTTTTTCTGCTTGTCATCGTGGATAAACCAGGTGCATATGACCTGTGGTGCATGCAGATCTCTTTTTTTGTCTATTATAGCATTCTTAACTAGACCCATGTGGTGTTGCTAGGTGACGGAGCGGGAGCTGAAGTCAGGTGGGTCCAACCTACAGGTGACAGAGAAGAACAAGAAGGATTATATAGAGCGAATGGCCAAGTGGAGGGTGGAGAGAGGAGTGGTGCAGCAGACTGAGGCGCTGGTCAGAGGCTTCTACGAGGTAAAGAAGCTTGTGAAAACACCATGAAATGATTTTAACACTGACATGTAGAAGCTTGTCAGGAACCTCTTTTTTCTCATTTATTAATACAACAGTATCAGAGGCCTACTGTAGTCAGCTGTAGGAAGTGACAAACTAAAGATGCAAGTCCTAAATTATAATCCACATTTAAACAATTTATCAACGCTTCCATGTAATTGAATTGAACTGTGAAGGATTGTGAAGCCAGTGCAGTTTGCACATGAGAAAAAATGTGAATACAGCTGCCCATTTACATGTCCACGTCTTTGCATTACTCCATCCCAGGTGGTGGACTCCAGGCTGGTGTCTGTGTTCGATGCTCGGGAGCTGGAGCTGGTTATTGCCGGGACAGTTGAGATCGACCTCAGCGACTGGAGGAGCAACACAGAGTATAGAGGAGGTGTGTGTGTTAATCTGTACCCAAACACCTTTATTTACACCAGGTATTTTAATGCAGGTTGTCAGGTGACCAAATCTGTATGCAGCCTGGCTGACATTGTGTTTGAGTGTCAGTCTGGTTTGAATACAGCTCTCTAGTAAAGATGTGACATTAACCCAAACATACAGAAAAAAAATAATGAAGTTCTATTCTCCAGTATTAGGAACTAACATTCACAATACTGTCTTTTTCCACAACAGAAACTTCCTTTAATAAAAGTTAGTAAAATGTCTATATTGAGTTTTTACAGTTTACATATACATTTACATATATCTGTGAAACCCTTAACCTGAGTTGATTCTGATGTCATGTGACACCCACTTCCTAGGTTACCATGATGGTCACATAGTGATGCGGTGGTTCTGGGCTGCTGTGGAGCGGTTCAACAACGAGCAGCGTCTGCGCTTGCTGCAGTTTGTCACAGGGACGTCCAGCGTACCCTATGAAGGCTTCGCCGCCCTGCGGGGATCCAACGGCCTCCGGCGCTTCTGCATCGAGAAGTGGGGAAAGGTCACGTCGCTACCCAGGTACTTTCCTCTGGAGCCACATTTACATTATTTTGCATTCCCTCAGTGTCTTGTACCTCAAAAAGCTGCTCCAAGTTCAAGGCAGCAAAAAGTTGACACAAGTTCAGATGACGGAACATTTTCTGTTGCTTAATGGATAAGGTCAGTGACACTTTTTAAAATTATTTTCAACAAATCCCTTAAAAAAATCTAAAGCAACACTTATGGACTTTTGTTAAAGCTGTCAGGCATCTCTAAAAACGCCCTTTCACATATTTATTTTATAATATTATTTCATTACTGGCACTTGGAGCTTTATATAAATACTCTGACATTCCCCACACGTCAGTTCACAACAAAGCACTAACTCAGCAGAAGAGCTATTTTAGTATCTATCCTCCTCTGCATTGTAAGTACATGTGATGTCGTGCAAGGTGTGTTCCTCTGACCTTACGGTAGGGGATTCATTTGGTAAATGGTAGCTAAAACGTGAGCATGCTCAGCAGAAACCCAGCAGAACAGGGCTCAAGTTTCACTGCAGAGCAGGGAGAAATACTGTTGTAGTTAGCTTAGCTTAGCATAAAAACTGGAACAGTACATCTGAAGTGTAAAAACAATATAAATGTTTAATTTGTGAGTGGTTTATAACTGTCCATAAACCAGCAAGTTGTACTGTCTATACTTGATTTTTTGTATGAACAAAACCAACAGCGTACACAGTGTTAGTCAGTTAGCTTTCCAGGTGGTGGCTGGTGGATTTGGCTAGCCTTGTAGACCGAGCCAGGCAAGCTGGTTTGTTCTGTTTCCAGTCTTTATACTCAGCTGACTAGCCGAGGTTTCTCATTTACCATACGGACGTGGTATCGATCATCTCATCCAATTCTTGGCAAGAAAGCAATGAAGCTTATATCCCAGAGTGTCAAGCTCTTTTTTTGACAGATCTGTTCCATCCACCGAAATGTTGGTGTATAAATTTACTAGGAAAATACTACATGCAGATATGTTGATGCTGAAATGCCAAAATGAGGATTTTTTTTTGGTTCCTCTTCAGCTGCTTCCACCACAGTTTTGAAGGAACTAGTTTAAATAAATGTATATACAAAAATCTTGCAAGGTAGATACATCTTTGTGCTGCTGCTTGGATCCTCCTAAATGTTTGTCAGGAGATGATGTGCACTTCAGGCACTCCATTCCAGCCATGATGCTCTGTCAAGAGATCTGACTCTTTCTCTGTCCCTCTCTCAGGGCTCACACCTGCTTTAACCGCCTGGACCTGCCTCCATACCCTTCGTACACCATGCTGTATGAGAAACTGCTGATCGCTGTGGAGGAAACCAGCACATTTGGCCTGGAGTGAGACACGCAAGACACTGCACCCCTGTCGGTATAACACTGGCTGGGCCATGATGTGGAAAAAAGCAGCCCTTGTGGCGTTATTATATCGCAAAGATACCTGGGTTGTACTGGACAAAGTTTTCGGTCACATAGATATATGTACGTCGCGGTTACAGTACTAGAGTATGTGGTGAAGTCTTTTACTTCGCTATGTGGCTCTTTATATCAGCACCCAGCACTTAGTACACCACAGCAGGACAACAGTTATTTTTATAGAAATAATCAACCTGGAGAATATAAAACACGACCCTGACTTTTTAACATAGAAATATTATACATTGATATATACATACCCAAAGAAAGGGTATGTAAAATTATAATTTATAGTTGCATGTACCAAAATGCATCACCCATCCAAATGCTAACAAAAACTAACAACAACTAAAGAGAAATGTATAGAAAGGAAAAACAATAGCACTGAAAACAATGCATTTACATAAAATTGAAGACTTAAGTATGACAGCTTAATACTTGAGAACGTGTTGGAGTTTATCTTTAAATATATCCTCAAAGCTGGGCTAAAAATCTGAATCGCCAAAAATGATTTAAGTGATAAAGTAATTCATAATAAAATGTATAGTACAGTAAAAAAACAAAAATGGTCAAATAGAAGTGGAAAGAAAATAATAGAAATGCAGACGAGAAGCATTAAGAGGCACTCTTTTGACTCACTCTGAGAAATGCAAATTATTATTATTATTATTACTACTATTACACTAATACTTGTTTTCTGCTGAAGAAAAGGACATTCAAATGTTGACTTATGAATTTAATTTTTTTCTGAGAATTCACATTTGAATACTAATATTATATGCAGAGTCCTGCACACAGATTCTCAGGTGGTTTGCTGCCCTTATACATTCAGATGATAATAAATTATTAACTCTTATACATTCAGATAATAATAAATTAACTCTTATGCATTCAGATAATCTATGAAGGTGGCTTTAAAGAAGTGATTCAGCCCTGATGCAAATAGAACAATCATGTCTGGATTTTAATCTGGATCTATCTCACCTGACCTCACCTGACTGTGGCAAGCCAATGGGATCTTGTCTGAGCATCTCAGACTGGGATTTAAAGAAATGTGATGTAGATTGGTGTCAGACAGGCCTTGGGGGTGATGAGAACCTTGCAATCGAATCTAAAACTAGGAAAAAAAGGTGAAGATACTGAAATTATATACATCTTATCCGTTTGCTCCAGTCAGGGTAAACTAATAAGAAAATAGAGCCCAAAACTGAGGACTGGTATACAATGACCTGGACCACTGAAGGGATACATCAATGTCAGTAATAGTTATGCCACCCATACACATTCTTTTCTTATACTCTCAGTTAACTGTAGCAGTCTGTAACAAGCAGAGACACTAGAGAGGAGGTCCTGCACACTGAAACTTTGCATAGAGTAATATAAGAATACTTCATAATCAAATGTCCTTACGTCTAATTCAAACACTGACAGCAAAACCAGGTGACGGCTGTAGTGGGTCTAATGGGTAGTGCTACAGTACTTTATCCAGTCCTGATACTTGAGTAGTGTTGGTATTGTCACATTCTCCTCTGAATGGACAGCAACGTCACTTACAAACTACTCCAACAGCCTGTTCCAGCTTTCTTGCTCTGCAGGGCTTTTGAGAGCAGAGCCGACGACGTCACGTCCTCTCGAACAAAGTAGCCATCAGTTCACATAACATGCAAGGGCTTCTGGGGATTCCTTCGGAGCGCAATCACATCCACCAAGCAAACGGGTGGGTCGTGATTTCCTTGACGACAAACATGCACCTGTGGGTGCTCCAGCTGGTCAAAGGGGGCTTTCTGTAAACCCTGTCGGTCTGAGCAGCACTTCACCTGTCAGCACCTCTGAGCGGGAGCTTCTTGTACTCATATTCAAGTCTTCCACTGATGAACTTCTCCTCTCTGTCTGTGCACCATCACAGCGGTGGTGCTCTGTGCACAGAGCAGGAACTTCAATATTCAAACCTTTACTGTCTCAGACAACGTGACTGGTGCAAAGCAGCATGTGGGGTCTTCATCAGACTGGCCTCCAGAACCTATCCAGCCCTTCTGGTACAAATTTCTCATGTGGACAGGGGCCCTTGGATGAACCGGTGTAAAATATGCAATAGTTACGACCTTTACTTAAATCCGTTCCACAGTCTGCCATGTTCTTTTCAAACAGTGACTGCAGCGTTCCCTCAGCATTCCCAGCCCCTTTGTCTACATCTCTCATCCAGTAATGAAACTGTGCCTCAGTTACTTACTGCCTCATACGTGGCCTGTGGTTTTGTGGGGTCTAGTCGTTCATACTTGAGCCTCATGTAAGAAAAGTCCTGAGTACTTGCATCGGCCCTTTTTGAAAACAGTTTGCATGTTCTCCCAGTGTTGGTGTGGGTTTCCTGTCACGCTCCAAACACAAGTCAGGTTTACTGGAAACTGACGCCCACTTAACACTGAGCCACTTCCTGCGTCTTCACGGGCAGATAGCTATCTGATATTTAAAAAAGGGCCAGTATAAATGTAACTGGATGCATTTAAACTGGATTAAAATCTGACACATTTTAGTCAGATGTTGTAAAGGTATAAAAGCTTTCATCTCTCAAAGCTGTGTACATTATCTGTACTTCTCCCAAATGTAACCACACAGTTTGTCAATGCACATCTAAGAGTGTTTCCGCATTACAGAGGACTACTGCATATACAAAAAACAGTTGTATAAAGCCTTTATATCCCCAGAAGGAACTGTGTGAAGTTGGATGCAAAGGCTTGCATCCCCCTTTTTTAAAATGACAAAAATGAGTAAACCAAAAAAATTGTTTTCCATCAGCACAATATTTAATTCACCTTTGTAGTAGTAATAAATGCTCTTTCGGCATCAAAAGTACCAGAAATTAAATGAAAGTTGTTGGGGAATTCTGAAAATTATATCAGAATAATAGATTGCATCCTCCTAAATGAAATGTTCTCAAATACTATGTATTTTCTCCCTTTCCCTTTATAACCCCCTTCATCCTCTTTGAGAACCCTCTGAGCAGCTTTTGTATCATCTCACTGATAAGAAATATTCATTAGTTTACCATAACTTTCATTTTACACCCTTTTGGTGATGATTGGAAGATTTGTAACAGCTGGATTCGAGGTTGTGTTGATTTAAAACAAAGGTTTCACTCCTTTTGTCAATTTAAAGCAAAATTCTTCACTCTACTCTTTTCAATACCTGATAGGTCAAGTCCAATGCCAACATTTGAGAGCCACTGCAGGACAAAGTGTGTTCTCTATGTTGTGAGCTGAAACATAAGGGTGAGGAGCTTGCGGTGGACCTTTCATGCAGGAGACCAGAGTTGTTATCCGATCACCTTAACCCCAATCTTTCCAATAACTGAGCCCAGTGTTTTGGGTGCAGAATATTGTACAAAGCAAGATTTTCTTTTTTTAAATTGTTGGAAATGGATGTAGGCAATGTCACTGAACATTATCTGTGGTTTCACATTGTGGTTGGCACATTTTTGTCTGGCAATCGGGTTACGATATGATACCTTTAAAATGCCATGTATAAATGAGGCCTAAGTTACATGGGGCAGTTAAAAGCATTTGTTTTTAAACCCAGAAAGAGATCGGCATGGCAACATTTATGGCTTGCTTCCCTATCGTCCACTCAAGACGTATTGGGATAGGCTCCAGCCTGTGTAGGACTAAGTGGACAAGTAAGAAACAGTCAGATGAGACCTCTGGAAGTGTTGTGCACACGCATCCATATTGGTCAGCTATACTTTCCATTAACCATCAGCAGCCTGTCGGAATTCATGATTCTTTCTTCCTCACACGATACAACTTATATTCTTTTCTTAAGCAACAGCTGAATACACAGGTTCAAGTCTTCATTTTTTTTTTTTAAGCATTTCTCTTTGAGGCAAACGTCTCAAATGATGTGTGATACTGCCTGAATCGTGCTTTATTTGCTCGCTAGCTTCAGAAAAGAAAAAAAAAAGACTGGGTAATGATGCAGTACAGAAATACAAGAGTTCCCTTTTTAATTATGAGTATAGAGAACGGTATATGTTAAGCTCAAGCAAGGCAAATTTGAGAATGAGTTTGATCAAGAGTCACATGTAACTGTGTAACTCACTGTACTGGCAATGGGGTCATTAGTACTGCAGTCATCCTTGGCGGTGGCGAGGCCTTACACATGCTTCTCTACAACCGAGAGGACAAGGCTGTGATTATGTTGCATTCCCTGTCTTTTTTTCTACAATATTTTGTACTGTTATTTATACTGTATTGTATCTCTAAGTAAAAGGAAGCCGGGAAGCTTTCCTTGAATGTTCCGTTAGTTTGCCGTTTGGGGACGAGAAGCAACAGTCGAAGAGTTTGCCTTCACTTTTGAAGCCTTTTGTGTTTTAATATTTGTCTTTTCTATTATCTGTTAACGCTCGCTGGCTATCTGTCGCTCACTGCAGGAGAGATGCTTCTGTGGCGTCTCTCTCTTTCTCTGTCCACCACCGTCAGTGTCATTACTGAGGCTCTCTTGACGTTTTCAGGAGAGTTCTGTCATGTCGTAGATGTCCTAAGGTGTTATAAATATCAGAGCCATGTGTGTTCACAAAATAATCTGTGCTTTGGTTTTTGACAGCAAATGACATGCATAAAAATGTGAGATTTCTATGTAGTTTGTTGAAAAAGTGTAGACGGTGTACAGAAGTCTTGCTCTTATTGATTTGATATGTTGAATACACCCATGGCAAACCATGAATACTGATATTCTTTCTGGAAAAAGAACACACTCATCACACTGAACTGATTGAAGCTGTTACAGAACTATTTAGATACACTTTTGGAGAAGTAAAGGATCATGGGATGTCTACAGAAAGGTAAATTGTAGCCGCAGTTTGGTATTTGTGTCCTTTTTTGTGTCTCAAACTATTTATTTGTCTGATTTTATTTTAAAAATGGGAATTTGACAAAGGGAATAGGTTAATGACTAATGGATGGTGGTAACTTGGCTGGTAGATGACACTGAAGCATGCATATTTTTGGTTTCACTTTTGGTTTTGTGTGCGTGCGTGTGTGTTTGTATTATATGCATAAAGTATGTACACAATGTTGAGAAGTACAGCTCTGTTTTGTCTGACAACGGGTTGCTAAATACTCAGGCTGTGCTAAAGCTCCACCATACCATACAACTGTTTATGAAGCTCAATTAAAAGGTCACTTTGTTACTTTGCTGCTGTCGTGTGTATATATTGTACAGACTCAAACTAAAAAAAGGTACATGAAGGTTTAAAAAAGCGATACTCAAATCAAACCTAAAAGTTCTTTTTTGGACTATAGCAGTTCTCCTGCTGTCATTTTCTCATTTTGGTTCATTCTCTGTTCTGTTACTTCTCTTTGTAGCTGGGTTTTTGTTTTATTTTTTGTCTCTGTGGTCATTTTCCTTTTCATTGTGGGCATCCTTATTTTGTTTTGTCCCTTTTTTTTTAGTGATTGTGTCATCTTGTCACAGTTGTACAGTATGTCTTTGTCGTTTGTTTGTTGTCATTTTGTGTCTCTTTGTGGTCAGTTTGACAGTCCATGTTAACCCATACACATGGGTAATAGCAGAATTTATCTCAGAGGAACCTTCTTTTTACAGTAGGATACCTGAAAACAACATGGCATTGCCTGCTGGATTACTGAGGAACAAAACAAGGACGTAAACAAAAAAAAACTTCACAGTGGAAAAAATGTATACCTAAACTTCAGACAAAATGTTTCATTTCAGAGACAGTTTCAAATATCCAAGAATACAAATATGGTTAAACTGTAAAAACACAATAGAAATGGCATGGAACTATGTTTTTCTGAGCTTTTACTATAAAACACTTCAGCTCAACCAGCTTCTCATTAGCTTTCAGTTACTGCTGCTGCTCTCGACTTTGTTGCATAAACTGTTTCCCACACATTGTGGATAGTTTTTATCTTGTGTGGAGTCTACTGTTTTTTCCTCATGAGAATTGTCTCACACAAACATGACAACCAAATGTTTTTTCTCCCATATGGCTCATGTTGTGTCCCTTAAAATCACTTTGTTGTGCAAATCTTTTCCCAAAAACATGACGACCAAATTTTTTTTCCCTCCTGTTCGTCTTATGTTTTGTCTCAAAATCTCCTCGGTTTACAAACTTTTTTCCCACAAACATCACAACCAAATTTTTTTTTATTATTTCCTGTGTGCCTGCAGGTAATCTTTCAACAGACTTACCACACTCAGCAGTGCAAATAAAACTGCCAGTACATATATATGTTTTTTGCAACACTTACATGGAGCTCAGTACTAGATTCAGGTCTCCGTGTATTACCTCTGGCACTGGGTCAAGTCTCAGATTTAGAACTCACACGTCAGTTTTCACCGACGCATTTTACACACCATGACTTCATCCCTTTTGATTACCTTAAAATACCTTCTGATAAATCGTGACCCCTAGTGGTGATCCCTTGTCAAGCTCTTTCGATTTCGATCAAATTAATTAATATTAAATTATTATTATTGTTATTATAATAATAATAATATATCTGGGATCTGATTCCTTTGATAAGGAGGAATACGACAGCAATAGGAGTGCATTTATTTTACTTCTGTTACTGTTCTACAATATCGCAATAACAGCGTGATTTCTGCAATTTTTCATATTATTATTATTTTTACTTTTTAATAATAAGTTATGTACTGGAAATTTTGTCGGAACAAAACTTTTTCCATATGAGCGCAACATTAACAGTAACGTAGGAGCCTTCTTCAACAGAAAGCACTGCGCATCATTATTGCGGCATCCAATAGGCCAGCCCGTCTGTCAATCAAAACAAGCTCCCATGGTTACTGACAGCGGAGCACCAGCCTGGTTTGTCAGTGAGGAGCAAACTCAGGAGCGCTGGCACACGCGAAGAGAAGTTCAGGCTGAATAATAACTTCTTCAAAATGAGCCGGACACTCGCGCTACTTCACAAAATTTTAAACAATGCGGATGTTCTTAACTCGTAGGCTTCCAAATATTTGTATTTTTTTGTTGCTCGACAGTTTTCTTCAAGTTGACGCTTCTCGTTGTCAGCCGCCGTGTTTGATATCGGTGCGCTGAACGTAGCTGTTCCTTCAAAAAGTTTTGGTTCAACAGACCGCTCCAGTCCGACGACGTCATGATCCCCGAATGTCCACGCGCCGGGGACTCGAGGAGCCGGAGCCGCTTGCTGTACAGCCCGGCGGCAGCCGAACCGAGCCAGGGCCGCGGCGTCAGCGGCTTGTTGTCCGAAATCAAAACCACCATCAGCAACGAACCGTTCACCGACCACTACACCATCATCCCCGGTAAAGAGCTCGGGAGGTAAGACGAACTGTTGCCAGACGACAGTGACATCACCCTGAAGTTGATTAAAAATGGCAAATCTGATTTTATATATATATATATATATTTTATTATTATTTATTTATTTATTTATTTTACCTTTCAAATGTTTACTCATGTTTGCTGATCTATGCTAAATATATCAAGCAGCGAAGGTATTGTTTGGGCAGTTGTACTATTTCTTGTTGTTGTTTACTTGGCAGCTCAGTCGCTGAGCAGAGCTGGCAGCGGAACAGGCTGCTGCGTCCATGCCTGATTGGTTTGATTGGATTGTGACAGTAAACACAAGGTGTATTCGTGAACTGCATTTCTTCACCACGGACCTACAAAATCACATCTTCTCTATTAAATTAAACAGATGATGTGAAGCCCCTTTTTGTGGCCTTGCCAGGTTGGTGCCCTTCAAATTACTGCCTGGTGAGCCAGCGTGTGCTTCAACCTGAATTAATGATCTCCTGCTGCCCTCTGAGATGAAATGATGCACATAAATACATCTGTCTGTCGACCTGTGTGAATCCAAAGGCCACATCGCTATCAGCTGGGAATTACATTTTCTACTTATTGTGGGATTGTCATGATGTGATACTGTATTTCTAGTTCTGTTACATATTGAAAGCTTTATAAAAGTTTTTTTTTGTTTGTTTGTTTTTTTTAGGGTTAGTAACCCTAAGTCAAATCTGGAGCACTGGTTGATGCCAGTGATCTGGCAGCTGTGTGCCCTTTTCAGCAGCTAATGTTTCACAGGATTTCTTAAAGGTTAATAATTAGAGGAAATGCCCTCCATCCTGTATGCTCAACCCATGTGCCCCTATCAAAGTCACAAGGCCAACCCCTCTTTGGTTAGAATATGCTTTTAATGTGACTAATTGCCCTCTGAATGACAAGTCACATTGTAAGTGTGAAATGGTTCTCTGTCAGGTCTTTGACAAAGGATACAGTATTGGGTGTGTGTGTGTTGACTCAGGTACAACATTAGAGATAAGCGATGCAGGTCGACTGAATCAAAGACATTTCAGCCGGCAGCCTCCTGTTGTACAGCCACGTTGGAGTCTTAAAGGACCACAACAAAGGCTGTGTGTGTGTGTGTGTGTGTGTGCGTGCCTTTGCGTCGCATGACATGACATTGTGACTGAGATTAGCTGCCGCGGGACAACATGAAAGGTTACATTAATCTGCAGCGCTGCTCTGATCTACAGCATTGTTGTCAACAGATCAGCTGACAGGAGTTCATGTGTTTGGATTCTTGTACACCCACTTGGGATCGAACACGTTATCTTGTTGTTCTCTTGATGTAAGCATGCTGGTAACCATGGAGAGAGTAACACGCTCTCTCTCTGTTTCTCTCTCCTGCAGTATAGGCTGTACGATATACTGTGCATCATATGCTTTCATTTAGTTTTCCATCCTTTTGTTTGGTGGATTGGAATGCACTAATTTGAAGATTTCAGATTTTGCACATTTCTTGAATTGGTGTTGCTGTCAGTGTTTATTGGTAGAGATGAAGTGGGCAGAGGCTGCACTGTAAAGGGCCAGAACAAGGCACGTTAAGGGCCGGGGCTCACATTTGATAAGATATGACATTAGTAGTATACTTGACCTTACTAACGGAAGTTCATATATAATCACGGCATTCAAAAGTAGTGCTATCTTTACAACCGGCGAGCCATGTAGCTCGTCGGTTGTTGTAATAGTGACAAAATGGAAGCTATCCCTTACCTTGAAAAGCCTCATATTAACAAACAAGGAATGGATTTTATCCTGAATGACTTACATTAGAAGCACCTCAGGAATGTTTTAATGTCCCGTATGAACAGCAGCAATGATTAAAGTACAGATGAACTGGTTCATTGTTCCTAAGGGCAGCTGGCAGTTGCTGTAAAACAGATTTTAAAAAGTGTGAAAGTGTCCTTTAAGGTGACATGCTTATTTTTACATAAGCTCAGGACTCGCTGTTTCCAAGTGTGTGCTCATAGCTGGAGGACTGCAGGCTTCGGCTGCTGCAGTTGTACAGTTTCACCTCCCTGTACGGGCAGCACCACGGAGGCTAAGCATCAAATCAGCTCAGATATTTTTTTTCTCTTTGGTCATTGAGTTACTGAAGCTGTTTTCAGCAGGGACATTGTTCTGGTGATTAATCGGCGTGATAACAGATGAAGGCGTTTGCCTTCCCTTGGCCATATAACTTGTGTTTATTCACTGGCTGACTCTTGGCCAGTTCTCTGGCTAAGCCTTCTGAACTTGGTGGAATTCCATTCATGAGGCCTTTTCAGATTAAAGGCTCGGCCGTAAACTGCTCGGCGTTTGTTGTGACTGTGAGCTTTTACCTGGACTATGAAGGTGGTCAAACATTATGAAAAGAGATTCTGTGTCTGCTGCAACATATGTATGTGTTTATTTGGAGTTAACTCAACTTTTTTTTATTTAAAGTTTTAAATTGTATCTGTTCTTTTTCTCTGTGGAAGGTTCTGTCACATTATTCCCCTCAACGGTTCATCTCTGCTGGTGAAATTCACAGCTGCACAGCGGGATCTAAAGCCGAAGCATGATCATGAAACAAGCATGCAGAACATTCGGCCTGTCGCACAGCGTTCTAGCACTGTGTGTGTGTGTGTGTGTGTCTGCGTGCGGACTGAGATGTACGGTAGCGAGTGGCCCTCTCTGCCATCCTGCTCTGTGGGGAAACTCCCTGCACGTGTAGACCGAAGTGCAGATTTTCCTGGTTATTAGTCTCAGTCAGTTTCTCACTGGGTCTACAAAGGGGCCTGTTCAAGTCCCACAAAAACTTCCGTTTGTACTCACAAGACATTAGAGACCTTGTGCCACCTCCATTAGGACTGCAGCTGTGAAGAGAAAGGAAAAACAACAGTTGTTTTTTTTCAGTTATGAATTATAGATGAAATTTTTATGTCAATTTACTTTACTATTTCCTCAACTGCTACTTAATGATAAACAGGTTCACATTAATTCTATAGCCAGATTAAAAAAAGTTTTTACAACAGTTTTATATTATTACAGATATATTATAACAGAGATGCCCTGCTTTGCCTGAACTAAAGGTCTGAAGCAAAAGACTTCACTGCTGGTCTGGTTCAGGCACCAGGCCCGAAATGAGTTAACTGATAATCATCACCTGGACCCATCATCTAACTCAACTGAGTTTATGCTGAGTCAAAGTAAGTTAAGACATTGAGCAGCTGGAAAGATGGAAAGTTAAATTAGTGCTTATCTTGATCCAGTGGGTTATTTTGTAATTATCCTTTTATATAAATGCTGTGTTGGGCAGGACTTTCTCAGACACAGAACCTTCAGGTTACAGGAGGTGATACAACCTCTTCTGATTAAATGGGTCTTGTGCTCTTGGTTTTGGTTCAGATCTAGAGATCAGGAAAGTCCTCTGTGTCAGCGTGAAGACATCCCCCTCTGTCTGTTCCTCATGAGTTCATAATCCATTAAATTTCAAACTTTGCCCTCTTATTGTTCTTGTAATGGAAATTCTAACTTGCAAAAACTGAACAAAATCCCTTAAACCCACTGTCCAATATGTCAAAGTTAATAATTAGCCAGTATCTTAACAAAAAAAATCTTTACACAATAACTTTTAACTACAGTTTCAAGCACAGGGTTAGCTGTTATTTTTCAGAAGGCTTATTTACTTACTAATTTCAAATCATTTATACTTTACAATACCATTGACCATTAATGGTCTGAGTGAAGCCTGAGTTATCTTTATGAATGTATTAGTTCAGTTTCCATGTGGTATGGAGTCAAGTGTACCAAGACGTCTTGTTGGTGTGTGTTGGTGTTTGTTTGGGTAGAAGGTGGAAGAAGCTGTATCATGTGAGATTTGAGAGTAGGCTGCTGGGCAAAAAAATTCCCCGGCAGTCTGTGCTACTGAAAACTCGAAATAGAAACAATAAGGAAACTGGACAACGTGAAAAGGGTGAGGAGAACGTGTGTGCGAGAAGAAGCTGCTGTCTGACCCCCACTAGCTCCCGGCTGCAGTCGTGTCTGATGCTGAGGGGTCGAGGTGGGCTGAGGATGGGGGAGTTTAAGGTAATACCCTCCAGTACGTCTCTGCAGTGGGAGTTCCAGATGGCCTGCAGCCAAGCTCCTTTAGTGACTGTGACAATGGTGAAGCGGTCATTCAATTCCATATGGTTAAGACCCAAAGCTTTTTCCATAATGGGTCTTAGTGACAGAAACGGCCACTCTCTTATTAGCCCATATGGTCCTAGGCAGAGCTCTTTAGTGATCTTTAGTGATTGGATATCACACTAGGAACCCATGGTTAAAATGTTTTGTTTTTGTTTGTTGTTTTTTTTACTAAATTTGCTGATAATAGCAGTTATAGCAGTTATTTTTAATTTAGATTTATTCCACTTTTACATGACAAAGATATATATTTTTTATTCACAATCCAATCAGGGTTAAATGGAAAGAAATGACAGGCGAGATAACCAATCAAAGCTTATCTGAACCAAGGTTCCTGTTTATTAACTACATTGTCTTTATCTGTACAGGAATCCAAGCTGACTGTAAACTGTAACCTACAGCTGGTGGGATTGAAACACCAGCTGATCAATTGCGTTTTTTTCCAGAACTGCATCTCAGTTGAGGTCATCATGCCATACATACAGACATATTTGATGACAGCAAATTGACAACGAGGACGCACATGATCACGTAGCCCTGGAGTGCACATGGGGAATCTGTTTATGCTGGGGGGGAGTGTTTGGCCACAAGCCAGTGGAAATCTTTATTTCATTGAATTCATCCAGGGCTGCCTGTCATGGAACCCAGTTCTGCAAACAACCTGCAGAGTCACTGCACCCAGCCTCCACAATCCACATGGTTCCAACCAGGGATTCACTGACATGGTTTTTAAAAAGCTGATGCACCAAAATTACTGAGCGTTAATATTTTCTTGCATGTGAGATCTGGGCTGTTATGCCAGTCAAATAGTGCACACAGAAGGATTCAATGTGTGTAGCCTACATACACATTTATTTGAATCGAATATCTTTCGTGTCTGTTGTCTACTATTTTATTTTGTTCACAGCAGTCAGGTGTGTGAGATTAATTTATTGTCTAAGTATTTCCTTAATGGATCACAGTCCATTCTAAATAGCACATTATAAACTTGTCAGTTAATGAGTGCTGGCTATTGGTCAGAAAAAGAGATCTAAATGGACATCCCTAAAAACAGCAGTTAATGCGAAAAACACTATTTCTATCCAAATGTAGTCTTTTAGCTGAGATCCAGGTTGTTCAGGAAACAGTTCCCTCTCAGCTCAAAACAACTGCATGGCTGGTACTACTCACTTCGAGGGTTAGAATCACATTATGGGGCAGGCTACACCTCCTGAAACACATGTAGGCCAGGCCCATACCTCATTGTCATTCCTGTTGGAGGCAATACTCACTTAACAAAAATACTGTGATGTGAATTTTAGGTCACATCACCCTCTTCTGCTGCAGTGGGGATGAATTATTTACAGATAGGATTACTGACTAGCGGAGGTCATATGAAATAACCCCACCTTCCCCACAAACTTAAATCCAGTCCCACTGGAGCTTTATTTTCTCCAGTCAAGATGAAGATAAATAAGAAAGGGCTTCCTGTAGACCTGCAAATAGTTCAACGATATCTAAGCATGATTCAATGTTCAAGCCACTTACACTGGGAAATAACTCTGTAATGTACAATTCCAGTTAAACTCCACATATGACTTATTTTATGTTTAATCAGTGATGGATAAAGCTTCACCTAGTAAACACCATAACCAGGCCATGCTTGGACTCATGAACAGCTGGTGCAGCGTGCTGCAGCCCACCATTAGATGCATTGTGTTCAAACCTAATCAGTGTTTTAATGCACACAGAGCACTGCAAGGGTCTCTGCAGCAGCCCTCCACTGCGTCCATTAGAAGGCTTCTTTACATTCATTTTACCCATGGCATCACCTCTGGCTCGGTCTGTTTGTACAGACAGAACACACACAGACACACACGCGCACACACAAAAGCCATCTCTTTCAGGGTGTAGCCTGTGAATGAGGCCACTGGCTTTGGAAATGTGCTGATGCTGCTTTAGAAAGGGCTGTGGTGGCCCAGTATGGTTTCTAAAGAGCAGTCCCAGACTCCCAAACCAAACAGCATCTGTCTACTGATCCCAGGCATGGCCACACCCAGACCAAAACACACTGCTTCCAGGGGTCTTTGAACCACAACAACTCAGTCATGAAAAATCTAAATCATTCATTGCATTAAATAATTGGCCCCAACTGTATACTGCAAAGCAGCCGAGCAGCGGGAACGTAAATTTAAAAAATAATTTGATTTGGACGCTGATCACCAAGGCAACGGTCAAAACTTCGAGTGTTAGGTAAAAATGTGTCGTTCGTCCCCTTAAACAGTTATTTTTACACATAACTTAATCTTTACCGGCTAAGGCATTCTGAAGGTTATAATTGTGCATCCCAATTATGGTAACTCCCTGGTTTGAAATTAGCCACTAGTTACCAAGACTGTCACACACAAACTTCACAAATAGCTGCTGCAATGTCGACCTGTAGTCCTGGAGGTAATCAACTTTCTCCTCGTCATCCTGTCCTGTCCTCTCTTGGCTCCTCTCACTTCTTCCTCCTTGCCCTCATTTTTTTCTTCTTGAACGTTATTGCTTTCTCGGAAAATTTAATTTATGTTGACTATGATTCGCTAAAATTTTTATTAAAACCACTTATCCCACTGAAACTGTACTTGTTTTTTCCATAAACAGTCTGAGTGTCGTCACATCTGCTACAACATCCATATATGGTCAGGTTATGTTTGAATAAATAAAAGGATAGTAGGATCATTGTCACATTGTGAGTTGTTGTGACCCCCCCTTAGTTCTTTCCCCTGTGCTGAAGTTGTCCTGTCTCTCCTGGTAGACTGAGCGTATGTCTCATCTTCTACCATCGAGCCTAAAGGTGCATGTCAACTCACCTCTGTGAAAGCTTCTCATGATCCCAATCTGAAACGAACCATGTAACGCGCAGAATCAACCGCGTTATTGCGGCAATCTCACCAAACCATCAGAGAAGCAACATTTCAGGGCACATTTTTGTATTCAACACTGCAGATGGTGCAATTCTGGATAAAGACTGTTTTCTGACTTTGTGAGAAGCAGCTCCCCTACAGTAAAGTAGCTCCATCAAGTGAGACAGTAATTACAGTGTTGGTTAGGGTTCGGCAATGTTGACACGTGAATTGATTTTTGGAAGAAGCAGAAGCAGAACAGCCTTATTTCAGTAAAAGTTTTAACTGTAGAAGTACGTCTGTATCAAAGTGATTAGGGCTGCAACTAATACATTTTTTTCCGCTATGAATTGATTTGCTGTTTGATCCATGAAATGTCTTCTTTTATTCAGTTTAATGACATCAGTCCTTCCATTTGTAATGTGGTTTAGCAAATTGACTTTACAGATGGAAAAGCCCGTTGCCTTCGTAAAGTGATGTGTAATAAGTCTCGGCTGTGATGTTCCATATCTCATATTTAGAAAAAAACATTTGGAAATGTTCAAATCTGTAGCTCCCGGCCGCGGCCGACCCATGACTCTCACATGAGGCTGGCTGAGGATGAAGCAGCTCAGTGCAGCGCTTCAGGCCCAGAGCTGACACAAGTCCTTTATGGCTGCCACACAGTCATTTTCATTGTGTTTTAATCTCACAGCTCCTGTTTTCGCTCTTTCCTGTGGGTTCATAAAAAATGACTTGAATGACTCTCATCTTAGAGATCTATTTTTGCTCTTACTGTGCAGGCTAGCTAGCCCTAACTGTAACGAATGTTTTTACTGCCCCTGTAGCACAGAATGATTACAGTGCTCGTCTTTGTGAAAGTCCCGAGAACCCCCTATTCCCTGAGCGTGTAACGACTGTTGCTGCATGTAAAGGACTTTCTTTTTATATCAAAAATCACATCTTCGTGATGTTGCCTTCCTGTGTGATCAGAATCTGATCCTGGCCCATGATGTCAGCGTGCAATTAACATGAACAAATGACGTACAAATAAATTGGTCACCACTTTGGAGTCAGTCAGATGTCTTTGTTTCCCACCAAACAAGCCACTTAAGAACAATTTGATAAGGATTTGGTTTAAAGAGCACACTCTGAACTGGAAAATGGTGAAATGGTATCAAATCCTATCTCTAGACAATATGCAGTGGCCAGCAGGGACAGCTAGCATCCAATCAGAATAAAAATGGAGCAATGACTTTGTATCCAGCAGCTCTACATTATACTTTCTGGATGGGTATTTCATTTTGGTGACACGCAGACCAAGGAAAAATATCCATAATTGATAGATCAACTTTCACTGTCTTCTCTTTCTTGCAGTGCTTGCAAAACTTATAAAACTGCAAAGACAAAAGTTCTGTTTCTTACATATGTCATGCCACAGAATAATTCCTAGCCAAATTTAAAGAAGCGGAGAGAGCAGTTTTGGCATGCCGGTGTGTGCGCGTCTTGGCTGTAGAGGGATCCAGGTTCAGCCAGGATGCTGCTGCTGATTATTGGAGCATTGACTGCCAAAAGTAGCCACGGGGGGAGGCACGATGTAGGCATGTCATCTCCATCAGCATTCTGCATTTCAGAGGATTTCCCCTGGGCAGCATACACGTGCGTGCACGCAAATCGCTGTGCGGTCTTGACATGAGACCACCTTCCAGTCTGCACTAAAACTGGGTCAGGACCGCTGTGGTGGAAAGAGAAAGGGAAGAGCTGCCAACAGCACTCAGCAGCCGGGGCCACAAAATGTGTTTAACTTATGTTTTTAAGCCCAGCATTAACACTAAATAGCCGTCTGTGAAAATGCATTCCAAATTGAACTTGACTCAGCCTCTGCCTTATTAGCTGGGATTCTTTCAAGGAAATAACTATTGTCCATCTCCATGCTGCATCACACTGGTATCACACAATTCTACTTATAGTTTGCACTCATGAACAGAACTTGTGAACTCACTTGACCAAACAGAACAGAGTTCAGAAGAAAAATCCAGTATGTGGTATCTCAGTGAGAAGTAATAGCATGGCATCCCTAAACCTGGCCAGTGTGTACACAGCACTGATGGTCTTCTTGTCTTCCAGGGGGAAGTTTGCTGTGGTCAGAAAGTGTGTGGAGAAGCGCACTGGCCACGAGTACGCCGCCAAGTTCATGAGGAAGAGACGGAAAGGCCAGGACTGCCGGATGGAGATCATCCACGAGATCGCAGTGCTGGAGCTGGCCACAGTCAGCCCGCGGGTGGTCAACCTCCACCAGGTCTACGAGATGGCTTCTGAGATGGTGCTGGTCCTGGAGTTGTGAGTATCCCACCTGAACATAATGTCCAAACACTGACAGAAGCCTCAGATATGAACATCTGACTGAAACTTTAAACATACCTTAAATCTTTGATATATCAAGGATAATCTAACACAGATATAAATGAAAAGGGAAAATAGAAAATTAAAAGCAGAAATGGTTAATAATCAAAGGAAATTGTATCGTGAAATTATGTGTGAAATGGAATGGAATTGAATTTGTAAAGTTAAAAAAATTAAATATACAGTAAGTATGTCTAATTGCAAAAGCTTGAACTTAAATTTCAGGATTTAAAAGTTCACTTTTCACTTTCAAATTATAATCAGTTTGTCATTTCAAGATGAGTTTCCTCTGTCACTTTTTTTCCTTCTCCTCTCTAATGTTTAACATTGTCCTGTCTTATCATGAGTTCTGAAATAACGATAATTCGTTATTTTTCTAAAGTTCTTCTAAACGTCCGCTGTGAAAAAAACAATATCTCATGGCAATTTTCAGGTTGTTTTTTCCCCCTTCACATCCTTCCTTGAGGGTTTGTAAATAATACCATAATCCCTTCCTTTCGGCTCGCTCTCCTTGCTTCTCACCACTTGCGTCTCTTTCCGTGATTGCTGGTTGGGATTGGTTGTAATTATTGGTCTTTTAGTTTTCCTTCTTATGGCCGAGGCGGTGTGCGCAGTTGAATATTATGTTTTGCTTTGAGTGCAAAGGTGATGTTCAGAATGAGGGCCGTAAATGTTTTTGTGTGACTGTAACTGCTGAGTACAGTGAGCTTTGGTTTGCCCATGACTAAACATAGAGAACCCACAGGAAGTGAACGGTGTGATATTCTCAAAGAAACGTGCGAGAGGGAACAGGCATTATAGCTGCAGCTTTTTAGTCCTGCAGAGCTTTAGGCCAAACTTTAATGCTCCAGCAAACACTAGCTATTCCAACAATGGGCCTCGCCTGTGTCCTCTGTATACACACACACATGCACACACACACACACACAGCTTGTGTTGTAGGATATGGGTGGATTGGGTTTCCTGTGTCCCAGGCCTAAGACTGAGAGGTGAAGGAGACAGACAGACTGACAGCAGTTTGATGTATTAAATCCATCAGTAACACTGAAAAAAAGAGCAGAGCTCAGTTTGACCCAGTATGTGGGACACACACACACACACACACACACACACACATGCACGTGTTTGTGGTGTTGACCACAGTAGCCGCAGCAGTTGTCAATGATCTCATCTCACTGGTCATGCCTGGGCCATGCTTGACCTGGTTCCCATAGAGAGAGTGTGTGTGTGTGTGTGTGTGTGTGTGTGTGTGTGTGTGTGTGTGTGTGTGTGTGTGTGTGTGTGTGTGTGTGTGTGTGTGTGTGTGTGTGCGTGCGTGCGTGCGTCAGTTCATGGCACCCAGGGCCGATCAAGAAGGTCTCTCTCACTTCCTCTCTCTCTCTCTCTGTCCTTGTCTCTCTCCCCTTATGAGCCATATTGGATTTTGCCTGCATCCCTCACCATAGTGACACACAGAACTGCCTCTACACACACACGTGCAGCAAAGAGCTGGTGTCAAATTGCTAGATTAGATGGCATTGACATATTCAGGATCTGCTGTCATCTGTCCTTTATGACCTCTACACCACTGAAAGTGTTGCGCTGATTTCACTGCACAGACAGATGTACTTTCATATGCCAGAAAAAATGCATCAAGCAATACAGATATTCTACAAGGCTCCTGTACCATGTAAGATACAGTGCCACACACACAGATGATACACAAATCACATCGATATAGAGCAGAGAGGCTGTCAGTGTTTTGTGAAATGTCATGTTTTACAGGATTATGTGCTGTCACCAGCACATGCCATACAGTGCAATCTGTCCCGTTAAGGAGATCCCATAAATGCCCCTTGAAATGCTCCAGTTGGCCCAGCCTCCCCCCACCGCAGTCCATAATCTTAATCCCAGCCATTGTTCATTAAAAGGATAATCTCAGAATTAACTGCTGCCCTGAGTGAGGATAGTGCTCCTCATCAGACACAGTCCAATGGAACTAACTCACACACACAGAGTGAGCCACACTAACAGGAACAGACACTACAGTGTGGCTGGTGTTGTAATGTGATTATTCTTTAATGGATGTTGTCACATTGATGACTCTACCAAGGCACCAAGCAGACATGTTTATTTTCCTTATAATTCATGGTAGCACTGTTTACATATGAGTTTAACATATAGTAGTTGTGCCACTATCTTTTTTGATGATGTCGCTCCAGTTTCTAGATCCCTTCAAAACATCTCATATCTCATATCTCTTTTGACTTTTGCACCAGATTTCAGGATGCTGAATTACCCTGAATTAAGAACATTTCAACTGTCTGTCTTTGTAACTTTAACCAAATATATGACTGTAAACATCAATCTGCATCATATCTGCTTGTTTGGGAAGGAGAGGATTGTGATGACATTGTTTGTGATTTAAATAAAAGAGACTCGCCACGTAAACAAGCAAAGTAGAGAAGTTCAATTCAACTTTATGATATGATCATATGAGTCATATGAATGAAAGGATGAGTGTTGAATGGAAGTGATCCCTGTGAATACATGTCGGCACCAGTTAATCCCGTCTAACCACCCACCCCCTTCTTGCCTTCTTTTTTATTCCTCTTCTGTGCTTTTTATATCGCAAGGAAATAGAGCAGAATGCTTTCATTCTTTCTGAGGAGGGACATTGACCACATACTCATCTTTTTTTCCCCTCTCTTCCCATCTTTTATTTGGCTGACAGCTGACGGATATTTCGGGCAGTGGGGTAAATGCCGATGAAGGAGGATTGAAGGATAGATGGCGGGGGGGGGGGGGTATTCTACGAATGAGGGTCAACTTGACATAGAAAACTATTCATGCCATGATGGGAGGTTGGGGCGGTGGGATGGGTGAGGAAAACAGGCAAAGGGGCCCAAAGCATTTTTTTTTTCCAGCTGGTGGGGAGTGAGAGAAAGAGAGTGATGAAGAGCGAGGAAAATGAGAAAGGAGGGACAGAGACAGAGGCAAGGATAGTGTACATGTGACGGAGAGAGCATTTGAAGAGAAAGAGGAAGGCGTCCGGAGAGAATGAATTACAGCGATGGAGAGCTCCATGGCCTCATTGCTGGCCGAGCTCCAGCTGGGAGTTCATTATGTCAGTTGAGCCACACAAGCGCACGTGACCAGCCAAAGCATGGCCACTCACCCAGAGAGAGAGAGAGAGTCATACAGTGGAAACAAAACATAGGAATAACTAGATGGTTCACATGGACTCGTTAATATTCACGCCAACAAAACTGGTTTTCTGTTGATTCTCGGTCAGCTTTGACATTAAGGATAAGGTTGTTGTTCTGTATTTTTTTTTTCCTGTCAACAAATCCTATGAAGAGCAAGAAGGAACAATGTGTCAGTCACACCGTAGTTATTTTATGAGATGTCACTGAAACAGGAGGACGGAGTGCATTTGTCAGGAACGGATGAATACGCATTCATGGTTGGGCCAGCAGGACGATGAATGTGGTATGGTAATTAAAGCACACGTCACCCAATCAACAGTGGAGCTCATCAATGTGTGTGGTTTGGTTGAAGTTGGATGGATTAACAATTCAGTTAGGTGATCAAATAGCTGAATTACATTTTTATATTTGAGCAAATTATTTATTTTATTGATTGCTAATGAGCTGCTGCTTTCCTTTCACGCTGCTTTTTAGCTGTACTGTCTGTATGTTTATTGCAGTGCTCACACGGGGCATATTCATAAATAAATGTGTGCCTTGTCATATATAACTTGGGGCCTCCTCTTGTGTAGAAACACTGGTAAGTTCCTGGGGGTCAGGGCGGTTTATGGATGTCGGGGATCAGGGTTGGGTTAGCTCAGTTGAAGCCCACAGCTCATTTTTGCCCCGTGGCCCCACGGCAGGTTAATTGAGCCTGACATGGAATTACTCGTGATGTCAGATTTCAGGCATTTGGATTAACGGGGGTCCATTACCAAACTGTAAATTGCTGTTTCTCATTAACGTGTGGGAAACCTCAGTTTACTGGACATGAATGCACTATGGAGGGCCCGCTTCAAGGCATTCACTTGACCTCACTGTGACTTTCTCGCCCCCCCCCCTGTCACGCACATTTCTCTCTTTGTCTCTGCCATCCTTTGTGGAGATGGTTTCCTTAATCCTGACGACAGTTAAGAGATTGGCTCATAAGTCCCATTTCTCCACTTATACTCTTTGAATCCCTGTGAGGTGTGCATTTTTGTTTAGATTTTATTGTACTGTATTGGTATTATTTTACCATATGTTTTTATTCATGGTATGATTGAAGCAGGTTATTAAGGTCGGCTGAAGTTCCCGTTTCTTCTTTTCTTCTTTTACCAAACCGTCCGAGGTTGAGCATAACGGGTGGCAGATCAAAGCTGAATTGATCCATTCCCACAACACTGAGCTGACACTGATTTCATTAATTACATTAGCGACTCGTCAATCACACTGTGACTGACTGCCCTCCGGCCTGCGTGAACCTGACCTCTCACCAGGCTTCAAAGCTACCATCACACTCCGGGGGCAACAACGCAGGCAGCGGGCCAATCTGCTTTTGTCTGGGATCATATAAATGGAGGTGTGTGTCTGTTTCTGGTGGTTGTTGGTGACCCATTTTACTCTCGGTCACTGAGGTCTTCATATAAAATACATATCTAAAAGTTTGATTCCTGGCAGCCCTGTGTGTAATCTCACAGTTGAACCTTGTTTCCGGGAAACTATGTTCATAAGTAATTTCTGCAATTCCCTGGCGAAGGATCTGAGGCTTGCAGAATTCAAAACCTCTCACCTCTCAAAACATCAATGCGCAGTGTTTTATTGGCCCATTGTTGTTGTTGTTGTTGTTTTTATCTTATTCCATGTCTCTTTCCATTTTTTCTTTGCAATGTTTTTGTAGCGAGTCGACAGGGGTCCACACGTCTGGATAGCAGTCTTTGTGTGGTTACAGGTAGGCAACTGAAGCGCTAAAGTTGAGAGAGATATTATAGTTTTGAAATGATCACATCCAAGAGACGGACATCCTGAAAAAAAGACACTGATCTGAGCCCAGTTTGTGTCCTCTGAGGAGATATTCTGTCCGAGAGATGTGCGTCCATTGGTTTCTGGAATATGTAAAGATGAGGCAGGTTTCATTACCGGTTTTACACACAGATAACGCTTCATAAGTAATAAATGACCCATATTTAGTTTGATAAAACTACCTAAATATGTATCCAGTCTGTCATTAAGTAAAGCCCTTGTGTATGGGACCTTCTGAAGCCGAGCAGATACATTAGGAAGTTTTCTGTGTGCCAGACTGGATTAGTTTCCGTCTGATCCTCTGAGGAATGAACTTCGATTCCAGCAGTTTCATGCACGTGCCGGAAGCAGCCATGTGTGCAGGTCTGTGTGTGTGTGTGTGTGTGTGTGTGTGTCCGTGTGTGCAACAGTGACACAGATTAGAAACCAAATCATTTCACACACACATTCCCTCTGCTGACCTAATTATTAAACATGATTCCCCTCAGTTTCTGATACTTCCTCCGTACACACACCGCTTTCTCATCAAAGCACTGACCATGCTTTCTACATTATACACACCAAAGCCTATACAGTGAGGGTGTGTAAGACTGATTAAACATTTATATCAGATTTTGTGACCGTTCATACTTGCATCAAGCCTCTTGCAAACACACTTCTGTTAATTTGAAGTTCTGGGAAACCATTTGTGCCATTGGTTATTTCATAGAGATTATTGTGGCTAGGTTTTATAGCAGCAGGAAGACAAAGTTTTTATTTGAGGACGAGAACATATCCAGACATTGCATCGCTTTTGACTTGACCAAATCTAGTCCCTTTATGCTTATAGCACTTCAAACAGAATTATTTCAAAGCAACATGGATTCTCGAAACAACACAGTGCCCTCACATCAACAATGTACTGGGTTCTGTCAGTGTGTTTAACCAGGTGTTCTTCAATCAATCATAATTTCAGGAAATTATATTTAATAATGCAGGTTTAAATGACCTCAATTCAGTGGCGACTTAACCCCAACTAACTTTCCTCATACACTCAATAGACAGGCATGCAGTGTCATAACTGAGGCAAATTTTTAACTGAGGTCCAGCAGTTGTCATGGAAGCTGTTGACCCGAGCAACAGACCCATCCACCTACTTTGATAAGTGTGTATAATGGAGGTCCTGTGAGGAACTATTTGACTTTCATTAGGTCTCACCTCTGGACTGTTGTGCCGATGTTGTTATCCACCGTGGTTGGGTTAAAGGCCCTCTCTTCTCACCTTGAAAATCCAAAACATTATCCCTCGCCCCTCCTCTCCCCCCTCTCTCCACCTTCCTCTGAGATAAAGCCTAATTCACCAGCGCCCTGAGGGAACACCTTGTCTATTCCTGACTGCCCTCCCACTTCTTATTTTTCTTTTTTCTTTTTGAGTTTCTAATTGAGTTTATCCAGCAGAGTTGATCTCAGGTCAGAGGAAATTAAAGGTGCTTGAAGGAGGGCAGTAGTTCAAGTGTTGACAATAAGTTGAGAAGACAGTTTCCACATTGCTGGTTCATTTTATAATCGCAGCCTTGTTTTGTGAAATGATCACTCAACAGTACCAATGGCCTCATTCAAGTGAAGCTTGTAATTAGTTTTCTATATTTGTAGGTGCTCTGCTATTTCTGCAGCCACCTCCAGCAAGTCATAAAAATATATACACATTCACACATTGGGGTTAGACGCTGATTTATTTCCATGGTGTCTTGTGGGATTCACCATAAAAAAGTCTGTCAAGTTTCATAATCATTGTGGTGAGGTCGTGGATGAAACGGTGAACCAACACTGTAGTTTAGGTCTACTGCTGGTGATCTGGTTTCCTCCCACAGTTCAAATAAAAAAGAAATGGTTCAAAAACACACACAGGTCGGTCAACAAAATTACAGGTGAGTGTGTTTGGTTGTCTGGATGCATGAGACTGGTGACCTGTCCAGGCTGTAGCTCTCTGTTCTACACTGTGCTAATGCTGATCCTTAGATGGTCACTCACTGCAAAACGTGACTGATCTGCGATGCTTTTACCCTGAAGAATTTGAAAGGGGCATATGAACATGGTTTGTATTCTTCTCTGATGCACAATATATTTTGTGCAGCGCGGAGGCGAGATCTTCAATCAGTGTGTGTCAGAGGACGAGGCCTTCAGCGAGGAGGACGTGAAGAGGCTCATGAGGCAAATCCTGGAGGGAGTCCACTTCCTCCACCAGAGCAACATAGTCCACCTGGACCTGAAGGTTGGTTGAGGTGCACATATATGATTCCCATTCATACTCCAGTTCCAATCTTACTCCTTTATGATCTGCAAAGTTGAACAGGCCAGTTAAGATAAAACCTTATTCATTGAACACATGAGTGTTTCGTGTCTGTCCTGCACAGCCTCAGAACATCCTGCTGACCAGCAGCTCTCCTCTGGGTGACATTAAGATCGTGGACTTCGGTCTGTCCAGGATGGTTTGCAGCCACCAGGAACTCCGAGAGATTATGGGAACCCCAGAGTATGTTGGTGAGTCACTTACACAACCTTTCTTCAACTCTGACACACGAAAAGGTCAAAGGTCATCTTCACTGTGACACCGTAATTTGCTTACATTTAGTCAGATACTGATTTTAGTGACATTAATCTTGTGGGCCCACCTTCAGACTGTGGTGACTGTGTGGTCTTCTGTGCAGCCGGGTTGAGGTGTGCGCAAAGCGTCCACGATTTAGAATTCATAGCGTCTGTGCCACAACATCCATATTTCAATGTATTGTCAGCTGTCATGGCTACAAGTTTGTTTTCCATGAGAATCACTTTTATTGTCCAAGCATGAGAGCACATAAAAAGATTTTGAATGGTTTCTCTCAATGTAATATACAGCCGTGAGGGAAATTCTCGATTTTAAACTGATTTAATTCTGAATAGTAACTGACAAGTTTGTGTTCATTTTTTCAGCTCCTGAGATTCTAAATTATGAGCCCATAAGCACAGCAACTGATATGTGGTAAGAAACATCTCCTGTTTGTAACTGCAATATAGTGGTGCTTATTACTTTTTGCCCTGATGAGTTCATTTTCATAAGGAATGTCACGAACTTAAGATCAACGCTGGACCTTTCTGTTTGTAGAGGTGTAGGTTTGCTTTGTCCTTTTTAAGAGGCAGCAGGAGCCCAGGTTTACATCATATCTATACATTTTACATTATAAAGCTGTAATTTCCCTTCATTAACTTTAATGATAGCAGTTACAGTTGTAGCTATAACTAGGAGGCTAGAGGTGTCTAACTGAAACCACTGCTCAGCTTTCTTGCCACCCTGAATCTTACTCTGTGTAGAGTTTGTCGTTTCCAACTTTGGCGCCCCCTAGTGGTAGTATCAGTAAAGACACTGTGGCAGACACAACCTCAAAACAGTCTCATGAAGTTGAGCTGCCACCTTCTCATTTTATTCATTCATTTTATTTTTACACTGTAATTGTCTTCCTTCCATATAAGCCTGACCTAATCCGATTTGCACTGCGCTCCACGTTTAATGTTCAGGAGCATCGGTGTTTTGGCCTACGTGATGCTGACGGGCATCTCTCCTTTCCTTGGCGAGGATAAGCAGGAGACCTTTCTCAACATTTCCCAGCTCAATGTGAGCTACACAGAGGAGGAGCTGCAGCAGCTGGACCAGGCGGCCCTGTCCTTCATGCAGATGCTGCTCCGCAAACTGCCACAGTCAGTCCACATCTCACTTATCCACAAGACACATAAAACTGCTGCTTTTAAGGAGGAAAGAAAAAAAGCAAAAAAGTATTGGCCCTGCAAACAGAACAAACTGGTAGAAACTTATATACAGTTAAAGTGACAGAGCCAATGATGTTTAAATCAAACCTTCTACCTCCTACCCCCTTACACACAGGGAGAAAAATAAAGCACTTCTTTCAAACAATTTGTATAGATATTTTCTATTACCTGCAAAATATAGCAGTAATATAGAATTTTATTTTTCTTTTAATGCCGTTCTGCCTTTCACTGGAGTCATTTCAGCCTCTTAGGCCTGAAAAGGACATTTTGTTATGTTGCAGCCTCATGGTTTCCCTCATCAGTCTACACTCAATACATATTTGTTTTCACTTTGTTATTATGGGATGCCCAGTATAGACTGATGAGGGAAACATTTGAACTACTTCAGTTTCCAGGTTCAGTGAAAGATGAGGCATTTTTCTGCCCATTAGAAACAATGTGAAATGCTGAGTAGATGCTGAGTATTAATGTGTGTGTGTGTGTGTGTGTGTGTGTGTGTGTGTGTGCACTCAGGGATCGGGCAACAGCGGAGCAGTGTCTCAAACACCCCTGGCTCCAGTCCTCAGAGTCTCAGGAACCCCAGGCAGTGGAGGAGGTCCTACCAGTGGAGGACCAGGAGGCATCCAGCATCACTGGGAGCCCTGAAACTCCCAGCAGCATTACCACAGCTGAGGAGGAGGAGGAATGCCCAGTGACGGAGGAGCTGATAGTCATGGCTGCCTACACCCTGGGTCAGTGCCGCCAGTCCTCCACCTCAGAGAAGGAGGCTCTGGTTGCCGAGCAGAAGGCCATCTCCAAACGCTTCAAGTTTGAGGAGCCCTTCAGTGCCCTGCAGGAGGTCCCTGGAGAGTTCATCTACTGACCCATCCAACTTCTGACAATCTGGTGTGAGGAGGAAACGTTAGTGTCACGGTAACAAAAATAAGCTGTCTGCTTATTCAAACTCCCCTCCATATATACTGTTTATGTAGAATCAGATGCTGTTGCACAATCAAACTGATTTTATTTAAGAACTTGGATTTTAAGTGCATTTTTTAATTATTTACATATTTTTCCCATAATGCATCACCTTGCTCGACACCCATCTACCCCCGACGCCATAATCACAGGCACAGTAGGTTTATGTCACTTGTATTTCATTTGGTTTGCTTTTGTTATATTCTTTTCTCCTGAATAACTGGCCAAACATAGACAGGTGTGACACGCTGGGACGTTTCCACATGCTACTATAAATGAGGAAATTGGAATTTAAATTAATCTTTCTCGACCAACATTCAACAATTACTTTAGAGGCAGAGAGACAGAGGCTGAATTCTTCTGGACTGGGCACTGAATCTGCATGGTGCAAAAGACTCCATGACAGGACTCTACATGTTAGTAGTTGACATGGATGATACCACTCCCAAATTTTTCTGAACAGAATTAGTTGTGTGTGATATAAATGCTCAATACATAAATACTCGCATACATAGAAAATTCAAAACAATAACTGTGATTGAAAATTAATTTTTGACACTGGAAACAGAGTTGACTGAACCATCTCCCCTCAAGGTCCATTTAATAGTTATGGAGCTATTGATTATGTGATGCAATCTTTCTCAGCAGGTGTCCAGTTGCCATGGGAAGAATGCTCAGTTTTGAACAATTCAATAACAACAGGGCAGCAACAGTGGCTGAGGAAGATTGTGTAATATGACCGAAAGCTCCACAAACAACTACCAAATGGACCTTGTGTCAGGATTGTTTTAAATAAATAAAATTGTGTCTATGTTTTGACACTACTTGTTTTTGTTGTAATTATTATTATTAGCGTCAAATCCATAGGACTAAAAAGTAGGGGTAATATTCAGAACAGAGTCTGCTGAAGTCTTCACCTGCAGCAGACTCTCCAGAAGCCTCTGGACCGCTGGGCCTGCAAATGCACCATAGTCTGGACACTTAGATTCAGCCAGAGGTCTGGTTTAGCCAATTAAGTAGTAAACCAGTGGTGAGTCTTTCATAAGACTTACACAAAGTGTGTGTAAAGCACTCCAAGTATGTAGGCTTCTGAAGGTTAACAGTGAAACTGAGCCAAAAAATTCATGGCTGTGTTTTCTGGTCCAGTTCTGCTCTAGCTGAGCCCCGCCCACTTCAACCCATTGAGAGAAGCTCAGGTAAAAACAGAAATCTCTAATGTGATATGAACACTATTCTGACTTTGAAACAACAAAAGGTTGTGTTCATGTCAGACCCCATTGACTGTCAGCCAATCGGAGCGAAGAATTCTTGTTGGCATTGGTATAAGATACACTGATAACAGCATCTTATACCAAACATGCAGGTGACATTGGTCGTAGGGTGAACACTGAAATTAAACCATTGTGTTTTGATGATGGGGCAAAAGGCATTCTGGGAAACAATACGTCGATGAAAAATGTAGAAAGAGCTAAGTCAGTTTAAAAGACACTAACTCACTCCTGCCACTGATGCCAGAGAGTTTGTGCAACTTGTCCGCTTTATGTATTGACAGCAGTGGAGAGGTGTTGGTTAACACTGAGAGTTCTAAATCTCTGGAAATCTCTCTACAGTATGCAAAGTCTGTGTACATAGTGCAGTTCCTGTCATCACTTATGTGCGTGATGAATGAGTTGATTTGCAGTTGGGACTGTTCGTTATCATAAAACAGTGAGAAGAAGCTCGCTTTTCTTCACTCCTTTCTGTGATTTTCGATACAGAAGCCAAATGCGTGTTTATATCTGTCCATTTCCTGACGTCTGCTGCTTTCCTCTGAACAGAACCAGCTGCTCCTAACTCAATCCTGGTTGTATCTTCTCTTTTATTTTGTATTCGGTGCCATGCTTGGAGATGATATTTGATTATTTTAGCTCTTGCTCTTTTTATTTCAGGTGTTTCTGTGTAATATTGCAAGTATCTCTGAGACGGAATTTTGGAGTTTTCTAATTCTGTGTAATATTGTTTTTAAGAAGTACTATATACTGTTTAAAGAGCCATGTCACCTATTCCTCCCGTATTAAGAACTGGCCTTCCCAGGGGTTCAGCTCTCCCTGAAGCAATAAGGACAGATCATGTTAAACTTGTTCATGTAGACAGCAAGCACTCTCAACTTCCACTGGATCTGTACTGTAAATTTGTGTCCATGAAACAATAAGCTCTGTTGCTATGGGGAAAGATTTGTACATGAATGCCCCCTACTGTAAATAAACATTTCAAAAACAAGTTGAGAATTATACTTTTTTGAACATTTATGATCAGAGTACAAAAAGTCTTGCTAGCCATTCTTTTATGTAACCTTCCCCCATGCAAACTGTTATCCATTTAAAGTGATCCAGTTTGTTCTCATCAAGTTGACTTTGTTTTTATAACACATGCATTATTACTGTGAAATAATGGGAAGATGAGTACAGAGATCATGTGAGTGTGACTCAGCACCATTTGATTGTACTGATAATTGATATGGCGCCAGGGCCGGGTTGCGTGACACTTCCTTCATGGTGATCTGATTGATGAATATTGAGTGAACTTTTTGAGGAACGAATTGTTTCAAAGGCACAATAAAAACACCAAAATGATAAGAGCACTCAGGTGACTATTGCTTTTTCAGCAAATCTTAAGAGTGCATCCTAACTTAAATATCATATTTGTATGTTTTATCACCTGTTAGAAACTAACCAAATGACTGAACTACCTTATTAAATGGACTGCATTTATAACACACTCTTCTTATGTTAATGACCACACACTACACACAGTGTAGAAAGCAAATTGGGGTTCAGTATCTTGCCCAAGGACAAGGAGCCACGAAACAAACCCCAGACTTCTGAGTAGTGGATAACTCAGTTCTATAAATTACCTTTACCTCATTAAATGAAGTTGAATAATACTTAATTTACTTGTTTAAATCCAACTTAATTAACAATTGTGATAATGTTAGGCTGTTGAATGATCCAATTCCTTTCAACGACTCTTTGGCGTGAATGAAGGGGACCAAGTCATACTTGAGAGACGATCTTTTTATTGTTGTGCCCAAATAACTGCCCTAAATCAATTTCTCAACTCATGACCTTCCTCCATTAGCTGATGGAGTTTGACGTTGTCTGAGAATTCCAGGCCAAAACGATTCATAGCATCCACTCAGGAAAGGCCAATGGTCATCTATCAGGAGTCAGTGGAAGAAGGAAGGACGAATTTCACATCTCTGAACCACATCCATGACTACCAACTGATAATACTGAGTCGGACCATGAGATGTGGCTGAAAGCACCAGGAAATTTCCAGTAAGTGAAATTCATCTCTCATATGCAAAGAATTTGATGTCATTGTACTACTATTCTATTGGTTTTAAGTCATTTGTAAAATAATTAACCTGAAAAAAGAAATGTTTTTACAATGTCAGTTGACGTTTAGCAGGAGCATTGCCTCAAATGACCACTAGATGGCAGCAATTGTCCTCAAATTAGAGGGTTGGTGGAGGACATGAGACTCACAATGCTCAATATATTTGAATGGATTTTGCTTAAAAATCAATAACTCTAATGATTTTTAGGCCTGTGTAGTTTGTTTTAGAGAAGATAAAAAATGTTTGTAATCCCCCATTAGGAAATTAGTTTGTTGAAGTGGCAAGTGATATTGGCAATCAGCAAAGTGAAATGAATGAAAGCAAGTAATTAGGATATTAATAATAAGTCAGATGTTAATTCCAACAATTCCAAAGTATGAATAAAATCTTTGTTTTCTTTGCCACGAAATCATATTTTTTTATAGGAAAATAGGAAAAGGGCCCCTTTCACAAGACACAGTCATTTAATCCATTGTTTGTGTAAAAATACTAATTAGTGCAGCTTCAGCATGAGGAGGTCTTCGTGCTGTAAACACGTTTTCAGATCTGTATTAGTATCTGCAAAGTTCATTAAAGGTCGTTCAGCATTAAAGGTCCAAGGAATAGGTTCTGCTTTGTAGTTGTTTTTTTTCTGTTTCAGACTGATACAGTACGTCAGTGGTTTTTTTTCTTCACAACAAATTCAAACCTGCCCATGTGCAGTTTTAATGTTTCTGGGGGGTTAGACTGAACCAGCAGCAGACGCTGATTTACAGATGTTGCAACCCAGCATCCACAGAGAGCAACAGGCAGCCTGAGAAAGAAAGCGAGGGTAGAAACACCAATATAAAGCTGAGATTGACTCAGCTTAATGTCAGGACAAATGGAAAGCATAGTCAAGCTGCAAACGAGCCTGACGTCCGTTTAAAGGGTGCAACAGATGAACGGCACGGGGGAATTTGAGATGTGAGAAGAGATACAAGTCAACAGCAGAGAGAAACAAATCTCTGCCCAGCTTGTGTTCAGACATGCTTTCACCTGCTTTTATGTTAGTATGATTGCTGTACTGGACAGCAGCTGCTATTGGTGATATTGGTAGATATTCAATATATGAGTCAGTTATTGATTTTCAGTGATTAAATTAGTGTATCATACTTCAATTACAATTATTATTTTTGCTTTCATTTCATGTCTTTCCTAATGTGTTGCGTTTGCTGTTGTCTTTCCCACTTTCAAAGCATTTTCTGCTACATGTCATCGGTCTTGCTCTTTACCATAGCAACACAACATCCTGATTCTTAACTCTAATTGGCTGCAGGGTGTGATATATTTTCAGATCGCTGCACAGCTCTGGTGTAGTAGCCTCATCAGCATTCTGAATACTCATTGTCGGAGGGCTTTAGTTTTCCTTGGCTCCAGACAACAGGCTGATGGGAATGTCAATGTCAAAATATTGGACATTACAGACAACATTATAGAGCCACATAAAAAGTGAAGTACATTCAAATTTAACATGAGGGGAACTTGACTGTCCAAATGTACCAAATTTAATAGAGATCTCTCCAATAGCTTTCAAGATATTTCATTAAAAGACACAGTACATCGCGACACCAGAGGAAAAGTCACTGGGTCACCACTGTGTTCATCCTCTGGGGAACATGAAAGGCTGCACAAAATATCATGGCAGTCCTTCCAATAGTTGCTGAGTTATTTTAGTTTGACAAAAGTGGCAGACTCACAGACCCACAGACAAAATACATGTATGTTAACTTTATTTTGATTGCTGACAAGCAGCTCTGGTATGAATAAGATAATCCCCTTGAACTTTTACATCTATTAAATTTAATACACATTGCAAAGCGCCTTGTTATTTGCATCATGGATATATTTTTAAAAACTGCTAAAACTCTCTCTCTCTCTGTCCCTCTCTCACACAGACACACACACACAAGCAGAGAGAGAGAGATACATGCTTTCTCTCTCTTCGCTGTCACCAAGTGCTTGCTGATGGTGGGAGTTGCTGGGTCTCTGTAAATAATATATAAAGTGTACAGCCTAGACCTGCTCTATATGAAAGTGCCCTGAGATAACTTCTTTTAAGATTCGGTGTAATAGGAAAAAATTATTTGACTTGACTTGACCAACATCATAAATCAGTTTCATACATGTAGAGGTACCTGTTGAATTTACATGGCGTATAGTACTATTTGTTACTATATTTGCTACTTTGTAAGTGTTCTTCCCTTTTCCTTTCATTGATCTTCATGTCCTATAGTGGTACTTTGCTGTTAATGCTTTACAGTGGTAATATAACCCACTGAGATACCTAAACAAATGATGAACAAATTTTCCAGAATTGTGCTGACTCTCGACTACATGGAGTGCAGTTCTTACATCCTCTGATACCCAGTAATTATTACATCAGGGTTCATTTGTCTGGGGGAACTGCTGGGAATGGAACAGATGAAAGACAGAGCACTGAAGAATCTGTTAAAGTGGATCTGTGTGTGTGTGTGTGTGTGTGTGTGTGTGTGTGTGTGTGTTTTCTCCATAGAACATTTTTCCTATTAGCACTACTGCTGATTCTCATGCATTTTCTTCCTTATGCCAAATAACAAGTGGCTGCTGCAGAGCAGCTTTCCTATAATGTTTTATGGTGTCCCCTCAGCATCTGTCTCCAGCTGTGTCCCGTGTCAGCTGCATGGGTCAGGTCAGGTGCTGTCCATGGTGCTGAACCTGAAATTTTCCATTTCAGTGCTACTAAGGACATATGAAGCCCCTCAGAAATACATGCTACTGGACAGTTGAGAAAGAAAGAAATATGAACATCAAAAACAACACAGAGCCCATTTTAACAAACTGTGAACCATTCAAAACCAACAGAACATCAGGCAGACTCTAAGCAACAATTACCATATATAAACTATACATATATAAATATATGTGAAGAACTATCCAATCTCTTAGTGCTTTGCTGTCTGATTAGCTAAAAATGTATTGAGCCTGTGTCTCTTGCCTTGCTCACTGTCAATGAGCTGACATCATCCAAGGAAGAAACAGGTGCTATTTATTTCAATGCTTTAGTCAAATAATTTTGTTAAATAAATGACGAATGCCATGGTGGCTTAATAGTTTAGACATATATAAAAAAAACAACAACATTGCCCTCACTTTGGTTTGGCGTTACTTCAAATGTCTGCTTCAATACTCCTATAAGTGCACACATAGCTGTATTGTTTTAGTGTTGCTGAACCTGTGACAAAGTGTGGGACAAGACAACTGTCAAATTCTATCTATCGTTGACGATGAAGTAAGTAGTGGTGCAATGAAACACAGTTGACAGGCCTACTTATTGTAGCCTCAGCAGGCCTTCAAAGCAATCACCCAGTGAGTGATAATGTTTTGTCAGGGTGAAATGTAACTGTTTCTGAGACATTTACCAGTTGCCTCAGAAGTTTAGAATTACTACCGTATTCTTTATTGTGGAAAAAGTCCTCACACTGACATGTAAACTACAACTCACCAGTGTATTTTTGTCCATGACCTCAGGGAGGGAAAATAATGTCCATTTTTCCATTACAAAAAGTTTACATTAATCAGACTGTGGGCTATTGTATAGACTAATGCTGATTGATTGAGCTCATTTAAATTTCAGTATGATATGGTGCTATACAAATATAACTGAAGTGAAATGAAAATGAATTATATCATAAATGTGGTTTTGATTTTTTTTTGTATGTGTTATCATGACACATCTTTACAGAGTGGGACCAGAATGACTTTTTAAAGATCTGCAGTCGTCCTGAAAGTGCATTTTGCCCGCATGGCTTGGCACAGAGAGGAGGTTAATCTCACCATCTGGAGAATAGATGGAGAAGCAGGAGAGTGAAGCTCTGCCGAGGTAGGCTGGAGTTTGATCCTCTCTGGATGTTTAAGCTCCCGTGGAGATGTGCCCGCACCATGTGTGTCTCTGTTGCAGGTGCTTTTTTGTTAGTGCCCCTGCAGACTATTTACTCAGATGCATGAGAATGCAAAAAGTAGCCTTTCCAGTCCTTGAGAAAATATCTTTCCTTTGTGATTTGATTAGTAGCTCAAATGAGAGATGGTCTACTACAACACAATTTCTAAAAATGTCATTGTTTGTTTAAATTTGAATTTATATAGGATGGAAAAGAAATATCCATTGATATGTCAAATTAAGCAAAATTCTCTCTGGTGTTTGGTGGAAATGTTGACAGAAAATAACGTCTTTTGTTGTTGGAAGTTAAAGTTTCAAACCCCATCTTGTTGTTGCCACACTGCATTGTGACAGCTCCAGCTCCCTTGAAGTCTGATGGATTATTGGATTATTTAATGCATCCTATGGATTGCCGAAAAGATGGTGCCCCCAAAATATATGCAGTGTACTTGCACTGCTTTAGATCACCGAATCATTTTTCTTCTGTCAAATTTCACTAAAGCTGCTGGAAAAAAACTGTGATTTCATGGTTGATTGTGTGAATTATATCTATCCTCATAATAAAACTGTTTGTATTTGGGGAGGGACGTGGGAAAGGGGCGTGGACTAAGACAACATCACAGGCTAATACAGTTTCCCACCATGCAATCAATCTGTGTCTGTGGAGCGTTTGCTCGTCACCCAGGTCGCCTTCGTCTGTCCCGTTACCCGAAGGACTCCGTGTCGGACCGGCTGGATCTGATCTCTGGGTGTCTCCAGTAAGCGGGATGAAACCGACGTAGTGATAAAGGAGCATCTCCTCCTCCTCTTCCTCCTCGTCTTTCTCTTCTCTAGAAGCGAGGGTTTGGCTTTGACTCTCCTCCCGGCGGAGACATGAGGAATCCACTGGCCGATTTAGCCCTGACATTCTGGCTATTTCTGGAGGTGAGCCCATGCTTTTCCGTTATCTCACCGAGCGGAGTTTGTATCAGAGGTTTGACGGACAGGCGCGTCTTGCTGGAGGAACAGCGTTGCCCTTCTCAGTGTGTTTCGCATGGAGGGGCAGCGTGTCGTTTGGTCGGGGCTCCGCACGCAGTTGCCTCTGATGAGGCTGTGATGCGTGCCGCTCGGCATTGTTTCCAGAGCGCCGGTCGCCAAACTCCATTCAAAACTACTACAATTCGACATTTCCTCGCATGGCGACAAAATCAAACGTGTCGTAGAGGACAAATTAGGATCGTTTTAATATGTAAAACCACCTCTGTCAATTTCGGCATTCAAATATTCCACTAAGAAACATCGGACATCAGTGATATCGTAAGTTTTAGATTGGTTGATGCTGCTATCGTCTCATTGTGGCGTTGAAATCCCGGCGGACAACATTCCAAAAACCCCCATAAATGTCAAAAGAGGCAACGCTTGTGGGATTGTATACGTATTGACAGGAGAAGTGTAAAATACTGAAGTGTTTATTTTATTATAGTTTTTCATGATAACACCACGTTTCATTGTTCGGTGAGTGTAAAAGAGATCGCCAAACAGAGTTACCTGTGATCTTGTCATCCTTTGTCTTTGTACCCAGACCCCATAACTACTCACTAGGTTACTGGGCCTGTAGCACACACACACACACACTCGCGCGCGATCACACACAGTATACAGTAGGTATACAGTAGGCAGGAGCCTGAATCCAGTCACTTATATTCGGTTTTCCAACCAAATTATTGACAACTAACACAGATGTTCCATATCCAATATGGATTTATAGTTTTGTGAGGGCTCCATCTTTCTTTGCCTCGTAACACTCAAAATGAGTGTAAATTTCAGTAAGGGGGAAGGTTCTGTATGTTGTTGGGGAATTAGGGGTCATTTAGGGAAGAGGAGGGAACAACAATGAGCATCCTGTTTTTTTCCCTTTTTATAGGCTTCTGAAGGTAGCACAATGTGGTCACGATCCTCACTCTTCCTGCCGGTCCAGTACCACTGACACTCATGTCTATTCATGTATTATTTACTCATCATTATTATTTTACTTCATTCAGCTGCCTTAGTGAGCACATCCATTTTGAATGTAAGCAGGCAGCCTATGGGGAGTCAAGCCCTCAGACCTTACACTGGTACTGCTCTGTTTTCTTTGATGAGTGGTTCCCACAACCTGTACATCTCAGCTGAGACTGTTGAGGTTTTCCTCTTTTTCAAGAGCTTTGACTGACCAACATGTAGCTCCTACACGTTATGCTTTTTTGGTTGTAATGTCTCATTCAAACAGAGGTTTTATACAGGTGTAAAAGCTAATCTCTGGTTTTAAATGTACATTTTGTATTTAAGCAAAATGTTTTTTGATTCACCAAGTGTTGCAGAAACACAGATTTTATATATGTGGTGCATGCCTAGCAGATTTAGATTCATATCATTATCATATATATAAGTGTCCAGTGTAGGAGCTGCTACACATTTTGATTTTCTCCTATTCAGAATAAGAAGAGTGTTTTTTTTCCTGGAGAATAACAGTGCTTTTCAATTTGACTCGGGGAGAATCTATGTCTGTCACATATGTGGTTCAGTGGCCTGATGGGCAAAGACGTGTAAAGGTTCCTCTCCTCCACTGATTTTGCCTTAACTGTTAACAGTGATCTGAGGGCTTATGACAGTGGTTCCCACATATGCTGTTTTATTTGTAGTTAGGAATTGTTGATTAGCTGATGGCCAAGACAGCCAAGCTGTCACATTTTTTTGCCTGAATCTAACAGATTCAGGCAACTGACATCTCAGACTCACGTTGTTAGGCTCACCCCCAGATTATCAGCCACGGCACACCTTTCATCGGTCTTCATTGTTCTTGCTGCTGGGTGGTGGTAAAGTGGTAACGTAAGAGGGGATGCGCCAGGCGTATTATTGCTTTTACAGCACAGCGGCTTACTTATTCAGTCTGACGCACTGAGGTAAATGGGATATAAGTGAGACACAGACCCATACATACAAAACATGCTCAGGGTGTGACTATGTTGTGTTCAGCAGCTCAGCGTTCAATGTTATTTTATGGCTTCATTTGGCTTCTCTCTGTACTGTACACTGCTGCCACTTGAGTGGACTGCAACAGTGGGGGCAGCCCTATGTCTGCCACTGACTGACTGAATGATGAAGTTAGATCATTGGTCAGCCGAGTACCGCGTGACTGTGTGAAGTTACATTGAATGGCGAGCCAGCTGACAAATATAGCAACATTTTTTGGACAAACCACTACTGTCTGTTGAAGAGAGTCGCTGGCATTGTCCAGCAAGCGTGCGACATTGCAGTCGCTGTTTTATCCATGTTCCATTATCTAACAACACAAACTTTAAAACATGTAAATGAGAACAGTTTTATTAGGAATTTAGGTGTATTAAAATACTGCATGTGAGCACAGAGAGAAGGAGAGGAGCTTTTAAAAACTCAGTCACTTGTATTACATGTGAGAGATGTAGTAGTAATATTTATTGCACAGCTGGGGCTGCCCGTTGGGAAAGAGAATACAAAACAGACTAATTGTTGTGGATAATTTCATGCTGTATAATTTTATTGGAAGTAATATTAAATGATTAACGATCAGCAGGCCCCGATTAAACCTCTCACTTCCTGCAGTTTGTTAAGATGCGGTAAATGAGGCTATAATTAAAGATCTGGTGATGTAAACACTGTATAATTGTTCAACAATGGGTAGAAATAATTTATTACATGTATATATTATGCGTATTGTTTTTTAATGTAGACATCAAGATCGCTATAATCATAGTACTGAACACCCACTGTGCAATTTCAATATATGCTTAAAATTGCAAAGAAATCACATGTATTTACAGAATTAACTATTACTTTTGATATGAATACAGCATTATATGGTCTTAAGATTCATTCATGTCATGTAGGATGGAAACGAATCCCATGGTAACCCACCTGATAGTTAAACAGCAGTTGAATGCAACAGCTGACCCACATTGAGCTTGTTTTGACCGACAGGCCGAGATGGTCATATGGGGGTAAATGGTGTGCAAGTTCAGAATCAGGGTTAAGTTGCCTCTAATGATGGACTATGGCTGACATCTGACAGCCATCTGCTTTCTGAGGAACATATTATTTACTGCACAGGTCAGCTGCAGTTACAAAATGGAAAATTATAATTACAGTCATCTCAAAAACATTGAATCAGACTGTTGGCGACTGACAAACCCCTACAGTGCAAAAAAATATGATGTCAGAGACAGTGTTAATATCAGAAGGTTTTTATATTTAATCTTCTTGAAACAGCCTCAAAAAAGAAGAACTGCATTGGAACAGTCAGTAGAAGCTTAAGAAGGTGTTTTCATGGTGTTGTATTTCTCATTTAGACAGATGTTGATTCATTTTAGAAGCTTTTGGCCTGTTATGTGTTGTGGGACACTTAGCTGGATAAATATGAAATTGGAGCTCCGTTTGAAATATCTCACATTACATAATCTCACACAGCTGAGCAGTAGTAGGGCAGTGGGAGCTATTTCTGGGCAACTGACATCCACTGTTGCCTCCTGAGGTAGTGAGAGACTGGACGTGACTGTGAGATCTGTATGAACCCTCGGAATGGCTTTTGTGGTTCACTGAGGCTGTTTTGTGTCAAAAATTATACCCCTCTGAGTCATAACTCTCTCAATTCTGAGGACAGGCGTTAACAATATTAGCAGGCATAACCAGCAAACCTTGTATACATTAGAGTCACTTCAGAGGTGATTATTCTCTAAGTTAAGAACACTTATACTAATTGATACAAAAGATGTACAAAAGTATTTAACCTTTTTCTAAAATAATAGATTACATATTTTAGATTGAGTGTGACTTCCATTTGCAGAGGATATCGTTATGTCCGTCACTAGTGGACTTCCATAAATCCGCTCAGAAACCATACAAAAAAGATGGTCCCCCGTTAATAGCTAATTCAGTATACTTTTAATGGTGCCAATTTGCCAAAATGTCAAAAAATATGGGTTTTAAAAATCAGGGCAGCCTGCAGCATAACTCTCCGAGTCCACAGCAACTGTCTTTTTTCATCCCATGAAATATTATGGGAACTGTAGTTCCCAAAATTGAACGTGATTCCTTCCAAATTGAGCAAAGAATAAAGGGGGCTGGTGTCTTCACTTTTGCCTGAGGGGAGGCCCACAGTCAGAATGTAAAAACTCCTGATCGCCAAGAAACAATGATGCAGCAGGCAGCTGGATCTTGATTGTAATTCCTTGTTCCTGACGTTTCTGTCTTCTCGACAGCTATCATGTAGAACCTGCGCAAGCTCCACAAATCTGTACCATCTGCAGCCTCTCTTTCAGTTTCTGCTTACCCCTCTTCTCTTACTCCACAAAGAGAGGCTCTTGATCTTGACATGACCTGTTGAGGTCACCATATCCCTCCTCTTGTGCTCGTGCAGCCTTGTGCGCAGTCATCTGGTTTGCAAACTATTTCCAGGCTTGCAAGAATGTTGTTTGTGTGACTCTAATGCGAAGAAGATTGCATTATCGTGCCTTATATGTTCAAGGTCTGCTGCTTGTTTGTTCTTTTATATTCAGTGGAGGGTTTGAAATTGAATAACAGCAAACAGACTATGTGGTGACATTCAAATGTTGTGTGACATTGTTTTATGTCCCTCAAATCTTATTTAAGTCCCATTTAAAGCCCATTCAAGTGAATCAAAAGTGCCATGCTGTCCATATGTGAAGACAGGCTTCTTGATGTTCAGTCTTGAGTCTTGTGGATTTTGCTTTGTTGTTTTTTATTCCCCTAAAAAAAAAAAAAAAAAGCAGAGCAGCACAGTCCTCTATACTGTATGGTGTGGTGATGAGCCAATGAAAAAATGAGGAGCTGTCTATTCAAGCTTGAGTACATTTTTAGATTATACCGTAACCTTTATTGTATTGGCACTTTGACGACAATGTTTTTATTGGGAATAGCACAGCATGATTGTACAGATGTACAAGTTAGGTGCAATTGCATGGTGGCTTTTTTCATGTCTGTCTATAACTGGTTTTACAGTTATGTAAAAGAAGAACATTTTGTCATTAGGAGTAGAGAAACAGCCAGGAGATTAACTGATGCTCATGGCACCTCCCTCTGTTCTGCTCCAGCTCACTCTCCTCTAACTGTTGTCTCTTCGGGCCAGACGCACAGCGACAATCAAACAATGAGTGCTGGCCTGTTGCTGCTCACTAATGACGGAGTCATCTGTGCGGTCTGCAGAGATCAATAAGACAGGAAGCAGAGGGAGAGGTGGATGGATTGATGGATGGATGGATGGATGGATGGGAGATGAGAGGAAGGAAAGAAAGGCGTGAAATCCAGAGGACTGGAGGAGATGAAGCAGCATTTTGAATCCAGCCAAAGAGTCGTTTTTTTTAAGGAAAGAGGGAAGACAGAAACAATAACCAATAGGGGTAGATATTTCCTGATAATTCCAAGTTGGACAAGTGGTATTTAATATAAAGCCACAAGGATTCGGAACACTTTTTACACCAAAATGAAAGACCAAAGTCTTGAAATTCAGGATAGTAAGAAAATGTAAGCATGATTAAATTCTCCCATTTAAAAACTCTGAAGGCCTGCATCATAACAAAGCAGTGTTCAGTGACTTTTCACAGGGAGCTTCTCTATTGTTGTCTCCTTTTGCATCTACAGCATCCTGCAACTTCAAAGGCAAAGCGTATCCTGATATATCCACATGCACACACACACACACACACACACACACACTGCTTCTAAAGGTTTAATGCTCACATTGTGGAATCATTGCACTACTCATTCTTTCGAACATCCAGCAGCCAAAACCCATCTGAACAGCTTTTAAAGCAGGGACATGCATTCTCTGGTTGTGTAACAGTCATTTTTTTGTCCTGAGGGAGCACAGAGGGACATTTTCCTCTCCTGTCAGTGCTTTCACTGAGCTCTAATTAGAGAAAGACAATGAACAGACCTGGACAGCGACCATTGCTAGCACACTGATGGGGGCAGGGTAATGATTAGTTCCAAACTAATGCAGATGAATAGCAACAAAGTCAAGAATAGTGAAATTAAAACTGTGTTCTCTAGCTATTGTTTGCATTTCTTTATAAGAAACATTTTAGAACAAAACTTTTTTTTCATTTCGATATGAGTATTGCAATGTTTGCCCTGATTCTCCACATTCATTACATGGTCCGTTATGAAATAGTCCTCATTTTGCTCAGTTATATCCATCATGCGCAAGGTGAAATTGCTGACTGTCATACAGTATAAAGACTAATGTGGCCTGAATATTGTGAGATCGAGAGGAGACTTGAGAAACAGCATTAAGTATGTTGAGATCAGGCTCTGCTTCATTTGCACTTTGGCCATCAAGAGTATTTGACTGCAGACAGGAAAGTGGACATATTAATGCAGAGAGGAAGGCAGATAAATGGATGGTACTTGCCCAAAGTCAGTAGTATGTTCTCTTATTTAACAGCTCTGGCTGATGATAAGTGTTGCATTTATATTCTTGATATCAAGAACACAAATCTAAATTAACCTTGTTGACACTGATATTTATTGTGGCACCACAATCACAGCAAAATTTCCCCTTGACAAAACTTCCTACCATGCCAAGGTGTCTCAGAAGTTAACTCATTATTTTTTTTTTTACTTTTTATTTAAAAGGATGAGAAGCGAGAGAAAAGATTGAGTGGACTGGTTTGCCGTTCTTCGATCACAGCACTTTGAAACGCACTTCCTGTGGGAAAGGGATTTCCCACTACTGACCACAGTGTAACAGAACACAGTCTGGACAAATGGAGTGGCTGTACACTGTCTCAGTGGGAGGGGTTGGGACGCTTTTCTCTGATCTGTGTGTGTGTGCGTGTGTGTTTCTGCCGTTACTTTTCCACCCAAGTGACACAGTATGGTCCCATTCTCCGCCAGAGCCTGACAAATAACCCATTGTGCTTGTACGTTGTAAGCCACCAAAACAACTGGACCTGCCATGCCAAGCCTGCAGCTCTGCTCTCTACGCAGTGTCAGACGTGGTTTGTATTAGTATTAGTAGTATTAGTATTTGTATAGTGTATTGTTATGGGCCCATATATATCACTGTGCTAAAAGTACAAGTTAATAATAAAGGTCACGATGGCTGCAGTGGGAAACTGTGGGGAGTACACCTGGTGAGACATGCTCTGGAGTGATTAACGAAATATCATTGGTCATGACGAATAAGCTGAAATGATATGTATCATTCAGCTAAAGTAGTTTTACCATGCTGATGCTCTTGCCTTCCCAGTTCTGAATTCTCCTTGTTATACAGTATGTCGTAATGTACCCCCTCTATCAGCAGCATATTTTCTCACCTGCTCCAGGTTTATTTTCTTTTTGTTTCAATTTAAGTCAATTTCAAAGCTTTTTGTCCCTACGTTATATATTATAAATATGGCATTGGATTCATTTCACACATGGACAGAATGTGGACAGCCTTTTTTCTTTTTTTAAATGGGGGGTTAATAACACATCAATTAGTAAAATGAATGGTTTACAAATAATATGGAAGCTGTAGGCTAAGTCAAGATACCATGACTGATGGAGGGTAAACACAAGTAAGCTGAAACTAACTAGCTAAGATCCTTCCATTTGTCTGTTCTCCTTAAAATTGTACAGTTAATAGTCATGTCCCGGTAGCCGACGAGTCCAAAGGAAACTCTTTAAAAGTAAACAGTCTGTCAGTGGTATCTTCAAAGTTCTGCGATGCTCCCTGCTGGACAACACAATAAAAAAACTATTCACTAAACAACAACACGCTGTATATTTTTAATGTAATCATTACACAGCAAATGCACACATTGAAAGGAAATTCATACAGCAATGCAGTAGTGACCCACAACATTCAGTACAACAACATAACACAATGCACTGGCCACAGATCACGATGATCAAGATGAAGCTGTCAACATGCTCTCTTTACCGAACTTGTTTGGTTCAGATCACTGTCTGAGTAAGGTGAGAAAAATCTGATATGACTATATAACAAACACACACACAACCAAGCGAGAATATATAAATGTCATCCCCCAGGACACCTCAGTATAGAAAACTTTGTGTTGTATTATCACAGGGCAGATAAGTCTGGTTGATTTGTTCTTGTAAGTTGAGGAATAATGCTTTAAAGATATATTTGTGTTTATTTGAAGTGGGGTTATATGAGGTACTGATGTATAGTCAGCTGGAGCTGGTTGGTGCATAATGGCATCATATCAGTGAATGTCACATCAATTTCATAACAATATCAATACGGAATGTTTTCATTTGCATTTAAGACTCTGGTCCAACTTGTTATCTTTAAGAAGATGTCTCCACTTTAATGGGAAGTAATGGTGTGCATGCTGCCTGCCACCCTGAGGCAAGGCACATCCCTGCAGTTGGATTGACTGCATTTGGTATACGTTGCACTCTGTGCCTTCATCCGCCTCCTTTTCTCTCCTATCTCACCTTCCCTCTCGCTTACTCTTTCTTTTCAACACTCAATCTGTCCTGCACCGCTTCATTGCAGGAAAGATTACACTGAAAGTCCTCTATGTGCCACTACAAAGCAGGCTGTATTTTCATAGATCATTTCAAAGACTGTTAATTAGAGGCACTCTCCAGCCTGCCACCATTGGTGCACGATATATTCTAAACCAAAGCCAGTAATGGGTAAAAGAGCTTCATACTTGGCGACTGCAGGGGGATCCTTGTTGAGTGAACTGGCCTGCATAGTACTGTTGATAGTTATCAAGTTTAAAAAAAAGTAGAAAAACCCTTTTTGATGCAGTAGATTAATTCCTCCCTGGCTTTGATGAGGGGGACAGATTTAGGCCAAGGATATCTTCTGTTTCTGACGTAGGGCTACATCTACAATTAAAAATAATTGAAACCTAGGATAAGATATTATTATTATTATTGTTGTTGTTGTTGTAATGTATATTAGTCATGGTCTTATACGCATATAGTATGTAAGAGGCTTGGGACCTCTGGGAACTTGTGGCTAGTTATCACTAGAAGGGGGTAAAACAAGGATTTGTCAATTCGTCTCTGTACCCTGTCTCAGTAGGAAGCATTAACATCCATGTGCTTCTGTTTGCGTTTACAGTTTATTTTTAATAATGACCTCACTCTGTGCTTCTCTTTTACAGTGCGTAGAAGCAAAAAAGTATTGCTGGTATTTTGAAGGTGGATACCCTATCTACTTCATGTAAGTACCACAATGTTCTCTCTCTACAACTTTAAACAAATGAAATGGAATCTCTGCACACAAAAGCCTTGAATGCCCATCATTATGGCCACTACACAGACATTATACAGTCTACACCTTTTGCCTGTGCAGCCCAATGTTTGGGATGGATGCACCACAATGCCTCTGATCTGCTACAATTACATTCATTAAATGATATAAATGATCGAAAATGATCTTTGCAGGGGTTTTTTTCCACCAAAGATCCTTTAGGTTTGTTTTTAATGATCATTAATTGTTGCTTTTGGGCCTTCTCTTTTATTAAACTTGTCAAACATGTAATAAGATTTTCTTTAAATATAGCCACACACCACTACTATACATTAACCTGTAAACCAGGACTGTTGATTTTATTGATTCAAATTCAAATTCAAAAACAACCTTTTTTCCATTTTCAGAATATTCAGTTAAAACTTTTTCCCTCTTTTTTTATGTCTTGCTTAGCTGTCTTAGCATGTCCTTTTTCTCATTTCTATTTTGTGCATTGTTTTTTAATTAAGTTTATGAAGGACATCAAGTTTCAGATCACTGTCTGTCTTTGCACAAGCATGCTCATTGTAAGGGAAGCGTAACTGTGTTATAACTGTGAGACTGTCCTCCTGTTAAGAGAAAGCCTATGTGTTGGCTAAATAAGCAGTTCATTATGACCCATAGCTGTGTTTTATTGCAAGGGTACCTCAGCAGCTGGAGTAATTATGACCGGAGCTGACAAAGACTGGGTTAGGATGAGTTTGGAGTGGAGGATGGATTAACAAAATACAGGACAGATGTTTGTTTCCTTTGAGAAACCAGTAGTAGTCTGTGTTTATTATTGTAACCATGATGACAAAGGTACTCTTACCCCGAGAAACAACTTATTTTAACCCAAACATGATCTTTTCCTAAACCTAATCATTGACGTCTGTTCCTCTCTTCAGCAGCACCAGAGATCTGGTTTCTTTTTCAGATTTATTCAAGATAACACAGTGTTGCCATATGAGGACATCATATCGCCCTGCTTTGATTTCAATCTTAAGGTGGAAATATACAATATATTAAAACACAATTGCTCCTAAAAACCATCAAAGAAACATAAACAAAGAAATAAATCTGTATATGAAAAGAGAAATGCGTAAACCCTAAAGGACAATGGAGCATTGATGCTATTTGCCTACTCCAGCAGAAATTTTGCTGGGTGTGTCTGGGGAACTTTATTTGTATTTGAAAAGTTGGAATAAGCACAATGCAGTGGAGGACAGTTCTGTATCAGCACATTTGAATGAGGACATTAAGTCAAATTCAGAAAAACCTGTCAAGAGAACAACAATTCTCAGTTGTAATTTGTGCGTTTAAACCTGGGAGGAACTTTGAAAATAATTAACATACTTCAATTCCTGTCTGTTAGTGTAACACAATGTAGTTGAACAGCACCATAATAAAAAACATTACTTCAAACTGTAGCAGGTGAATTGCAAAGTTTTCCACCCTGAGTTTCACTTTCCAGGAAGCATTAATGCTGCCCTGCCTATGTTGTGAAGACTGGTGGTGCTATATGCAATTTGTTAGGGAGGGGAATATATAATATATATAATATGTTAGGGAATATATAATAAAAGCATACATCAAGAGGTTTCTATCAAGGAAATACAGGTGATTAATTATTTAGGTCATTATAATACAGTAAAATATTGTTTCTGTACTACTGTTTTTGTGGAAAGCAAGATAAAAATTTAAACAATTTATTGTTTGGTAGATTATATATATGTACTATATATCAATGAAGAAAATAACATTATATTCCTTGTATATACTTGTTTTTGTTGAAGAGCACACACACACACACACTTTTAAAAGACCTTCACCTTTGGAATATGCTGCTTAAATCAGTTGTTTCTCGCTTGCCTGCCAACAATTAGATTTAATCTTAGATTCCTGATGTTAAACTCTCATCACCATATGAAAAAAGTATTTCTTCATATTGATGCCTTACTTAACCAACAACAGTGAATGGATTTGATTTTCATCCTAAAAGCAGTGTTTGTTCAAGGTTTATTCAAAGCAAGCTTGTGGCTGGAGCAGCAGTTTCTGTGATGCACAGTTATGAGCTGGATTTCTGCAATTTGCATCAAAAACCATGAATTTGCTTCTTTGTCTCCAGCATCCATCACAAATAAACATTCTTAAATTTGATTAGAAATTATTTATTAGTTTTTTATCTTGACAGTATGAAGGCTGAGAATTTATCCAGTGCCTTGTACTGCCCAAAGGAAGAAAATGGATGCCTGATCATGTAATCATGACTTAGGTATCCCACATTTATGATTTACAATCTCATTATCAGGAGAAAAGATCTCATAATTGCATGATCAGGATCTTCTTGGGGTCCACTGAATCAGACTTTGTCAGACAAACACTGTTCTAAATTTATTTTAAATATTCTGACATGTCTCCAGGCCAAAGTATATTTATTAATGCATTGCAAACAGGCAGAGAGTATAGTAGGGATTTGCATCTATGTGGCACAGTGCAGAAAATTCTTCTGGATCTCATGCTGTGGACCCTGGGGCCTCCAGGGACAGTGGTTGCTCATCCCTGGTCTATTGTGAAAATGCCAGACAGGACTGGGAGTCTGAGTTATGCACTGTCATGCTGGCTATTCACAGTCATCCATCACATGCATGAACACACACACACACACACACACGTTATTATTTCAGCTGTATTAATGCAGGTTTCCTGTTGCTCTCCAAAGACTGATCAATCACAGTTGGCCCCTGTTTTGATGATCTGGCTCCCAGGCTGCAAGGCTTCCCATTTAAAACATGTTTTTTAAAGTTTTGTTTATGAAGTAGAAAACCTGATTAATGGCAAAATTACAATAAACATGTGTCTGTTGTGTTGTTATAGTGGTGGCAAGTCAGTGCACGATAGTCAGGTGCTCTCTCCTTCAATAAACAGGAAGTAATTCCCAAGAACTGGAGTTAGTTAGTTAGTTCAAGTTCTTACCTCAGAACTGTGCACTACCCCCAGCTCTACATAGCATTTCAACTTATTTTAGTTGATGGTTTTGCTTTAACAGCCGACAACTTTGCTGGGTTTTTTTTTTTTTAGCTTTCTCTCCTCAACCTTGTTTCTAGGCAACTACTTTCACCAAAAAGCTCTGATAAACTCACCGTTTACCCACCAAGTGTGGGCAAATAAAGCCTTATTACTTATTATCAGCAGCCCAGGTTCAAATCTGGCACAGGGCCCTTCCTGCATGTTATCTAATTTCTCTCCTCTAACTTTCCTGTCTCTCTCCCCAGTGGCCTATCACTTTCAAAGCAAAATTGCCCAAAACAATAACTTAAAAAATATTGGTACCATGGTAAGACATGAAAATATAACAAAAAATGTTATTGTATAATAAGGCATTAAAAACAAGAAAATGCCAGTCTAGTGAGACATCAAAATGTATAAGGCATAAATAAGTCATGAAAGATTGACAGAAATAACTCGTCCAAACCAAGAATTGAACAGAGAATCATTTTGCTGAGGAGCAACATGGCTGACCACGGCTCCACCAAAACCTCCATGAGAATCACTTGAAAAATGTAATATTGAAGTTTGGCAAAAAGTTGTAATAGCCTTGCATATCATAAAAATGTGATTAGGCCATCATATAGTATGTTGTAAAATTGTCATAGTATAGTATGTTTTAAAAACGTGTGGCAAAATGTGGCAAAATTTAATACATCCTTGTTACAACCCAGCTCATGTGGGGAAGGGAAACAACATAAACAGTAGGTGTTCTAGGTGAAACAAGGGAATTTATTTAACAAAAGTCAGTACTAGTTGGTCAAACAACGTAAAGTGTGAAATTTTTTGACAGAAGAATGAAAACAACCAGAGCACAAAGAAGGTAAGTAGATAACTTATACATCCAAAGGAGATCTCAAAGCCTATAAACTTCTGCATTAGTGAAACAAAAGAATAGAAATGGCAAAACCAAAGTGAACACTGACAGAGCTGAAACAACAGTTTTAAACACAAAAAAGAAACTTATGAGCACACTTAATCACTGACAGATAGGACATACTAGTTACTGGGCTCCAGACTGTAATTTATATGTTTCGCAAAAGGAGCACATACACATAAGAACTCTGTACTTTATATCAATGAGAAACTATCTACAACCACACAGAGGCATTCTGATCCCCAGCCACCGGCCTGGACTGTCATACTGTCCGGGCCTTTATAGCGCTCCCTGCTAATGGCTCCCTGAGGATTTGCTCAGCTCGTCGAAGATGTGTCCCTCCAATTGATAATAGCAGGCTAATCTGCTGAGCACACCTGATGCACTTCTTGGGCAAATGGGGTCAAAGGGGAACCTACAGTTGAGCCAGACAAAGAAAAGACGAGAGAGAAGTTAGAGACACACACCCCCACACACACAAGAGAGGGTGAGCAGTAAAACTCCTAAACACATTATATCCCAAAAATACCAGAATAGCATTTTATGAACACTGCATCATGAAATATGGTTTAAAAATGCAACAAAAATGCCAAAGTGTAGTTTCTTGTAAAAATAACAAAATTTCATATGTCCTAAAAATCCATCAAATATCATGAAGTAGAATACTGTTTTATGGACATTTCGTAGTGTAATATTACACTATTACAAAAAATACCAAAAAAGTCGCGCACCAGCAAGAAAATAGTATATTATGTTAAAAAATAATTTAGGAAGTAAAAAACCCAATAGCATAATAGGCCTCAAAAATGCCAGAAACGGTAAAAAAAAAAAAGGTCATATTACAGTATGTCAAAAAATTGAAAAAAAACGACATAGTACTACTATGTCGAAAAAATGCCAAAAATGTCATAATTTATTTTACCCTGAAAATGCACGAAAACATCAGAGAAAACAGTTTTATATACACCCAATAGCATCATAGGCCTCAAAAATGCCAGAAAATGTCAAACAAAGTCATATTACAGTATGTCAAAAACTTGAAAAAAACGACATGCTATAGTATGTCGAAAAATGTCAAAAATGTCAAAATTTATTTTGTCCTAAAAATGCACCAAAACATCATACAAACACTGTTTTATAGACACCCAATAGCATCATAGGCCTCAAAAATGCCAGAAAAGGTCACATTACAGTACATCAAAAAATATTAAAAAAAACGACATGCTGTAGTATGTCGAAAAATGCCAAAAATGTCAAAATTTATTTTGCCCTGAAAATGCACCAAAACATCATAGACTAGTGTTTTATGGACACCCAATAGCATACGAGGCCTCAAAATGCCAGAAAAGGTCA